>OY728147.1:793174451-793799451 GCA_963277665.1 Viscum album
GATAAATCATGCCCGAATCAATTAATTATAATATTTTATTAATCAATCCTTTAATATTAAATCCTTTTTTGAATTTCCTTGAGATTCTCATCCATCATAATTTTAAACAAATAAATTCATTTAATATTATCTTTGTACGTAACTTGTACATTGGAGGCAACCCGATGAATTCTTATTGATAACTACCCTTGAGTAGAAATGATCATTACATAGATGTTAAATTAAACACATATATATAAAACACCTATCACGTGTTGTGCCTCATCTTTACGCCTACAAGATGGTACACGTCTCAAGGAATTTTATAATATATTTATAAATTTTAATAAATATGCGTAATATGGATGAGTACATGACGTGCAGTTCCAACTACACAGTGTGTATTATTTTTCATAGTCCATCTGAATTATAGGCCTGGGGAAATTGTGTGTGAGTGTACTTCAGAAATATTCAGAGTACACGACATTTCCAGTTGGCCACACATCGTGTAGTTCCTTGTTACATAGTCTCCAGCCGGGCTAGCCGTGTATGGGGTACATGGTTCACCCATAACCTGAAGGGACTACATGTCGTTTCCATTTGGGTCACATGGCTTGTAATCTGAAAACCACATGCCACCTATTCCTAGTCACCACACAGAGTCATTTAAGACTTATAAAGACTCCAACACATGACTTGGTTTGGAGGAATGATATGATGCATTTAATCTTGACTGAATAGCGTGTACTTCAGAATACATGCCATATGTTCAGGTGTTGTATGGCCAATGAACCTTTGGCACCCCCGTATGAGATCCTCTATTTTATTTTAATCAAAATTAAAAGAAAAGAACGTTTTTGTAAGGTGAACGAGAAGTGAAAGAGGAGGAATATATCTGGAGATTTATATTTGTAGAATGATTAACACGAATTGGAACAAATAAAATATTAAATTCATAATTCATCAATGAAATATTTAAATAATTATAAACATTGATGTAATAGTTCTAATACCACTTGAAGGTTCCTGGCATAACAAAAATGTTGTGGTACGACACCCAAATTTAATTTTTACCATGATCAATGATTATTCTAGGATTAGTACGATGATGAACACCAGTCTGCAAAGAATTTAATTGAAGATATAGATAATGAAAAAAGTGGCCCGAAACCTTTAGAGAGGATCTTGCACATCATGTTTATAATTAATTTAATTAAGTTCAAAGTGAAAAATAATACCTCAATCTTCTGTTTTTTTCTTTGTTGATGACATTTATCGTCTGGAATGACCCTTCTGAATTATATCCTTATTCTTATAAGGATCCAAACTAGAATCCCTCTAGAGGTAATTCACATGTGCTCTGATGGCTTCCGATTGACACTGCACATTTTTTGGGTGCTAGCTTGGAAAATCGAGTGTCTTGTGTCTGTCATTCTTGATCGTTTGTTCTTCGGCCTTAAAGAGCATCTGTCGTTCTTGAGAGAGGAAAGAAGAGGATTTTAGAGAGAAATTTTTTGGCTCAACAATTCTCAATTAACCAGGTGTGTGGAGTGGTCTATGGCATAATAGGATTACTTGTCTATTTATTTACATGGAATTTCAGTTACAATATTTAATTGCATAGAAACAAATAAATACATTCATTAACTTAGAGAAAACCCATGTTCACAGTAATAAAATTGAGTCATTATTCATGGTGTGCCAACTTGCGCAAAATGGAATTATAAAATAAAATTCCATGTCACAAAATAATAGCAACATAATCATTATTTTAACTTGTTCCAACTAGTTAAATAATTATTTACCATCTTGGAAATAATTATTTTACTATCGAACTGACCTTGGTCTACCCAAACAACACTTCCATTTATTGAACTCCCAAGTAAATAAATAAATAATTTATTCTCTTAAAAAATATTTTATTTACAAACTTTTAAATAAATATTTATTAAATGTTTAGTAAAATAAATAAATAAATTTTATTTAATTTATGCAATCATTTTAAATTGAATAAAATTATTCGATGGTCTTGATAATAATATTTACTTCATTGATTTAATTCAAATACAATTTAATCGAGACCATCAAAAATAATTAGTGTGTGAACCTCTAGGATTATTTCTCGTTGGCCTTAAGTAGGCTTGCCTAATGTCCAAGAGTACTGTCTAGCAACAGGTCAATTCACCCAAGAGAAAGAATGTAATTTCGTAACAACGTCATCCACATATGAATGGTCACTATGTTATATAATCCATTTTTTTCAATATCTCATCAAGCAAGTTTGATGACAGTGTCATCAACTTTTATGCCTAAAACTTCATTCTTTGACTACCTAAAATAAACTCATCGTTACACCATGGAAATGGTATTTCTCAAGATGGTTCTATTTCAATAAAAGGGCCAAGATATCAACTTCCATAAATGGAAGGGACAAATCCTTCCTAGACTTATCCATTAATAGCATACAACTCGTGATGCAACCAACATACCTTACTTCCCGCTAACTGTCTGCGTTATAGTTTTCATCAGTAAAAAAAAGTGCTTGAGTCATCACATGTATTAATGAGAATCATAATGTCTAAGGATCATTACACACTCTCACAGATAGAAATATCCTATGACACTAAAACATGCTGAATTCCTACTAGCAGGTTTGTTCTCATAATCTTTTATCTTACAGATTACCAAATGTAAACTTCATGAGAGGAAATCTCATCTTTTTATGAGTACTCATACCTAATGGTCTACATGCTATGTGTTCCATTATAGTATTTCATCCAACTAAAAAACTATAATTAAGAATAGTATTTCAAGGTTCTCATAATAGAGGGGAACTGTCATGACCTTTTCAATACAACTAATACTTTAAGAAATTATTAAATCATAGTCATGCAGAACATTGAACAATATGTAATAATTCATTAAATTTCCATGTAATAGAAGTAAAACTAAGTTTCTTATTGGACACCAACTCTTTCATGGGCATGTTGGGCTAGTGGTTTGGTTGGCCGTGATTTCGGGGGGGGGGGGAGACGTGGGTTCTTTGGCAATGATTTTTAGTCAATCATGAATCTTTTTTCCATGGTGTTGTGGTGATGAGGTGGTGGTATATTTATGTTAGATAATTGGGTAGTGATGGAATAAATAATTTGGTAATATTTAATGAAATTAAATACTTTTGTTTGGTTAATGGGATGGAAAAAAATAATGAATAAATAAATGATATGATATGTTGTTAAATATGATTGATTTTATATAATTAAATGAATTTGATTTATAATTATAATTGGGTGGTAATGTGAAATGTAGTTTTTGGCTTGTTGTGTGTTGTTATGAATTTAGAGGTTGCATCAAAAGTGGTGATATTGTGAGTTGGTTTGTGTTTTTTGGTGAAAAAATAAGTTGGGATTGTGTGTGGATATAATAATATAATTTTATATTATTTTTGATTTTAATATGAACCCCACCCACATTCCGAACTATGTTATGATACCATCATAGTCACATGGGGGTAGTGTTCTTGACATCCGATGAGGATTATAGATGGATGGGTAACTTAAATTTCCTACTTTCTGTTACAGGTGAGGTATGTATTTCATAGGATATGATGGATGGAGGTTTTTTAGTGCATTAGATTATTTTTTTGATAGACTAGGTGTTTTTGGAAGAGATGTGATTGCCTAGGTATTTTTAGGTGAGATATTATCAGGGTTATGGGGTGGATTTTAGTAGGGGTTATTCATGGTTGGAGGAGGTCATGAGATTGATTTCTTATATCTTCATGATACCCTACTACTCTAGTTTCAGAAGTGGTTCTATTATGGCCTTGGTATTTTTAGGCATGGTGTGATGTGGCCATGCATGTTGAGTGGTGAGCCCATGTGTCTTCAGAAGAGGTGTGTTGTGATCAATCTTGTGCGATGGTGTGATCTATAGAAGGTTTGGAACTTCCAAGATGTATAATGGTTGAGTGTGATATAGAAATAACATTGGGAAAGAGGTTTGAGTTCCCTTATATAATTGATTCTTATTATATTATATGAATTGTCTTGAGTTATTTTTTTAGTGTCCCTTTATGAGGTTGGGTTTGATAGCTGACATGTTTAGGTGTTGTTGGTTTTACTATTTTCTCATGGGTTTTATACTAATATCATTTCAATTGTGTATGGGAGAATATTTTTTTCTAAATGAGTTTACTTGTATGATCATCCTATGTATATAAAATATTTTTATGTTTTCAAAAAGATAATGTGAACTATTCTAGACATTAATAACTCAGACCATTGGATAATTGTTTCAACGATGCCTTAACTTTTCTTTTGGGTATTTACATTAGTGACTTTTATCTGAATCAGTTTTATTTATACATTCATGTGGGATGGGGTTTTTATCTTTAATAATACTTCATGGTGTTTTTTTGATGATTTATTTTATCTCCCGATCCTATTTACATTATAGAGGGTAATGCCGACCAAACATGGGATTTTTATACCCTTGGTTCTATTTACCATCATGGGCCCTATTGGAGGAGGGAATAGAGGGTCATTGTAACTCTCCCCTCATTGAGGTATCATTGGAGGCAGGGGGTCATCATAGAGTGGTAACATATAATAATAGAGATGGTTTATCTTGTTCATGAGCAGTTAAAAGTAGTGAACTACTGGCATAAGTTTTATGTTACTCGTAGGAGGAGACTCCTAGAGTTCGAGGTTCAATACCATCTATTCTTGAAGGATTCCTATGAATGTGGGCGTCATAGGTTTGTTAGTGAATGTAATATTTGTCCAAGTTTTTCTGGTCCCTATGAGGTGTTGGGGAGAGTTCTAAACATGGTGTATCTGTTGGAATTTCCACTATGGAAGGAGAGGATTGACGATGTCATCTAGGTCTCTCAGCTTTGTTGGTATCTTCACCATGAATCACATGAAATTTATTAGGTAGAGTTAAATTTCAAGTATGACATACCATTCATAGAGCAGTCATTAGAGGTCTATCATATCCAAGGGAAGGCGCTACATAGATAGACCATTCCTTTGGTATGTGTGTTATGGAGGAATGGTGTCCTAGAGGAGATTACGTGGGAAGGACAGATGAGAATGTGTTCCCAGTACCTGGTTTTGTTTTATGTTCTCTTTTCACTAATTTTCTTCTGATGCGATGTTCGAGACCTTTTTGTTTAATATGATATCCTATATTACCTTATTTGTTATTTATGATTTTTGATTAATTCCTAAAATATGAAAAGGGAAAGACCTTGTTTCTAATCGAGATGCATTAACTGTGATAGGATTAAAATCATGCAGGCGATTATGTGCCACCTAAAGGGGATAGTATCATGACATTGAGGTTGGAATTTCCCGATACATGTGGTTGGTATAGTGTGGTTCTTTGGTTGTAGTGTTTTTTGGTTTTGAATTAATAATGGTTGTATGATTATGGTGATTTTATTGTGTGAGAGGAGGAAGTTGTGATTTTGCATTGTTTAGGTTGTGTAAAATGTTCTGTGGCCATTTGGTTTTATGTTTTTGGTTGGTGGTAGTGTTGGGGTCTGATAATATCATTGAGAGGTATCTCAAGGGATTGTTGTTTGTAACCCTTTCTTTCTTGGTTTGGTTTTGGATTATCCAAGGAAATAATCATTTGAGAGTTATATGATGTAATGTTATGTTCCTTCTTGGTTCATTACATTCCTATTTTGGGTATTGGAGATTCTTGGATGATGCCTAGAGAAGATTTGGTCATGATTGGATGTAAAATACTGAATGTTGGGTGGCCAAAATATGTGCAAAGAATAAACACTATGTTAGTGTGGTTCATGGAGTGTAAAAGAAGGTTCATTTAGTGTTTCGTGATGTGAATATTTTCAGTGTTAATTAATTAAAAGTAAATTTATTTTTTAGCTGCAACTAAACACCAACTTTTATATAAAATTTAAATGGATTACTCCCCATGTAATTCCTCTATGTATCATGTTTTAATGGTTCCCGCACATAGTTTTTTTCCAAACCGTACTCTCTCTCTCTCTCTCTCTCTCATCCTAGGAGGCCAGCAACTCCCCCTTCTGGAATTTTGAGATTCTTTCTGATGGGGACTGGTTCCCATTTTCCCATATTTAATATGTGGGTTATCCACAATTTCTCTTCATGTGTTTGTGGGTTATATGTGGTCTTCTATTCCCTAATGTGCGTATTAAATCTACAAGGATTTTTTGATGTTGGGAATCCCTCTTTTTTATTTATTTTAGATCTTACTGAGGGGTTTAATTTTATTTATCTATGGGTTATATATATGCTAGATTAATCAAATATAAATAATAGGTTAAATTGAAATTGAGGGGAAAAGGGGGAATGCTTCACATGTTTTTAAAGATCTGTTATTATTTTGATACTGTGGATTGTAAGAGATTAATTCTCCTTTGAAAATTATTACTATTTTGTTCATTATTTACACTGGATGATATGTGTTGTGATTGTTGTGACTGATGAGATTGTTTTGATATCATCAAAATATGGAAATTAGATAACCACGCTAATAAAATGGTTTCCCCAGGATTATGGTTCGTGTGTTAACACCTCTAAAATAAAGTGAAAATTAATTTAATGCACGTTTTAAATTAATAAAGTGATCTTCAAATGTTCTGATGTGAGGACATTCCTATAGAGTGGTGATGTGTGACTTATTTGTGGTTGGAGCATGTGAGGCCAGTGGTTTTTTGGCCATGATTTTGTGGAATTGAGGTGGTTTGTTGGGTCATGATTTTGGGGTGGAGAGGTGGTTTGTTTTTTCATTCTTTTGGGGTGGTAAGGTGGTTTGTTTGGACATGATTTTGGGATGCCAAGATAGTTTTATGGTCGCACTGTTGGGGTAGTGATGTGGTGGTTTCTTTATGCTAGATACCTAGGTAATGATAGAATAAATGAATGTTTAATAATATTTTAAATGAAATGGTATAGTTTGGTTAATATGATGGATATGGATAATGAATAAATAAATTGTGGGTTTTGTGGTTAAATATGGTTGATGATAATAATATATATGGATGGGTACATGCACTTTCCCACTCTCTCTTCTAGGTGAGGCAGCTATTTCATAGGTTTTGATGGTTATAGATTGTTAGAGAATTAGTGAGATGTTTTTGATAGCCCAGTTTTTTTGGGTGAGTTATGATAGACTATGTGTATTTAAATGAGATACGACTGTGCTTGTGGGGAGGCTCTTAGTGGGGGTCATTCATTGTTAGAGTATAACATGAGGATGACAGGCTACATGTTCATGATAACTTCATACATTAGTTATTGAAGTGGCAGAATAGGTATTTATTTGGGCAAGTTGTGATGAGGTCGGGCTTATGGGGCAGTGATCCCATGTTTCTTTGGGAGAGGTGTGTTGTGATTGTGTTTGTAGGGTAGTGTGGTATACAGAAGATATGGGTGTGGAAGGATGTATGATTTTGGGGTGTGATAGTGAAATACTAAAAGGAATTTGGTGTAGGGTAGACTTATTGATGAGATTCTTATTATATTATATTACTTGGATTGTGTTTTTTTTTGTGAATGTTCCTCGGTGAGGTTGGGGTGGATAGTTGACTTTTTTAGGATCTGTTGTTTTCTAACAGGTGCATGAGTATGATATTTTACATGTTCATTAGATACTTTTTTTCCAAGTAAGTATACTTTTATTCCAATCCTACGTATATAGAAAATTTTCAAGTTTCCAAGAGGATTACATGGAACATACTAGACTTTACTATCTTGGACCATTAGATCACTAATGTGTCACTACCTTATCTTTTTTTGGTAAATATTTTGGATACATTTATCTATATCATTTTTATTCATACATACATGTGGGATGGTTTTAGTTTCATTTGATATTATTTTAGGATGTTGTTTGTGGATAATTCATCTTATATTATGATCCTATTTATATTATAGAGGGTAATTCATCACATACATAATATTTTTATACCCTCGGTGCTAGTCTCCAACCGGGAGCATACTAGAGGTGGGACTTGAGGGGTCATTATCTCTGTCCTTTTATTGTGGTATCTATGGAGGGATGTGTATAACATAAATACTATCCTAAATTATTCAAGGTGTACTATGGTTATATTTTATGTTTATGACGAAGATGAGGAACAACTCATCAGGGGATACATATATTCTATTTTCTAGACATACTAGAATGATCTAAAATCATAGTCATGATGTGTATTTCTCCTTGATAGAGTATTAATGACCTGGAAGAGTTCTAAGAATCCAATGGTCATTAAAAATATAAAAGAGTTTGAGTATATTTTATATTCTAATGTAGCTAAATATGCATTTTCAAAACACAAAATAATGCAAGAGATGGATGTGGAGGCTAATAATAAAGATGTTTTCCCACTATATTGGGATAAAAATACAGTGGTGGTTCTTTCTAAGGATTCAAGGTCCCATAAATAGTGGAAACATATAAATAGAATGTATCATATCTTGGGGGAGTTTTATTAAATAGGAGAGGTTACAGTAACCATATTTTCCACAGAAAAGATCATGGTGGGGTTTTTGATAAAATTATTCTCCTAGATGAAGCAAGAATATCATGTGAGATATAGAACAATAAAATTTGTTATCAATTGGTTGTGGTCATAGTGGGAATCTGTTGGCGTAAGTGTCATAGAGCTTCCTAACACTACAATTTTGAGTACCTATATATTCAAATACCTCAATATTAATAATTATCTTATCACATTATGAGTTTTATTTTATGTAAAATTGATGTAATAATGTTCTGATTGTATTTTTCATGTTGAAAGGTTATAGAAATTCTCCCCTATAATAAAAACCATAAAGTGTTATGATACTATTCTTATACATTTATCAAATATTCTATATCACAAATTTTTTTACCATAAAAAAATATTTTTTGACTTTTAGGTGTAGGATGCTCGTAAGAGGAAGATGCTTCTTCTAATGATGATTAATCCCCAAGAAGGGGTGTTGTAAAGGAAGACCTCCCAATAGAAAATATATATTTTATATATGCCATTGGATATTCCTATATGAATACTTGTGTATGGGTCAAAAGAAATGATATTGTTATTAATGTATATCATAAATCAATTTCTTTGAAATATTGTCCAAAACCATAATGATATATACCTTTAGTAAAGTTGGATACATTGGGTGTCTCATAAGTGATATGACATTGATTGAATAATTCAAAAAAGGATTTCCCTTGATGGAGTTAATATTAGTATATATCTCAAAATATTTGATTTAAATTAAACTACCTAATTATTTTTATGGTCATGGAGTTTTATCAACGAGTTTATTTTATAAATTCTATGAACGATATATCAAGTATATAGGGTTGTGACACAAATATTCAATCTATTTGATGAAATTGAGAGACAAATAGATTCTATTACATGGTAAGTGTTCATATGATGTTTTTGATCATTAAAACATTAAATACATTCATTATGGGTACATTAATGTGTTACTAGACACTAATCATTGACTTTAGGACTCTTTTATTAATGAAACTAAGAAAGTGGCCTATAGGATCGCACCCTAATTGTGTCCAATATATCAGATTATGTTTTATTTGAATTTAATATTTAGAATGAATATTTTTCTCAATACTAATGAATAATAATTATCAAGGTTATGTTGATTATATGTATTCAATCACCTTAATTAATTTTATAATATATATCATTTTAATATTAAATAACTATTTATCCCCTAGTTGTTGAATACAATATTGATTTATTGAATGAATGAATAATACAATGATATTCAATTATTTAAATAATTATTTCATATTTTATGTCCTTTAAATGATGTGGAGGATTAACTAGGAGAGATAATGGTCTGGTGAAATGATGTAGGTTATTTAATATCATTGAAATAAATATTATATTATTTATTTAAGAAATGATATTTAAAGATACATGAGTTGGATCAACCTATGAAATAAAATATTATTATTTTCTTTTATAAATGGATTTGAGGTTTACATAAAATAAACAATAAGATAAGAGATCTATGTGTAATAACTATATATTTAACCCAATGTTTATATTCATAAATTTATGATTTCTATGGTTATGTGAATAGTTTTTTATATCATATTCTCTCTAGATAATTCTGTAAGACTGAATTTAATTTCTCTATAATTTTCTCAATAATAGGAGGAAATATTCCTTTTTCCTTTCAAGATTGAGAGAACATGAGATCAAATTTTTCAAGCTCATATAAATTCTAGTTGCGATCAATGACTAACAATGCTATAAATTTGATACCACTATGCTAGAGTCCGGAGTTCCAATGATGAAATTCTTTGATACATGGAACTCGTATTGATACCACTAAAGGAATTATTATTTGTATTCATCACCACAATGATGATACCAAAGACGCTACTAATTTGTCCATTAACAAAGAATGAATTATTAACATAAGGTAATTATTATAAATTAATCATAAATTAAAAGTGAAATGATCCTCCCAAATAATATTTTCAGTTTTTATTCATCTAGTTCATTGGTTTTATATAATACTATTGATTTTTTTTGGAATGATCTAAAATGATACCTTTGCACCCCAGAACGATCATGAAGCAAATTACCTTTGGCCATATCATGTCAATAAACCCAGTGAAATAATTACCAAAGGTTTACTGATCCAAAGGGTCCACATTTTATGTTTGAGGATTAAATTTCTCAATATTTACATCACAACTTGAGGGGGGGGGGTTGGTTTTTACTTTAATTAATATTTTTATCCCATGTTGTGGAAACCTAGGGTGGGTGTTAGAGTATTAATTATAGTTAAATATGTAATATATAATTAAATGGTCATTAGTTTCTCTATGTCAATATTTTGACATTAATTTATGATCCAATGGGTATAATTAATTTTTCATCTCAATATTATAACAACTTGGCCTCAAACTGAGATACGGATTTTGGATACTCTCATTCTAAAAATTTAATAATAATTACGTTAATTGGGTCTCTCAGTGGTATATCCTTGTGTTTCTCTCTTTGTGGGGCCTCAAGGAGGTCTTAGTGGTGGAATAGAGTGGAATGGAATGACTTATCATCATAAGTCATCATTTGGATGATTTTTTAGGGTTATGATGATAAATAATGGTTAGAACCCTTTTTTACCATCCAAATCAATTAGTTATTGCTGGAACAATCTGATTTTTTTATATAAAAATATATATAACTAAAAGTAATAAAAATAAAATGAATAAAAGTATAAGAAAATTATAAATTTTTAATTAGCGAATTTATTATTTTATTTATTTTATAAATAATTATCTCACAAAAATATTTCATTCCATCGCAAAATCACCCTAATAATGAAACAATGATTTTAGTTTCATTCCATCATGTTCATATAATGATTTGTTTTTTTCATACTATGAAATCACACATAAGAAGAGTACCCTAACCCATTGATTTTTTAGTTCAATATAGTATCATAGTAAAAAATCAATTAACCCAATCAACACATATTCCATGATAAGCACTTTAATTAATAGTAAGTCTATATTTGATATGATAATATAAAGTAATATCAATAATCCTATAATGATCACATATGTGAAGACATATTTTTGATCATATAGACAATTTTCTTGGTGAAAATAAAATATTGGTTTTGTGGGATGAGAAATGAAACTAAAACCTTATTTAACACGACCTTATTCTCACTATTCCTCAAATATTGGTTATGAAAAATTGTCTTCACATGGATGGAACTTTAGGTTTTTGGACTCTCAAATGAATATACTCTTCTAGTGGATCTCCCCTAATACAAATACAGGATAGTGTCCACTATTGGAATATTGTAGAACAATGTTAACTGAGAAGTGGTTTCCGTAGCACTACAGATCACCTCACTCCCTAATTCAACAAGTATTATTAAATAAAGATCCAACCAGGATAATAAAATCATTCATATATCTTCATAATCAATAGGACCTATGAACTTCCTCTCATTGATTACCCTCTCAATCGTCACCTTCATAGAGAAACAGTCTAGGGACACTAAAAGAAACCTCATAATAGTCTCATGGTTAGCCCAATTCACCACCTGCACAAGGAATCCAATTTTAGGGATCAATGTATTTTTCCCACCCTATCCACATGCACCACATTCTTACTCTCCCACATCTCAATCATTACCAAGTACTAATCCACCACCTTCCAAACCCACCCCTTCTTATTATAGTACCCCTTCTCCAATAGTTCCTTTCTAATCTACTTCACCCTATCCCACTCAGACACCAAGTAATCCTTATAGCTTGTCATATAATTTTCCTCATCCTACCCTCTCATCAATTCATAGAGTGATGAATCCCCACCATTTCTATTTCCCATATCTGACCCACCACTAACATTCTTGTCCACCCTAAATATTTATTATAACATGCTTCGACACTCTCCCTTGGGCTTCTATAATGATGAAATGAGAAAAAATTCAACCTTCCCATCATCCACAATCTTTGTTTAATGATATTTGGGATACTTCCTAGTGGTGGTGGTTAGTAATTGACCATCCTTCTCGATATTACTCTGGATCTCCCTCACTAGATTCTTCTCCCCCACCATGTTCTCCCTAGACCACTTGTTCTACATCCTCTCCTTGAAATGTGTCTTAGTGTCCTGATCAATGAATGTAATGAACCATTCTTTCAGTGTCTCCTCAACCTTTCACTACTTGGTTTTACCAAGTTATATCACAAAATTTGTTATGGTGTGCCACTTCATAGAGTTCAAGTGGATGTGGTGGTGGTCGACAATATACTCTTTGTACACGATGGTGGAAATTATGTAACTAAAGTAGTTTTTTTACTTCATATGCTTGACAAATTGTTCCTCAAACTCATCTATATAGCCATAGATGATTCTGTTTGGGTTTTGGGAAAACACATCCATCTACCACTAGTGGTTCTCGCCAATGTAGTGGCACTTGAATCCATTCTCATCCCCGTAGTACTTCTAGAACTTCTGACAATGCAATCAGAGTTTTTACATCCCCTTGTATTTGATATAGTTTTTGTTGATTTTCATAGTTATAAACTCATTATTTCTCATTATAAATTCATAACATAAAAATAAAGTCTCACAGGTTAGTATGGAAAATTGAGTTGTATTTTAAAAATCAAATAAAAAAACATTATTTTTTAAATTTCTGACTTGTATGATAAAAAAATTACTGAAACATGATTCTGGTAGAAAAGAATAAATATCAGGCACAATCAATAAAACTATATTTAATATCTAATGGTATTCAGTAACAACAATATCTTGTATCATAATTTACGACTAAAAATAAAAAAAACTAATGATGATCATTTTAAAGTGCATAACTTTGAACCGTAATCAACTAATGTCAGAACCAAATTATTATTAATTTTCAATGAGTTCCATTTCTTATGCTAAATCAAAAATAAATATAACAAATCAAAAGTTTCATACTAGAATCATCAAAAATATAAAAAGTTTAGATGCAATGAAAATATTTTTTAAAGATTATTAATTTTAGGGATCAAGCAATACTAGTTGAAAAATAAATTTATATCTAATCATAAGCTTATGTATTTAACACACATCTTCTATAAATTGGATTAAATTAAAGTTTATTTTTTTGAAAGAAGAGGAAATTTTTTTTATCCACCAAGTGTGTACCTCCCTACCAACAATTCTTTCTAACATCCCTTCAAATTAATCCCAAAAAAATTACATGACCAATTTTATTTATAAAATCAACAATCCTCTTCATTGGATCATTTTTCAAAAATTTTGTGGGAAAAACAAATTATTTCACTCTAATCTCCTAAAATCATAATAATAATATCATATAATAAAAAATGGTTCATCCATGTCAGTATTGGATTAGAAATTGAAAGAAATATTTGAATGAGCTGTTGAAGAAGGTGAATACCTATAAATGGATTATAGACACCTTAATTAAATAAGATGTTAATAAAAACCTGAAAACACCACCAAATCTTATTCACACTAAGTAAAGAAGACATATAATTTTACCGAGATTTTATCTGCACGCTCTTTTGGGATTAGAATTAATTAAATTTTAGACCATTGATGTCAGTTCAGATAGTGGTAAGGTGCTTCTAAGTTCTAACATGTCCATAGAGTTATGATGGATAGTCAAAAAGATCATTGTAAAAATGGATACCTAGAAATAGAAAAGTTAGTGGGGTTTAGGAAGCGGACTGGAGACTGGGGATTCTGGTGAGTTCCTAAGAAACTGAAAAATCAATAATTATTTGTTATTATATTGGGTGGGAAAAAATAAATTTTATTTGATTTCATATAATGATAGTATAGTGGGGATGTTACAAAATTATAATTATAAAAAATAAACATATTATTGATTAATATTTTCATGAATATAATAAATATAAATACAATTTAATTACTATACTTTATATTTCATTTTTTGTTATAATATTAATATAATTTTAGTAATCGAAACATAAAATGAGACTGACTATCATTAAATATTATGTTCTAGTAGATTTTTATTCTCGTGGTATAGGTAAGGGAAAATGAATTGTGGTATGATTAGGTATGATGGTTTGGAAAAGAATATGGGAATTAGGCTTGGGGAAAGCTCTAAGACTCTTTTTGGAAGATCACAGTTCTTCATTTTATCCAAAACGTTTTGTTTAGTTATTCATCTGGAGACTCATTTTGTTTTATTTTCAATTTTTATTATAAGATTGTTTGATATTACATGAATATTCCAAGGATTGATATATTCATTAGTAATATTGGAAGGATTTATTTTCCAATGCTTGATTATTTATATGGTGAATTTTATTATGATTAAAGAGAAATCAAGAGGTTATACGGGTCTCCTCCTTAGTGGAACGATTATTTCAAAACAACAAATTTCAATATGGAGCCATAAGTTTACATATATTAGATTTTCATATTTAGAAATATTGGTAGAAATGATAAATAATGACCAATAATTGAGAATAAAATGATTGTCTGACCAACACATCTTTAGTAGAAGTTAATGTTACAAATGAGTATAGAATAAGACTTATATTTAGGGGATTATTGTATGGTTGATTTTTTTGAACCTCTAGAATGTATGTTTCCTTTTTAACAAATAATTTTTTAATTATATTTCCCACATCCATATCTGTTTTATGGTTTTTATATTCTTATATATGATTTAAATGGTATTAAATATTAAAATCATTAATGAAAACTAATTTTAATGAGTTTATTTAATATAATTTTATTCTTAATAATACATGAACTTATTACTAAACTGATATATCTAATTAATTGTTATCTTATAATTTTTTTAATTAAATTTTTCAAGAAACATTAACTTTATAGTGATCATTATTTGTTATACATTATATATCCCATAAATATTCATATTCTGCATATCAAGGATATTATTATTTTCAAAATCCTATACCATTTATATATATGGCGTTTTATTATGAATGTTATTTAATTGGATAGAGAAATATTAATATTACATATTCATTACATAGTAAATATATTTTTTATAAGATATAATTTTTGTGAATTAGATTAATCATTCAATAATTGAAGAACAAATTGGATAAATAGTGATGTGTTGGGGATGGTTATAGATGCCCCCATGTGAATTAACAGGTCATGTGAAACAAATCAGTTGGCTAGACTTATTAATTGGGTTTTTGATATACACCAACCCATAAATTAAACTATTGTGGAACCACGATCTAATTCTAAATAGATAATCATTTCTGAGATCATGGAATAAAATATTAATCAGTTCTTTAACTGAGAATTTAGTTATTTTTATCCATGATATTTCTACATTAATATTATCCATGGATGCCTTTCAATATCATGTTATTGATTAAATTACATGTTCTTTTAGTTATTTACCTTTATATATGAATTATGTTTTATTATATCATGATATATTCAATTCTATATAAACCTTACTGATTATTTAAGCTAACCCTTATTTTATTATCCATTCCCAAGGATATGAAGAAGGAATATTAGAATAAGTTCAAGTAAATTTTTTTACTATTACTATATCTTATATTTTTCAATGTAAAAAATGGAAATCATTTATGTATCAAGTTATTCAAGAATATTAAAGTATTTTGTCTTTTTATATGATATCTCTTGTAACGTATTCAAATGTAATAAAGTAGCCACTAGCTTTGGGCTACTTGATTGGGGGTCTTTACAACATTGATCATGGTTCCATAATATCCAAAATGTCATTAATGATATAAATATCATATAGCTTCATTATATTAATATTTTAAATCACCAATGATTGGAAGAGTAGAAATATTAATTACACCATTCATGGAGATGGTAGGTTGTGCATACACATTAATGTTGTTTTCAATTTTTGATGGAGTGAACGAAAGAAAGGAAAAAATGATTCAACATTATATAATCATTATTATTTCTTATATATCATATATATTCATTAAATATATCCTTATAACTATCTAGTTAAATAATAAATGATAGAAAAAATCACATCGCTCCCTGGATGTGGTAGTCTACATGTGCGTACGAGTGACATTATCATTTTCCAATAGATTGGAAGATGGTGGGTATTGGTTTTTACCTCATCATAATAAATATTTATTAAAGTTAAGATACAGAATTCATTACTTTATAATGGACACCAAAGATTTGTAGATTTTATAATGAGAAACAAAATTGAAAATGCCCGGTTATGAGTTATACCATTCATTGAAAAAATATCTTTGGATTACACTTTAATCCTTGAAAGGGTGGTCTTTCAGAAATACCATTGGCTCTAGGATGTGTTTATAGAAGCTAGGATGATATTAAGGTATGTATTGTCCAAGATATAAGGCTAAAACATTTTGAACAATGAAGGAGAGGAGGTTTACTTTTATAAGTGGGGGGAGAGGCACTCTTGGAATTACATAAAGTATTAAATTGATATAAATTAATTATTATGGAAAATTATCTCCAGATTTATATAATTATAATATAAGATGAGTATTATTCTAAATCCTCTCATACAATAAAATTTTAACATGTTTTTTCCCCTTATCTCTTAGTTTTAACCCATAACCCTTTTGACTGTTATCCCAATGTCATACTTTTCTACTCTTTAAAAGTTAAAAATGTTATAATAAAAGGAAAAGTGTCCTGTAAATGGACCATGGTTGATATTATCAACAATATGTCATTTATTTGTATGAATATAGCATTTTTATGAAATTTTAATAATGTAATAAAATATTTTTTTATTATAAAACATAATTAATGTCATTTCTAGAATAATTCATTTAATTAGAATTTGAAAACAACAAGACCTAAAAAATTGAATCTAAACTTGTAACACATCCATAACTTGTTATAGGTTTTTATAATATTTGTGAGATACTATTACATACTTAATAAAATATTTTATATGATTTTAATTTATTTACATAACTTTTTCTCAGCTTACACAAGCATTGTGTCGGAGCAGCACAAGCATTTAATATAATTATTTAATCACTAAAAATTAAAAATAAATTACCACGATAAAAATAATTTAGATTTAAAAAATCAATTTATAACTAAAAATATTTTTTTATCCTTGTAAAAAAATATTATATATATTAAATATAATAAAGTGACATTTTTGACTTCATATTTTACAAACATTATAAAGGATAAAATCAAAGTTAAATGGAAACAAGAAATAATTTACATGGGTTACTTTTCATATTTAAAAAAAATGGGATCTATTTACCAAATTTGTATCAAATGATTCAAAATATAGAACTCATTTTTTAAGACTTAATTTCTAAAAGTTTTAAAAAATAATTTATGATAAAAACAGATGACACAATAAAAAACAATTTTTCATACAAATGCCTTTTTTAAGTATAATACGGTTTTTTACCAAATTCAACCATAAATTTGATTCAAATGAACTTCATTGGATTAATCATAAAATAATAGAACTAATGTAACATTTACACTATTTTAAAATAACATATAACTTCTTAAATACTTGAAAAAAAAGGTAATTTTAAATAAAAATCAATATTTTCCACTATTCTCTAGAAAATCAATATATTCAAAAAATTTAGAAAAATACATTCTAGGTTAATTTTGGTGTGATGGTTTTAAAAAAAATACCATTTTTATCAAATTAAATTTATAAAATTTCAGAACATTATTTATAATATTCACTCCCAAAAAGTAATAAAACCCATTCCTGATGAAAATGTATTTTTAAAGAATAACAAGACCTTAATAAAAAATGTTCTTATTTATTAATAATTAATTAATTATTTTTTATTGAAAAATATATTTATATATAATTCGTAATTTGGTCAATCAGATTCATTCCTATAAATCCAACTATTTGGCGATAAATGTCTCATAACAATATTTACATAGTATAACATTGTTGGTTTAAACTTAGTGTTACATGTAATGAAAATAATGAAATAAATTAAATTTATTTATTAAAAAAGTCATCATAAAAAATATGGGATTTAAAATTATTTTCATTTTCACATGGTATACATTTCTCCAAGAAGAGTTTTCCTTTAGAAGAAGAGGGGGGGGGGGGAATGGGCATGACTCCTTACACATTAGTGTTATGATTTGTCATGTATGTAATATTATATACCATTTTTGATGCTGCGTTATCCTTGAGAACTATAATGACCTAAATATTTTGAAATATAAGAAATCATGTTTTATAATGACTATTTTATTATGAGCACAGAAAAATACTTTTACATGACATACAAACATTACCCATCATGCGTAAATATAGACTAGTAAAACAAGGAATAATAGATAAATATAAAATTTTAAGAATATTACATTTACTAAAAAACTCCATAGGCCAGATTTCCCCAAGGAATATCTCTCCTTCCACAGATATCACAAAAATTAATATAATCATTTTGAAAACTATTGACATTATCAAAGGCTGTTTAAGAAAATTTGTAAGCGTAATAGTGAATGATGAAGGGATAATTATGTTATATTTATATGGAAATGTGTTCATTCGACATGAGGAAAATTGTCCAAGATGACCGATATGCATTATGAAAATTAATTGATATGAAATTTGGTTATTAATATTTTTGGTTATGTAGACACATTTAGGTGACTATAAATATTATTTAATGATAAAATCAAAATTATATATGGTGATGAAAATATTTTTAATGTAAATTAAATATTTTTTAAATAAAATTTATCTTCAGAAAATGATCTTATAAAACACTTTCTAAATGATAATATATGTTAGCAATGTCCTGGGTGATTTTTATACTCTCCACATAGTTTACTTTGTCATAAAACTGTTATTTTTCAACAAATTTGGATTTTTTATTTTAGTTTTTAGTTTTTAATATTTATAATAATTATCATGATAAAATAAATATAATTTTAATTTATTTAATTAATATTATATTATGATGAATTAATGTAAATTTTAGAAAATAATTATTTTTTCTGTTAGAAAGTGGAAATAGTTTTTAAAAAAATATAATAAATCCTTTGATATAATTTAGAAATGATTATGAATTAAAATTTATTATTAGTTACTATATTTTGATAATTATTTAATTAATAACATAATACAAAATTAAATATATTTATAGACCCATGCATGCCATTTTTAAAACCACAATTTTATCTTTTCTAATTTATTTAAGAGTTATACGCGTATCCCATTAAAATTCAGTTTTACCACATTTATAAAATTAATCAAGTAAAATGAAATAAACATTTATAATTATAAGGTTCAAATTAGTTAATAATGTAATTTTCATTCTTTGGCACAGATAAATTTATCATAGTAAAAGAGTTACTGTGTATAGGTAAGACAATGTAAAATATTAAAATTAAATGGTAAAGACTTAATCCAACTAAAAATGAATGAATTAAATTGTAGGTTAAGGTTTTAGAAAATCCTTAACCAAACATTAAAACTTTAATTTTCAACCAAATTCTTTGAAATTAATGCCACACAAAAATGGTTAGCTTTAAATTCAATAAATAATTATTAAATCACTTAAAATCAATCCTCTTCAAGTACGAATACCCCCATTACCTCCTCTCTTTCCACACCAAAGTTGTAGAGTATGTTAATTCTATAAATTAAGTACTCATGACTCTCTCCTAGGTGGTTTCAAGGTTCTAATAGATCTCTCTATATATTTAATAAGCATCCTCCCAAGGAAAGTTATTTATTCTTCCACTTTTTCAATTCAAGAACTTATTTAATATATTTATTTTGATTCCCAATTAATTATATTGTCATTTTTTAATAAAAACCCAATTTGTTTTTTATATTATTTTTTTTAATTATAATTTTTTTAATTCTCATTAAACCCATTACAGGACTCAGTCTATATACCAATTATGCTACCAAAATAAACCCAAGATTTTATATGATATATTATCATTCCATGAATACCCAACTCTATTTCCTTTCTTGAGTATTAATTATAAGGTATATTTAAACTATTGATTTGGTATATCCATTTATGAAACAAAAATTCCCCAATCATGGTTTAAAAATGATATGGACTTACGATTTTTATAAATGTTGCACACATAATATTAGACATATGAAATGTGTGACCTGATATCCCTCCAATTATTTAGGTAAAGAATTAATATTTATAGATTAAAATTTTATGATAACATTGAATCATTATTTGGTAATGATTTTGATTCCTTGTCCAAAATTATTAGTAATATATTTTAGTACAATTTAGTAGATGAGCTATTTTGATATGTTTATGAATGTCCCAATATTTATGTTGTTACCACATTTCCTTCGTATGCCTCATGTTATCATGTCCATGTACATATATTATGACTCATGTTATTTTGTAAATGTGCTTACATTATTCTTCTAGTCTCCCCTATAGGTTCTTTTTAAATTGTTTATCCCAATCTAGGCTTTATGCTCACCCCTTAAATTTGATAAATGTCCCTAGGAAATCCTACGCAGTGAAATGATCTAGGATGGGAAAATAAATAAGTCTTTCCAGAAGATTTTAAAATAGTTTATGTTTCTTTTATGTAGCACGTTTTTCATATACTATGTACCTAATTTCTCTGACAATAAACCTAAAATGATCCTATGATGTTATTAATGTAATATTTTGTTACAGAATTCTATTAAATGTCTTGTATTTAAAAGGGGGTCTCCATCAACATGGTCGGAAGATATTAAGAAGATCTAGGGGAGATACATTGAATGGTAATAAATAAAATCCTAATTTACTCAAGGTGTACTAAGGATATGTTTCATTTTTATAGAGAATATGGAAAATAAGTTATCCTCAGATACACAAAATCTAGTTTTTAGACATACTAGATTGATCTGAAATCACAATAATGATATGTGTTCTTACCTGATGGAGGATCCGTGAGCTAGAAGAGAGATAAGAAACCACTAGTCATTAAACCTGTAACATAGTCTGAGTATATTGAATATTCTTATGTAGATAAATAATAATTTTTTTTACAAAATTTTATATAATAGATTTATGTGGTTCCTGACAATAAATATGTTATCACACAATATTATAATAACACAATAGTTGTGGTTCTAGAAAAATAGTCATGGTCGCATCAATGGAGGAAACATATACATTAAAATTATTATATCTTGATATATATTTCTAAAATAGGAGAGGTCATATTAAGAAGAGTTCTCACAAAATATTATTTGGTAGGATCGTTGACAAATGTTTTTTCCCAATTGAAGCATGAATATATTGTGAGAGCTAACATACTAAATTTTATAATCAGTAGGATATAGTTAATGTGGGGGTATGATGGAGTTGGTAATCTATAAAAAACTAAATTTGTACATTAAATTACCCATATTTTCATAGACTAAAATATTAATAAATATCTTTTCAAATGATGAATTTTATTTTTCATGACATTGATGTGATAATGTCTTTAATTTATTTATCACATCGAATGGTTATTAGAAATTTATACTATAACAGTAACCATGAAGTGTTATGAAAATATTCTTTATCATATACCCAAGGGTCTAGATGGAATTTGTTTGTCCGGGAACAAATTATGTTTTGACTATCCGGTGTTGGAATTTCATAAGAGGATGCAGCTCCTTCTCATGAAGTTTTATATCTAAGAAAAGGAGTTATAAAGACATACCCACTAAAATAAATTAAAAATTTTATATGTTTCATTGGATGTTCATCTATTCAGGAATGTGTATTATAGAAACCCAACCAAAGATATCCTAGAACCATTGTCTTTTACTAGATACATGGGCATGATTATAATGAATCACACCCGTATGACTGATTGGTTTAGTAGTCTTGATAAACTAGACACATAAATGATTATTGTATGACAAATGAATACATTGAGTCCAATACATTTTTTTTTTATTTTTTCTAAGTAAATAAATCTGAGGATAACTCTAATCCATATAGTATATCCCTGGATATCTTCCATAGTAAGATTATTGGATTATTGGGGAATGAAACATAATATGGGTGAGCTCAAATTCTCAATAAGGGAAAAATATATCAGAAAAAAATGAATCAATCTGAATAGTCAATATAGAAAAGTAAATATCTGGACACACATTACATGTAAGTAACTAGATAAGTTAAAATAAATATGGTGAGGTAAGAAACTGAAACACATTTCATCTAGATAAATGAAAGTTAAATGTATCCATAGATACATTGAAAAAAAATCTCATCGATAAATAATAACTAAATTATCTATAAAGAAAATTCTTTTTTCTTGGAAATAATTTTTCCTAGGAATCTGATACCTTTACTATCAAAAAATATCTTATCTAATACAATTTTCACAACTAATTCATCCCATGGGACTACCGATGTATCTAGGGGCATTCATTCACCAGTCCCCAACCCGTGTATCTCATGTCCAAAGCATTCCCCATATATCAAATAAATAAGATGAATTACTAGATATCTGTATTGAATAAAGTATACTTGTTTATCATTATTTCCCAAAATAATCAAATAAATTTCAATGTAGACATCATATGTAAAATGGTATAAGGTTTATGCAATAGTAATATCTGTGATAAATGAAATGGATAATTTAGGGGAGATTCAACATTCAATAATCAAATCAAATTGAATACTTAATGGAGAAAAAATTAAATCAATGAAGTGAATGTGAATACTATCTGTGCAAAAATCAATAATAAACTATCTATAGAACGAATAAGTGTGGTGTTAACGTAAAAAACCTAAGTGGTGTAAAATATAGGGTCGATGATGTTGAAGAAATAAAAGATTAACTTTTAGAAAAAATTTTGAGGAAAATATCGTTTCCTGTTGAAAAAGATTTTGAAAATATTTTTATTTTATAAAATAATCCTTTTAAACTAGGAAAGTAGTCCACAATGAAATGACGACGGATGAATATATACTTGTCATATGAAGTAAAAAAGAATATTCCTCTTATGCATAAAAATGTTAAAATATTCCTTATTAGGAATGTGGAAAGAATATTCCACTGAAACATTGGTAAAATAAAAAAGGGTAAAAATGTATTTACCAAATAATTTTAGAAATATTTTTGAATACCTTTATAATAAAACAGTTTTTTGGAATAAAAGAGTTTCTCCAACTAAAGAGAGATACAAAGTTGCATTTTCATAAAAATGTTTTATTAAACACTTCAAGTACCAATGAGTAAAAATATGTTACCAATAATTGAAAATGGCCATGATTAAATAGAGAATAATGAAAGGTATTATTGAAAAAATGGTTATATAATTTTCTAGAATGGAAAGTCCATTGAATGATTATTTGGATTAGTCTTGAAAAAAATTCTTTTTAAACATTCCTAAGTGTCCCATACCACATTGAAACATTTTTAAAACATAAATATCATGATTGAATAATATTAAATGAATGCATTAAATACCATAAAGTAAAATTAATTCATGATATTATATGTCAATATGGTTTTATGTACACCATATATAAGAGATTAAGTGCACAATAATTAAGTATGCCTCATGAAATAAAAATGAGACAAGAATCCATTACCTTGTGTTTCCTTTTGGGTGAACATCCTTTAACTATTTGTATAAGAAAAAAATGTCAATTTTATACTAGATTCAGAAACTTTTTAATGTTTACAATTGCATTATTTCAATTATAACCTTGTTGTGTACAACTACTTAAATAATTAAGTTAACGTCGGGTGTTTTTGACCAAATTCGGTTTATGTGTCAAAACAACTATTGTTGGCAACAATGCTCAAAGGGATCATTATATAACACCTCTAGAATTATAAATATGACCTATGTATCATATTTTTACATCAACTATTATTTTAAAATCAATGATTTAAAATGGTTATGAAATGAGAATATGTTAAAATCATGGAGATGGTAGGCCGTACGTACGCATGAGTAACAATCCAATTTTTAAATAATCATTGTGGAAATAAGGTAAGTAACTAAAATATTTATATAATGATAATTATATAATAATTATCACATTATTTACTCATATATACTTATATATAAAATTATGTGATGTAAAAGTAATCACATCATGTCGAGGAGGTGGTAGTCCACACTTCCACGAAAGAGATTATCTCTTTTAAAGTGTGTGAATTGGTAATAAAGGAGATTATATATATATATATATATATTATACTTAAAATAAAATATAATTATTTCATGAAAATATTATTTAGGTTGTGTATGTCACTTATGTTTAATTATA
Source organism: Viscum album (assembly GCA_963277665.1). Classification (NCBI taxonomy): domain Eukaryota; kingdom Viridiplantae; phylum Streptophyta; class Magnoliopsida; order Santalales; family Viscaceae; genus Viscum; species Viscum album. The sequence continues at coordinate 793,199,223 of OY728147.1, forward strand.
TTCCTTCATTTATACATTCCATGTATCAGGCGAACGAATCAGATCGCTTTAAAGGGGTGGTATTCCACACTTCCCCAAATGAGATTATCATATTTACACAACTTGTAAAGCCTAAAAGAATGTTTTAAATAAAAAATAAGGTTAAAATATTTTAAATAAAATATATATCCTATATAAATATATTTTCCATCATAACGGACACCATAAAAGGCAGTAATAGATAATTGAACAATCATCGTTTCATGATGCATTAATTCGCCGTTCATAGAAACTATTTGCCGATTACCCATTATATGGTGGTGTGTGTGTATGTTTGTTAAAATCTCATAATAATTTAAAAATAATATATTTAGGATAGTACAATTTTTATACAAGAACATAATAAGGAGATTTTACGGGGGGTGGAGATGAATCTTGCGAGATTGAGGAAAGACATTACCTTTGAATCGGGTAACTTCTTTTGGTTTGAAAAAAAAGATTTGTTGAAAGGGTTTCTTCCCAATGGGATGATTCTAGGTTGAGTATTGGAATTATGGGAGACCATTTTGGCATGGATATTCCGAACTTAATAGGTTTTAGTGGGGTGATGAATGGGTAGAGGTGGTGGGATTTTATAGGGAAGAAAAAGGACCCACATTGTAGTTTTGAAAAGAAGTTAGATGTGCAAATGTTATTACCTAATAAGACTCACAAAAAACCACAAAAAATAATTAATTTAAGGTTAATGAACAAATTAATGGGCATATAATTGTTTATAAACATGTTTCCAGGTCATTTATGTCCTTAAACAATGGGTTTCAATCAAATTTTAAGCATAAATACACCTTAATCGTTGTAATTAATTTTAATCACTTTCGGATATCATTTTTGTAAAAAATTTAATTTATATTATTAGAACTAAAAAATTTTCTTTATTATAATATTTTTTTTTATTTTAAAATTTTAAATCACAGAACCATCAAAATTATGATTAATGCTAATCTCAAAGAGAGATGTAATAACTGATTTTAGTACAAAAATGATCAAAAGATTGTAATTTTTTATGTTAAATTTAAAAAGGTAAATGAGTTTTAATGAAATAAATTATATTTATAGATTTATAATTTATCTAATTTGACATTAGAATAGATTTAAAATATAAATTAACAGTAATAACAATTTAAATAAATAGACATTTTTTAAATAAAAGGCTGTATTTTTCAGTATTCGCTAAAAAATTGATGTTTCTTGAAAAAATACCAAAAATAAATAATAGGATAATTTTTATATTAAGAATTAAAAATATAAGGTTTATTTTATCAAATTAAAATCATAAAAGCATCAAAATTAATATTTTAATATAGTTTCTCCATTAAAAGGTGGTAAAAATGCCTTAATAAAAATATAGGTTTTTATGTGAAATATTGGGTTTTCTCTTTTCTTTTGCATACCAAATATATTGGATGAACATAATAATTAATTTATTCAATATGTAATATATTTATTACATTAATATCACTCAGTAACTATAATTAATTTTCTCTATTAGGGTAAAATAACTTTGTGAGCATAAAAATAGTTCCATATTGAAATATCCATTTAAAATTCAATTGGTTCTTATATTCATTTCTAATTTATTTGTAACCAAAAATTAAGTTTTCAAAACCATATATTTTCATAATTTAGTTAATACTATTCATAGCATCTAGTTTATATCTTATAATATTTTAATACTATATTGTTGTTTGGTGAAACTCGATCTTATATACAATGGAAGATATCGAGGAAGGTCACTCTTACATGCAACACAAGCTATAGTGGAAGGTCGTTGTTGGGTATGATGTATGCTAACCCAATTTCATGTGTATTGAAAGATAAATTGGTGTTTCATGAATTGAAATTTACAGAATATATTTCAAATAGTAAATATATTATAATGTATATGTATATTATATTATCTTACACTCTTGATGTCACATGTCATTCACGATATCAAATACAAGGTTCTTAATTTTGTTTTTCGGGGTGTCACATTCTACCCATATTATATAAATTGCATCCTCAAAATTTAAAATCAATCTAGGTGATAGATTTTTTAATACTTCCTATGATGGAAATTTCACATCATGAGAAAAGTTCATAAGTAATCATCTATAAAATAGAAAATGGAATGTTAAATGGTCACAAGGAATACCATGTAACTATCCATCTAATTAGAAGTATATGAATGTAATGTAGAGATACATACTTTGATAAAAAGAATAAATATTTATAAGGAGTGAAAAAATTTATCAATCACAAATAGGTTAATTATCAATGAAATTTTGAGGGCCAAAAAGCCATAAATATTCGATGATTTAGAAGGAAATTAGTTCAAAAGAAATTTAGGTATTGGAAAAAAAAATTTCTATGTCATTTTACTAATGTTGGGTAATCCTTTTACTAAACAAGAATATAACCAAATATTCATACATGATATGTTTCAATATCATATGTACAATCATATCTTTTTATTATTCTTTGATAAATTTATAATTCATCCCTTTACCCCCAAAAAATAGTTACTTACAAGAAAAAAAATTATTCATAAAGCATTGAAATATACTTCCGAAGGATTAAAAGGACAATAAATGAGTTACAATCCTTACTATTTGCCTTTAAAAATCTCAGAAAATAATTATGGTTAATAGATTATTTTCTAAACCTAAAAAGTGTTACTACTGGTTCATCATTAATATTTATTTGTTAAATTTATTAACGAAAATGAATGAAAATTAACAAGGACATTATGTGGATCAGTGGTTTTCAACAAACCCTTATCGTCCTTCGTTCATGGGATCAAGTCCCACAACTTTTCCGTATTTTATTAGTTGTCACATGGCATACCTGTTATCCTTTTCTAAAATGATATTAATTTATCATCTAAATATAAATATGATGGAAATCCTTGAAATTTGGTTAATATGTAAGTATCATTTTAATAATGGTTTTCAGTATGGCCTCAATACATAAATATCTCATCCATTTTATTTCAACAGAGGTCTATCCTTGTTCTAGATTTTATCATTTATGGGAGATAAATAACTTAGTTAATGTCTAGTTCCCCCACATTTATGACAAAAAACAATAAATGGATGTCTTATGATGAGCTTAATTTCCTTCCATCTCACTCTTCCTTCTTCCTAGATAATCCTTAACTTTATGACCATCTTTCCCACTCAAAAATCATTTAATTGTTTCCTTGAGAAATATTATAGGGTTTCTCCTTCCACACATCTAACATGTCTAAATTTGATCCTTATTTTTTACTTAGTCTCCCCCACAAGATCTCTTAACAATCTTTTTCCTTATATTCTTTGGTGTGCTTGGGAGTTGGTAAAGGTTTATATTTTTAATCATATTTCGTGAAAACTTATTTGGCATAAATATGATATCCTTCATTCCTTCCAACACATCATTTGGTCTCTCATTTTCACTATCTTTTCCACCACATTTGATGTTATCTTGAATCATTTGGGTTCAAGTCATTAACAATAACAAAAAAAATACTGTGATAAAAAATAGCCACAATGGGAAAGGTGTATAATTATCTATAAGATATCTAAATCATGAAACCTTATCTTCAATCTAAAACACGTCAGCATTAAACATGATTATTATTTTTCAAAATTATTTCAAATTCTTAAAAAATTTTGGTAGAGAAAACTTGTATTATCCTAATTATATACCCCAAGAGTGTAAAACTACGTATGTAGTAAGGATCGTTTTCATGTACCAGGTTTCCCCAAGTCAGGGTCGGAACACCTTATTAGAGTTGTTACTCCTAGGTACATCTGTGCTAGAAACATATCAAAATATAGAGTACAGAAGTGGATTTATTGCTAGGAAGACCCACATAATCTATAATTTAACAAAATTATAGTGGGTTCATATATTATTATCCTCAAATTCTAACTTAGGGTAATGTTATCTAACTATGATTTCTTAAGTCTATTTCCCAAGGTTTTTACTAAAATTCTATTGATACCAATTGCAGAGAACCATCCCCAGTTAGCCTGGACCCGATGTCTGCTACTAAATAAAATGGAACAATTACAAGGAATCAAGCCCCTAAGAACTGATTATTTTATAAGTCTTGGTAAACCAGATATATAAATTTTTATTGTATTACAAATGAATTCAATGATCAAAACATAATTCTTTTCCTTTTTTCTAAAAAAATAACTCCAAGGATAAATCTAATCCATCTAGTAAATCCCTACAAATCATTCATAGTAAGCTTCTTGGATTTTTGGGGAAATGAATATAATAATGGTGATATCAAATTACAAATAGGGAAAAATATAGTGGGAGAAATAATGAATCAATGAGAATAATCAATATGGAAAGTTAAATAATTGGACACACATTCCATGTAAATGACAAGACAAGGAAAAATAAATATGGAAAGTTAAGAAACTAAAACACATGCCTTCTAGATAAATAAAAATAAAATATTTCTATAGATATGTCAGTGCAAAATCTCATGGATAAATAATAACTATATTCTCAATAAAGGAAATGATTATTTCTTAAACATCATTTTTCCTAGTCACATGATACCTTTACCATCAAAAGATTTTTTAACCATTATATTTTGTGCAAATAATTCGCCCCATGAGTCTACCAATGCATTTAGGGGATTTCATTCACTTGTCCCCAACCCATGTATTTTATCTCCAAAGCATTCCTCACATATCTAATAAATAATGTGACTTATCAAATACCCGTAATGAATAAGGTATAAATATTTATTAATACATCCCCAAATAATCAAATAAATATTAAACTAGAAATGTTATGTAAGTAGGTATATAGTTTAGGAAACAATAATTTCCTTGATAAATAAAATCTATAACTTAGGTGAAATTCAATGTTCAATGATCATAGGAAATTGAATACATCAAGGTGACTAACTAAAAAAATAAAGGAAGTTAATCTGAATATTATCCTTATAAAAATAAATAATAAACTATCCAATGTAAGAATAAATATGGTATCAATACAAGAAACCAAAGTGGAGTAAAATAGAGGGTTGTTTTCATTGATGAAATAATATATTAACATTTTAAAAAAATTATTGATGAAAATATCGATTGATTTTGGAAAACATTTTGAAAAAAAATTCTTTTAAAAATAAACCATTTATATTTGAAAATGTGTCTTTAAATAATTTATAGAGGATGAATTTGTACATGTCATATGAGGTAAAATGAATAATACATTTGTACGTCAAAATAATAAAAAATTCCTCGTTAAAAAGTGACAAAAAGATTCCTTTGAAACGTTGGTAAATGATAAAAAGGATAACAATGTCATTGAAAATAATTTAAAAAAATTGAAAACATTTTTAATAAAAATGGTTTTTTGAATAAAATAGGTTCTCTGAGAAAAGTGAAATATAAAGTCGGATTTTCTTAAAAACATTTTCTTAAAAACATTGATTAACAAAGAGTAAAAAAATGGTTTTAATACCTAAAAATAGTCATGAATAAATATATAAGGATGAATGGTATTATTAAAAAATAGTTATATAATTTCCTCTATTAGAAATTCCATTGAATGATTATTGGGATTAGTCTTTAGGAAAATAATCTTTAAACATTCCAACATGTCCCACACAACATTACAACATTTTTAAATCATAAACCTCATGAAAGAATAACATTAAATTCAAGTATTAAATTACATGATGGAAAATAAATTCATTATATTATATGTTAATGTGGAAGTAAGTACACAATGTATAATAAATTATGTGCACAATAATTAAGTATGCCTCATGAAATGAAAATGAGACAAGAATCCCTTACCTTGTGTTTCCATTCAAGTGAACTTATTTTATCATACTGTATAATAAAATTATGTTTTTATACATTCTTCAAAAAAAAAATTCATGTTTATATTTACATTTATTTAACTTATTACCTTGTTGTATACAACAGCTTAAATAATTAAGTTTACGTCGGGTGTTTTTGACAAAATTTTGTTTATGTTGCAAAAGAACTGTTATTGGTCAACTATGGTCAAAGGGGTCATTATATAGAATCCATAGAATTAAAACCATGGAATAATTATAATATTTTTAAATCAATTATACTTTTCAAATCTATCATTTAATACAGTTATGAAAATGAGAATAAGTAACAATCATGGAGACGGTATTCCATACGTACGCATGACTAACATTCCCATATTTAAATGATCATTGTGAAAATAAGGTAAATAAATAAAATCATCCTAAAATGATCATTATAACATAAATATCATATTATTTAGTCACACATACTTATATATATAATTATGTTATTTAAATGAAATCACATCATGCCGAGTAGGCGGTAGTCTACACGTCCACGAACGACGTTATCTCTTTTAAAGTGTGTGAAGGGGTAATAAATGAGGTGATATATATATATATATATATATATTATTTTCATAAATATAATTATGTCATAAATATATTATTGATGTTGTGTATGTATCTTATGTTTAATTATGTCCATTAATTTATACATTTCATGTATCGTGCAAACAAATCATGTCGCTTCGATGAGGAGGTAGTACACACTTCCCCACACGAGATTATCACATTTACACAACAATGAAAGAATAAATGTATGTTATAAATAAGAATTAAATATTTATAAAACATTATAAATAACATATATATAATATAATAATAGGGTGTCCATCATAATGTGCACCATAATATACGGTAATGGAGAATAGAACAATCATCGTTTCGTGAGCCCTTATTCCCCGTTCACAAAAACAATATGTTCGTCACCCATTAGATGGTGGAGTGTGTAAGTGTAGGTTAAAATATTTACATAAAAACATGGTAGTATATTGATGATACTGGTTTTTTTATACTATAAAATAATAAGAAGATTTTAGGGGGTGGAGAATGGAAATGAAACTAGAGAGATTGAGGAAGGACATTACCTTTTAGTCTGGTAACTTCTTTTGGTATGACAAACATATTTGTTGGAAAAGATTATGCACAAAGGGATTATTCTTATTAGAGGAGTGGAAAGATGGGTGAAAACTTGGGAAGGTCTTGGTAGAAATTAAGAGGTGTGAGAAATGGGTATATGTGGTGGACTTTTATAGAGAAGGAAAATGACTCACTTAGAGTTTTTTAAAAGAAGTTAGGTGTGCACATGTTCTTACATAATAAGAGTCATATAAAACCACAATAACTCATAAATGGAAGGTGCATGGTATAATTTCGAATAGCAAAGGGGTGTTGGACAAGTGTTTAGGTATTTTTGCCCTTATATATAGTGTTTTAGTCTATTTTGAAGCCTAATTACACCTTAATCACAGTAATTAATTTGAATCATATACACTGATAATTTTTTATCAAAAATCTAGTTGATATTATTAGAGGAAAAATATTATATTTATTATAATATATTATGTTGTATTTAAAAATTTCAAATCACTGAAGCAGAAAAATTAAAATTAATGCTAATCTCAGAGAGAGACAGATTAAGTGGTATTAATAGAAAAATGTTCAAAAGATTGTTATGTTTTTATATTCAATTTAAAAAGATAAATTATTATAATGAACTAAATTGTATTAATATATTTATAATTTATGCAATGTGACATTAAAATAAATTTATAATATAATTTAACATTAATAGTTGTCTAATCAAAAAGGCGGTTTTTAACTAAAACACGGTATTTTGCAGTATTCACAAAGAAATGAAGTTTCTTGAAAAAATACAAAACATTTATCCTAAGATAATTTCAACATTCAAATTTCAAAAAAATATATTATTTTATCATATTAAAATTATAAATATTTAAATATTGATATTTAAAATAGACTCACCATTAAAAGACGGTAAAAAATTCCTTAATAAAAATATAGGTTTTTATGTGAAATGTCGGGTTTTCTTTTATATTTTGCTTACCATATATATTGGATGAATATAAGTAATAATTTATCGAATATGTCACATATTTATTAAATTAATATCACTGACTAACCGTAAGTAATTTTCTCTATTAGGGAAAAATAGCTTTGTGAGGATAAAAATATTTCTCTATAAAAATATCTTTTCGGTGTTAAATTGGTTCTTATATTCATTTGTAATTTATTTGTAACCAACATTTTTGTTATCCAAACCATATATTTCCATAAGTTATTTAATACTATGTATAACAGCTAGTTTATATCTTATAATATTTTAAAAATAAATCATTTTTTGTGAAACTTGGTCTTGCGTACAATGCAAGCTTTAGAGGAATGCCTCTCTTGAATGTAACACAAGCTATAGAGGAAGGTCGTTGTTGGGTATGTTGTACACTAACCCAGTGTCATGTGCATTGAAAGATAACTCAATGATTCATGCGTTGAAATATATAGATTATATTTTAAATAGTAAATATATAATAAGGTATGTAGATATTATGTTACATTACGCGCTTTCTATCACGTGTCATACGCACTATTAAATACAAGGTTTTTACTTTAGTTTTTCTAGGAATCACATGTATTGTCCATTTGACAATATATTGTTATTAATGTTAATCATAAATCAAGTATATTGATGTGTAGTCAAAAACCATAACTACATATTCTAGTGGCGAAGTAGGATGTGTTGGGTGGGTCATAAGTTATATCTCATTGATTGAATAATTCACAAAATCATTTATCCAATATGAGTTAATAAAATTACCTATCCCATGATCTTTCATTGAAATTAAACAATCTAGTCAAGTTCGTAGTCATGGATTTTTATCAATGAGTTTATTTCAAACATTCATAAAAATATATATCAAGCACAAAGGTTGGTGACACAAGTATGCAATTTATTTCATGGGATATCAAGACAAAGAGATTCTATTACGTGGTATGTTTTCATCTGATGTTGTTTCCATTGAAACATTATTTTGTTTCATTATGGGTTCCTTAACATGATGTGATATGTTAATCTTGGAATTTAGGTATGTTCTCTTATTCCCACCAAGAAAGTGGCGTCTAGGGGAACACACTAATTTTATCCAAAATATTAGATAAAATTTTATTTGAATATAATATTTTAAATAAAAAATATTCTAAAGGCTGTGGAATAATAATTATTTAGGTTAGGTTGATCACATGAGTTCAATCAACATATTCAGTTTCAGACTATATATGTGTTGCATATTAAATAAATATTTTTCTCTCAGTTATTTAGTATAATAATTTTTTTGAATGAAAAATATAATGATATTTATTTCTATAAATAATTAATTTTAATTTTTGGTTCAGTAAATATTGGGGATTAATGGACCGAGTTAATTGTTTGAATAAATGATTTAGATTATTTCATATCATTTAAATACAAATTAATTTATTTATTTATGAAAAGATATTTAAATATACGTGTGTTGGTGTATGTCATGAAGAATAATATTTTCATTTTAATTTTTGTTATTTTATTTTAGGTTTACATAGAAGAAACAAATCTCCTCAATAATGAAACTAGTTTCTATCCATCATGTTCCATTAACTCATTGAGTTTTTAATTCAATAAACTACCGCAGTAAAAAATGATTACCTACTCAACACATATCCCATGATAAGCACTATAATTTTTACTAGGTCACTATTTGAGTTGATTATACCATGTAATATGATTAATCATAGAATGATCACACATCTGACATCATATTTGTGATCATGTATACACTTTTCATGGTGAAAATGAAATATTGGTTTTGTTGGATGAGAAATGAAACTAAAGACTCATTTAGCACAACCACCTACTCATTATTCTTCATATTATGGTGATCAAAACGTTTCTTTCCATGGATGAACCTTCAATGTTATAGAATCTCATGCAGAACCCTGGCTCCTTGGATCACTAGTTCACTAGTTCATCCTCCTCCTTGAAGCTTGTCCAAGAATGTTTCTCTCTATTGGATGAAAATCATGGCCATTGAGTGGTGGATACAATGTCCTTACCTAATGGAAGAATTGTGGATTTGGGTTGACAATTCCAAGAACCATTCAAGGACTAGTGTGTGGATGTACCACCAAATCCGGGTGGTTGTACAATCAACCTTATGTTGAAGAGATCAGGACCATTAGACCCTTTTTTGTCTCTAAAAATGAGTATAGTTTTATTCATTGTTTATTTTGTTTGAAATTTGTAAATAACATTTGGTTTCATTACTTTTCTATTTATTCTTGTTGGTATGATTATGTTGCACTATTTTATATTTTTATTAGAGATTAATAATACGCATGTGTGTGTATGGTGTTATTATCATGAAGTAGGAACCCTAAGGGTCCGAAGTGCATTAAATCCTCGGCTTCATGTACTTTCTTTGCATTTAATATTCTTTTTGGTTATTTAATTATATATCCCACAGTTCCATATTTGATCCCCTATATTTTCAATGGTTTTATGGTTTTCTGAACATTTCCCTTCGACTATAACAATTTGTATCAGATCCTCCCTCACCTATTGGGTTTCTTGATTTTGATAATCTGCATAACTACCTTCAGTATTTATTTTCATTAAAATTAGTTTTATGTGTTGTTTTTATAGATTTTATAAGTATTTTAATTTTGATAACTGATTAACAATTTCTATATTCTGGTTTTTTGTGATTTTTGTTTCCATTTTACCAGCTCTTCTTATAGTTTTCTATAACATGTTTATCACACCCTATTTGCAGGTTTTCTCAAAACTACCATGTTGTGTTTTTTATATAGTGTTGTTAAATAATTTTCTTTAATTTGTATCTTTAAAATTGAACTTTGTTTACTATTTCAATTTTTTTTCCTATATTCTATTGACATTATTTTTAATTCGAGTATTCTTGCCTATTTGTTCCATATATATTCTTCTTTTTAATTCTATCGGTTCAATTAATTTAAATTGTTTTTATTGAAATCATTTTATTCAACTAAAATTTCCTACATTTCCTATATTATGGTTTACGTTATCCCAGTGAGATTTGTTGGTTATTGGGGTTGTACGCCTATTGTTTTCCCCAACCACTCGAAATCTAATGATTTGGATAAACATGTTTACAATGTGATATGAAATCGGGAAATTTGATGGAGATGATGGCTTCAATTTATTGAGAATTAAAATTAGGGCCTTACTTGTTCAAAATGTCAAATTTATGAACTATATGTGCCTATAAAACTCATTATGAGTATTAATAAAACTGGATAGACCATTATAGCATACCAACTAGTTCCCTATGTCATACTGGTCAAGGCCAATTTTTCCCTTTTACTCTCCTTAGGTGATAAGGCTCTTATAGAAACGGATTATGAGTATACCACTACTAAAATATGGCTTACACTTGAAAAATTATATGTGGCTGGCTCGCTAGTTGGAAGACAATACAAGAAGCACTATATGATTACATTTAAAATGGAAATGGTACTTCAGTAAAACACCATCTAGATGAATTGAAAGTAGTCATGTTTGACTTAGCTAATATGGGTGTTTCTAAAGATAATGAGGATCATGCAATGATCCTCTTAATCTATCTTTCCCATAGCTACATCATACTTCTTAAGGACATGATATATGGTCAAGACACTTTAACTTCAAAAGAAGTAAAATATTCCCTTATCTCTATAGAACTTAATTCCAAACCTATGATAAAAGGTGAGGCTGAGAGATTGTTTACTAGGGGAAGACATCATGTTAAAGTTAAGAAGAAAAAGTTAAATAGAGACAAAAGTAATATTAGTAAAAAAACCCAAACCTAAAACTAATTCCTAACAATGAAATGTCATTTGTTTTCACTATGTTAAACCCTGGAATATTAAGCCCTAGTGTATGAATCTCAAGTAGGAGTTAGGACACAAAAAAACCTCTGACTTGTCTCTTCTTATTGAATAAGGATATGTTATTACATATTTCCTAAATGTACCCATCCATAAACTCAATTAATTTTGGTTCTTAGAGTCTAGATATTCTTTTCACATCTGCCTATATAGATATTTTTTTCATAGTTGGTTGAGAAGGTATAAGGGGATTTCCTCTTAAGTAATAAAAAGAGGTATATAGATGAGGGTAGATGCTATTTTCTAAACAAGTTAGATGACCAATCCATCATCAATCTAATTTATTTAAGGTTGGTACCCAACCTTCAATGAAATTAAATCTCCATTGGGGTTTTAGATCAGAAATAATTCACCTTCAAATATGAATAGGGTTTTCTTTAGATCTGTAAGGGATCAAGATCAATCATAAATGGATCTCTCAACAACGAGATGTATTTTCTGAATGGAAATACACAATCAATACAGTTGGGTAGTGTTTACAATACAAAAACGAATAATACTATGATATGGAATAGAAGAGTGTGGCATGTAAGCTCCAATGTTTTAGAGTAACTCAACATGAAGGGTCTATTATGTGGAATCACACCCTTTAATATTCCATTCTATAAAGATTGTGTGATGAGAAAATCCCAAATGGTGAATTGTAATAGGTCATCCTTTATAGCTGGCACCCCACATTACTACATCCATTCAGATTTGTGGGGGATAACAAGGACCACCTCTCATAGTGGTGGATCCTATTTCACTACCTTCATTAATGATTTATCCAGAAAACTTTGGATTTTCATCTTAAAGAATAAATATGAACATTTTGAAACCTTCTAGACCTAGAAATCTTCAGTTCAAAATCATAATGAAAATTATATTAAAACCATGAGAAGGGATAATATTCTTGAATACCTGCCTACAAACTTCTTTAAACATTCTGATTTTGAAGGAATTAAGGGGAATTTGATTGTTAGGGAATCTCCCCAATAGAATGGCCTTTCATAGTGGATTAATTGGACTATAATAGAATGTGTCTAGAGTGGGATTGAATACTCCCCCCCCCCCAAATCTATTTGGGTTGATTCCACTAGAATAATTGTATAAAAAACCAATATATATCCCTTATATGATCATTAGTTCAAAACTCCTAAAGTAATCTGGTCCGGAAATCCCCCTTATTATTCCTAATTATGTTTTTTTTGGTTCTTTAACCTTTAATCAAGCTAATAATGACATATTAGAACCAAGATCCATCATGTGAATATTAATTGGTTATCTCAAGGGAGTTAAGAGATATAAAGTCTAGGTAGATAAACTATAATACCAAAAGTGCATTATTAGTTTGGATGTGGTATTTCATGAATCATATTCTACTATGACCATGAATTATACACCTCTAAGTGGGGAACCAGACATTAATAAGTATGGTTAAGATGATCCACTAGCTCATTTTGATACTGATCTTCATTCTACTCCACCACCTCATCAACCCACTAATGTGGCTGATTCCAAGACCAATTTTGGTTTAGATTTAGATTTTGAACCTCCTACAACTCATCACAACTATCAGATGGCCCATTATTGGAAATGAAGATTCTCTAGACCTCTTGTATGATGCAACCAGTGTTATATGGATTCGTATGTTTTCATGTAGCACAAGATTTATTGATGATTTTCCTCAATCTTATAGTAATTCTTCAAAAGTCAAAGACTCAATGTAGTAGGTCATTTATATGAATGAATAAATGAAATCCATAAGGAAGAACCATTCATGAGTTTTTGTGAACAATCAAATTATTTATAAATTTATTGGTTTGAAATGGATCTTCAAAATAAAGGAAGAAAAAACTGAGGGATGTATAATCAAAGTCAATTCTAGGCTATTTTCCAAGGGCTTCCCATTAATAGTGTCAATTGATTATTCTAAAATATTTTCCCAAATAGTTAATCATTCTCCCATTCAACTATTTTTAGACTACGATACCTTTAATTACGTTCATATAGTGTAGTTAGATGTAAAATATACGTTTTCTACATGTTGATTTGAATGAAAAGATTTATATGAATCCACCTGATTGTTATCCTGCTAAATTCAATCAAAATCATGTTCACCTTATGAATATATGTTTTCATGGATTGAAATAATTCCCATTCAAGTGACACATTATGTTTGATTCATTCATTCTAGGGAACAAGTTCAATTAGGGTCAGTATGATACATGATTTTATTTCAAATCAAATAAAACCTAAATCATTTACCTTGTTTTTTATGTTTATGACATGCCCGTTATATGAAATGATATAAATAATATTTATTTTGTTAAACCCAACTGAAAATAAATTTTTAATTGAAGGACATAGGTGAAGCCAAGAAAATATTTGGTGGTGAGATAAAAAGTGAAAGAAAAAAATAACTTTTTTTTTAAAATCAGTATGATTATGTTTTGAAAGATCTTAAGAGGTATGTGTTTGAAACATTATAACCTCTTAATATACCTCTTGAAAAAATTTAAACTATCTTTAACTTAATCCCCTAATGTGGAAGAAGATATGAAACTTATATCTAAAATTACTTGTGCTAACATAGTATGTAGAATTATTTATTCCATTGTTTTCACTCACCCCGATATTGATTTTTTTTCTACACTCTTAGTATGTTCATGGACACTCCAGGGAAACCACACAAGAATTCCCTTATGTCTCTCCTTAGATATCATTATAGTTTTTATAGTATCTCTTTGTGGTATTGTATACATTTAGATTATAATGAACTTATCTATGATTTATTTTGATGTTGACTATGCTGGATATGTACACACTTGAAAATATTTAACCAGTTAGGTTCTTACTGCTTTTGAAGGTACCATTTCTTGGAAGTAAAACATGAAATATGTTATTTCACATTCAAATACTAAATCTCAACAGATTTCTTCAACTGTGGAAGTTAAAGAAGCCTTTTGGATCAAAGTTATATCTCCTAAACATTGTATTTATAGTTTCTTTGTCAATGTTTATTATCATATCTAGTTATCAATTCATTTATGTAAAAACATAGCTTTCCATGGTATTTATAATCACATAAATATTATACTAAATGTTTATAGATATGTTGTAGAATCAGGAATTGTGTGTACCAATAAGATACCCAGTAACATAAACCTGTATTATAGTTTGACTAAAGTTGTGGTCCTTTCTATGTTTAAACTCTTTTTAGATAGGAAAAGCATGGTTCCAGTTCTATGATCCTTGGTGTAAGAACATCACCATGTATAATTTAAAATGTTGGAGATTTTTGAATTGTGGTTTTTGAATTCGGTTTCCATATTATAATTGTTTAATATGTATGCTAAAATGTAATTATTTACACCATGCTTTATATGATCAAATTAAAGTAGATCTGACTATATTTTTCTGGTTAGGCATCTTAATTTGTGGGATTTTATCTTGGTGAGCCACCTATTTGTGAGTCCTGTTTGTAGTATTGGTTAAATTCTTTTAATCTTGTTATTTTTTCCTATTTCATTCTCTCCTTTGATCACCCACACCACCCCACTGTATCTGGAAATCCATCATTATTCCTTTAATATTCAAGCCACAGGTTAGTTCATATTTTCACTTAATCACTAGGATACATGGAACCTATATATTGAGTGTGCAGTTTTAGAAACAAGGCATTAACATGGTGTTTCATCACCCCTTCCCGATACTTCCATACACGCATTCAATTTTTAATTTTTGGATACATTTGGCATGGTTTATCTCAGTATTCTCAAATGAAACCCTAGATCCTTGGTTCCACATTTCACTGGTTCTTCCTTCTCCTCAATGCTCTTCCAAGCCTATTGTTCTCCCTTGGATACAACTAATGAACCTTGAGTTGTGGAGGAAACGTCGTTCTCTGATGGAAGAAGTGAAGGTTCGTGTTAAAGATTCTAGGAATATTATAAGGATAATTGGGAGTATCTACCACCAGATCTTTGAGGTTTCCCAATCAACCATGTCTAGAAGAGAGTAGGAATATCCGAAACTTTTTTTTTCGACACTGTGAGTAAACTTTGCATCTTTTTATCATTGGTTGAAAACTTGTAAATCTTGTTCGGTAAAATATTGATTATATTTATTATTTTTGGTCCGATTTCATTGTATTGCTTCTAATTTTATTTTGATATTAATTTTACACACGTATGTGTGTTTTTCTTGCAGTATAGTTGGACCCCTAAGGGCCTGCGTCACATTAAATCCTAATGTTCATTTACTTTTCTTGGAATTTCTATTTTTTTTGTTCTTGAATTTTCGAACCCATATTTCTAGATTCGATCCCTTTACTCTTAGGTGGTAGTTTGGTATTATGTGTACTACCCTTCAAACACAACATCTTAAAACAATGATTTATAAACAGAGGTTCCAGTCACTCTACAAATCATCTCAAACATAGATTCAACCATCTTTATTCAATCATAAGCCAACTAGGAATAAGAAATCTTTCATATGACTTCATAATCAACTCCCTTCAGCACCTTATCCTCATAGATTCCCCTCTTTTCGTCACTTTTATAGATAATCACTCTTTCTACACCTCAAGAAACCTCACAAAAGACCCATGGTACACCCCGTTCACCACCCTAACAAGGCCTCCAATCTAAGGGATCATCGTCTCCAGCTTTTCATGGTCTACCCACACCATGTTCTTGTTCTCCAATATATAAATATCCCCCATGCACTAATCCACCACCTTTCTGACACACCCCTTATTCTTGCAGTAACCCTTTTCCACCCACACCTTCCTCGTCACCTTCACCATGATCCCCTCACACACCTAGTACTCTTTTAGGTTGATCATATCCATTTTCCTTATCCTTATATATCATCAATTCATCCATCACTCACTCCCTGCCATTTACATTTCTATTCTATGACCCTCTACCTCTATTCCTCTCCAACCTGATGTTATCAAATAATAGGTTTGAACACTCAACCTTAGTCTTGGATGACGATGAACATAACACAAACAAAACCTTCCCATCAATCTTGATATTTTGCTAATTCTATTTTGGAGGCAGTGTGAAGGTGGTGGTGATTAGTCACATATCTTTATTGAAATTCCTATAGATCTCCCTTGATTTGTTATCCTCCACCACCATGTTCTCCCTAGACTACATGTTATTCATCCTTTTCATGAAACAGTTCATAGATTCCCTATTGATGTAGTAGATGAACCAATATTTTAGCGTCTCCTTAACCTTTCCCTTCCAGGTCCATCACAGGTTCTTCATGAAATCCGATAGTGTGTTCTACTTACTGGAGGTAATGTATATGTGTTGGTGGTCTACAATGTACTTGTTGTACATGAAAGTAAAGGATATGTGACTAAAATGGTAAATTTGTTACATGTTCTCAAGGAACATCCCCTCAAACTCTTCTATGTTGCTGCCAATTCCGCGGTTTGGGTTTTGGGAAAACACAAAAATATTTTTCTACTAGCTAATAATCATGTAGTTGAACTTGAAATTTTTCTCATTTTGACAATACTTTTGTCACATCAAACAATACAACCAGTGTTTTGGAGTACCCTTAGCTTTGATACAGTTCGTGATTGATTTTGGGGTGAGAAACTCGTTATTTCCTATTGAAAATTCATAACTAAAAAATAAAAGTATCACAAAGTAATCCAGTAAAAAGCACATGTATTTTAACTATCAATGAAAAAACAAACCATTACAAGTGAATTTCATATCTATTTTGATCAAAACATTACTGAAACACAACTGTTAGAAAAAGAAAATATCTCATTCACAATCAGCACAACAGTATGGAATCACTTAAGGTTTCTAGTCATAACTATAACCCCAATTATAAGTAACAAATACCAATATAAAAAATAATAATGTCCATTTGAAGATGAATAAATATTTAGCAGTAATCAACTACTGCCAAAGCCCAATAATTATATTAGTTTTCAATGATCTCATGTTAAAATAATAAATCACAACTAAATATAACAACTCAAAATATTCCTTCTAGAATAATAAAAAATATACAAACACATTCAAATTAAATTAAACCATTTTTAAAGAGTGTAAATTTTTTTTCTCATGAAGGACTATCAATAAATGAGCTTTATGTTCAATCATAACATTGTGAATTTATAATTCATTCCATCAAATTAATGAAAGTAAACTTTATTCAAACAAGACAAACATTTTCTACCCACCTAGTAGGTGTCATCCAATTCTTTCTAACATCCCTTCAAGATATTCCCATCAAGAATAAACAACCAAATTTCAATTGAATATATACATGATGCCTTATTTGAGAATTTTTTAAATCATGTGGTGGGAAACATTCTTTCTTTCATTCAAAGATCCTGAAATCCTCCAAATAATTTCATTTAATAAAACATATTTCAGCCATGTTAAAATTTATTTTGAAATGGATAATGATTGTAGAATATATTGATAAAAAAGTTTATTGACTATAAATGGATTATTGAATCTTGAATCGAATAATATGCAAAGACAACTCTTGTGAAAACCATAAAATCCACTTCATATTGAGTCTACGATACAAAGAACTTTACTGAGGTATTTTTTGAAACCATTTTTTGGATTGGAATGCGTTCAATGCTAGATTTTTTATGTAAGATCATATAATGTAGAGGAATATATGAGATCTAATGAGTCAATAGCATTGTGATGGATAGTAAAATAGACTATTTATACAATGGATATCTAGAAATAGATAAGAGATTGGGGATCAGGAAGAGGGATTTGGGATTTGGATGAGTGCTACTGAAATAGATAATATGATATGTAATGTTTGTCAAATAAAAGGATTGGTAAAAAATAAATGTGATTTTAATCAATTTAACGATAGTATAGTGGAAATGTAAGAAAATTATAATTTTTAAAAATAAAATATATTATTTGAAATAATTTTTATGATTATAATAGATATAAATTCAATTGATATTATTAAATTTTTAATTTCATTTTTTTATAATATATGTTGAAATTAAACCCATACCTCACAACGAGGTAGGATTCTGAATTTATATATGATAAAAAGATTACAATATATAATGCACACCAATTTTAGATACAAATATTAAGAAAAAATATAATATTCCAATACTCTTAACACAACCCCTCAAGATGAGACATATATATTAATCATGACCACTTGTTACAAAAAAATTTAACATGTGGTCCAAGCATCCCTTTTGTGAGAACATATGTAAGTTGATCAGTGGTGTGAACATGGACAATGGTGATCTTGTTATTCTCAAAGGATTCTCGAACAAAATGAAAATAAAATTAAATATGTTTTTCCACTAATGAAAGACTATATTTGGGGAATTTTTGATAGTAGATTTATTATTACACCAGATATGAGCTGGTATCACAGAATTATACACAATATATAGAAGAATTTTTTTCTTCCCAAATAATCTATGAATTCAAAGATGTCATGGAACGACACTCCATCTCTAGAGTTGATTGAGAGTTATCCGCCTGCTTCTTGATTTTCCATGATATCAAATTTCATGCCAACAAATACTACAAAACCAATTGTATATGTCATGGAATAGATACATCCTACATAATTTTCATCACAAAATTCCTTAATATATGTAATACCATGATTTGAATATAGAATAACTAAACATGACTCATTTTTCTTATATCTGAATATACAAAGAACAATCTCATACGACGTTCTTATTAGAGATTCCATCAGCTAACTCATTTTTTAACCTCACAATCATTATTAGGACAAATCAACATCATTATTTGATCTTTCGAACTTGTCATCTATATATGTCAGGTGATTGAAATATATATTCATTAGTATGAAGTGAACTTTATCTAGGTTCAAGGGGTGAGTTGACTGAGTCAGCTCGAGTCATTCTAGTATCTTGTATAGGATCAACAAGATAATTTATCTGAGATAGATAAATTCATTTTTTTAAATACAAAAACTTCAATTCCATAGAAATATCATAGTGGACCCCAATCATTTGTTTGAAAATTTTGATTTTGAAATTACATGGGTCAAACAATTATATCAACATCACTACCAATAATAATAATGTCATCCACATAGGCTATCAAAAAAATTCATCATCTTTCATATTTTTGATTGAAACAGAGGCCATTATGCTTTGGTAGATGCCAAAGCTAATCATAATAGTGAAAAAATGGTCGAGCGAAGCTCATAGTGACTATTTTAGTCTATATAGTTATGAGTGAAGGAAATAGACTTCGAGAACTATCCCTAATAAATATAATTTCTTGGTTTTTCTATATAAACTTTTTTATTAGGAAAACCATAAATAAAAGTATTTTTAACGTCGTAGAGATAGAGAGTCCACTAAGAGGAGGCGGCAAGAGGGATAAGTAGGCTAACAAAGGACATGTTTTCCAAATGAGAGATGGTGTCAAAATAATCAACTCAATATGATTGTGAATAAAATTTCAAAACATGGAAATGATTGAGATGGTTAAATGTGCCACTAGAATTTATGTGAACTATATAGATCCATTTTTAACCAACCACCTACTTACCTGATGGAAGAGGGAGAAGATCGGAACGTTGGTTGGCATCCAAAGCCTGAAGCTCTTCCCACATATCTGGTAACCACACGAGATGAAATATTTTTGTTTAAAACAATGCAGTGTCAAGTAAGCATCCAGTTTCTCAAAAATATGTGAGCTAATAATAAATAATCCATGACAATTCTCATAGGGGCGTGATACTCATTTGAAGCATAATAGGAAACTCTGTTGATGAATGATTTGAAGAAGGTATGTCATATGGTTTTGTAGAAACATCATGTGTTGGGGCGAAGACTTTCTAGTTCATAGAGTGTATACTAAGTCAAATCATGATCAAACAACATTAGTAAGAAGAAATTAGGGGTGGAATATCAAGAGAATACCATAAAACAAATTTAGAATTAGGAATAGTAGATAGTGGGGGAACATGTGAACAAAAATAACTAATGATCAGATTAAGAAAAATAAACTAATAGAACATATTGATGAAAATTTGTAGAGAAGAATCACAAGCCATATTGGTTTTGGGAATAACTAGGAATGATGAATTTTATAGAATTCACATAAAACTTGGTAATCGAGGGGTAAATATTTTAAACATAACACACAGTGGAAAAAAATTTGTACAGGTAGGGAATGAGGGCATGTTATTGGAAATAAGGATTGGAAAGCTTTCTATCCTTGAGAAACTAAAGAGGTATGTATTTTGAAAAGATATGTGGCTATAATAATTGGATTAAACCAAAAAATAGATGGAACTTTCTTCTGAAATAAAATTTCATGAGAAACTTCTAATAGATGGTTGTTATTTCATTCAGCCACACCATTTTGTGTAGTTGTGTCAGGAAAGGGATTCAGATGGATAATTTCATTTTCATCTATAAAATTCTTTACTAGTCTATAAATAATCATGACCACTGTCAGAATGGAAACATTTATTTTTAGTGGAAAACATGGTGATGATTTCATTATAATATGATAAAAACATGGTAATGATTTCATAACAATTTTTTAGTTAATAGACCCAAGGAATCCATGAATTATCGTCAATAAAATTAAAAAATATCAACAAACAAATTTATATGGACTTGGACTAGGCCCCTAGTGTTGATGACCAAAAAACGATCATTGGAAAATTCTAAAATGAAGTAGAACCTGAACTTGGATATTATTTTCCCCATAAAAGAAAAGGAAGTAGAAGGTGGGTGGGACCTATAGATGGTGTAAGCCTCCAAGAGACTCGTAACCTCATAACCACCATAAGGTCACATGAAGACTCTACAAGCATCACATTACTAGTATCGGATCATGAATACCCATTTGATTGGACATTATTCTCTTGTGAGGACTCTCCAAACAACCAGTGAGCATGCAGTGGTAGAAGGATAAGCTCACTCAAGCCACGTGGTTCATCACTAGTATATTCTTCACAAAGAAATCAAATAGTACTTTAAAAATATTGTAAAAATATCAAAAAGAAGGGAGCCTCTTGTAGTCGTAAAAGATCAAGTGATATATCATCAATGGGAAAGATAATTTTCCTTTATATTATCCATGAAAATACTTGATACCCAAAAAAAAACATTGTAAAATAAATAAATAAAATAAAAGGGGAGGATTTGAGAGCTACTCCCCATCGTAAAAGAACTTTTAGGCCCCAAAGAGATCTATAATATTCACCAAGACCCTGTTGACATGTTCTCTTCATCTCATTAAATCCCTTTGGCTTGTCATGCTCATCATGTGATAGGCCGCGACATGTCCAAGAAGCCTTGAACCCATGGCTCCCCAAGGAATGAAAGATTGATTTGTCCATGAGATTCATCTGTTCTCCCATATGATCGATATTGGTCACTAGGATCATCATAAAAAAAATAATGTAATTTAATTTGACATTACTCATGTAATCTTGCATGACTCATAATCCATTGTAAAATAAAATAAATGGATATATTGTGGAGGAGGATGAATCCAATCGCGA
Source organism: Viscum album (assembly GCA_963277665.1). Taxonomy (NCBI): domain Eukaryota; kingdom Viridiplantae; phylum Streptophyta; class Magnoliopsida; order Santalales; family Viscaceae; genus Viscum; species Viscum album. The sequence continues at coordinate 793,221,583 of OY728147.1, forward strand.
TCATAAAACACATGCAATTCATTCAGGAAGTCAGTAGTACAGTTCCAAAAGACTCCTAGACAATCAGACCTAATCTCATGAAGACCCCTTGAAAATCCACACTTTCCTAATGAAATGTCTAAGAAAATAAATCAAACATCTTGTAAAGGCCTTTAATGAAGAATTATGATCTCTTGGTAGTCATTGAACATGTCAATCATTACAAAATTCATTCCCTTAATCATTTAAACATAATTCAATCATGTTCCCATTAATTATAAAAATGTCCAATAAATGATATAATGAAAATTGGGACTCAAGGTCCTTGAAAATCAAGTGACGCACCCAGAGATCCACAACAAAGGCTCATGGAGACACATGCCTCTAGACTACTCACAGACTCCTTCCTAGATCCACTCCGAAAACTCTGTGAAAACAGAAAAAAATTAATGGGGAAGATGACCATAAAATCCCCACCCAAGCATGAATAATGAATAGCTACAACATAGGTTAGAATATCTCCCATGAAGGATAGATTTTGTTTCATCCATGCACATCAACACACCCAAGAACAAGAGAATATTTTTTAGATCACTTATTCTCATGAGTGAAAAGTCTTTTGTCTGTTAGTATAATGGTGGATGGATAAAGTGATCATTTTCCATTCATAAAGAACATCATGTGATCATTTTTAGATCACATGAATGAATTTTTGAAATATATGAGAGAACATATAACACATATTCTAGATCACGTGAGACTCAAAATAAACCATTTCTGAATAATTTTAAGGCATTTGTAATACAAGGACTAGTGAAAAGATTAAATGTGAACTAGTTAAACAGAATCTTGTATGATGACCCTCATTCACATCACATGAGACATCCATGACATGAGATAGAATAAGGAAATTTCATCTAGATCTCATGAGGGTCCATCAACATGCTATTTGGGTCATGTGAAATCCTCTGGACATGTTAGATCAAGTCACCTGGTTCCCCTTGAGCATTCCACTTTTGTTTCTTAAAGACCTTCATGATCATCACCCAAGCTATGAGATGTACTTTAGATATATGTACTGACTTATATAATAGTTCTAAATAATATCAGCCATGTCTCTCTGTCACACTTGAGCATAACGAACAGCTCACGTGTTACTTACTAGGTTAGTGTTCCGGGTCTCATTACACCCTCCAGACATGTTTTCTAGGACTGGCGACACCCTCCAATAATGTTATCAAAGACATGTGACACCCTCTGAGACATGGCTTAATAACTCTTGTGACACTCTACATATGTGACATCCAAATCTTGCGATGATACCAAGAAATTTTAGCTAGATCATGCAACACCCTCTAGAGATTCTATCTAGGTTATATGATTTCATTTAGAAAAAAGAACATGGATCTTACAAATGATATCTAAAAAAGTAAACTCGGTCATGTGATACCCTTTATACAAGTACATCATGTCATGATTTCCTCCTAGGACTTGAAAACATCGTCCGTCCACAGTGTGAATGTTCTTATCAATAGGGAAACCTCATAGTGTAATGCCTAATCAAGGGAACTGTGATGACTATGATTCCATCAAAATTAAGGATATATAGGACACCTCATAAAGGCTCATGATAAATATTGATAATTCAGGGAGATCCCATCATATAGGTCATACCTATACAATAAATGACATTGATAACTTACCATACCCCTTTTTTCTGAGAATCATCATGGATCATGTGGTCTTAGAGAGTCATCTCCACCCTAAACCCCCAACTTACAAGGGAAACCATAGTGTGAAAGTCTCGATTAATTGAACTATGATTACTCTAATTCCTAAAATAACTAGGATACATTGTATTCCTTCCTATGGACCAATATCAAACAAACAACCACTATAATGTTGGACTTATGTCAATGAAATTTCAACAATTAGGACCCAATCGTTCCCGTGGGCTAGTCACACTATCTCATGCATCCATAGAATGAGAAGTAAACAAAAGTATGATGACTTTGACTCCTTTCATAACTAGTATACCAAATAAGTCTCTCTAAGGTATGATCTCAATGTCATATATCTAAAAGGGTGTCCCAGTGAATCAGCCATCACATCTGTATGTGATTGGACTAGTTTTATGATGTCCCATTGTTTCTTATATCCAGTATAGTTCTTGTGATAATAGGTGGTTTAAATAGTCATGTCACTTGCATTATGAATACTCACCAGCGTGGGAATGGTAATTAGGAATTTCCTAATGAGTAGCATGATATATTCACTACAATATAAAATAATCTATCAAGGGGTCAGTTCTAAGGGCAAGACTAAAATATGAGAAATCTGGTTCCTACAATAACTAGGAGACGTAGGACACCTTCCAAAGGTCTGGGCCCAAATAAACACCTCTATTAAAGAAATACATTTTATGACTCTAACATCTCAATAATTTATAACTATTCATTCCCATGGGATGATAATCCAATATCATATGTTTGTGGACTGAGAATTTAGATGAACTATGATAACCTTAATTCTCTCTATAATTAGGATATTTAGGACATCCCTTCTAGAACCCAGCATGAACTCCGAGTGACCCAAATCACCTATAAATTTTTTTTACACATGATGTTAAACGGAATGGGTATAAAGAACTATGTTTCTACCGATTCCTATAATAATTACGATACATTGGATTCTTCATAATGTCTTAATCACATCGTTGAAAAAACTACCTCCTCATTCTATGGAACACATCCCAAAACACTTGGTTATATGAATTCCTCACATGAAAAACCTTCCATTATTTTAAATTGATAGAAAAACTTGAATAAATATTGCTGGATTCAATAAAGACACCCCAATATTATGTACATTAAATATAATTTACCCATGATCATTTTTTTATTGTAATCGGTTCTGCATTGGGATTATGATGATATTTGAAAACATAACTTAAATCTATAAGAGATCCTGGTGGTAGGAAATTGTTCCCCCCAAAAGGGTGCGATGAGCCCAGCATCACACCCTATTGACTAGTGTCAGTCCCCAAGAGTCATTGGCCCAAAAAAACAAGATGATCACCTCCCATTGGAAATCAGATTTGTACCCAACTATGGATGGGGGAACCATTGAGAGTTTCCGGTAAGGGACACAACGGGGACTGATGATCATGATTGTACACAACACATAACCCTCAAAACCAAAGCATCAGGGGGATCCCATATACACCTCTAAATCCCAATGAAATAAAAATTGTGAACTTGGTGTGAATATCTTTAATAAAAAATGATCAGGTTATAATCCAAGAGTCAATTTTTTCACCCCACATACAAAAAAACCCTAACAAGTTTGATGTCAATCTCTCAAATGAAGGGATGGTTGAACAATCATCAGTTAAGGAATTTTTTTACAAAGCCTATACAAACAAAGAAGTAATACTGGAATGACCATACAAATGATCCCCTATAATAAGGTTTCTCATATGTTCATATTATATTTGAGAATTCCAAACGAGAAGAATGGACAAATTGGTAATAAAAAAATGTGTTAACCATGAATATATGACTCTGTATACTAAGCCTATGATATTTCACTAATTGGAATCCTCGTTCTTTTTTATATTAATAATTGTAGATACTGGTCTCTGCGTCCCAATTTGAGATAATTTCCTCACCATACAGTACTCTCCCCTATGAATCACCAATGAATGCGACCACCTCGAGTCGCAAAACAACATCACTTGCATGAAAATTCCAAATTCAAGTTGAAAACAATATGTATTTGAAGTACCACTTATGTGGTATGATACCCACCATGGATGCTTCCCATGAGGTTCTGTAAGCATCAAAACTGGAAAGTCTACATCACCTGGGAATGTCTGATACAATGTCAGTATCCCTTGTCGTTATAACCAACTTCATCATGATATTACCCCTAGAGTGTGAAAACTAACACCTTCTGTCAATGAAGAAGTTGGATAAGGAATAAAAATAGGGATCACTTTTAGTTTAGGTGTAGACAAAGAGTAAAACTGCCAACCACCATCACCATCACCATCCCGTTGGAACCCACCATTCACTACTGAGGGTACCATCTGAAACACTACCACCTATCAAACCCTTGTAAAGGAAATAAGGAAATTTCATCGGAAGTGGAACGAACTAGATATCTTGGAGAGGGATTATACACCATTTCATAAAGATGATATTTATGAGCATATTTTTGAAGGAACCGCTATGTAGGATCCAATCACAGCTCACCTAAAAGAATTATATCAGTATATTTCCATATCAATCATTGGAGAAGGTGCATATCTCAAACCTCATGAATGAATCACATTAGTATACTCTAGGGGAAAATGGAGGATATAAGTGGGAACATATCCCCACATCAATCGATTATATCAATCAATGTATAATGGAGACATAAAATATTGAGTCTTATATCCCTACACACACATTTCTTAAATGTTAATATTGTAAGGACCCAGCCCCAGTTTCCCAGAGCCAGCGCCTTATTTGATTACGTTGGCATACATACAAGGAATATGAATCCCTAAAGACCAAGTAGTTTAGTAGCTTTTGGAAACAAGATATGTAAATAATGTTAACATTACATCATGAAGGGAAATACAACACTAATTTATTGCACTATCAACGTCATGTCTCTTAGATTGTGCTTGCAAGTCATTCATAATTTACTTCCTCATGTCCTCTAAAAAGTGAAACATAAGAAAGGGGTGAGATAAAACGCTCAGTAAAAGTAATAAATAAAATGGAAGAGAGAATAAACATAAGACATGGTGAATAATTGAAAAGACATGCCTTTAACAATAAACTTGAACACATTATGACATGAATATGAGCTGAGTAATTAATTCCATAATGAAACATAATCATGGTTATTCTACTAGTCCAATAACCGCATGAATTTTCAATTACTAGCTTCATAATGAGGGAAGTGCATATTCCGGACATTCTGAAACATTTTTTCATGGCCTCATCCATGACATCTAATGATTAAGTCCTCGGCCAAAATCCATATAATACATTGGGAAAAGCCTCAGCCAATTTCACGTCTATTTGTCTCAGGACACCTACCGATGCATCGAGGGGTTATAGTGGGAACCACCTATCACATAGTAAGTCCAAAAATTCCTCATATGAGCGGGGATAAACATAAACAACATATATATACATATTGAAACTATCATATGAAATGTTTCTATCTTTCCCCAATCATGAAACGTAAAACACTAACCATTTCGAGTAATATGGTGAATGGTTTTAGGATAGATCATCCACAGTAGAGTTAGTCATAAAGAATTAAATCAAATATGGTATATGACTTAATAAATTATTAAACCCAATAATACATAAGAAACAACAAGAGTGTTGAATCAAAAGAAAATACTCTAATAAAATCATTAAGCAATCTTGAGATAAATACTCTTCTATTTTGAAAAGAAGAGTTCTTTTGGAAAATATTTGTATAAAACCAGAAGTGAAGTAAGATATTTTTTTCATAAAAAAATTGATTGTTTTTATAAAGATAATGGTTTACAAAAATAGATTATAGATTTCCCTTGAAAATAGATATGAATTTGAGAAATTCCCTTGAATCAGGCATGTATTTTGGAAACAGTTTTGAACGTTTCTTATAAAACATGTAGCAATCCATAAAATAGACAAGGATTATGGTTGGTGTAAATATATGGAATACTCACACAGAATTTATGAGGTGTACATAACAATATATAAGAATTTCATTGAGGTAATTAGACAATGAAAGTAACCTGAATGAAAATGGAAGTTCGGGTGGAAAACCCTTACCTTAACTCCGAACGTGTTCCGCTGTTGTAATTAAGATCCTGGAATAAGAAGTTATAATTATTACTAACTTATTTAATAACCTATTAGACCTGTATTTTGGTCATCATAATTCTGTTTAGTTCATTTATGTCTTTATTGATAAGTTATTGTATTGAATTTCGTTGTTCTGGAGTGTTTGTTTTCCTTATTTTTTCATAATTGGTTCACTTGATCTTCAGTAATGAAGTGGTATGAATGTAAATATCCATAATTGAAATTAAATATTTCTTATGAAAATCCTTTATTGTTAATTTACATTTATATCATTTGGTTACATGGAATGAGGATGAATTATTAGATGACAATCACTTCGATTATTTGGCAGTATTTGGATTATTATGAACTAGTTTTTTCACATAAATTAATAATATGTACATATACTGGTTCTTGAACATTAATTAGGTTGTAATACATGTAATATATTCTAGTTAAACCATAAATATGGTTTCATGATGAGTAATGAAGGGAATATTGAATAATGAAACTTCATCATCCATGAAAGTTATAAATTGGAACCTCATGGACGTTGATTTCGTTTATAAAAATAAAAGGGAGGGAGTAAGAATATTTATGATGGTTCTTACATTAAAATGAAATGAATCCAGTATATAGATGATTATGGAGTTATAATGGTCATTTGGACAGAGGGGGTGAGGATAGGATAACAAAAGAAGATAAATTCAAATGAAACCAAAAGAAAACGAAATGTGCTTTACCTCTTGAAATAACTTCCTCGAGAACCTCCTTAAGGGAATGGATTTCCATATTTTGGAATGAACAAGAGATTCATGGTCCTGGGGACTGAATAAGGAAGGTTATTTGGGTAGAACATTGAGGATATTCAAGGCTTAGAGGATTGAAGAGAAGAGGGATTGGTGAGGGATTTTTATAGTGGAGGAGAGGGGTAAATTTTGAATATTTAATTCATTATTTTATTATTTCTCTCAATACAACCAATAGTGTTGTTTCACATGACCCCTAATAGTAATAAGTGCATGTGAGTTTGGAAAAAGTGTCTTTACATCACTTATGATGTCATAAATAGTGTATTTAACTGATAATTTGTATATACAGTATTTTATCGTATTTCACTATTTATACAAAATTCTTGAATTTCAGAAAAATCCCAAAAATTCACCCCTACCATTTTTCAATGTGTAGAATTAAAAAATGAACTCCATTTTTCAAAATTTATTTTCTAAATATTAATAATATAATTTTTAAATAAATTCATAGTTAATTCAAAAAATTACAATTTTAAGGGTGTAATTAGTTTTATTTCACATTGAAAAATTAATTAAGATCTAAATATCTTATTGCATTAAGAAAATAAAATAATATTATTATTTACTATTCATAAGGGTCATATTACTAATCATATTAATATTCATAAGGGTATGTTACTATTCATCAAAAAAATCACGTTTGTTCTATCAGACTCCAAATGACTTACCGATCACAACTCTAGATGACCTTTGTTTGAAGTCCAAAAACATAAAAGAGGAAAAGTTGAGTTTAACTTCTAGATTATAAAATGAACTCAATATTTATTTTCAAAACCATGGGGTGTTACGTTCTTCCCCCCTTCAGAAATTTGGCCCTCGAAATTTTATTTTATAATCTAGGACAAAAATAGGTGGGGGTACTTTTCCTTCAATGCCTCCTTTAGTTACCATGTTGCCTCTTCGTAATTATGGTTTCGCTATAATACCTTGAGAATATGAGTAGTATTGTTGTGTCGAACTTTTTCTCTATGATCCAAGATTTTCACTAGCTACTCCTCATAGGAAAGATCATCCTCCAACTGCACGAACTCTGAAGAGAGTAATGTGAAGGGTATGGTATGTACTTTCTTAAGATGGATACATGAAATACATCATGTACTTTTGAAATGGTAGGTGGAAGTGCCAGTCGATAGGCCACAGTTCCAACTCGATCAAGTATCTACATGGGGATGATATACCTGGGACTTAGCTTTACTTTCTCCAAAAACTTCATGATCTTCTTCCAAGGATATATGCATATAACTACTAGGTCTCCAACTTTGAACTCAAGGTCTCATTGACGGTTATATGCCTAAATATTTTGTCGACTTTAGGCTACCTTGATATGCTGCTGAATGGTTTTCACCTTCTCCACCATTTCATCAACCAATTTAGATCCCAGTATCTTTCAATCATCGACTTCATCCCAACACGCCGGTGTTCAACACCTTTTCCCATAAAGGGCTTAATATGGTGCCATTCGGAAGCTCGAGAGGAAACTATTGTTGTAGGAGATTTCAACCTGTGGAAGATGTTGGTCACATACTCCTTTGAATTCCATAGAACATGCTCTCAAAATTTTCTTCCAGTGTCTGAATAGTCCTCTCAGATTGGCCATCAGTTTGAGGATGATAGGCTATACTGATGTTCAGTTCAGTGATTAAATCATGTTAGAGAATTTTCCAAAGCATTGAGGTGAATCTAGGATCATGGTCGGATACAATATAGAGTGGTACTACATGTATCCTTAATGCTTCTTTGATGTATATCCATGCAAGTTAATCCAATGATAAGTCCTCTCAAATAGAGATAAAGTGATATGTCTTTGTAAGATTATCCACAACGACCCATATAACATCGTTTCCTCTAGATGTCCTTGGAAGTCTAGTGACAAAGTCCATGGTAATGTCCTCCCACTTCCATGTTGGTATGGATAGTGGTTGCATCATCCCCTGATACTTTTTCCTCTCAGCCTTCACTTGTTGACATACCAGGCACATTGATGTATATTCAGCAATGTCCCTTTTCATATTTCCCCCCAAAAGTTTTCTTAGAGATCTCAATACATCTTTGTGCTACCAGGATGTATTGAGAAATTTGAGCTATGAGCATCATCCAATAGTTCTTTCATTAGCTTAGGAATAGTGGGAACATAAAGCCTCTTCCCAGATTTCAAAATGCCACCTTCATATGAGAATTCAGTCAAATTTCAATCATTTATACCTTTAATTTTTTTGAAACCCCTCATCATCATCTTGAGAATTTTGTATCCTATCTAGTAACGAAGGATGGGCAATCATTTGAAAAAGCAGTGATGTGTTACCATCATTGATAATTCCCATATCCATATTTACTAGATCCATGATCATTGAATCTCTTTCAACTCTCATTTTGTTCAAAATTACATGGTTCTTTATACTCAATGCATATGCTACCTTATTCACTTTTGCAGAGTGGTAGTGTATTGTGAAATCATAATCTTTGAGTAGCTCAATCCACCTCCTTTGTCTCATGTTGAGTTCTTTCTGTGAGAATATATATTTCAAACTCTTATAATCTATATATATCTCACAATTTTCTCTATAGAGGTAATGTATCCAAATCTTTAGAGCAAAGATTACTTCTACTAAATCAAGAACATGAGTTGGATAGTTCTGTTCATGAATTTTTAGCTTCCTAGATGCATATGCAATCACTCGATCATTCTGTATAAGGACACAGCCCAGTATTTTCTTTGATGCATCACTATAGATTACAAACTCATCATTCCCTGATGATAGGGTTAGGATCAGAGCATTAAATAACCACCTCTTCAATTATTCAAAACATTCTTCACATTCCTTTTTTCATATAAACTTAACAGCTTTTCATGTGAGCTTGGTTATTGGGTTGGCTAAACGGGTGATGTTTTGAATGAAACGCCGATAATAACCTCCTAAACCAATAAAACTACGCACCTCAGTTACGTTCACTAGAGTAGGACATTTTTTCATAGCCTTTGTCTTCATAGGACCTACACATATTCCATCCTTATAGATAATGTGTCCCAGAAAAGAAACTGATTGGAGATATAAATCACACTTTATGAACTTCCCATATAATTTATTTCTTCTATGAGTCTTCAGAATAGTGCACATGTGATTTTCATTTTCTTCATAGATTTTAGAGTAAACCAGGATATCATCAATAAACACCACCAAAAAGTCTTCAAGATATTCCTTGAAGAATCTATTCATCAAATCCATGAAAACAGATGGTGCATTAGTTAGTTCAAAAGGCATTACTGTAAACTCATAATGCTCGAACCTGGTTCAGAATGCTTTTTCTTGAATGTCTTCTTTCCTCAAAAGTGTATGATGATATCCAGATCAATGATCAATATTTTAAAAATATTGCGCTCCATAAAGTTGATCAAATGAATCATCAATTCATGAAAGTGGATACTTATTCTTTTTTGTAACAACATTGATTTCTCTACAATCAATGCACAACCTCATAAACCCATCTTTCTTCTTAACAAAAACAACAGGGGCTCCCCATAGAGAAACACTAGGGTGATTAAATCCTTTATCACTAAATTCCTATAGTTTGTTTATTAAGCTCCACTAAATCCACAGTAGTCATTTGATAAGGGGTATCTGATATGGGCTTTGAACCAAGAATTAAGGCAATGGAAAACTCAATTTCCCGCTCTGGAGGATGTCAAGGTAAATCCACTGGAAAGACATAAATATGTTCTTGCACAACAGGTATATCTTCTATTTGAAAATTCTTTTCCTAACCCATAGTTATTTAATTCTCCTCCTCCCCAATAATTGAAGTTATTTGAACTACTGGGGATGGATCTATATAAGAATTAGGTGGTGACATTTCTTCTCTAAAGATAAGGTACTCTATATCATCATCGAAAATTGTAACGTCCTTATTCTTACAATAAATTTTCAAATCATGGTCTGAAAGCCAATACATAATCAGGATTATATCATATTCAATAATGGGTATGACAATGAGATCAGCAGACAAAGAACATTTATGTTCCCTAATGGGAACTAATTCACAAAACATTGTTTCAATGATACTTCTCTTAAGAGTTTTGACTAACAACTCCCTTGTTAAATATAATTGAAAAATATCTAATTTTCTTAGAAAACTGGGAAGATATGAAACAATTTGATTCTCCAAAATCAAATAAATCACTGGATAAATTTGATGAAAAGATCCAATTACTAGCCACTACGTCATTCGGAACTTCAACCTTTGTAGTTGTGATCGCCTAAGCTTATCCCGGCTACCTTGGCCTTTTCTGTTTCATATTTTCTTGATGCTTTGGACAATCATTTGCATAATGTCCCATATCCCAACAATTATAGCATTGAACATTAGTGGACTCTTTCTTCCACTTATAATCAACAACAATATGGCCTTTCTGACCACATTTTTTGCATACTCCTTTTCCCTTTAATCACACACCAGGGTGTTTCCATCCACAATTATCACATGGTAGAAAATAAACTATTTGCTTTTTCCCTATTTCCTTATTTCCTTTCCTAGAGTTTCCAGAATCCCTCTTTTATTCTTTCTTTCCCTTAAAATCAAAATACTTAGAGAATTATTTTTCTATCTTGATAGCACATGAAACAATATCCAAATATGATGAAAAAATTTGGGAAACCAGAGCCTGCTGGAGGAATGAATTTCGGCCATCAAAGAATCGATCAATTTTTCTCAATGGATTTCCTATGTAGTCCACAACATATCTTGCTACATTGTGAAGTTAGCTTCCTACTTTTCAACATTATCATCTTCCTTCTACCTCGGATTCAAGAGTTGTCTCTGCATATCCGCTTTCTATTTGTGAGGAATGTATTCCTCTAGGAAGATTTATTTAAAATCTCTCCATTCCATCTCTTCGATTTCTTCCTCCTCCTTTGTGTTTTGGATTAATGACCACCATTGATTTGCATCTCTCGATAGCTGATAAAATTACATGATGACCTTCTCTCCTTTATTACATCCCAAAGAAAAAAATATCTTCTCAAGGGAACTTATCCATTTCTCTACTAAAAATGGGTCTGTAATCCCATTGAATGATGGAGGATGTTGTCACATAAAGCGATCTAGCATAGCTCCTCCACGTGGAGGATCTGGATGCTCCAAACGGGTAAGGTTATTATTCATAATCTGAGTATGTTGTCCCAGTATAGTTATGAGTTGCTCAGCACCAGTCACAACACCAGAGCCAACATGATTATCTTGTATCGGAGGAAAATCCCTACAGGGTACACGTGAATTCGTTCATTTTCCATTCCTTCCACTAGGCACCATTTATAAATAATGGAATACACTAGATTAGTGTATGAATCATAATTTATAATCTCAATGTAGAAAAATACTAATCATAAATTGAAATTCTATGCATAGCTAATCTCTTAATAATAAACATTGTATCTTTGAGGGAAAATTTACATTTAAATCCTTCATAATGGCTTGTAAAGAAAATGTGAATTATCCAAATCATATCCCATGGGAGTGTCATAACCAAGAGTGCAGAAAGGCCCATTTTCATATACCAGGATACCTCGGGTCAAGCCTGAAACTCTTTTTCAGAACATTCACTCCTTGGTATATTTGTTCCAGAGCCACCTCTACCTGCTCGTATCCAGACATGGATGTGCTGCTTTAATGATCTACATAATATATTCCTTACAAAAATACCAGGACGTTCTTGTATGTTTATAATAAAAGGCTCACTTAGGGATTCTTCCCAAATATACATTTCCATGTTTTCTACTAGACTTCTTCTGATAACAAAAATAAGGACCCGACCATAGTTTCTCGGATCTGATGCCTTATTTGATTACGTTGTCATACATAGAAGGAATATGAATCCTAAAGGACCAAGTAGTTTAGTAGATTTTGGAAACAAGATACATAAATAGGTTTAACATTACATCATGAATGGAAATAAAACTATAATTTTTTTACTAGTAACATCATGTCTCCTAGATTACACTTGCAATTCATTCATAATTTACTTCTTCATGTCCTGTGAAAAATGAAACATAATAAAGGGGTGAGATCAAATTCTTAGAAAGAGTAAGAAATATAGCGAAAGATAGCATAAACATAAGACATGGTGCATAATTGAAAACACATGCCTTTAATAATAAAGTTGCACATGTTATGGCCAGAATATGTTTTGAGTAAATAATGCCATAATGAAACATAATCATGGGTATTATTCTAGTCGAATAACCACATGAAATTTCAATTACTAGCTTCATAATGAGGGAAATGCATATTCTGGAAATTCTGAAACATTTTTTCAAGGCCTCGACCAAGATTTCTAATGATTAAGGCCTTGGACGAATTCCATATAACACATTGGAAAAGGCCTTGGCCAATTCCACGTCTATTTGTCTCATTAGACCTACCGATGCATCAAGGGACTATAACGAGCCCCACCAGTCACATAATAAGTTCAATGCATTCCTCATATGAGCGAGGATAAACATAAAAAACATATATATTCATATTGAAACTATCATATGAAATGTAACTATCTGTCCCTAATCATTAAACATAAAACACTAACTATTCCAAGTAATATGATGAATGGTTTTTGGATAGATCTTCTACAATAGAGTTATTCATAAACCATTAACTCTGAATGTGTTCCGCTCATTTACTCATGCTCTAGTAATATGAAATTATACTTTTTAATAACTTATTTTAGAAACTATTAGACATTTATTTTTTCATCATAATTCTGGTTAGTTCATTTATGTCTTTATTGATAAGTTATTGTATTGAATTTTGTCGTTCTAGAGTGTTTTTTTTCCTTATTTTTCATAATCGGTTTACTTGTTATTAAGTAATGAAGTGGTATAGATGTAAATATCTAGACTTAAAAATAAATATTATTTATTAACATCTAGAATTTTAGATGTCCATTTCTATTATTTGGTTACATAGAATGAGGATGAATCATTAGATGACAATCACTTCGATTATTTGGCGCTATTTGGATTATTATGAACTAGTTTTGTCACATAAATTAATAACATGTACATATACTGGTTATTGAATATCAATTAGATTGTAATACATATATTATAGTCTAGTTCAATCTTCAATATGGTTTCATGACTAGTAAAGAAGTAAATATTGAAGAATGAAACTTTATCGTCCACAAAGGTTATAAATTGGAACCTCATGGACATTGATTTCGTTTATAAAAATAAAATGGAGAGAGTAAGAATATTGATGATGGTTCTTCCATTAACATGATATAAAACCATTATATAGATGATACTAGATTTATCATGGTCATTTGGATAGAGGTGTGAGGAGAATATAACTAAGGACGATAAATTCAAATGAAACTAAAAGAAAAACAATGGTGCTTTACCTCTTGTAATAACTTCTTCAAGAACCTCCTTAAGGGAAGGGATTTAGGTCTTTTGGAAAGAAAAAGAGCTCCTTGGTCGTGGGGAGAGACTAGGGAAGGGTATTTGGGTAGAACATTGAGTAGATTCAAGGCCTAGAGTAGTAAAGATAAGAGGTATTTGTGAGGGATTTTTATAGTGGAGGAGAGGGGTAAATTTTGAATATTTAATTCATTATTTTATTATTTTCACTCAAATAAACCAATAATGTTGTTTCATGTGACCCCTAATAGTAATAAGGGTATGTGAGTTCGAACCAAGTGTCCTTAAATCACTTATGATGTCCTAAATTGTGTATTTAACTGATAATTTGTATATACGGTATTTTATCTTATTCCCTATTCATCAAAAATTATAGAATTTCAGAAAAATCCTAAAATTTTACCCCTACAATTTTTCGACTTGTATGATTCAAAAATGAACTCCATTTTTTCAAAATTAATTTTCTAAATATTATTAATTTAATTTTTAAATAAAGTCATAGTTAATTCATAAAATAACAATTTTAAAGGTGCAATTAGTCTTATTTCACTTTGAAAAATTAATAAAGATCTCATTATCGTATCTCCTTAAGAAAATAAAAAAATATTATTATTTACTATTCATAAGGGTCATATTACTATTCATAAGGGTATGTTACTATTCACCAAAAAAATCAAGTTTGTTCCATCAGACTCTAAATGACTTAATGATCACAACTCTAGATGACCATTTTTTGAAATTCAAAAACATAGAAGAGGCAAAGTTGAGTTTAACTTAAAGATTATAAAATGAACTCAATATTTATTTTCAAAACCTTGGGGTGTTTCAAATATATATTAGCAACAGATAAAGAACTTCGCTGAGATATTCTTTCACTAATATAGATAAAGGGACCAGTGAATATTCTTATCCCTATAACTAGTAAAAATAAGAAATATGATCATTGTGAATAGGTGGTTTTACCAAAGAAAGAACACATTCTTTCTCCCACCCATGAGGATTTTCATTCTATCCTGATAATGGGTAAGGTTTTAGACAAGGGTCATATTCCTATTCCAACCAAGGATCACAGGGTGAGAGTATCTCATGCCTCAAAAAGGGGAACATGCATGTCAAAGAAGCCTAGTGGCATATTCCTCGGGGCTAGGATCATGCTCATATCGCCATTCTGGATGGGGATCACCATGTGAGAGACACACAAGCCTCACGAAAGGCTCATATTCCTATCAATGTTGTCCAATGACATACTCCAAAGGCCTAGAATTAGCCATATATTACCGTTATGGATGACGCTAACCATCTGAGAATGGAACAAGCATCAAGAAATTCTCATATTCCTATCAGTTATTCTACCTATAATATTCCATTATATCATGAAATCTAGGAAAATATTCCTACATCAACTGACGATCAACTCCACCCGCATCTTTCCATGGTAATACAAGAGGAGGTTAATATACCTTCTCCCATTACAGAGTTCCATCAACATATTAAGATGTGGAATACATATTTAGATGAGGAAAATATTCCTAATCCAACTAGGTATCATCAAGTGAGAGCGGAATACACCTTGGGGCATGGTTATATTCCTACCAAGAATGACCAGCAGTATAACCAAAGGCTCGAGATCAAGCTCATAATCCTTTATTGACTGAGGATCACCAAGTGAGAATGGAACACACCTCAGTAAAATCTCAAATTGCTATTAATAAAAATATATATTATTGTCATACTCCATAATCTTCTCAGTAGTGGGAACATAATCCCATAGCACTAGAAGATTATATGCAAGTTCTGACAATATACATACAACATGATTCTATTCCAGCACAATTTCAAAAGGTAGGTCTCTATGTTCCAACCATGACATAGAAAATGGTTCATATTCCTAATCTCCTCAATTTCGGTGTACTTGAGGTAGTTCCAGACACATTCTCAACACCACAAGGATCCGTCGGCTCTTCTATTAATGCAGAATTAGAAGGAATTCATTACAGCGATAGTCCTCCTCATGGTATTGTGGAGACGAATTGTAGGGAATCTACTCATGACATACACCATGGTTAATAAACCCACATTGATATATCTCATGGACATATAAATCCTCCCATTTACCAAAATCCTTTAAATAGAGAGGTTTACCAAACTGTGAAACCTTTGTATAGAGAGGTGCATGAAACATTGGGGTCAACAACATACGGTTCCCCATCAACAACCAACCACACTCCTCTCCCATTAGCATGTGACCATTAGAATCATCTTCGTTGGTATGACAGGATGGAGGCATGTAAGTCTGATGAAGAGGATGCTGACATTGATATATGGATAGAGTTATCCAAAAGAAACTTTTCCATCTTATTCTAAACCATCTCAACTTATGACTATGAGACACTAGATGAACTAGAGAAGTTTTGTGTTCCTTATCTATGCCATAATATTTTGGATACTCATCAATGTCTTAAATATCAACAAATATTTTATCTATGATATAAAGGGATCCTTCAAACCATCAAGATACTCTATTATCCGCAAGTCATGGATGTTATCTCCATGGTCCGGGATCCAAAAATAGAAAAGCACAACACAAATCTACAGTATGCTTTATGCCATTGCATCACAAATCATCAGTATATGATCTCTGAATCCATGTAATTCATCCTTATTTGAAGATGGGGATAGTATGGAGCATTTCACTTTCCCACTACCCTGAAAAAATAGAGTCCCTCTGATTCGACATCCTATAATGTTGTTGTGTAAGGAAAATTTCTGCGACCGAGTAACGCTTAGTCCAGTTGGTCTCTATAGTGGAATTCTCTCACTTCAGCTGTGACTAGACATAAAAAATTAAGAGAGCGGATAGCCAACAAGATCTCAAACTAGGCCCATCAAATCATTAGGAATTCACTTCAAACACAAAGACCAAAGTTTCGATCACCTAGACAACTTATTTTGAAAAATCATTCTCATAATGGGATTCCATCACACCCTTCTACCATGCATTCAAAAATATGCCACATCAATTGGGTTTTAGTATTATTTTATATAGTAGTCATCTAGGAGTGGAACCAGCTCCATGGCTGGGGAAATATCTACCACCGTCTCTACCCCTCAGATCGTCAATTCATGAGAGAATATGGGACATATCAGCAGTAGCTGTGAACAAACCCCTACCCAATGTGATGGGGTAATTTATATCTCATCCATCGTCACCAGGATCATCATCCCCTAAATTGACCCTGGGGACTTCAACGGTGATTCCATATCATCCCCATCCCTCTAATCTAGGGGAATTTATATCTTCATGTTCATCTTCAATGTCATTAAATCCCTGACTAGAGCCATTGGATCCTCAATAGTTGAAAAATCAATTCCATTTAAGGCCAGAGATGTCCCCCACCCTATAGGGATGGGGGGACACTTCATCATCATCTTCAACATAGAGATAATTAGACTCTTCCATGTTGGTATGGGAAAATCAATTGTTGACATCCCACCTATTTGTCCCACTATAAGAGAATCACCTTCTAGTTAGGGCCTGTTCCACAATAATGACTGAAAACTCCCTCAAGTTCACTATTCATAGACCAATATAAGAGGATCGTATGAGGAAGGTAATAAGACCCTGTAGTGTGGCATGACAAAATGTCCAAATATGGCCAAGGGTTCGAATAACAGCCCAAAATAAGATGGGGAAGAATCATACTGTTGCATTGTACCGCTGTTGCCTAATATGCTTATGTAAATGTCATCACTATTAACATGGTATACATTGGGGATTAAGGAAATAATTAAAAGGAACAGAACATTGAAAACATACCTCAGGAGGAGGTTGACCTGGATGTTGCAAATGTGGCTACGTGCTCCTTGAACAGAAGGCTTCTCCAAAATACAGAACTTCCAAATACCATGTTTATTCCTCCATGATGGATCATTTACAAGGTGAAAGTGTTGAAATAGTGGGTTCCCTAGACCCAACAATTTAGTGATTTTTGATTACCATATCGTGTATATAGTCAGTTATACATGATTTCATCTTACCATTACAGTGTATACTTTTTTGAGTCCACTATTGAAATGGAAATGTCTAACGGTTTACTGTCATATTGAAAGGTTATAGAAGTTCCCAGGCTATAATGAGAGCCTTTAGATAATATTACATTAATCTAAAATATATGTCCTATGGTCTAGATACATCTTACTGATTGAAAATAGTATATGTTTGACTATTATTTTCTAGGGGATCATATGTATTGAGACTTTTTCTCATGATGTTCGCACTTGGTGATCTCTAGTAGTGAGATTATGAGGACTGACCCGCCAATAGGAACAACAGATGTTTCAGGTGTCATTGGATGTTTCTATCTACATTGATTTGTAATGGTATCCTAACTTGAGATCATTACCAATGTATGTCATTTGATTATGTACTATAATGAAATACTAAAACCATGGAATTTAAGTCATGGATAGGTAGTTTGTGTTGGGTGTGTCATTGGTGCCATGACATTGGTTGAATGTTCATAAAATGATTTCTCACTTCTAGGTTATGGAAGTAATATATATATCCAGCCATGTTGATAAGGATGGCATTACCTTTATATGACCATGTCCATGACAGTCAAAGGTAAATTTTTCCAGTTAAATCAATGAACAATAAATCATGGAAATTGTGATCAAACGAGAGTGCATCCTTCTTTATGAGATATTACAGACAAAGAGATTATATTACACAGTGCGTGTTTATAGTTTGGTTGTCACTGCTATGACAATCCCTATCTCTTCAGGGGCCATGATGGGTTGCGAGATCCCTCTATTGGTCTATGAATACTATTCACTACTGTCGAGATTGGGGCCTAGAGGGTCACACACAATGGCGTATTCAAGAATCTGACCTATTTAGTTGAATAGGAGTTTTGGAAATGGTGGGCCCCACCACTGGGGACCGTGATTTTTCCAAAGAAAAACGACCACCAATTCAATAAAGAAATTAATATTATTCGAGTTTAAAATAATGAGTATTGAATTTATTTATTAAATGTATTTACGATTTTTAAGTAAATACACGAAAAAATATTATTTAACGAATATTAAATTATTAAAGGTTTAATTAATATTTATGGGAATGATGAGTCAAGTAAATGACTGAATTATTGTTACATAATATATATTAATATATTAGATGTAAATGATAATAATATTTAGGACTCATTTTATTAGTCATAAAAGGTCGTTGATAGTGCGTTAAGTATTCAGGATCGGTGAGGCAATACCGAGAATTTTAATTAACCACTATAAAGAAAAGAGGAGGGGATTTTTCTATGAACTATTCATGGTTCTTCCCTGTCTTCTCTTCTTACCCATTATATAGAGAGAGAGGCTATAGATCAAAGGATCACGGATCAAGAACTCTCTCAGGAATTGCTTGCGAAGAGATGGGGTGATCGTTGGAGCATTGAATGTGTCATTGCAATTCTATGCTGGCACCTAGATTACAACTAACGACACTCCCATAGAATTATGGAAGCACTTGTGGATGATCTAGAGGAGTTAGATGTCAAATTCTTTGAGCTGTGATCACCAACGATGAGCAGCCATCATTGGTGGCTTTATAATTAAACCAGGTATTTTATAGTTTTTATTGTGCTTAAAATCCTTCACGCATGGTCCTCGGCTAAGACCGGTCTACTGTTCACCGACATTGACAAGTTTACGTCAATTTTCTATGCATTTTTTTAAAGCCCACCTGTTTGGGGCTTCTACTGCACGCCCAGTTCCAAAAAGTGGTATCATAGGGACGCATGTCTATTTTAAGACAAAAAAATTAAATTTGCATTAAAATATCAAGATGGCATCGTTACGGTTGAAACAATGCAGACCGCATTTGAATCTGATATTAGGTTACCCATCTATGGTCATATGATGTTTAAAATCGATGTTAAATCGGTTGTTTTATTAATGTTCACTAGGTGGAGATCTGGTTACTGGAATAGTATTTTCCGGTTAACCTTATTGATTATTATTATTAAAATAATTTAATTTTAATAATAATAGTTTGATTATTATAATAATTTTATTAATATAAAATTATATTATAATAATATTTTATTATTGTTTATTTTTATAATTTCTAGTCTAATAGACTTAAGGAAAAATTAAAAAGTTGGTGGGAGACTTGATTTACAGGTCTCCAAAAACATATAAAAAAATGAAATTTCATGAAGACCTGCAAAGCAGGTCTTAGTAATTTTATAAAAGAAATTCGAAGAAGGGGGTTGACCTGAAAAGAAGGTGAAGAAAAGAAAAAAGGGGGAGAAAAGAGGGGTTTACACCCCACTTTGAAAGACAAAAAAAATTGGGTTAGGGGTTGGGGGGCCGAGCGGCCCACTTGGGACTTCCCCCTCCCCACATCATGTGGCTCACCAGACAACATTAGAGGCGGTGAAGACCACCCCTCCCTCTGGCCATCCTCCGCATCTGGATCCCTGGATTTGCTGCACAAGAGCCTCCTACATCAGGCGTTGCGCCTCCTGGTCAAGACCCAATAGAAAAAAACAGGCTACTATCTTCTCGCAGATCTGTTGCAGGAGCTCTCTCCCGCACCAGAAGCATGCCACCACCCTCCTCCTAGGCCTCCTCCCCAGTGACCTCCTGCACCTCATTGGACCAGATTCCACCACCATCACGAAGATCAGATGCGGCGCAAAATCCCCTCCTCTGGTCCCATCACCTCATCGAGTTTCTCATCGCGGTCGGCCAGCACCGAAGCCGTCTCCAGCCTTACTAGGCTGCAACCTCACCTGCACCAGGCCAACTGACTAGTGCTTGCTCCGCTCCTCACCCGCACCATCTGCTGACGCCTTAGACCAACCCTCTCCACCGTGGTCCGGAACTGCGTCTTCACCTCAGCCTACCAACCATGCTTTGACAGTGGCGGAACCAACTCCCCATAGTGGCAGAAATGATGTAGTGGCGTCCTGTTGTTTTTTTATGGAATGCCAGTGGGATGCAAACCCAATATCCAAAAAACCTCTGGGTGACGGGTTTGGGAGGCGTTCGTTCTTCTTGGCAGACAGGTAACCACTTCATGGTCTTCTTTGTCCTAAAATGACCATGGATGGGTCTACTCAGCCCCAAACTATCATGGTTGGACCTTCTTGACTCAGAACTCCATCGCATGAGGTCGGTACATCCTAAACTAGGCCTAAGTGTGTTTACTCTGACCTGCACAGGCCCTTCCCAAGATTTAAGGGGCTAGGGTAATTTTATTTTAATAAAAAATTAATTAAAACAATTAATTTAGTTAGAGTTCATAATTAAATTAATTAAATATTTATTTTTAGTTCTTTCTGTGTAATTAATTTAATCAAATAATTAATTAAATTAATTAAATAATTTAATTTTAGTTTTAAAATTAAATTAATTAACAAGGACCGAATGATGCTAAAATATTGAAGTAAAAATTAGAGTGATGTTTTCAATTGAATTAAATTCCATCGAATTTATTTAATGCAAGCTTAATTTTATTCTGCATTTATTTAATATATACGATTTTAATGTGTATATACTGATCATGATATGGAGACCAACCAATTTATTTCTGGTGTTTATTTATGTATTTATTTAATTTATTTAATTATTGCATGGTGTTGTTATAATTATTTTAATTAAATGATGATTTGTGTGTCATCTGATAGTCATTATATGTATAAGAGCATGTGTACCCATTCTCAAACTTGTATTTTCATACCCCAAGACCCCCTTTCTTGCATGTGAGTTTAGTTGTATAATAATGAGATGAGGTATGAAACAATTCTTGCCAAGTGGCGGTGACATACCGGACATTATGGATTCATTGGATGAGAAGATGTTGCTATCCAAGTTGAAAGCCACATGACTAAAGGTACTTACCCCTAGTGTTTCTGTTGGTCCGTTATTCACTCAACAGATCAACCAATAGTATCTAATCAAGATCAGGTTTTTCATTTTATTTCTTCATGGTTTATTATGTATTTAATGTGTATTAATAACGCGATAATATAGAATAATAGTAAAGAATCATGCAAGATAAAATGAACATGTTAAGCGATATATTTTTATATTTCCAGCACAGTCAGTTGTGAGTGCGATCAATTAATACATGTTTATAAAAATGGAAAATTATTTCTTTAATCAAATTAAAAATAATAAAACCATCAAATATATATTATTTCATAATAGCCTTTTTTCATTCAAATTTGGACAAAATCGGCTGTTTGAGGTGCCGGTCATGCCATAGATGAGGGTGCCTCTTACTACCGGGGACTCATTATAAGAATGATGGGTAGACCTAGCTAAAATTGTAGTAATGAAATAGCCATAGCTAGCTTGTTGTTATCTTATAGGGAAGCATTGAGTAAATCATGATCTGATTTTAAGATGTTGGGACTTCACTCAACATATCAAGGAACCACAAGTTAAAGTTTTCGGCCAGCCAAAATCCTACCTCAAACCATCCAAGTAGTGTCTTAACCAAAGCTTGTTGACTATAAGGGGTGGTTCCGAGATCCTTTCAACTAGAATACTCAAGTGACCGAGTATTGTGATTCTGGTAGAGAGGGTTTATAGAATCTGATAAAATAGTGAGAGACATTAAATTATTTAAGTAATTAATCAAAATGTCTAAACCAAAAATCCAGATAAAAGTAACTAATTTATTGAAATCATTTTTTTGTAGAAAATGGAATAATATACCAAATGTTTAAAAACTGTGATATTATATTGGACAAAGTAAATGTCCTCACTGACAAAAGTATCCATGAATAGTACGGGCATGTGCACATAGTACTATGATATATGAAACCCAGGGTTCCAGTGTCCCCAACAAATTTAACTACCTCAATAACCGAGGGTGAAACTCTTTACATGATAGTAATGTACAAAGCATATGGTGGTTATATCATTATGCTTTCATCAAAGTCCGGTGTTAGTTGTGGTTGCTACTCTAGGACATAGATGATAAAACATAAAGTCTCATCTCCTAGAAGTTTACAAGGAGAAATCAAAGTAATGACATGAATAAGGTGAAGTGTACACCAGCATGTGTAAATTGAAAGATTGATCATGATCTTTAAATGGATCCCTTTTTCATTTCATTTTCAAACCTTTACTCATAATTCTTTTTAAGTTACAAAATTAAAAAGTATTGGGTAAACACTCCTTTACAAATTTAGGTATGGTTTTCCAAGATAATTAGAATATCCAAGATAATTTCATCTTTAATTCTCAGGGAGAATAAATTGAAAGACAATGTTAAAAGGTAAAAAGCATTTAGTACCAATGACATATTCGCGCTGTCCTTCAATTAATGATGTATTAACAAAGGTTATTTGTATTTAATATTATAAAATAAACAATGGATGTTTAATCACAATATCCTGATTTAAATAATCATGTTACCACTTCTACATGAGCCATATTCATCATTTGTAATGTTTCATTTTTACTACATGGGTATTTAAGACAATATGTTGGTGACATATGTGTATTCTAATATGATAACCAAGTAAGTATATAATCCTTACGTGAAGTCAGGTGTATTCTGCAAGTGGCTGGGAAAGGGTGATACCTAGGTTAGTGGTGAGAAGTACACAACTTATTTAATTTCCAAAAGAAATATTTGTGATGAACTATTATTTAGTATAACCACAAACATTAATCTCATGTGTCCTTGGATTCAAGGAGACATTCATTTAGGTTCTGGAATGAATGTTCTTTTTGGTATACTCAATCACCAGTTTAGTAATACATGAATCATAGGCAATTAGCAATGAATATAAATGTAAGACTTATACCCAGTTGTGAAAATATGACTCATTTTCAAGTAGTAATAAAATTGGACATCATGAGTATACCAAGTATGGTATTTAGGTTAGTGGGAGTGTCAATGTTTTCCTAGAAGAATTATGTTCAACAATATATGGAAAACAAACATTGATCTCATAGTTTGTTAAGACCAAAATGAAACCTACTCTAGTGATTAACTTTAAGTAAAAACCTATGTTCCAGGGAACTGGATGTACTAAGGTAGATCTATAGGTTTCTTTGTCCTAGTCATTCGTACATATACTGAAATTGTATTGAAAAAATAATTCAGAAGAATTCTAGAGATGAATTATTTCCTATTTCATAGGGAAAAATATCTTCAGGTTGAATTGTCCAGCACATGGGAAGAGATAAATGTGTTGAGATGAGATCCATATATCAAAGAGATGGATCAATCACACATGCCATAATATAAACAAGAACTGATATTTAAAAGGTATATTTTACAATAGGAAAATATCCGTTATATCTAGGAGAATTGAATGGGATACAGTCAGAGCAATCTAATTGTACTTCAGAAAGTACCAAATATTTGTACTTGGTAAATGAAGAAGAAGCATACTAGTTTTCAGGGGACATAAACTAGTCTTCCATATATCAATGTGATATGGTATTTTAGTTAGGATAAATACTATGAGTCAAAAAATCTCATAAAATATGGTGGTATCCATACCTACAAAGACCGAGTATATTGTAGCTTCCAAGATAGCAAAGAAGCATATAAACACAATGATTTGTTCCAGTTCATGGAATCATACCTGGTAGGAAAAGTATTATCATAATGGAAATTTTGATATTCTTACTAGCCCAGATGTCTTGTTATGACAGTGGAGAAGTGGGATATACTCAGGATACCATCTCTTGAGAAGGTTTACTCTAAGATATGTGGACTTTATAGAATAATAACCCTGTGGTGGAACCATGGAGGACCTAGTAACTAAATCCGTTACTCAAAAAAAATGATGGTCATCATATGAGTAGCTAACAAGTTTGGTTCGAAAGTTGTCTCTAATGTATGTGGGAATGTTGAAATACGTAGTGCCCTAGACCCAACTATTCAGTGCTTTTTGATTAACATATCATGTATATAGTTTGTTATATATGATGTCATCTTACCGTTATAATGTAGACTTCTCTGTGTCCACTATAGAAATGGTCATGTCCAAAGATTAATTTTCATATCCAAAGGTTATAACAGTTTATAGGATGTAATGAGAACATCTAGATACTATGAAATTAATATTAAATATATATTCTATTGTCTAGATACATCTTAATGATTGGACACTGTAGATGTTTGACTTTCAGGTGCTGGGGGATAATAAGCATTGATACTTCTTCTCATAAAGTTTGCACATGGTGATCTCTAGTAGTGAAATTATGAGGAATGACCTGCCAACAGGAACCCCACATGTTTCGGGTGTCATTGGATATTCCTATATATGATAATGTGTAATGGTATCCTAACTTGAGATCATTAAAAATGTATGTCATTTGATTGTGTACTTTGATGTAATATGAGAAACATGATAATGAAGTTGTGGAAAGGTAGTTTGTGTTTGGTACATCATTGGTGGCATGGAATTTGTTAAATGGTCAAGAACGGATTTGTCGCTTCGCGGTTATGGAAGTAATATATATCTCTAGACATTTTGAAAAGGATGTAAGTACCTTTATAAAACCATGGTGATGGAAGTCGAAGGTAAATCTGTCCATTTAAACCAAAAAACAATAATGTAAGAAAATGGCGATGACATGAGAGTTCACCCTTCTTTATGAGATATTATAGACAAAGAGATTATATTACAGAGTGCATGTTCGTAGGTTGGTTGTCGCTGCTGTGAAAATCCTTTTCTCTTTAGGGTCCATGATGGGTTTCTATATCCCTCTCTTAGTATGTGAATACTATTCACTACTGTCGAGATAGGGTCTTAGAGGGCCACACACAATAGCGTATTTAGGAATCTTCCCAATTCAGCTGAATACGAGTTTTGGACATGGTGGGTGCCACCACTAGGGATCAGAATTTGTCCAAAGAAAAATGATCACCAATTCAGCAAATAAATTCTTATTATTTAAGTTTAGAATAATGAGTATTGAATTTATTTATTAAATTTATTGATGAGATTTAAGTAAATAATTGAAAAAATATTAATTGACGAACATTAAATTATTCAAGGTTCAATTAATATTTATGGGAATGACGAGTTGAGTTAATGACTCAATTATTATCATGTAATATATATTAATATATTATATATCAATTATAATAATATTTATGACTTAGTTTAGTAGTCTTAAATTTCATTGATAATGCATTAAGTATTCAGGAATTGCAAGGCCATACCGGGTATTTTAAATAACCACTATAAATAGAAGACAAGGGGATTTTTCCAAGCATTATTAATGGTGCTTATCTCTCTTTTCTTCTCACCCATGATCTAGGGATAGAGGCTCTGAATACAAGGAGAAAGGGTCCTGCACTCTCACAGGAATCACTTGTGAAGAGGTTAGGTGATCGTTAGAGCGTTGAAGGTGTCGTCACGATTCCACACTAGCTCCCGGAATGCGACGAACGACACTCCCACCGATTTCTTGAAGAACGTGTGGACGATCTAGAAGAGTTTAATGTCGGTTTCTTTGAGAAGTGATTGGAGAACAATGAGAATACGTCTTGCACAAATTCACAATTAAACTAGGTATATTACAGTTTATTATTGTGCTTAAAATTCTTTAGGCGTGGTCCTTAGCTAAGATTGGGATACTATTCACCGATGTCGACAAGTTTACGTCGATCTTTAGTGGAATGTTTTTAAAAACCTACCTGTTAGGGGTTTCCACTGCACACCTGGTTCCAATTGAATGGTATGTATTCATCTCAATCACCACCCATAAGAATTAATGTTCTTTACCTAGGGGAAAAGTTGACACAATATGCGTGAAAAATAAAAACTCTCTGAAAAATCAATGAGGACCTTCATAGGGGAAATATTTCCGCAAGGTAACATCTTCAACCAAAGAGGAATATTCCCCCTCCAAATGGTTGATCCAACTCCAAGAATCATATCTGAAAAATATAATTGCTCCAGATCTAGGGAACCAATCTGCATAAAGGAGGAAGTCAAAAATGATCATGACATCCCTCCATTATGGCGATATCCTATCCCTCACCAAACCAACCATTAATTCCTAGGAAGAATCCAGAATTAGTAGGATATAAAGGTAGGACCACCTCAAAAGCCCAATTTCTCCCTATGTATGGTATATGGCTTGGAAAATAATCAACTCAGACTTACATAACATCATCGAGTCCTTGGGTACATGGATAGATGCCAAGGAAGGGAGATGCACACCTATGTAGCCTGAGAGGAAGACGTATCCGGAATGGGTGGATGACACTAAACCTCTACTTAACATTTAAAATCATACATTATCTAGACTTTATGGTGTAGAAGACCCTAAAAACCTTTCAAACACTTCTTATCACATTTTAGGCCAATGATGGGACCACGAGACCATCATGAGGCAACAAATATAAGGTGTTTCGCAGAGACTCTAAGAGGGCCAACTCTTGTCTTGTACAATAGCCTACTAGGAAAAACCATTGCTGGATGGGAGGACCTTCATTGTTAGTTCCACTTTTAGTTCAGTTACACACAATGTAAAATTATGACTGCAAACCTAATGAACTAAAAGAGTTGAAATTATTAGAGGTTCTATAAATTCATAGTGATGTGTACAAACATAACCTATTTGTTCATCATCTATCCCTTATAATATAATATACTAGAGCTCTATGCTAAAAATATCAGGGTTGAGTATCAGAAACCTCACATACCAATGAAGTATTTAGGTGGATTCTACGATTTCCCAGACATAGACTAATCTTTTGGGAATTCCATTAAGAAAACCCAATCCAAATCCATAATCATTCTCTTATTACAGGTAAAATGTCCATTCAAAGAAAAAGACACTATTATAACTCTTAATAAGAAATAAATTCCTATCCAAGCCCCCATACAAGATCTAAACCCCTTATCACCATCTGTCATGATGTGGCAACCATAGAATCACCCTCAGTCAAAAGCATTGAAAAAGAAGGGTCTCCCAGGATTTAAAGAATGGATGAAAAAAGCATACTTCATCTAGAATGAAAACGTCACATATTATCTCTTGGAATCCATGGATAATAATTTTATCAAACTTTCACAACCTAGGATACCCAATGAGGTCAACCTCACAGACCATCCCGACTACTACCCTTACTATAGAAGGATAGGTCATAATATCCATTATTTCTTCATCTTAAAGGGTGTTCATCAAGGCTTGGTCGATTCAAGATAGAGATACTTATAGAAATACCTATATAAGGTGTCCTAAATAACTATCATCCAATCAAAATAGGAAGATGGTTGGAAAAAAGTGTCGATCAGGCACGCAAAAAAATTTCCCATCTAAATGACTTGAAAAATATTTGACCAAGATCATGAAATTATAAAAGAAAAGCTGTGTAAAGTTGAAATAGATCCACAACCTATTTAGTGAACCTTCCAATGTTGATCATTACCACCATAATCATGAATAAATAGAGGAGGAGTCATAGTCTTCTTGAGGACGATCCCTAGCTCTTCTGTATTTATTCCCTACAACATCTGATTCATTGGAACAACCCACCAAAAAAGAATCCTCATTGGAATAAGAGCCCATATCTGGTTATATCAATGTAATAAACTTGAAATAACCCTTATTTGATGAAGAAAAATCCCCCAAATACAAATTTCCCACACATAACTAGGGAATGGGAGGTCACACACATATGAAGCAAGGATACATGGGACATCACGGGTGCGACCATATCAAATATTTATATCATGTACAATGTATAATACATATGTATATGATATAAATATTTGATATGGTCGCACCCGTGATGTCCCATGTATCCTTGCTTCATATGTGTGTGACCTCCCATTCCCTAGTTTGATGAAGAAAAATCCCCCAAATACAAATTTCCCACACATAACTAGGGAATGGGAGGTCACACACATATGAAGCAAGGATACATGGGACATCACGGGTGCGACCATATCAAATATTTATATCATGTACAATGTATAATACATATGTATATGAGAACTTTCAAGAAATATAGACAGGGGAACATTGGTGTCTTGGAACACTCCTATACTCGTTCCAACCTAATTCTCTTATATGACCACCTAACAGGGATTTAACCTATTCAAACCATGAAACATGGAAGGTAATTATGATCTTCACAACTTATAGTAGAGGTTACATCGATTTATGAATGGGAACAAATCCTATAAACATCAAATTCCTCATCTAATAAACTGCATTCCCAAGAGGAACCCAAGATTGGGAAACACTGACCTTTAGAAAAATAGTACGACATTCTAAAAGAGGTGGTCATTGTAACAACCAGGATCTTAATCACCAATGCACTCTATCACCCAAATGAACACTAAAAAGAACTTTTTGAAGCCCTTTGAAGCTCACAAGAGTTTGATATAGAAGTCACTATAGCCGAGGTCTATCAAGTACAGAAAATTTTATCAAAATTTCATGTTGCCATTTAATTCCCTAATAAGGATTCGGAAGAGGTCATCGAAGGACACATCAGAAACCTATATGTCTCAAGCTTACTAAAAAATGTTATCATATAAAGGTCTATTATTGATAATGGTTTTGGGATAAGTCTCATTACTTTTCGAACACTATAGAATTTGGGATATTGAGAAAGAGATTTTTCTCTCGCAATGCTAACCATTCAGGGGTATGATAAATGTGAGGAATGACCCCTCAGGGAGATCAAACTCAAAGCTCAATTTGGGGAGCACACATATAACATTGATTTTATGGTTATGTAGAAATACAATTAATACAATGTCCTACATGGATGGACCAAGCTATATAGAAAATTGGCGGTACCTTCAACAGTCTATTACTGTCTAAATTACCCAATCGATGGAAAAGTCGGCATAATATATGGCGATAATGTCTCCTTAAAGACATACAGAGCCACATATGTTGAATAATAATTCTATAAAAAGGGAGTAAAAAAACCATTGTAATATGATGAGATCAAGTTTCATTCGCTAATTTATTAGGGAGTGTCCCTATGAATCCATGAACTATACTGTACAACAATTAAGGGTACCCAATAAATATGGTCGAGGTACCAAATCTTGTCCTAGAGGTCCAAGCCCCAGCTTTCCTTAGTGATAGTTTAAAAAAACCTTCTCTGAAATCTCTCTAAAATGAATCAGGTTGTAGGGTAGTATGATTTCTCTTATAATAGACTTCTTCACCCTGATAGTGATGGAAACCCCCAAAATTTCTAGCGTTATCTGGAACTACCTCCATAGGATCAAAATCAAGGGAAGATGGGGATGATCTCAGGAATTCCCCCATCATTTAAGGAAGTAATTTCCACCACGATTTACAAGCTCATGCGTATATATCTTGGAATAGTAGAAGACATGCGACCCACTCTAAGTTGTGCCACCATGACCCTTGAAGAGAAAGAGATGTTCATTTTATTTCTAAAGTACCATCAATATGTGTTTTATTGGAACTATAAAAAAAATTCTTGGATTGAATCTGGATGTGGCCACGCACCATCTCAAACTACCCAATGACAATTGAAACTACATACAGGTAGCCAGTAGGATGCACCCCTCTATTTCCACCAATGTAGCGATAGAGGACTACAAGTTGATCAAGTCCATATTTGTCCAAGAAGTGCAATACATAAGATTTATTTCCAATGTCATCCCCAATTAGAAAAATAATGGTAAAATTATGATCTATAATGATAATAGAGAACTCAATTAGCATTTCCAAAAGGAAAAATTATCACTATCTATCACTGAAATCTTGACTGATGAATCTTCTAGATTCCAAGCCCTTTCATTCATGGACGGGTATCGAGGTACAATCGAATCAAGATGTCCCTTGAAGATAAATTATACACTACATTCATAGATCCTCAGGGAATATTTTTCTAAAAGGCTATTCCCTTTAGGTTAAATAATGATGGACCACATATCATAACGACATGAATCATATCATTAAGCCTTTTTTGGTATGTATAGTCGGGCGTTACGTCAATGACCTAGTTGTTATATGCCTATAATGAAGTGACCACTTCATGGATCCCCAGACAATCTTCTTCATGCTACGACAACGTAGTCTTATGATGAATCCGAAAAAATGTTCTTTCAGGTTTAACATTAGGTATATTCCATGTATTTGTGGTATGGCACTATGGCATCGAGGTAGACCGAGAAAATACTTTTTCCATTTTTTTAATGTCACCATAATTAAATATCGTATAAGTGATGGGATATAAGGGAACATAAAATATATTTGATGATTAATATCCATCCTAGCTAAAAAATATCTCCCCACCACCAAGATAATGATGTAGGTAATCACCTATAAATGGGTCAATGACTTCCAAAAATCCATCGAAAGCCTAAACTAGTAACTGCTGCACCCACCGGTTCGAATGCCTAAAATGGAAGGGAGGTTACACATCTTATATGTTTCTTCCATGTAATTCTCACTATGTTCCCTCATCACATAGTAGAGTGATGTAGGGATATTGAATAGTCCCTACTAACTCAGTCACACAATGCTATGTATTAAGACTTGATACTCTGATGTAGAGAAGAACTACCTTTCACTTATCTTCACTGTGAAAAATTTAGTGAACTAATTGAAGTAGAATGATGTCTATATGGTTTCTCACTTTGGTCCACTCAAGTACATACCTGGACATCCTATTCTGATAAGGAACATGGCCCAATGTGTGGTCATTCATCAGCAATATGACATTAAGTTCATGTCACAGTTGTCAGTGAATGTACAAGCCCGAGATGATATCATTTCCACATGCACTACCCCGTAGATGACACTAGAAGACACTAATAAATCAGATAAAGAGGTATCCTACGCCCATGAAACTCCCCAAACATGGGAGATGTATTTTTATGGTGACTATTGGAGCCTCAGATTCACAAAGATGGAACACCCAAAGATCAATCACGTTTTTATGGGGATTGTATTTGTGCCTCCAAAGAAATATTTTTTCCCTGCTCTTTTCAATGTACAAAGTCTAAAAAAATAATGATGCAAAATATGAATCCCTCATAACTAGATTGGAACAATCCATATAGTTATACATAGCCTGCCTTAATGTCAAAGGGGACATTGAATTGGTGATAAATCAGATCAATGGTGAATATTATCTCAAAATGGAATAACTAACCCCCTTAATGGCTATGTCAGACGACTAATAGAAGGGTTCACTATTGATACCTCATTTCATCATGTTCCCTGATTACAGAATGCTCACATTGACACATTGGATAATTCTACATCCATACATGCCATCCCCGATCATGAGGAAACAATCTTGTATATCAATCTTTGAATAATGGTATCAACAATTGTTGTATGAAATATGGATTGAATCAATCAGGTCAAAAAATCCCCAGATAATGAAAAACATTTTACCACCCATGGAAGGATGGATCCAATAATTAGTTATCTCCAAAATGGAATTATCCCAATAGACCGCACTAGAAGGGAACCAATTCGCTGCCCAAAATAAATTTTAATTTTTTTGAATTATCTAACAGAATGGAAATCCCCCTAAAAACGTGAATTTGAAGGAATAATCATTAGATTCATATTATGAGGAGAGATTCTCACAACCATGAAATATGTCCAACTAGAAATATGTAACGTCCAAAAGTCTAGAATAAGGATATCCCATTAAATTTAGATATTGGAATATTACTGAAAACCCACGATAGAAGACAATATTTAATTCACCAAGAAATGCCTTGCATGCTTAATTCATGAAAACTTCATCCATCAGTTCCTGAAATTGTTATATATAGATATGTATCCCTGGATATTTCCCATTTGGGTAATAGATGTTGTGGGACTATATCATCCCTTCATAACTATATAGTTCAATAAATTCCTTTCTAATATCGACTTCATTTCCAAAGGGGATTAGTAAATAACCCTAAAGGATTTCTAGGATAAAAATATCATAATTTTTTTAATGTACCATATCATCACATGGTTCAGGGTCCATCGCACAATATTGATGGGTAAGAACACCAAATTATATTCTACAATGTTGAAAATATTGTACTAGGAGTACAATGTTGATTTAAATCACTCATTGTGCTATTATAAAATAGAAAATCGATAGATATTGGAATTCAATATGACTTCATTAAATATACTTCAAAATATGGAGAATAAGGATAAAAAGTCTTGGAAGAGAATGAATCTCCATTCTTTGTTGGCCTACTGTACCACCACCTGTATCACCACGCAAGAGATTCCATCCTCTATAGTGTATGGGACTAAGGTAGTATTCCAAATAGAGGTCCAACAACCATCACTATGAATAGATATTTGAGGATAGCTCTTAGATGATGAACAATCACAAAAGTTGATTGACAAATTGGAATGACGGTATGAGAAATGGTTTCATACACTACACAACCGAGATGACCATCAATACTGGCATAAGAAAAGAAATTTTTCCCTCTATTCTTAGAAAATATCATACACTATTCTCCTTTTGTGAATCATGAAATACCAAGATATCTATAATAGATAATCAATAAGGGATCTCATATTGGTGGTAATTCATGATAATATACCAAATAGAATCTATTAGAGTTACAATATTCGATTCCATGAATTTGTTTTTATTTCGTATAACACAAGGGGTATCATTAGTGATTACCATAATGTCGGAGAAATAAAAATTCATTCATATCAAGTATTAAAAGAAACCAGACAATACATAGAAAGATCATAAAACACATCCATTCACTGTGTGAAAAAAGTGGGAAGAATCTACACATTTTTGAGCCACTACAAGACTCAAATATGGAATTCATTAAAGTGGTTGAGATAAGATAAATGTGGATCAGCTGCACCATCATGGTTTTTATGAGTCTAATAGGAATCATTGATAGAACACTAGAGTGTCTCTCACCCCACTTATTTTTATTTTACACATTAAAAAATAGCCTCAACCAAATCTATCAAATCCTCAAACCTCTTTTGGTATGTTTCCAAGGCAGATAAAAATATTGAAAGATTGGTCCTAATATGAGCTATGATTTCCTTGAATCTCTATATCTATGATGTTAGAGAATACCCAAGAGCCTAAAAT
The DNA here is from genome assembly GCA_963277665.1 of Viscum album. Lineage (NCBI taxonomy): Eukaryota > Viridiplantae > Streptophyta > Magnoliopsida > Santalales > Viscaceae > Viscum > Viscum album. The sequence continues at coordinate 793,255,718 of OY728147.1, forward strand.
TCAAATATCAATTGATGATCTTACACCAATACCTCTGACGTCTCCCACATCTACCTAGAAAGTGGATCGTCATGCATAATATCATTCATATCCCATTTTTTCATGGATAGATCTCATTGGCTTAGGAAGATTATCCACATAATTTCTTACACATTATTTTAGTCAAAACCACCTTCCCTAAAGTCATGAAATAAAGGATGAAGGTGTTCCCCTATGGTTAGATAATACTTCCAAGGGGGTCTTAGTGATAAATAGATGAATCTATTTCTGGATCATAATATTTTGTGCCTAAGTCTTTTAAACTGAAAAATTAGGTCGGGTAAGAGGATGCCGAACTATTTGAACCAAAGTGTAAATAGGTAAAGAAGCCCCATATTCCCTTACATCAATAGGCATATAATTTTCGGCCTATGTTGAAGGATTGACTACCTAAATAGTGTTTATTTTTTTTCATGTTGATGCCGACCAAATGAGCATCGAAAAATTCAAAAATGAAAGACCACCTCAACATGGGTATATTTTCCCCACAATAGAAAGGGAAGGATAAGGTGGCCAAGACTTATGGATCGTGTGACCCTCCAAGAATTCCTCAGAAATTTGAACATCATAAGGTCATGTGAATACACAAAATGTAGTGCATACCCTCAAGAAGATCATTCAGAATCCCATTTGACATGTCTTCAGGATGTTGCAAAGACTCTTCAGACAACTAACAAGCATGAAACCATAGCCGAATAATCTCCCTCAGGCCAAAATTTATTATCCCTAAACTCTTGACGAAAACATCATAAAAAACCTTTTATAATAGGAGAAAAACATACAAAATATAGAAGCCTCTTGTGGTCATAAAATATCAAGCGGTGTATCATAGAAGGGAAGGACACTTTTATCTGATAATGTCCAATGAAAACATTGATACCCCAAAAAAATTTAGAATAAATCAAAGGAAATAAAAGGGTAGGAAGAAGGAGCTACTCATGATCATAAAAGACACATGACATTCCTCAAGCATTACATAATATGCCACGATACTCCGGTGGCATTTCCACCTCATCTCCAAAATCCACCTCTATTTTCAGCCCCATCATGAGAAAGGCCTTGGACATGGCCAGGTTTCCATGAACCCCCTTTTCCACCATAAGAAATGATGAATGGTTTCTCCATGATATGCTTGTGTGCTACCTTAAAACCCATATTGGTCACGTGGAACATCATAAAAAAGTGTAATTTTCTTTGAAATTTTTCAAGTAATTTTTCATGACTCCCCAACCATTGTTAAATAAAATAATGGAATAAAAAGGATAGGAGGAGTAAGCCTCTCACAATCATAAAACTCTTGTGACACACTGAGGAAGTCTGCAACATTGTCCCTTGATACTCGTCAACTAGCTGTCGTGATCTTGAAGAGACCCCTAGACAAGCCACCCTTGTGCTATGAAGTATCCCAGGAATGAAATCAAGAATTACCAAAAGAAAATTCAGTATGTATTTTGATCTCAAAGATGTCTGTAGTCATATTAGACATTAGAAAATGATATTCCTTTAGCAGGCCTTCATAATTCCATCGTGTCCTAATTAATTTGGAAAAATACAATAATGGAGGTATTTACAAGAGGGACTTGCGGTCACTACAAATAAATTATTTCCCTCAGAGCGATCCATGACAACTACTTGCATGGACATGTGGAATTTGAGCCCTTCAACAACTCCATCCAGGATCTATTCCAGATACACCATGAAAACCAGTGAACAACCAGGGTTGAGAGGCATATAAATTGTCCACCCCAACATGAAAAATGAACTGCCACCACATAGGTTGGTCTCTCGAGTGTAATGGTTAAAGTTTTCAAATCCAGGTGTATCAACACACCCAGAAACTCGATTATATTTCTTGGAGTGATTAATATCAAGATATAAAAGTGTTCTCTCTAGTGATATGCTAGTGTATGGGTTGATTGATCATTATCTATGCATAAAGCACCTTGTATTATCACTTATAGATCAAGCAAAGGATGTCTGAATTTATCTGTGAAGAACATACCACACATCATCCTGGTCACACAAGACTCAAAATAAACCAACACTGAATAATTCTAAGGCATTTTTAATAAAAGGGATTTTGAAAATATTAAATGAAAAAGACTTAAACAAAAAAATATCTTTTGACCCTCATGTGATACCTATGAACCATCCAAGAAATACATCAAAATCAATACATATCTTCTAGATCTCGCGACTCTCCTACAACATGCGATTCAGATCATGAAAAATCACTTGCATATGTTAGAGAAACTTGTACGGTTCCTCTTGGGCATATCAAATTGTCTTTAGAAGTTATCAAGGATCATTAATAAAGCCTTACCACATCCATAAGATACATCACCAAACTCATATGACAACATCATATCATCTTAGAAAATTATCACGATCACTTTTGGGAATACCGATCATCTCGTGTGATACACTATGTGCAAGTCATCTGAGGGACATGACTCCCTATAGACATGTTGTAAAGTAATTGAGACACCCTCTAGGGATGTGATTCAAGATATTTGATTCCCACTGAAACATCTCGTACTGACTCCCATGACACTCTCCATGCATTTCATCCTTCTCTTATAATAATACAAAGACATGTGGACTGGATCATGCGACTCCCTTTGGATATGTAATTAAGGTTATGTGACGGCCTCTAGAACAAACCACATGGATGGTGAAAATGTCCTCCATAGAAGTAAACTGGTTTATGTGATACCCTTAAGACAAGAAAATAGTTCAATAGGGATTCCCATTACATGACAACATTTTTTCACCATCACTATGTAAGCCACAATCAATTGGGAAAACCCACAGTGTAATCCCTAATTAAGGGAACTATATTGACTCAAATTACATCAATATTCAGGATATGTATGACAATGCTTCATGGTTTGAGTTCCATATTTTCCATTTAGGGATATTCCGTCAAATTATTCCCACCACTGTAAAAATTAAATTGATCACTTAGAACCCATTTATTTATCACAAAAAGAATGGCTTATGTGGGATTAAAGAGTTGCATTGGTAATTTCATCTTCACCATAAACCCATAGGTTTCAAGGAAATACTTAGTGTGAAAGACTCGATCATCTAGACTACAATGAATCATATTTCTATAGTAAAAAATATACCCATGACTCCTTCATAAGTACCAATCTCAAACAAGGATCCACTTCACTATAGGATTTATTTCATTAAAATTTCAACCATCGGGACCAAATCAATCCCAAGGGTTGGTTATTCTGTGTCATCCATCCGTGAGTAGATAATCAAACCAAACTACGATGAAAATTATTCATTCTATAATCAAGATACATAGAATAACTACTTGAGGCCTGATATCAATGTAAAATATCACAACATGTGTCCTGGTGCATGATCCCTCATATCCATATGCGATGAGACTAATTGCATGCTATCACTTTTCTATCACACTGAGTATTGTTCACATGTTTTTAGGGAATTGAAACTTTCATGTCACTCACATTAAAAATACTCCCTAGCATGGGAAATTTCAGTATGTAATCCCGGATGAGTATCATGACATATTCACCACTATATAAAAGAATCTACCATGGGGCCAATCCCAATGTCATGGTTGAACTATGAAAACTAGGATTCCTACAATAACCAGGATACATAGGAAACCTTCCTAAGGCCCGAGCCCAAAAAAAATCCCCTTTAGATGAAAGTCCATTTATGACTATAACATATCAACCATTGGGACAGAATCATTACCATGGGATGATCATTATATCTCATCCATTAGTGGACTGAGAATTTAGATGAACTACATTAACTATGATTCTCTCTATAATCATGATACGTAAGACAACCATTCTAGAACCAATCTTGAACACCTGGTGTCCTAGAGAACCTATGTATGTCCCTTACTCATGACGTTAAATTGTACGGGTATCACGAACTACATTGTTCTTTATTCCTGTAATAATCAAGATATGTAAGATTCCTAATAATGGTTCAATACCATCATGAAAATATTAACTACCTCCTTCCGAGGAAGAACATTTTAAAGAACATGGTTATAGGGCTTTAGAAGATGAACGACCCCCTGTTACTGGAAAATGATCTAAAAACATGGAAACATGTAGATGTATTAACTAATGAGACCCTAGTCTACTGTACATGAATGATAATAAACCCATGAGCATTCTGATTTCACTAATACAAATACGGCTTTTATCATCACTGAAAATGGCCTTTATCAGCACTAATAAAGTCGGAGAAGATAAGGGGGGGTCCCTTTTATCATTGCTCCAAAAAGCTCTAATAAATACCCCTTTTATCCGCGCTAAAAAAAGCGCTGATAAAAGGGGTCTTTTATCAGCGCTAAAATGAAGCGCTAATAAAAGGGTCTTTTATCAGCGCTTTCTTTTTAGAGCTGATAAAAGACCGCTTTTAACAGCATTTTTTTAGCGCTGACAAAAATAAAAATAATTAAAAAAAATTAAAAAAAATTAAAAAAAAATAAAAAAATAATGCCAATCTTGGGGGGGGGGCTTTTTACAGCGCTTGATCCCCCCTTTATCAGTGCTTTCCCGCACCTCCAGCACCCACCCGCACCACCTACAATATTTATCAACACTATCACTTTAAATCAACCTTGCGCACGCACCCGTGCCTCCACCCGGATTTGAACTTGAGACCTCCCCCTGCGCACCTAAATCCTTTGCCACTATCCTATATTGATTTGTTCTCTTATTCATGATATATCTATTTATTTATATATATATTTAGTTATATTTATTCGTATAGTAATATATATTTATATTAATATATATAGTTATATTAATATATATATAGTGATATTAATATATATATATAGTTATATTAATATATACATATAGTTATATTAATATATGTATAGTTATATTAATATATGTATAGTTATATTAATATATAGTAGTTATATAAATATTAATATATTGGTATTTTAAATAAAATGGATATTAGTTATTATTTAGATAAAGCTAATATATTTTATATGTAAATATGTTTAATTATTTATTTAAAAAATTTAATTTTTAGGTGTGAATATATAAAAAATATGTAGATATAGTTATATATTTGATTATAAATAGCAGTGCATTATAAAAAAGGATGAAATTTCAAATAAATAATTTTAATATGAATGTAAAACCTTGTAATAAATTCAGTACCCACCAAAAAAATCCAATAACACCCCCTTAAACGATGCTGAAAATCCACAAAATGTTAAAAAATCTGGGTACCCCGACAAAAAACTCAGTTTTGGAGGCCATCTAGGACTCTTTTGGCCTCAAAAAACGCTTGACTAGGGTTCCTCCAAAACATAATGACGTAGAGATCATCGCAGACTTTGATTTGATATGTGGTAGAGCTCAAACGGACACCCGGATCAAAAGTTATGGCCGTTTGAAGTTCGAGTTGCATTTTCAACATATTTTGGATATTTTTTTAATTTTTTTAATTTTTTTTATTCTTCAAATTGTTATTAAATGACTATTACTCCATAATAATTAAAAAATAATTAATTAAAAATATTTTTTAAATTTTTTAAGAAGCAATTTTCACTAAATATTTTATATATTAAGTATAATAAGTGTAAATGTACATTTATACTTATCTAAAATATATTTAAAAATTATATATTTTATTTATATCAATATAACTATATAACTATAATTATATATCAATTTTTTTAATTTTTATTGATGTCGACCCTTTATCAGTGCTTTTAAAAAAAGCGTTGATAAAGGCCTCCCCTTTATCAGCGCTACTAAACAAGCGCTGATAAAGGCACCCTTTATCAGCACTTTTTTGAGGGCTGATAAAGGCCCCCCCTTTATCAGTTCTTTTTTGTTAGCGCTGATAAAGGGGTGGTGCTGGGCTTTCCCAGTTTTGTGGTAGTGTTGGGTAATTATTCCCACATCATCATTAAGAAGAGATTCACGAACATATGTTAAATATATAAGAGATACTGAGAGTTGAAAATAGTTACCCCCCCCTCAAGGGTGTGTTGATCCCGACCTCTCATCCACTAGAACAATACGATCCCCCAAGAGTCATTTGGTGTAAATTAAATATGAGCACCTGCCTTTGGAATGTATTTTCGTACACAGATATAGATGGGGGAACCATTGGGATTTTTTCCTAAGGATGGAAAATTTGACCTGATGATCATGATGGTTCACAACACATACATCCCAATAATCAAACTATGGGTTAGATAGTATCCAAGCCTATGAATCATAAAGAAACTACTAGAAATTAGAATAAACCATATGAAAATGAGTTCATGAATGCAGAATTATGTGGGAAACATAGGTGACCTAGTGATTCTTTTCATAGTGATAAGATTCAAATTTAAATGGAACAAGTTGAACCAAGCCCGAAAAATATTTTTGAATAATGGGGGTATGTGGATGATCAAGGTGATAGTGAATCCTGAGGGCATGATCAGAGGAGTAAGGACAAGCAAGAAATGGGGATGAGTCAAACACACACACACCACCACCGATATGTATACTAATAAACACCAGAGTCATTAAATACTCAAAAAATATAAATAATGAATGTGAGAATATGGACGACACTATATGTTATCTCTATTATTACTACAAGATAGTAAATTTAATTGAAAACTCGGAGTATTGGAAACAATGGATAATGTAAATCTTGTTATGATCATACAACTCCCAAAACCATCAATCTGCTCTATATGACCATTGTCCATAGTAATATTACCTCTATTTGAGGTCAATATATTATATTAAAAAATACATGTATCCCAAGTGATATTTTCTAATTCCCTAAATCAAAGAACCTATGTGTTGCATCATTAGGATAGAAACGTCATTGGACTATATCAATGTACAGTTGTGGCAGTTTATTATTCAATAGAACATGTGATGAAAATTCCCAGAAAAAAGGTGTTGTAGGTAGAGAGTTGATAGATAATTGGTGATGAAATTACCTAGATAGAACATACAAGTATCAATTTTAGTGTAGAATAAATATACACATGGATGACAGTGGGGTGAGGCAATGCATTTTAGGGTGTCGCATATTCATAGTTGAGAAAGGCGACATAAAAGAGGAAATATCACTGAAGATCTGTCTGATTAGAAGTCTTCATGTAGGGAGGGGTATTAAGCCAGAGCATCATATCAGAGGGTTGGTGCTTGGGGGTGCATTATGGAAGCCATGACATTAGAGGTGTGGGTAAAAACATGGGAAGTCATGCAAGGGTTCATGTAAGGAGGGTTGATAGGGAGGTAGGGGTCAAACCCCCCATTGATACGACGTTGAAATGAAACATGTACCTCACAATGAAGTAGGATGCTTAATTTATATATGAAAAAATATTACAAAATACAACCCACACTGATTTTGGATATTAATATCAAAAATATTTAATATTATAGTAAACATAACAGTATATTTATAATTTTAAAAATTTCAACTTAAATTAAGACTCACAATTGTTAAATTGTACATACATGATGATTCTTTTCTTCAGGGTGTAGGTAAGGGAAAGGGCATTGTGATTTTATTAAGTATGAGAAGTTAGTCGAGGATATGGGAATCAAGATTTGGGGATTCTCTAAGACTCATTTTGGAATATCATGGGTCCTTGTTTTATCTTTTTATATTATTTTAGGTTAGAAAATGTAGACTCATCGGGTGACATTAAATTTGTGTTGTATGACTGTATGACACTACACGCACATTTTTTGTTTTGATATATTCATTATTTATAGTGGTAATACTTATTTTCCATAGCATGAGTATTTATCTAGTGATTTTTATTTTGATTCGAGAGAGAACATGAGGATATAATGGAGTCCACGTCAGTGGAATGATTGTTTCTGAACAACAAGTTATAGTATATAACCACCAATTTTATTATATTTTTTTTGGATGCATGGAAATATTGGTAGAAAGATAAAATAATGATTAAATCATGGGGTGAAAACAAGTTACTTTCCAGCACATTTTAAGTGGGTGTTCATCTTACCTTAGAGTATGGAATGAGATTTATATTCATCTGTTTTTTGTTAGGTTTATTTTTATGGGATATAATTTTCATGTGTTATAAATTATTTATTATCTCTTCATGAGGGTTTAAATATTGTGTGTTCATACATCATACATGTCACATATAATCATGATATTTTCATTCTTTCATGTGATAGTTATTTTATATAAATTGTTATGGTAAAATTTATTTAGTAAATAAATGAATCACTACGAAATTAAATTAATTATTTTTTGAATAAATTATTAGTGGTGAATTATTTAACTGAAAATAGTGAATTAAATTCATTGGATTAATTAATCTGTTATATTGACTGTTATGTATATATTCAATGGTTTCTGAATAGGGATTTAAGAAAATGTGTTGTCTTGAGTATGGAAAAATAAAAGATTTATCAATAATTGATTTAATATAGAAATGATTTTTGAAGTGTTTTTGTATGTCGTGAATTTTTATTTTGATCAATTATTGATATTCATTATTGGTGATTTGACTTTTGGTATTATATAAATATGGAACCTAACAGTTATGTTGAAGGGAATCACATGGTTAATTCCAAGAAGGGACTATAAGTTGAAGAGCTTCAAGAGGGTGAAGCAGTGCAAGATCCATTAGTTGTAGTTCCTAGCGATCAAATTGATGTGAAACATACAATGAGTAAGACAAGGGTCCTTCTAGTTGTTAGGAGGAATATTCCAAGGGTTTTTATATAAGAGCATAACGGATATAACCCATAATTTTTAGGTGCAACATCCATTGACCATCAACGGAAATATTGAATCATTGGGTGCAACATAATAGATTGAGTGGATTTTCATGATCTCAGAGCCCATTGATACTCTGAAAGACTAGAAGGTTAAGCAGGAAGAATTTATTTTTGAGGATCCTACACAACACTTTATGACATATAATTGGTTATGAATATTGAAGGGTTATCATGGAATTAATTTCAAATTTATTTAATGAATTCTTTTATCTAGACACTCTGATAGTTGATAAATCTAAAGAGATTATAGAGATTAAGAACAAAAGATTATGTGGTTCTAAAATATTCATTAAGGTTTATTGACCTATTAAGGATTGTAAAAACCATGGTTTGACATGGAGAAACAAATTATCAGTGGGTTGATATTAGGTTATAACCACATATTTGAGTTTCGATGAGGCTAGTGTTGTTACTTTTTTACCATGGAGGCTCCATGATGTGGAAGAATTTCAGCAGTCTTCCTTGATGAATTTCCTCACATGGGGGAATTTCATGGTGGCTTCTGATGGTCCATGGTAGCCACAATATGCATGGAATCATGGAGATCCATGGATGAAATGGAACAAAGATTCAATTTTTCTGAAAGATAAAAATGGGAGTTTCATTTTGAGATTTTGGGGTTGATTAAAAAGGTAACATTTTCAAAGCCAATTTTCTCTCCCTTCTCTCCCTTGCAATTCAACTTCCATCTACAATGGTGGATTTCTTCAATTCAAACTCTATATAGCCTCTGGAAACCATTGAAAACTTTCATCAATGTAAAATAATCACAAAGAGTTTTCTCTATATTTCCTCAACCATGTCGGGTCCACTTCCTCTTCTTCCAATTAATATGTTGGGAAAATGAATCTGGACTATGGAAAAAATGCTTGAAACTATAAATTTGGCTGTGAATTTTCTTAGAAATATAGGGGTGGCACCCCTTGGCCCAAAAAGTGGTGTTTTCCCCTATTCCTGCAACTCACAGGCTAATAAGCGAGACCCCGAAAAATTATGTGGCACCCTCAGACTCCTTCTACCATTACTTTCATCAATATCCACACTTCATTATGCATTCGTCTACTGGTTTTGTTTCATTTTTCTTAATTCCTTAGATAAAACCATTGACCATGATTACACTCATAATGATAATATGGACTATAAATAGCCTTTACATAATGTTCATTAAAAGGAGAATTGAATTATATATTTTTCTTCTTCTATTTTTGTACTATTATGACTTGTTGTGAAATTACATCGTGCATTCAAGAATTTGAATTTTTATTGATAAATATTGTTTGAAATATTTTTATTAATATTTTAATGCATTTGATAAATTTGATTCAAAAATATATTTTTTCTTCTTATATGGTGTTAGTTTTGTATTTTTACAACTTTTTTCCTGTATTTTTGTTTATATATATATATAAATATGTTTCATCCCACCATAGAATCAACCACATCTAGAACACCATATGCAATTCATCCCGGAAATATGTTAGGATCATAATTTTATGTCTCCATCCTCCATTGAATACTGTGGGTGAAAATTTTCTATCATGATAAATTGTCGAGGTAGAAAATAAATCACCCATCATATAAAAGTTTTTGGTAAGAGATCGTAGAGTCAGTGTGATTTCAGCATCATGGGAATTTTGAAGCAGGTCCTTGGGTGGATATATAAGGTGGTTTTAGAAAATTAACCAGGAAAATGAGTGATCAGTAAATGGAGTAATAACTTTTCATTTCCTTTATCTTTATAAAAAAACTCATTTGGAGTTTCATTAGTGCTGTGAAGCAAGTCATAACAATGAAATGTGTACAAACGAGCCAAATAAATGCTGCACTTGCTGAAAATTGAGATACCATCAATTTTTTTGGATTGGGCCTCAAGGAGGTAGTGAATGAGATTATGAATTGATCCAAACATGCCATCCTTGGAAAAGAAGACCCTAATAGAGAAGAAATTGAGTTTATTTTTGGAGGTCTATTTAAGGTTTTTGGCGAGGTTCATCGGGACCATCCTCCAATGGAGTTTCTGCTCAGGGTAGACAAGAAGATCATGGTGAGGATCATGTAGTTAGTTCTCGACATATTTATTTTTTGGAGATGAGGCCGACAAACAACAATGGGGGATCCTCTATAGTGTGAGGTATGATTTTGGAAAAATATACATTTTCTAAGTTCACTTGTGTACATTAGTGCATCACAATCATCCATTTATACTCGTATTGTGTGTGATCATGATATGGACATGGAATGGTTGTCTAGGTTTTCCAATGTTAATGCACCTCTGTGGAAAATATCTAATAAAATTAGGTGGTATTCAATCAATTCTTTAATTTGGTGGTTGTGGACATCTCTAAGGCTTGATCATCATAGACATTGGTATATTCCATGTGATAATGGGTACTTGTTGGTTAACTCTCTTCAAAGAAATCATTGATTACTATTAGTAGTGAGTGATTTTTTATCCTCCTTGGATGAATCCTACACATTTATAGGTGAAATGGATCTAAACACAAGTGAGGAAGGATATGAATTAAAGAATCTTGCAACCATCACTTCACATAAGGTATTTATGATTTTTGGATGAGTTGAATGGGATGATATCCCTATTTAACTCTGATTGTATTATGTTTTACAAAGTTATTTCCAAAGGATTTATTTGGTATACCTCTATTGAATTTTATGTCACACACTATTCTTCAGCGTTTTTTATCATTATAATTCTCTATAAATAAACACCACAATCCATATTAATAGTTATCTTTAGTATTGGGTCCATCTTTCTAACATTATATAGGGTTTCAGAGGTGGTTACCTAACCCTCCCTCCACTCTCTATTTTATCATGGAGAAAACCTATGATTTTATCCCAAGGGGGTGGGTGTCCCTATGATGAGGGATCCATAAGTCATCTTCTGTCTCTCCTCCCTCTACCTCTAATGTGTTTCCTTGTGCGATGGCTCATGTATGACAGGTCCACACCCACTTCACTGCCTGAGATCCATGTCTATCCCCCTTCTCTATGTGATATATCCTTCCAATACATCCTCATATGCTACTTCCTTTCATGTCGGGACGACATCCTAGTCTGACCTCTCCTGAATGGAGATCTTCCTATGCAATGTCTATCCTATGGGACAACCATACCTGGATCCATGAGTAAAGACCTCATGAAAACCAAGCTCCCCACTCCGTTAAGACCTCATGCCAGCCCCATTTCAAATCTGGTAGATCATTGTCTGAATTTAGTTTCCCAAGTCATTTCATTTATTCTATATCAACAACTAGTCACTCCAATAATTTGGATGAAACTCTCATAGAATATAATCATTTTGTTTTATATTAGGGTCATGGGATGGAATCCATTTAAAGGATCATCTTCACTCTGTTTGAGATATACTCCTTTACTCTTCCAATTATGTTTCCTTACTTGTGCATATTGGATTAGATGAAGTGGATCATTGGTGTTTTACCATCTCATATTTAGCTCCATGCTGCTACGGATGCTATTTGTTCTCATCTTTGATCCATCACATGTATCTCCCCCTCCTAGAAGTCATAAAAAATATATATTTTGATTTCTATATAACCCTTATTTCATCTCTATGACCAAACCCCACATCTGATTGGTCCTCCTCTAGGAATTCCCAAGCAATCAGCATTCATATAGATGTGTGCATCTCACTTCTACATCCCTGACTGGTCAATTTTCTGCAACCCCTGCAAAAAACATATGATTTACCTTACAATATGTTTTTTTTAAATATTTTTATTTGTCTATCCCTATCCTATACCCAATATGGATTGTAACAACATTTATGTTATCTGGTTATTCCCATTGGAAATCTCATCACGATTTGGTAGTGTGTTGTTCCTCCATACCGATATTCTCTTGACCCATCTATTCATGTTGAGGCATGATTTGTCTATTCATATAGGTGTATCCTCTGTCCATTTATTACTGCAGGTTCTATATAATGAGAATTGGTCTAGCATTGGGATATCATTTTTAGTGTCATATACCATCAAAAATCATTTTCATCTTAAGGGGGAGTTGTCACCAATGATTATTTATCTTTGGTTTGATCATGTTTTGTAATCATGTTGGGTATGTTTACCTTGATAGAGGGGGATATTTACCATATTTCTTATTTTCTTGTTTTTCTTTTATTTGATTTATTGAATTATATATCGAAGCTAAGTACACCTTTTTTGGGGGGGATGTTGGATTACGTGTCCCACATTGGACTTGTGTGTTTTTACATCATTATAATTCTCTATAAATAAACTCCAAGTCCACTCTTAAGAGTTATATTTGGTATTGTTTTAAACTCTCTATTATTCTACAATCTCTATAGAAATAGGTTGAGTCTAATTTTTTACTTAGTACTTGGTACAATGCTGATATCGATTCCTCCCTAAAATTTCTCCCACAGAGTGTCGAAAATTAATCTTTATAATTGAGAAACTAGAGGTGAAGGACTGTATAAAATAATGCACTTCACCTTGGGTTTCTATTAAACCAAGGTTTTGTGATTGATTTTATTTTTTTTCATCTGTTATTTGGAACAAATTTTGGGTGTTTTGGAAACATTTGAATTCATTTTTATAGTTATTTTAGAGGGGAAATATGAAAAAGTCATGAAACCATAGTGCACCTAATTTTTGTTTCACACGGTCAACCATGTAATGATGCTGAGTCGACCATAGAGTGTAATCAATGTAACTAAGAACACTAAATCATGATCGACCATGTTGTCCAGTTTATTCAACTGTGATAGTAATTATGTATGTTAGCTATTCTATATTCTTTATAAGTTTCTAATGTAGGAAAATTTTAGAAATCCATTAACACGTGCTCATATTTTATGAGGTGGTTAATGTCCATTATTTGGTGATCGTTCTAGAGGAATCATTTCATCATGTGAAAAGTGGTTAATAACAGAGTTCTCAGGTGGTCATGGGATTGTGTTTGTAAATGAAATACAATGGTTGAGATCTTGGGACATGTTTCATCCCACAAAAATTTGAAAAACTATTAGAAGAGAATAAGTACCTATTTAAATTGAATATTCGGATTCTAGAAAAGTGTAATGGTCTCTTATATAAGGAGAGATTATTGAGATAACATTGAACTGATGATTCTGTAATGGTCTTGGACACATGGTGTGGTCCTATTAAGTTGGAATGTCACATAATGTGAACATATTGATCGTATTTGGATAAAATGTTGTGAAAAAATAGAGAATGTTTGAAGATATATATATTAAGGTATTGTTGAAAAAATGAGTTTTCTCTTATGTGCGTATAACTGAATAAATCGATGTTTCTAACTCAAGAGTTTATGGAAATGGAATATACCCATTCATTGAAGATAAAATTAAAGTGAAGAAGTAAAGATCATCTATAAATCAGTGCAAAAAATTCACATCCATTCATGATGAATAATATTTTTCATCTAGCTAATCATTTCCAAGGAAATTAATCCGTTATTTATATGTGGGAGTGACCCACATAAGATATATCCTAAGGAGAGACAACCAACAACACCTAAATATTATAATGTAGTGTTATTAGGACCTCTGTGATACCCATCAATGATAGTGAATTAGTTTATTCATTTATGGTAGTCGTGGTATGACCATTTTTCCATTAATTATCCCCACATTGGAAAAAACCAAGTAAATTGTAGGTCTAGAGACAATCCTCCATCACAATATTATCCTCTTTGGCTCATTACCTTGTAGTTTTATTCTTCAAAAGGCTCACTGTTCACTGGGAGGATCATTTCCCCCCAACCCTTGATAATTCTTTGTTATAGGTGTGATAACACTAGGATCATATAAACCATGCATAATGTTAGTGTTATTTGCAAAGATTGTGCCTCCACATTGATTTTTCATGTGGGGTCAGCATGGTATTGTGTTTGGTGGCCAAACCCCACCAACCATTCTTGTAGAGAAGGTAGCATGAAGGGATACTAGAATCCTTTAAGTGGGGCTCTCTCCTAACAGTTTTACAAACTAGCTTTGTAGCAAATCTTATCACATTAGTAATTGTGTGGTATTTTGGGATGTTTTTTAGCCACATATTCAAGAGAGTAAATTATGCGAGAGATTCTACTTATAATTTTTAGTGAGTTTGTACCCACTATTACCCAGAGTAAGATCATTATATTTTCTTGTGATTTTTATTCATTTATTTTGGGGGGTTTTCTACATTATATATAGATTCATTTATTTTTTATTTTTTTAACATTATTTTTTCTCATAATTCTCTCTGAAACAATGATCCAATAATTTTTATCAAAAAAAAGAAATTAGGGAACAGTTCTGTTTCAATGCTATTTAATTTTTTAGATATTAATTATTCTAGTAAATTTGATTACGCTTTTTTATAGCTATAATTAATATTCGAAATCTGAATTTCTTTTTGATATTATTAAATATTGTTTTTTGAAACAGAGGATGTTCTGGACTGACTACATGTCTAGATGATAGTAAAACATGATATCAATACATCGAATGTGAATAACTTTCCTTTATAGAAAATGAATGTATAGGCAGTGATGCAAAATGATAATTATTAGAAAATTAATTAAAGATAGTGTGATTATGGAGACTCATTCTAGTGGAAGTTAGAATCATTACATGGATATAAAATACTTCTAGAAGTGTATATATTCTTGAAATTTAAGACGAAACAATAGTTGGAGGAAGACAATATTTCAACGATGCATGGATAATCAAAATGAGAGAAACTTTGAACATGATTTCTTAATTGGAATGATTTGATCAGAATGAAACTATCATAGAAGGACTTATTTACATGGGTAACATTAAAAAATATAAGATAATTGGAGTTGGTACCATCAAAATGAAGATACATGATTGTATTTTTTGAACTATCCTAAAAGTATGCCATGTGAAGGGATTGAAAAAGAACATATTGTCTTTGGTATTATTTGATTAATTAGGATTCAATAATCTCATTGGGGATGGTGTGATAATAATTTTTAAGGGAAATATCATGGTGGTTAAGGTGTAGTAGATCTCAAAGAACCTATAAGTGCTTATGGGTGAACTATACAAGTAGGTGTAAATGGTTTTGGCATCAAATACATTGAAGGAATATTTGATCATGTTATGGAACCCAAATCTTGGTCATATGTCCTAATGATTCCTTAAGATTATTTTTGACTAGAATTTTCAATCTATAAATGAAAATATATCCATTCAATTTATAAAGAATTGTGTTTTTTACAAAACTACAAAGGTTAATGTTCAATAGGTCAACAAAAAGAAGTAAAGAGATCATAAATTTGATACATTCTGACATTTAGAATAACCCAGTTATATCCATGGGAAGAACAAGCCACTTTGTACAATTTATTGATTATTACACTAAGAGATGTTTCGTGTATCAAATTAATGGTAAATATGATGCTTTTTAATTCTTTAAAAAAAAATCCATGTTGAGGAGGAGCTTTTCTCTGAAAAGAAAATCAAGTGTTTCAGGGCTGATAGTGGTGGAAAATATTCTGGTGAGTAGTTTGATACTATTTAGTTAATGAATGGTATCAAGATATAGTTCACGGTGGAATTATCTCCTTTGTAGAATGGAGTGATATATGGGATGAGTAAAACATATTTGTATAGAAAAAGGGTGATGTTGAAGATTATAGGAATTTCTAGAACATTCTGAGAGGATTTAGTGAATACAGTTTGCTATGTGATCAAATGATCTCCTTCAATGGTGATAAATAAAAAACACTGATGGATATGTGGAATGATAAACCCTCATACTATTATCGCTTACATACTTTTGAAAGTGTTGTTTATGAATTGTTTAATGACTAGAAATATTCAATGTTTTACTCGATTTCAATGAAATGTATCATCGTGGGATACACAGATGGTGTGAAACTATATCATTTGTGAGGCCCCACATTATAAAAAATTATCTTCTACAAAGATATAAATTTTATAGAAGATTGTGTGGAAATGATATATTATAGAGAATTCGAGAATGAGAATACCGAAGCTACAACAATGAAAGTAGAGAACAAATACAAGAAAGATCTAGTTTCCTCATAGTAATTAATGGAGAATGATGATCAATTACCAGATTAGTTTGGACCATGATTTTCAACTCCTGATAAAAGAGAATTAGTATAGAACTTATAATATTTCCCTAAAGGGTCTTTAGTAGGTGGGAACAATGTAGAAATATATTGGTGACTTTGAGCTGGTAGCCACACAAATTCTGAAATTAACATTGTGTTAGTACATTAATCAATTAATAGGTGGATTGAGACATAAAATTGGATGTTATTTGATTAAACTTGAGCCTACCAACATGGAGTAATTTCTTACTTTTTCTAAAAGATTTAAGAGGGATATAATTTTTAAATGAATAATAATGAATACAGAGCCACACAATAATATGATTAGTCCATGATGATCTAGGTGTGATTGGTATTCATGTTTAATGAAGATTTTTTATAAAATATATGATAATGAAAGGTAAAATAGGGGAAACTATGAACCTCAGTGTAGAGGATACAATGATTCTATTAATAGAATAATTATATGAGGGGAATGAAAAGGTTCTTTGTTATACAAGTGGGAAAATGCTTAATCCTTAAAAAAATGACAATAAAAGTGTTTCAAATTTATAATTTGGGAATGTGTGGATCCCATATATGTTGTAGAGTAAGAATATGAGGAAATAATGGAGAATGTGGTTATGATAGGGGACTTTTATGGAAATAAAGATGCATTGAGAAATAGCTAGTAATATTATTGGAAAGCATGTTGGTAATAATAAGTCAATGTTGGTGGAAGAAAATATACAAGGAGAAAATATGTGATTTTGGTGGATAAGGGATAGGGTTATAATTTTATTTCAATACAGATATTAAAATATCTCTTCATGAGTGTTTTATAGACTAATCCATTTTTTTATTAGAATGGTTGATGGGCATCAGGTGGTTTTCAATGGTTTTTACAGGTCTATGAAATTATATTTGGGAGAATTTTAATTTGAAATTGATGGTTATAATTTTGGTACTGCCATAAAACATTAGGTAATGTGAATAACATGGTTGTAAACTTTGGGATATGTTACCATGCATTAGAAAAGAATGACCACATATTTTTTTGGAATGGGATAAATATTATGATTCAAGGGACCTTTCAAGAACAAGGTTTACCCAAAAAGTTATAAGAAATATTGGGGTAGAGAAATGTGTTGTATGAGGACTTTAATAGATTTTTTTAGGATGTTTGGTCTTAGGAGAAATATAATTTCATTCAAATAAACTATTAAAGCTACAAGGGATGTTTCTCTAGTACCAAATAGTCATTCATAAATTCACTAGATTTCCTCCCAAGAGGAAATGTTGTCATACCATCGTATTGAAAGTAGAGGCATATCATGTATATATACAACCTTACAAATACACATTTCATATGAAAAATGATATGGAAATATACGTTTTAGATTTTTTTGTACATGGGTACGTCCTGCATAGCACGCCTCTATAATCAAGTCCTAGAATTTTTGTCAAGAATAAGGATGGAGGCTAGTGGATGTATTTATATTATAGTTCATTGAATAATTTAACGGTTCCTAATAGTTTTCTAATTAGGGTGATAAAATATTTTTTTGATTAGGTATATGGGGAAAAATATTTTAATAAGTTGTATGTGAAAGATGGTTTTCATTAAGTTGGAATAAAAGATGTATATATAGAGAAAATGGTTTTTCATACTCATGAGAAGAATGACGAATACTTAGTAATACCATTTATATTAATGAATGCTCCAACCACTTTTCAAGCAATAATGAATGATGATTTTTGGCCTTTTATGCCATGGGGGTATTGGTGTTCTTTGATGGCATACTGATTTCCAGTGGAAAGTGGGAATAAAATTTGGTAAAAATGTGTTCATTACTAGAATTTATGAATGAGAATACATCAATTTCCAATAAAAATATGTGTTCCATAGAAAATAAATTAGTAGAGTACCTGGGACACATTATTTAAGAATATAGAGGGTCCATGGATCCTATGAAACTTGAGGATGTTAAGAAGTGGATGGTTCTAATTTTTTTTGAAGAAGATAGAGGGTTTTGAAGCCTAAAGTGTTATTACCTTAAATATATAAGAGACTATAAGAAAATATCAATGCCTTTAATGGTTTTGACCAAGAAATATGTATTCATGTTGTCTTTCGAACAATAACCATCATTTGAAAAAATGAAGGACTGTTGGATTTCTTCTCCTGTATTACGAATACCATATTTTTATAAAATATTATTAGTGGAATGTGATGCATCATGATTTGGTTTAGGGGTTGTATTTCTACAATAGAAGAGACTGCTTTCATATTTTATCAATGAATTTTCTATTGAAAATTTGGAAAAATATATTAATGAAAAAGAACTTATGGAATTATTGCTATATATTCAGCATTAGAAGCAATACCTAATGGGATGATGATTTAAAGATTATACTAACCATCTAAGCTCCATGTATTTTTTGAATTAGTGGATAGTATCAATATACCAAAATATTGGCATAAAAAACATTTAGGTTATTATTTTGATGTTATTTTAAAAATGGAAGGGCACACAAAGAAAAAGATGATATATTAAGGGTAGATGATTGAGAAAACATGGATATGTCTATTTCTTAACCTATTTGGGAAGAAATTAAATTTTTAAAGGATGGGATATATCAATATGATAGGTTGAAATAGTTTTTGGAAACCATGAAGAAATACAAGGTATCCAGGCATGATTACACCTATTTGGATGGTCTTTTATTTTACAAAAATAGATATGGTTTGTCTTAGAAATCAGTTCTTATTCAAAAACTACGACATTTAATTCATTCAAATACTATATGATGACATTTAGTTTATTTAATGAATTTTAAATAGTTGGAAATGGAGTTTTTTTGTCTATAATGACTCGAGAAAACATTAGTATGTCATAGATTTCAGTGCATTCTTGAAAAATATATATGAGGCACTTATTCTTGTAGGCCTACTTCAACTGCTTCAAATCCTTAGTTTAATTTAGGAACATGTGTCCATTTATTTTTTTTATGGAATCCTAAATCATAAGTCAATTAATTAATTCTTCTGTTAGTTGATATTTTGAGTAATTATGCACACATTATCCACTAAGGCTCCCTTATATAGCAATAATGGTCACCTAAGAGTATATTATGGATGTAGTACATTTACATAGAAATCCCAAAGTAATATTTAGTGTTAGAGATCCTTTCATTACTAGTTTATTTTTATAGGAACTTTTTATGTTACAACAAACTCTTTTGAAGATGAGTTCTTCTTATCACTCACTATATGGAGGCCAAAAAATGGTTGTAAATAATTGTTTGGTGACATATTCGCTATGTCGCTCTTAGGATCAACCCAAGTAGTGGTTTTGTGGATGGATTTGGGACAGTACATTTACAAAACTGATTTTCATACATCTATATGGAAGTCACAATTTTATATCATTTATGGCTGAAATCCACTGTATATTTTCTTTATTCTAAGGGAGAGACAACAGTCAAGGCAGTTGATGCAGCATTGGTTGATCACGGTGAATCATTGGAGAAGCTATGAGATATCCTCAAATGTATATACAACCATATAGTAATATATAAAAAATGTCATTGAATAGAGTTGGAATTTGATGTTGTTGATTTGGTATCGATTATGTTGAGGCCAAATAGGCTTGGAAAAATTAAAAAAAATCGACCTAAAGTGATATTCCAGGTACTACAGACCATATAAACTATAAATAATGGTTGGTTATATTTCATATAGTTATAAATATCCAATTAATACTAGATAAAATCCAATATTTCATGTTTCTCATTTGAAATATGCATGTTTCATCGTTCCCACCAATACATTTATACCATGTAATTTTTTTTAGAAATAAAATTATCCAGGGGTTGTTTCAACAGAAATAAAACAAGGGAGAACTCTATAATGACTTCTCAAATGGAATGATGGGTCCAAAGAAGAGGATTCATGGATGCATATTAGGGTTATTCAAGTTCAATTTATAGATTTTCACCTTTTGTGACATGTTAATTTTCTAGAAGGATGATAAAGCTGTATTAGAGGGGGTCCTTACAGTAGTTGGTTGGGTAATCAGTCTAGAAATCGTATGCTTAAACTTATTAGATAAGGGTAGGGGTTCATTACAGTCAGGGGTATTATTTTATTTTAAGGTTTTTGTTAGTTTTTTTTCAGGTAGTTAATTTTTCTTGGGTTAGATATTAATTTCATGGGTTGGTAATTTATGATGGAATTCTATTAGAATACAGTCGGTTGGCTCTAATCAAGACCTGAAGAGAGTGATGTTTTCTAGGAGATTCCACAGACGGTGTAGGTAAATCTACCATAGTTGAATAATTGAACCAGTAGGAGCTATTTCTCTAGAATTATTATCTATAATATCTTTTATAGAACTCTTACTATCATCTATTGACTCTCAATAACCAACTTGGGATAGATTATAAACAATATTTATGGTAGAAGCATTATCATTTTCTAAATCAAGGGTCATACTAGTGAAAAGTCATCATAAATAAATCATGACCCATAAGCTTAGTAATAAAAGCATGAAACCATCATAAATTTTAAAAACCATTTCATATGTCAATTTTAACTACCAAGACCATCAACATAGTGGATCACGACACACCTCCTTCCCATAGTGGATTAGGACACACTTATTTCCTATAGTGGATCATGACCATTGACTTATCTCCCATTATTATCTCATGAGATACAATGTTTTACTTAATGCATTGGAGAGATATATAGGTCCCACCCATCACATAATGAAAAATATAAATATGTGGTCCCCATTAATATAACCCATTCATCATATCAGAATCCATGACAATAAATGGGTTTTATCACTATTTCTTCATATCATAATCCAGGGAAATGAAATGGGTTTCATAAATATTATGTCATCAAAAACATAAACCAATAATAATAATAATAAAGATAGTTTCCTGGAATGATATTCCCAATAAAGCATTGGTAACATCAAAATTTTTTATTATAGATACATAATTAATTTGAGATATTAGTGAAATAATTCTTGGAAAAAATATTTAAATTCCATGTTCAAATAATTTATTCTTAATGATCTAATAAATTATAGTGGAAAGTATTTTCCTTGAAAATAACTTTGTATGTTTTTAAAGAAAACATAATATCATTAATGTGTCATGAACAAGTAAAATCCTCTCATACCATATATGATAAAAAGCTTTCCTTTTATACTTATGGTAGATATGTCACAAAGAACTTCACTTTAAAAATGAAAAAATGATCCCTTCAACCCATTTTGTAAAGAGTCAAACATGAGTAAAAATTACATTAAAAAATCAAGATAAATTTCTAAAAACATTTTCGGAAACAACTTTAGAATACATGGGAACAGAATAAAAAATATTTTTAAGGGAAATGTTAAAAATAAAATTTTGAATAGAATGTACCTTATGAATACTACATCATTGATGTGAGAATCAATAAAACAAATCAATTCTGTTTATCATCGGTAAATACACATAAAATAAGTGGAATAACAATAAAATATTATCAAAACTCATAAAACACATAATCATAACCTGGAATAATAAAGGAAGTATATGTTTAACCCAAGGAATGAAAATTCTAATAAGAAATATCTTACCACTTTGTAATTAGAAGAATCTTATTCCCAATGAAATTAATAATTATCTAATTAAACATTGAATACCTTAAGGATAATGAGAATCAATATTTGATATATCAAATGTAATTATTTACATGACTAGAAACAAATAAGTGGCGAATAGGGATTACATCTCAGATAAGTTAAAGTTAGGAAAGAAACCCTTACCACATGATTTCCTTCAATTATGTGTGATTTAACATCATCTTTAATATCACCACCTTAAAGGAACCCTTAAAAAACATGGAATTTCCTTTGGGTGAGACCAGCAACACTGGTGCATTGGGAGAGTATAGAGGATAGTGTTTGATATAGATTTTAATAGATTCATGGTCAATGAGGATAACGTGGGTGCTAAGGGGTGGTTATTATACCCGAAGATTACTGGTTTTAAGTGATTAATTAATGATTATTATATATTTAAAGCCAAAAAAATTCTTGGAGTTTATTCAAAATAATTTTGATGATAATTAATGTTTTAAATCCATTTTATGGTCTACCCACACATCAAATACCCATTTAATGGTGTGGTTTTTAGATATTTTATTCTTTTATATTTTAACATTATCTCGCTAATTTAATATACACATACTATGGTTAATAATTTTTTACCATGATAATGCTTTTATAAATAAAAATTAAAATGGAATTATAACCTAATTTGGAATTCCTGATTCCAAATATGTTATCAATTTTTAAAAAATTAAAACACTCAAGTAAAATAATTGCATTTAAAATTAAATTATCAAAACAAAAAAAGAAACAATTGTTATGGAAAAATGATTTTTATGCCAAAAAATATACTCATGCCTAAATAAGATTTAAATATTTATTAAAAATATTTAATTATATTATATATATCAAAGTACTACTTAATTTACCATGATATTAATTTCAAATCATAAAAATGGATTTTAAATATAATGAAGATTTTTTTATTATAAAAATTTATATTTTTTACTTTTAAATGAAAATTTTAATCTTTTAAGAAAATTATCATAATTAAAACCTAATATAATTTTAACAAGATGAATCCAAAAATTGTGTTCATTTTATCAAATTAATTTTTTAACTGTTTAAAAAATTAATTATATTTTTTTTCTCTAAAGAAGAAATAAAAATATTTTTTCTAAAGAAATCATATATTTATAGAATAAAATTATTTTACAAAAAATTATGTTCATATTCACAAAGAATTAATTAAAACATTAACCATGAGTTTTAAAATTATATATATCAAAATGTGGTTAATACGATTAAATCCATCAAATTTAGTTTTTTTTATAATGATTGTGTTAAAATAATAAAATTTTGTAATCTTTTTAAGTTTGATGTTCTAGGAACAACTATCGAAGAGATTAAATTTATTTTAAAAGATACATTCCAAAAAAACATTGGGTGTTACATTATATCCACCATAAAATGATTTTCACCCTTGAAATGCATCACTCAAATACAAACAGATGAGGATAATTATACCTTATCACATCCTTAGGTTCCCAAATAGCTTCCTCAAATTGGTTTTTTCACCACAAAACGTAAACCATATGAGTGGTATTTCATCGTAGGACTTTATATCTATGATTTATAACCTCTATCTGTTATTATTCATAATAAATATTGTTCCCCAATAGTATTGCAACTGAGTTTAGTATATGTGAATGATCATATTTATGCATCCCCAAGTAAGATACATGTGACATAACATGGACATGAGATGGATTTTTTTGGATGTTTCAAACGATAATCTACCATATTGATATGATCATATATTTCAAATGGACTAATTTACATAGGGTTTAGTTTTCCCTTATTCCATACACAATGAAATTCATATATAGACCTTGTCACCAACATTGAATTTATGATTGTGTCGATGAGTACACATTTCATTCAACTTGGTGTTGACCTTTTGTGTTTTTGAGTGAATCTAACCTTCTTTTTCATACAATTATCCCACCCACGTCCCAAAAAAATCCTTTCTACAAATTCATTCCATTACATTGGAGTTCTGCACTTCATTCCATAAATTTTTTTCATAAGAAGCCATCTGAATGATCGAGTGAATGTTGTTGTTACAAGAAAGCATTAAAAGAGGGAGGTGTTGATCCAAACCACCTTTGAAATCCGTATAATAAGCTTTTAGTTTATCATTTAGATTTTGAACTATTATCATAGACTGAAAATATTCTTGAGGATGATACGAAGATATGGAATTCAACGCTGCATCAAGAGTATACTGGGGACTTCACCAAAACATCTAGGTAAACATCAGATCCCCATAAAATTCAATTTAATATTGTAATCCATGAAACTTTTAAACTTCTTTAATATATATTCTGTAAAGTAGATCTAGAGTGAAATATTCTCTGAATAAAGTGTGTTGAGTTCATAATATGATTAACTACAACCCATAATTATTTCAATATCAAAAATATGATAGACTATCTATGTTACCAATACTATTAATTATATGTTTAGGAAGTGAAAAGGAATCACTCCATGTATATCATTTCCACATATAAAAAACTCAATGGTTGTATTTCAATAAATATATCTTAATATTGTAAACTCCCATCATGTAAAACCCTCAAAATGGGTGTCAACAAAAAATCCCATGATGGTATCCATAACTGTTATATTAATTTTACATGGAGAAAAATGCACTTAGAAAATTTAATTCACATTTTATTCATTAGAAAGATCTTATCTTATACATAAATTGTTTCATTACAATCATATGTTCTCCATATTATTGATATAATATCAAATTTGATTTTATTATTATATAATACACGTAAAAGTAGAAAATCACATGAAATTTATCTTAAATATGAAAAATAAGATATATGTAGAAAATAAAATGTAAAAATCCCAACTAAGGATGGTAGAAAAAGGTTTCCCTAATTATCCTGATTCACTTCATCCATTTTTATAACTTAAGATTTCCTTTTATCCTTTGTCTTCAGAGGTTGTTGTAGAATATCATCCACATTACTCATTGGATTGGGAAATTGATTCTCATAATGTCCAAACTACTTTAACATTATACATTAGAGTGTGGGTGGTCCATTATTTAGTATCCTATCCTCTATTCTAATAACCATCCCATTATTCACATTTCAAAATTCACGATCATTATGACCATACTTTTCACATTCAAATCACCTCCTTGTTCCATTAAAAAAAATTTGTTGATGGTTCCTACCATGTTTTTGACATTTGTATAAATAAAAAGTCTTTTCACTATGTGATTTAATCAATTTTTCAGGATACATGATATTTCGTTTCTTATCAAAACAATGGGAATGATATAAACCTCAAATTTCCATTTCTAATTTCAGTTGACATCGAATGATTTATTTGTTGCTACTAAAGTCTCTTATAGATAATTTCCTTCAGAAGAATGGTTTTATTTCCCCAAATAATCAATCAATTTGACTTTCATGGATGATAATTAAATCAGAGGCATACCTTTCAAGCCCTATAAATGGTGACCCATAGGTAACAATGGAATCTTCATCCCTTTTCTTTAACTCAAGAAATATATTTTCTATATTTTTACATATAATATGAGGGAAGTACTTAATGATTAATATCCACTTAAATGAATCCCATTACATGGATTCAATCTATCCACTTTCCTCATATTTTGGATAATATTCCACAATTTATCTAGTTTTCCTTCTAGATGATAAATAGTTAGAGAAAAAAATTTATGTCCCGAGCATTGAAGAAAAAAAAATATTTTTCTCAACGATGTCTATACATTACTCATCCACTAGTGGATAATAAGACCCACTAAAAAAGGTTGATCTTTCCTAATGAAGGATTCAATGGTACATTGTTCCCTCCTTTGATCAATTGGATAATCGACATGTTCTATATCCTGATAATGTTTTGTGAGTATAGCTACAAGATTATAATTTATTGATCTCATAATGATTGGTTTTATGGCAAAGAATAAATTCATTGTTCATCACACTCATCATTAACATGGTTCCTTTGGGGAACATCCATTGACTAAAACCATAAATCATATATTGGGATACAGTAATCATAGTGGATAACCACATAATTTTGACAAATAATTTATAGAATATATAAATCGTGACACATTCTTCAGTGACACCTTAGGATTAACCTTTTTCATTCATGGTCATTAAAAAAATATTAGGATTTCATCGTATATGTAGTCTTATACCCAAGGTTTTCATAAATATTTTCTAACCCAAATCTACAAAGGTTGTCTAAACCTAGTTATAATAACAACTATAATGACCCATTCCTTTTATACATAAATGTTAGATCTATTTATATAAATTTTAAATACATTATAATGAAACCCATACTAGAACCATAAATGTTTAGAGTTATTAGATATTTGATATAAAATATTCTAATTTTAAAAAAATTCTCCAATATATCCAATGAAGATCTTCTCACACAACACTCCTCTTAGGTACACCCAACCTAAATAATTATTCATCGTCTTGGGAAGAAAACACAAGAAAGGGTGTCCTCAGATGCTTAATAAGGATAAACACAGAAGATATAAGTCCAAGGTTATATGATATAATAATATAATAATATGGTTATGTGATTATTTCCAAAACATACTATGTTAATACCCAACCTATCATATATTATAAACATGATTTTTGGCATAAACATAATCATTTTAGAAAACATGCACTATTGGAGTAAAAAATCAGCATAAATAAATCAAGATCCATAATATCAAGTCCTAAAAGTGTGGAACCATAAAAATATAGAAAAAAATTTCATATGTCAGGCTAACTACCATGTAAATTAACACAGTAGATCAATTCACACATGTTTCCCATAGTGGATCATGACGCTCATGTTTCCTATAGTGGATCAATCCCATCAACTTATTTCTCAATGATATTTCATTAGATTTAAATAATTACGTTGTTCATTGAATTATTGTATAGTTATCACCCAACACATAATAAAAAATCTACATATGTGTTTCCTAAGAAGATAAATCATTCATCATATAAGAACCCATGAAATGAATGTAGTTTGATAAACATTTCAGCATAGAAAAACTCATGGAAATTATATGGGTTTCAAAAATATTATGCCATCATAAACATAAACCAACAAAAATAATAATAAGTATAATATCCTTAAATACTACCCCTATTAAAAATATGTAACATTAAGAAATGTTTTATATAGAGAATAATTTTCAGATATCACTATAAATAATTTTTGAAAAAAATAACAATTCAATTTTCAAAAAATATCTTTTTAAAGATTCACACAATTACATTAGAAAAGATTATCGTTGAAAATAACCAGGTATGTTTTTAAGTGAAACATAAAAGCATTATGGCATCATGATAGTAAGAAAATCTTCACATGGATTATAAGTTAATAAAATATTCCTTCCATACTTTTTTCGGATAAGTCACAATGAACATTATTTCAAAAATTTCAAAAATAATACATCAAATATTATTGGTAAAAAGTAAAACATGAGTAAAAATGACTTTAAAAATATCCAATCGAATAGAAAGAAATAGGAAAAGATTTTAGAAAATAGGTACATGGAAGAAAAAAGGTATTTTTAAGTGAAATTTTGAAAATATAAGTTTTAAAAGAAATCCACCTATAAATATCATATCATTGAAATGATCATTAATCTAATGAATCAATTATGGGTATCATATGTAAATACACACGAAATAAAAATAAATAGAACATAATATAATCAATAGTTATATCACAAATAATATTAACATTTTATAATAAATGAAGTATAAATTTAAGGTAATGAAAGGACATTTTTTTTATAAATATCTTCTACAATGTAATAGTCTGAATCATATTCCCCATAATAGAGATAATTATCAAATGAATCATTGAATGCCAGGAATATAATGGGATTCATGATACGATATATCAAAAATAATTATATACTCCACACAAAAGAAATAATTTGTGAATAAAGAATATATTTGTTATAAATAAATGTGAGACGAGACACACTTACATCACACTTCCAATTAATGTTGTCTACTTTAAACTCCTCTTGAATATCACCTCCTTGAAGGACCCTTTAAGGAACTTAGAATTGGATTTTGGGTGATACCAACAACACTATGATGTTGGGAGAGTGAATAGGAGAGGGTTTATTAGATCTAATAATAGCTTTAATGCTTCTGTGGAAAAAGGGGGAGGTGGGATGTGTTATTTATAATTTAGAGGTAGTTTTAATTGATTAACTACTAATTATTTTATATTTAAAGGAAATTTCATTTGTATAGAATTAAATCCTATAAATTTTATTGATATTTAAAATTTTAAAGGATAAATAAGATAGAGAAAAAAATCATCCACCCATTTAATGCTTTATATTTTTGGTATTTCAATCTTTCACATTTTAACTTAAACCCACTACATTATTTTACGTATACTGTGGTAAAAGTTTTTTTACCATAATTTTTTATTTATAAAAATAAAAATAAAATTATTACATAATTTGGACCTGAAGGTTCTAAATATTGAATCCATTTTAAAAAATTAAATACATAGAATTTTCATAATTGCATTTACAACTAAATCCTGAAACGCAACGAAAAATGGATATTTTGAAAAAATTTGTTTTTAAGCCAAAAAATGTACTCATATCAATATAAGGTATAAAGATTGATTAAATATAATTAATTTAATTATATTTATATAAAAATAAATTATGTTACATTGATATAAATTTAAAATCATAAAATAGTATTTAAATATAAAGAAAATGATGGTTTAAAAAAATCAATATTTTTTACTCTTCTAGGAAAAAATAAATTTTTAATAAAATTCTCAAAATTTCATCCTAAGACCATATTTAGATGATGAATCCAGAAATGTTGTTTTTTTTCAAATAAATATCTCAAAAATCAATAAAAATAAATATATATTTATTTTCTTGTCGAAAACAATAAAAATAATTTTTTGATGAAAATATATATTTGAAGAATAAAACTAATTTACTAAAAAAGTTGGTTAATATTAAAAAAAATTAATGAACATTCTAAAAATGAGTTGGAAAATTTTAGATTTGATTATTTGATTATGTCTATTGATTTCTGCTAATTTAATGGAAAGTCTATAATGGTCGTATTAAAATAATCGATTATTTGGCACAAACTAACCTAAAAGACCGAGATGAGGGGCCTCCAAACAGGGTTTGTCTTTGGTTCAGATTTGAAAAGTAATATAAAATTATTAATCAGGTTGGGTTCAAGTACCTCTTATAGGGATCCCATAAATTAGATATAATATAAAAAATTATTATTTTTAATAAAATATAAAAATAGTATTATTCGGCTTGTGTTTTAAATGAGTTTTATCAAAAAAAATTTATAAAAAGTAGAAATAATAAATATAAATAGAAATGTAAATAGAAATATAAATGGTTTAGAGGGATCGATCAACATGGTTGGACCCACCATAAAAACCAAAAATTATTGAATAATGTTTTAGGACAATTATTAAATGTATTAGAACATAAAGGACTTATTAATAATATGGTCGAGTTCATTATTCTATAGGTAACCTAATACCTTACCCACTAGACCCAATTAATCTCTACTATAAGTTTGTTTGTAAAATAGTTACAATACAATGCATCTAATATTTCCAATTAATGATTGATATATATGAATGATTTTTTTGTTTCACTAATTTGTATATAGGTCGAGTTAGGATTGGTCCACCAAAAACAGATTAATAAACATATTTTTTAAGGCCCAATATATAAATAGACTGAATCATAGTCAATTAGGTTAGATCCAATTAATAAATGGTTTGGGTTTTTGATACTAACCAAAAAATACTCAGCCCATATGCTTATATACAATGAAATGGGTTTTGGTTTTAAATATGCATTGATTTTCAGATTCATGTTATAAATAAAAAGATATAAATGGGCTATATATTTTAATTTATTTACCAATTTAGATTTGTATACATGCATTCCTCCATTTCACTACTTACACCCACTTCATATCTCCTCTGTGACTCTACCTCCTCCATGCCACCCTATCTCATTTCTCTGCCACACCAATGGCAGTGAATCCTCTTTTTTTAATTAAATTTATTATTGATATATTGTTTTTTGAATCATGAATACTATGCAAGAATTGACTTTTCTGTGCAATATTTTAGAAAATGTTTGTTCTTTAGACTGATTGTTCTCTTCCTCACCCATGTTATTTTTGATTTATCTAAAATCACTCATACTCTCATATAAATTTAATTTAATTTTATAGTTATTCAACCTTTATATTTTATTTTTATTCTATTTGATTCATTAATCAATTTATTAAACAATAAAATTTGATTTATAGGCTCTTTTTGATCATATATTTCATACATATGACTTTTATTTCTTTTTTATTTTTGTTCTGGGTTTTTATTTCCATAAGTTAAAATAAAAAATGAGTTTGTAATCACTAAAATTATTTACACTATGATTTTTAAATTTTATCAAATAAAAAATATGAAAATGTTAATTCTTAAAAGATATTGGATCATATAGATGAAAAAATATTTTTTACAAAATAAAAATACAAATGATATAAATTTAAAAAAAATCCAAACTTTATTTTGATTTAGAAAATTCTTTTTCAATTATTATTATAAAATCATGTTAAAAAATATTTTTTAAAATATCTTATAAGGAATTATTATAATTAAAAAATTAAAACAATAAAAATGAGTCCCCAATACATTTTTTTTCATACTCATCAAATATGGAAACCATTTTTTCTCTAAAAAAGTATCTTTATTTTTTTATTTTTATTTTCTAGAAAAATATTTTAAGATTATATAACTAATTATTGGTTACCAATATTTGGGATACTGATATTCGGATTGAAAGATTTAGCTATAAATTGTTAAAAATACAAGGGTGGGTGAAATGTATGTTAAAAAAATTATTTAAATCTTAAAAAAAACAATTCAAAAAACCACATTAAGGTATGTTTTATTAGACTCAAAGTTTTTCTATTTATTAGAGTTTCATAAATATATTGATTCTGATAATATCATAGTTAAAAAGATCATAATCACTATTTATTTAATTATATAAGAGTTTATTGGATTCTTAGCATGTACAATTAATAATATTTATCTTATTCATGGTTTTTATAATAAAACAATCATAAACAAGAACAACGTAATAAAAAACTTGTAAACAACAAGTAATAAAATTGTATCAAAATGTAAGAATAACTTATAATATATTTAAAAGATAAACTTATTTTAACCTATAGACAATGGTAGATAATAACCCTGGCTAATGGTATTCCCAGTTTTATACTTACAGGAAAGTCTATCCTTCCTAACCAAGCAAATCCCTTGATACAATGACTGATTATGTCTTCCTATTCTCAGAATCCGTCGATATGAATATCAGATTATCTGTCTTTCTAGACTCGAAATCCCATGTTCCGATGGATTAGACTTTCTATCTCACTATCCTCATGATCCCTCAATCCATATATCTTATTCTATGTAATCATATATTCAGATTGCCTCAATCATAATCACTACAATCAGAAGGAGTTAAAAATTATAAAATGTTATTGAGGCGACATCCTGACACAGGTTTCCATGAGTGTGACTATATCTAATGAAATACAATGATTAATAATGAAACGATCATGATAAGTATTCGTAGGATTATTCAACAGCATATGTCATTGACCAACTTCAAACTCTTCAAGTGACCTGATATATATATTTGAGCATCCAAATCTTATATTTCCAAGTTTTTTACCAAGGATTTGGATTGCTAGCACTTGACACCTAATCATGAATAAATTCTTGAAATCCTACTAGTTAATACCATTATGGTGTTAATTATTTTCCTTACATTAGAAATAATTATTTTTTATTTTAGTTATAAATAGAGTATATTATATGAAATCCTTTATGAATTTCATTACGAAAATCTTTCTAAGTATCAATTTGATTTTTATCATTATTGGTATCTGACTGATTATCAAAAATTTTGTCAGTATGAGATATATAACTAAATTATGATTTCTTGGCTGATAAAGGTGACTCTTATTTAGAAGACACATACTCATTATGCTGATCATGATGAAAAATTTAATATTTATTTTTAGAATACATTAGAAAATTTTCTAATTAATGTAAGAAAACAATGATTTTTACAAAAGAAACTAAATTAATTTTGGGTATAAATAGTTAGTAATGTTTTATTACAATGTTTTTCATGATTTACCAAACAATAGGATAAGAGAAGTGATAATAAAAGAATTACACATAATAATCTACCCATTTTTATAAATAAAAATACCAAAACATAAATGAAAAAATGACATTAAAACATGTAGTCCTTTTTCTTCAAGAACACTTCATATTAAGAAATATAGATTGATACTCAAATTCCCTTGATTTTTTTAGTCTTATGAATACAACTTTGGGTATGATTTCTCAAGAAAACTTATCTACCTTAGAAATATATCCTCCCTAAGGATCATATTCTCCCCCTTTATATAATAACATATCATTGGAAAAGGAAATATCCTGATTTAATAAATTTCCCCACATTCTATAAAAATTATTAACAATATCTCACACATTGTGATTTTCAAAAATAATTAGGGAATTAGTATGATGTACCTGAAATATTAGTGAATAAAAAAAATTATGAAACAATAAGTTTGATTCACTAATCATCCAGTAAAACATGAAATAACATTCAATCAATCACTATTGAGAAAAAACTAAAATAATCATATTTGGATGAAAAAGTAATTCATTAATAAACACATGATTCAAATTTTGGACAAATTACAAAATAAAAAAAACAGTTGAAGAATAAAATTAATCCCTCTTTAATTTTTTTTTGAAAAAAATCATATTCTTAAAATCATTGTGATCCTTCTCTAACTTCTCCACTTTGTCATCAAGAATCTGATCTTTGGATTTCAATTATTTCATTTCGTTGAAAAGTTCTTTTTTGTATTACCCATGTTCAAAAAATTCATCTTCTCAAAAACATTATATGGAAATTTCTATCTTTATGCCTTGAATGTTTATTTTTAAGGTATTGTCTTCTTCTACCCGATCATCACTTTGATCTTTGAATTTTTCTATAAAAATCACTATGTCAGTCATATATTTTGATAAATGAGTAAATGAATCTGCTGAATCTATGATCAAATTTGTTATTTCTTGAATCTGATCATCATTTGACTGAATATTGACATTAACTTCTTGTTACCTTTTTCATATGTGAATTACATGACCTTCAGTGGTTCTGAGTACATTGTTATAAGTTATTTTGTTCTTCCTCAGAATGAATCATAGATTCAATCACCAATTTTTTTATTCAGAAATCTATGTAAGATTTTGTTTGATAATATTTTTTATTGCCTCAACTCTTTATAAATAAGGGATAATAACTTTCATCCCTTTTAAAGAATGGATAACATAATTGAATCCCTATTGTGAAATTATTCATACAGAGTCTGATATCTCTAGAATGGGTTGAGGAGGCTTTGTTCGATTGGTTCCATCATTAATTATCATTCCCTTAATCTTATCCACATTTAATACTTTGTTATCATACTTGAAATATTTATACAAAACAATTATATCATTGGTTATCTACATGATCTACACATCATAAGTGTTATTTTTTAGGGGTTTATACTTTGAATTTTTTTCTTCTTGATCATTATGAGATTACGACCCAACATCCTCTACTTTTGAGGATTCTTCCCCAGTGCCTTTTGTCTTCTTACCATTATCAACTTTTTATGGAATACTTGGGGATGATGTTGATTATGATGATATTCATTTGATTACTCATAATATAATAGAAATAAAGTTATTTGGAATCCATTTTTAAATAAAATGTAACTTTATAAAATCATGAATCGATAATATAGTATTCAATAAAAATATTTATTTTTTAATCTTAACAAGAAAATAAATATTTTCCTATCGATCCAAAGATACTTTTGATTTGATGATTTCAAAAATGTTATCCATTTATGAAATTTTATTTCTAAAAAATTCATAAATTAGTTATAATATTTAATTTAAAAAATTAATAAAACTCATTTTTAAAGAGTATGTTTATAAAGAATATGTTTTTTAAAAATAAAATTAATTTAATAAATATTTAATTCATATTTATTAAGAAATAAATAACCAATTTTTATTGATTAATAACATTATATATATTTCATATTTTGGTTAATCCTATTCATACACATCAATTTAATATCTTGGAAATAAATTTCACATAATAATATCTCAATGGTATAATGTGGGTTGTCAAAACTTGATGTTTGTGTAATGATAAATAACTAAAAAATATAATTTATTTATATATAATTATATCATAAAATATCAAAGTGTTACAATTATTTTCATTATCACATTGTATACATCTCTCCAACAAATGTGTCCTTAGATTGAAGATGGGGGAGATAATGAGAAGGATTCCTTACACATTAATGATTAAAGGTTTCATGTATGTCAGGTTATATACCAGGATTTATAAAACCTAAACAATGAGCATTGTAATGACTGGAAAGTTTTATAATATAATAAATATTATTGTATTTTGACTATTTTATTACCATAATAAAAAAAATACTATTACATTTCATAAAATAATTACACATCAGGAATAAATAGGGACTGCTACAACTAGAAACTGTAATGGGATATATAACTGGAAGAAGATTTCATTCACTTAAAAACTCCATTAGAAATAATCCTCCCAAGAATATCATCCATATCATAAATATCTTAAAAAAAGAGGAAAGTGTTAGGATTAAAACTGCCAGTATCAACAGATGTATAAGAACCATTGTAAGTGAAGTAGTTAATGATGAATAGAGAATGACGGGGTATTTATAGTGAAATATGGTCATTCGGCAGGAGGAACATTGTCCAATATGCTTGATGGGAACTATTACCATTAATAAATAATACAGTTGGATATTATTATTTTTGGTTATGTAGATTAATTTAAGTGACCATCATGATTATTTAATGAAATAATCAAACGTGTATATATTTTCAAAAAATATGTTTTATGGAAATTTCAAAAGTGTTAAATAAAATTTGTTTTTATTAAATAATATTATAAAAAAATGTTTTAAATTATAATATATTTTACTGATATTTTATTTCATTTTTAAATTTTCTATTTCATATAAACTCTTAATTTTAAACAAATATGAATTTTTTATTTAAAAGTTTAAATTCTAATATTTAGATAATTATTCCGATAAATTAAATATAATTTCTCGATTTATTTCATTTATTTTTTTGGGAGACTTTATGTATTTTTTTAAAACATTTGATTTTCTGGATAAAAAGGGAAAATAACATTTTTATAAAATATAATAACTCCTCTAATATAATTCAGATATTATCATGATTTCAAATTTGTTAAAAATTTATCTTGATAAAAAATTATGTAAGAGATATCAGAGTACATAATACATTAAATTTTTAAACACAAGAATAGATTTTTAAAAGTTACAAATTTATCTTTTATAAAAAATAATTTATGTGTTATATGAGTTGCATAGTTCAAAGTGAAAAAATTAAATGGGTGTTTGAGGGTTGTAACATCTTTAAAAAATCCAAAATTTATTGTAAAAAAAATTATTTTTAATTAAAGAAACCCAAAAGTGGTTAGCTTTATGTAAAAAAATAATTATTATTTAATTATTTAAAATTAACCCTCCTTATGTATAAATACTCGCCATCCCCTCCTCACTCTCCATGCCAAAGACATTTATCATGAGTACTCTGTCAATTCCAATATCAATAGTCTCTCCAAGGTGATTATATGGTTCTAAAGTGTCTCTATATAGATTAATGAAACATACTCCATCGGTAAGGTGTTTCTTCATCCAATATTTCAATTCAAGTACTTATTTCATATAACTATTTTGATTCATAATTTATTATATTATTGAGTTTTTTTAAACACCACCATTATTTTATAATTTTTTAATGATAGTTTTTTCTCTCTCACTAAACCCATTCCCATAATGATTTTGTATACTCATAATACTTCCAAACAAAAAAAATTATTTTCTAAGAAAAATTATCAATCAATAAACTCCCAAACCCGTTTCCATTCAATGGGATTCATTATAATGTATTTTTAAACAATTTATTGGAGAAATACATTTACCAAATGCTCATTCCAAAATATTAGGCTATAAATGATATGAATATATGTTTTTTGATCGATGTGGCTCACATAATATTATACATATGAAGTCTGTGCCCTGATAGTGCTCATATGAATTGGTTAATGAATTATTATGTAGTGATGTAAGGTTCATGATACCCTGGAAGCATTCATTTGTAATGTTTTATGATTCCTTGGAAATAATCCTTGGTAATATTTTACAAATTTCATAGTGATAAGATGTGGTGATATGTTTATGAATTTATCAATGTTTATTCTACCACTACATTTCATTATTATTCCTAATGTTGTTATTTTCATGTACTTACATTTTTCCTCATGTTCTTATGTAAATGTTCACATGTTATACTTATTATTATTCCTATAATTTTATCTTACATTATTTATACCTTACTGGACATTATGCTCAACCCTTTCATTCGATAAATGGCCCCATAGAATCTAATGCAGTTAGATGATCTAGGATGAAAAAATATAGAATTATTTAAATAGGATTTTAAATTTTTATGATTATTTTTTTTCAATATATGACATGTACTATATACCTATCTTCTAAGACACAAAACATAAAAAAATATTGATGTTATTAATATAATATCTTTTAATGAATTATGTTCGAGGATATATATTTAAAAGGTGGGTCACCATAAACATCATATTAAGATATCATTTGTAGTAAGGTGAGATTCATTAGATGGTTTATATTATATTTAATTGTGTCTTCTGGGTCAATTTCATTTCTAGTTTTTGTGTTAGAGGTTCTTAAATGGGTCCTAGAGAAATCCAAGAGGATTTTTAGTATTAAATTATAGAATTGAGGTGAATACATGATGATTAAGGCTTACAAGCCAAGTAATTATAGTTAATTGATTGTCATGGTAGAATCATATGGTGTTACATGATGTGTAGACTTTTGATGTTAAATAATAAAAAGGTGACAAGTTTTCACTACGAATAGAGCCCAAAAATTTACATGATGTGTAGATTACACACCATGTAATCTACCTAAGGATCACATTTTGAAGCTTATAGTTCTTGGGGTTTTTTCACACCCTATGATATCTCTCATTTCAGGAAGAAATCAACCCCCCTTTTAGATGTTTTGAGATTCGTTTTTGAAATAGATTGGTTCCTAGCATCATATCTTTGATTTGTGGTCTATCTATGGTTCCTCATGGTGTGGTTTTGGGTTGCAAGCATTATTCTTCAACCTAAAGTGCTCAGCAAGTCGGAAAATATTATTTTAGGTAAGAAATACCTCATTTCTCTTTATTGTCTTTCATGCATGTGGGGTTTACTTTTGTTAATCTATGGGTTTCAGATTTTATGGGTTAATCAAAGATAAAGAATTGGTTAAATTGAAAATGAGGGGGAAAGGGGAATGATTCAGATTGATTTTTAGCTTTTTTATTATTGTGATATTGTGGATTGTATGGGCTTTATGCACAATATAATATTGTGGATGTTGGGGTTTTTTTGCATCAGAAAATATGTGTTGTTATTTTTGTGACTCTTGTGATTGCTTTGATATCAGAAAAATATGAAATTTTTTCTTACCACTCATATTTGGATAACAAAATTGTTTCTAGAGGATTATTGTTTTTGTGATAACACCACTAAAATAAAGTGGAATGTGATAAGATCCCCTTTGTAATTATGTAAAATTATATTTATGTGTTTTAATTCATGGTCATACTTGAGGGACTATGATGTGTGGTTGTGGGCATATACGGCTGGTGGTTTTTTTAGTTGTAATTTTGGGGTGAAGTGGTGGTTTGTATTGTCCTGATTTTATGGAAGTGTGGTGGTTTGTTTAGCCTTGATTTTGGGGTGGATAGGTGGTGGTTTATTTCTGATCGATACCAGAGTAGTGACAAAATAAATAAATGGTTAATATTGTTTGAAATGGCATCAGTTGGATTGGTTAATGGGATGGAAATAGATAATGAATAAATAAATAATTAGATGTTTAGTTAAATGTGATTAAGGATAAATAATGAAATGAATTGGTTGGATAATGGGAATTGGTTGGAAGTTTGAAACAGAGTTTTAGGATAGTCGTGTAGTGTTATTCCTTTAGTGGTGGCATCAAATGTGACGATGTTGTCAGTTGGTTTGAGTTTTTTTGGGAACTCATAGGTTTTAATTTTGTGTGCCTATACATATATAATTTTATATCCTTTATGAATTATATATGCCCCCACCCATGTCGAACACTATGTGCTAACACCTACATAGTCACATGGGGGGGGGGATTCCTAAATATTACGGGGAGGATAGAGGGCTGGGTACATTATATTTAATTTTATATATTCCAGGAAAGCTAGGAATTACACCTTATATGATGGATGGAGGTTTTTAGTTCATTAGATAGTGGTTGTGATAACCTTGTTGTTTTCGAGTGAGATGTGAGAATCCAGGTGGTTTCGGGTGAGATATGACGGTGTAAGTGGGGATGTTTCTTGTGGGGGTTATGCATGGTAAGTGGAGTGTGTAAGGTTAATGTACTACATGTTCAAGATACACTATTTATCTTGATGTGTAATTGTTTGTGTTTGGGTCTAGGTGTTTTTGAGTGAGGTGTGATGTGTTTGTGCTTGAGGGATGGTGAGCACATGGTTATCGAGACGAGGTGTGTTGTGAATAGTCTTTTGGTGAAGTATGGTCTAATGAAGATATCTGAGTGTAAGGATGTTTGATATTTGGGTTTGAAAGTGTAATAACAGCTCTAAAGAAGTGAAGGGTACCCTTATGTATGTTATTCATATTATTTTATATGACTCGACATGTGATATTTAGTGAGCATTCTTTTGAGAGGTTGGGTTGGATAGTTGACTTGTTTATGTGTTTTTGGTAAAACTATTTTCTTATGGGTGAATTAGTATGATCGTTTCACATGTTAATAGGAGACTTTGGTTTTCTTACTGAGTATACTTGAATGCTTACCTTATGTTTAAAAACAATTTTTAGGTTTCCAGGATGATTATGTTGACCATGCTAGACAGTAATATCTCGAACCATTGAGTATATGTTGTGTTGATGCCTTAGATTTTGGGTTTCTTATTTACTTTATATAGTGACCCTATCCTTTTACAGATATCAGTACATGATTTTAAGAATAATAAAACATTATATTACAAGCCAAGTATCCCAATGTCTAGTGTCATGGAAGACTAGGTATATAAAACTGAAATCAAGGGTCTAAATAAAAAATTTTATTTTTTAATCTTCATAAAGAGCTCCTAACTTCCGTTTTATCACACATATTAATAGGATAACCTGGGTATAACATGAACAAAGGGATTATCTAAATGCCCAGTAAGTGAACGAACAGAAGAATAATGATTTGGTACATGGGTTAGAAGGCATGAAAAAATCTATAAAAAGGGATGGAACATATGGAATCAAAACATAAAAATATGGGATCATATAAATATGGATTCATAGTATTGTGTCAAAAACATATAACATGAATTTATCTTGAGTCAAGGTTCATTTCACATAGATGAGCAAAGGTTAAGGTTATTCACCAAGACCATTACACATGGTAGCATGAGACAAGGATAACTACCAGGACTATTGCACATAAAGTCTTATGAGACTAAATATTACCCAATGCATTGGAGCACTATCTTGGATCACCCATCATAACATGTCGATGAATATTCTTGCCACATTAATGATCATACATAATCAATCATTCAAAAACATAAGGGTACCCCTAGAATGAAATCGGTTTCATAATCATGTCACAAAGCATAATGAATCGGAATATCATAAAATTGTCCAGAAAAGAAAGGAATTAAATCATACTTGAAGATTCATAAGGGATAGTAATAATATACCATGGTATGTGATGTCAAATAAAAGTGAAAACATGTAAGAAGAGTAT
Source organism: Viscum album (assembly GCA_963277665.1). NCBI lineage: Eukaryota > Viridiplantae > Streptophyta > Magnoliopsida > Santalales > Viscaceae > Viscum > Viscum album. The sequence continues at coordinate 793,296,458 of OY728147.1, forward strand.
TTAAAAAAATTTAGCATTAAAACATTTTAGTGAGGTTTTAAGAAAAATACTAAAGTGAATTTAAAATAGAAAGGGAATAATATTTTATATAAAACCATAAGTGATCCAATACAGTTTTCATAATAAAATTACTGACTTTATAAAAACAATGATGTATTAAAATATATGATATAGTTTATTTGAAATTGGTTAAGAATTTGGAATGTTCCCTTGAGACAAGAATTCTTAATGGGAAGTATTGAGGAGGGAACAACTTAAAAACATTCACATCCGCAAAAGAGAATGATGAATGGGCCTTGATACAAAAGTTTGTAGAATGCAAAAAAATTTAAAATATGTTCTTAAAAATAATAGATAACATCATTTGGTTATAACTAATGATATAGAAACCTAAAGGAATAATAAAGGTTCAGGTTGAATCCCTTACCTTATGTCTGAAGGTGTTCTTAACTTGATTTAAAGGTCATGGATAACCAAATTACATTAATCAATTAATTTTTCAGAAACTATTACACATGAAATTGATTTATTAAAACCTTATTAAGTTCATTCATGGGTTAGGAGGTTCAATTTCATTGTTTGGCAGCATTTTTTTCCTTGGTTTTCACCATTGGTTTACTTATATACATATAAAAATAAACATGTAAGATGAGAATAGTTGTCCATAATTTGAGTTATATGTTATTAGTGATTATATAGAAGATTAAACGGTTAAAATATTCATTTAGTTATTTGGAGTAATGATGAATCATTATATAAGACATTAAAGATAACAATTTTGGTTAATTTAGGGTTTTTTATCACATCAAACACATTTTCCTTTATAAATTAATATCATGAGTAAAACAGATTATAGAAACATACATTAGACATAATTAATATATTATAGTCTCATTCAACCATCAAAAAAGGTTTCATTACTTGAATTGAAGATGGTAATAGAAATTGAAAACCCATCATCCCTGAATGTGGTAAATTAACACATCTCAGATGATGTTTTCATGTCTAGTATAAAAGGAGGGGAATGTAGAGATGATGAAGAATTATTCCATTATCTGGAAAAAATTATAGTACATGTTTGGTATTGGGCTTATCATAGTATTGTGAAGAATGAAGGGAAGGAATGATAAATAATGAAAGGATCTTGGAAGAAAATAAATGAAATGAAAATAGAAGTTTACCTCTATAATATAACTTTTTCAAGAACCTCTTTAGGGGTTTGGATTTGGTATTTTGAAGAGACCAAGGGATGATGGGCGTGTGAGAGGGTATTGGGGAGAGATTTTACCATAATTTATAAAATAAACATGTCTGGATAAAAGTTAATAGAATAGGTAACAAGTGGGGGTATTTATTGTGGTGGAGAGGTGTGGTTTCCCATAATTTTTACCATTAGATTCATTTTTTAACTCAATAATTTGAATAGTCTTGATTCTTATGACCACAAACCGTAAATAGATATTTTTAGTGTGAAATAATGGACATTTACATCATCCATCACTCCAGCACGATGTTGAAAGTCATTTATTTAACATTTATCATAATTTGTCATATATTACTATTCACAAAATTCATGTATTTTAGAAAAATCCCATAAATTCACCCTAGCCACTTTTTGACAGGTAGAATTCACAAATTAACTCCATTTTATAAAATTAATTTTCAAAATATGTGAATTTTAATTTTTAATTAGAATCATAATTTACTTGCAAGGACAAATTTTAAAAATTAAAAATGATTTTCAAATAGTTTGAAAAATTAATAAAGGTCTCATAAATTATCTTATGATCATAAGACATAAAAATAATAAATTATGAATTCATTTTATGAAAATAAAATTTTTAATTTAATATAATTTACTTATAAAAATTCCAACACTTAATTAATAATTTTTGAAATATATACTTACTTTTACTATGATATAATTATATAATATTGTCACTTATAAGATGGATAAATAAAATTTATACTTTCATTAGTGATGTTGCTATTCAAATGGCCAGTTTACTATTCATTAGGGTCAAATTACTATTCCAAACCCAATGTTACTATTTCAATATTTTACTTTCCTTAACATCTAGAGATACCTTTTGTTTCACCCAATATTCATTTATAAGGTTTTTTTGTGTTCTATAAGTAATATTATGTGATTATACTATAAAAAATATTTATTAGACGGTAATTCATTTGATAAAACACTAGGTATTTATGTTCATCCCCCCTTATGAAATTTCACCCTCAAAAATTTATTTTACATTCTAAACTATAAATAGGTGTGGGCACTTTTCCTTCATTTCTTCATCCAATTCAGATGATACCACTTTGTACTTATCATTACGCCCTAGTACTTTGTCTAGGTGAGTATTCTTGTCACATATAACTCTATAAATATGATCCAAGAACATTACTAGATACTCATCGTAAGAAATATCATTATCCAATTTTACCATCTCTGAAATAAGTACATGTGAAGGGAATGGTATGTACTTCATTAAGTGGGATACATGGAATACATCTTGTATTTTAGACATTGCAAGTGGATGTTCTAGTCTATAAGCCATTGATCCAACACAATCAAGAATCCAAAAGGGGATAATGTACCTAGAAATTAGCATTCCATTCATCCCAAACCTCATATCCTTCTTCCATAGAGATATGTGGAGGAATACCATGTCTCCAAATTTGAACTCATGGTCTCAATGGTGATTGTCTGCATAAATCTTCTATTGACATTGGGATACCAAGATGTGATGATGAATGGTTTTCACCTTCAACACCATTGTTTTACTATTTCAAGTCCTAACAGCTTATGCTCACCAACTTCATCCCAACATGTTGGTGTTCTAAACCTTTTCCAATAAAGAGATTCATATGGTGAGATTCATATTCTATAGTAGAAGTTGTTGTTGTAAGAGAATTAGAACAGTAAAAGATGTTGGTCCTACCCTTTTTTAAAGTCCATAGAACGTGATCTAAATATATCATCCAATGTTTGAATAGTTCACTCAAATTTTTACATCAGTTTGAGGAGTATAGGTCATACAGATGTTTAATTCAATTATTAGAACAAGTTTGAGTCTTTTCACAAACATCAAGATGAATCTTATATACTGTTCAAATAAAATACATCGTGGTACTCCAGGAATCCTTACCACCTATTTGATATATATTCATGCAAGTTTATCCAATGACTATTCCTCTTGAATTTTGATAAAGTGAGTTGTCTTGGTAATACAATCCAAAATTACCCATGTTGCATTGTTTCCTATATATTTTTTTAGAAGTCCAGTGACAATTCCCAGGGTGATTTAATCCCAACTCCATTTTGGAATGGATAGTGGTTTCATAATCCCCTTTTAATTTTGTCTTTCATCCTTCACTTGTTGACATACCATGCACTTTGTTGTATATTTCACTATCTTCTTCTTCATATTGTCCCACTATAAGTTCTCTAAAATATATTGATACATATTTGTGCTCCCTATGTGAATAGAGAAGGCTGAGCTAAGTGAGTCATTAAAATGATCCTTTTTTATCTATGTATCATATGGTATACAAAATCATGACCCAAGTCTTATGAAATTGTCCTTATCAATCTAGAACTGAGAGGATTTCCCATTTTTGATAGCTTCCACCCTTTTCTGAATTTCTGCATCATTTCTTTGAGCATTCATTATTTTATCCATGAGGGATGGTTGATAAATAATTTAGGAAAATATTTATGATGTTCCTCTATTAATAATTCCCATTTCCATCCCCAAAAAATCTAGTGAAAATCGATCCTTTTTTATTCTATCATTGATAAAGATGTAGAATCCTTTCTACTTAGAGCATCCACAACCTTATATGCCTTACCTGGATGGAATTGTTCTGAGTAGTCATAATCCATTATTAGATTTAACCATATTCTCTGTTAAATGTTAAGATATTTCTATGTGAATATAAATTTTAGAATCTTGTGATCAGTATATATCGCACACTTCTCACCAAAGAGATAATGGTGGAAGATTTTCAATACAAAGATCACAACTGCAGACTCCAAATAATGCGCGAGATAGTTTTTCAAATGTATTTCTATATACTGTAAGGAATAGGCTATCACTTTATCAATTTTCATCATCAAACAAGCTAAGACCATCATTTAAGCATCATTGTACACCACAAAGAGTTATCCACTTATCGGGAGTCTGAGTAATGGTGCGGTGATAAACCTCTTTTTAAGATCCTTAAATCATTCTTCACATTATTGAGTCCAGAAAAACTTCACTCCCTTTTTTTTATCTTGGTTATTGGGTGTGAAAATCATGATAAGTCCTTCATAAGTCATTTATAATACCCAGGTCGATCCAAAATGTTCAGGATCTCTGTTACATATATTGGACTGGCCCACAGTTCAATTAAATTTGTATTGGTAGGGTCTATAGATATTCCTTTTCCAGTGATTACATGCCCCAATAATTGATACTTCCACCATTAAAAACTCACATTTACTATACTTTTCATATATATTCTCCCTTCTCCAAGTCATCAGCACAATATTTAATGATTCTCTTGTTCCCCCTTTCTCTTAGAGTATACCAGAATATCATCGATAAAGAGTACAAAAAAAATTTCAAGGTAATATCTAAAAAATAAATCCATTAAATACATGAATATTTCTGGATAATTATTGAGTCTAAAGGGCATAACTATGAACCCATAGTGTCCATACCTCATTCGAAAGGCAGTTTTTGGAATATCTTCTTTCCTCACAATTAATTGGAGATATCCCAACAGAAGGTCCACCAAAGAGAAACAACTGGCCCCACGTAGCTGATGGAACAATTTAACTATCTGTGGTTGGGGATAATTGTTCTTTATAAATATTTTTTAAGTTCACAATAATAAATGAAAAGGATCATTGATCCATCCATATTCTTGATAAAGAGGTTTGGTGCATCCCATGGTGATGTACATGGGTGTATAAAACCCTTCTTTGGATTCTCTTGTAACTACTTATTCAGCTCTTCCAACTCAATGGTGGCCATTCTATAAGGTTTTTTTCATATTGGCAGGGATATTCGATTATGTTCAATTTAGAACTCGACCTCTTGATTAGGAGGAAGTCTAGGAAATTCATCAGGGAATAAATCAATGTAATCCCTCTTGATGGCCTATATTTAGGCATGATTATATTCTTTGTATCAGTAATTTTAGGTAGATATTCATGCTCATAAGTAATTACATAACACACCAAAGACAATTATTCTAAATAATATTCATCTTTCTCCATACACTTGTAATGAATTGGAAGATTCTTCAAGAGATGAAGAGTGATCTCCCTTTCCTAACAGTTAATGTTGGATTGATATAAATATAGTCAATCCATAACAAATATGACATTGGACTCCACTAAATGAAGTATGAAAAGATTTTATGGGAGTTACATTCCAAAAATTTGAATCTGGATAGATTTATAAACCATGGAATCCAAAATTTCCTTATTCGCTATTCTCATGGACAACTTAACCATCAAATTTTGAGGTTTTGTTTGTATAGTTCTAGTAACCATGAAAGATATAAACTAATGTGTATAATCATTATCCAATATTACATTTTCTATTCTTCAATGAATAACTAGCATACCTATCAGAACATAGGTGTCCGGATCAACCTCAGTAGTAGTGATATCATACTCCCTTCCTTGTTTCTTTTGAGGTATTTTGTTGATTTCCTCCAACAACACTTGGGTTCGAGAAATTGTTCGCATAATTCCTACGTTACTGGAAGTTGTAACACTGCACTACAGACTGTTCATTGATATGAACCATCCATTATTCTTCCAAATTTGTGGGATTCTTCATCTCCCTCCTAAAGTTCATAGAAAATGTCCCATTATTCTACATTTGAAGAGATTCCTAGTCCCCTTTAGATAGTTCCAAGGGTGCGTCTTCCCACAATTTTGACATGTGGGATATTTTAGGTTCTTTCCATCATGAGACTTATTTTCTGAACCACCCATATTAGACTCTATTTTCAATTTTTTCATCAGGACCAAGAGACCACTTAGATCCTCTATTTTCGATTTCATCCATGAGGGAATAATGGAAAATCTACTCATAACTATATAAGTCAAAAATCACCAACACATTTTCTAGACTCAGATTTTATCTAATATAGAAGTGATCCACCTTTATTTTACTATTCATGACAATATGGAATGGTTATCTTACATGCCTTGTGAATTTCCTTCGTAAGCCTTGATGGACTCATCCTCCTTCTTCTTAAGTCCAATGAAATCTCTTACCATTTTGATACAAAGGGTTTAGGGAAAATATTTATCGGATATCATTTTCATGAATTAATCTCAAGCCATTGAATCCACATCCTCTTGGGATGCTATAATATCAATCATTATTAACCACTGATTAGTCTCCCCATAAAAATGATAGGTATCCAGTTCGACATTCTCTTATTTTCAGCACTAGAGAAAAGAGAATATTTCTTCAATGGAGTTAATCCACTATTCTTAACGGAGTGGATATGAATATCCACTAAAAATGGGAGGTATTATCTATATGATAAATTCAATATCAACATTACCTTTCCTTGGAGGAGGAGGTCGTTCCTCAAGATTCAAGTTATTATTCATAACTTGATCCAGTTTATCATGTACTATCATAATTTTTTAATCACCCATTCCCATCATATCAAGCATATCATTAAGGCAATCACCAATTTGCTAGTAAAATTGAATGTTGGAACATGTTCCTCTATTTCCCTCCAATAACTAAGAAAAAGAATGTACAATTAGGGGTCTTTAACAATTATCTAATAAGCACACAAAAAAGAAACTTTAATCATAAAAGGATAAATTCTTAGAGGAAAAGTGTATCTAAACTTGTGATTCCCTTGGTTTAAATCTAGGTTATCCTTGATATTTTTTCTTATCATCTATTCATATAAAATTCATTTTTCCCTTTAATAATGGTTTGTACAAATCTTATGAACTTACCAAAGAATGTCACTTATGAGTGAGAAACCAGGAGTGCAGTAAGACCCATTGTCCTGCACTAGTTCCCATTCGAGTCTAGCTCAATTTGACGTTTTTGGGTTTTACCCATAGATACATATGTGCTCGATCCACATCCACATGGTTATATCCACATAGGGATTCATTTTCTTGATAAACCACTTACTGTATACTTACTAAAATTTAGGGATGTTTTCTTGTACCAAGTCCCATCCCTAAAGTTCTTAAAAAAGTTCCCTATTAATAATATTTAAAAATAACAAGACCATCCTATGATACCAACTATATTAACCCTAGACTTTTATACATATCAATAGATTATTTTAAGCATAATAAAACATCATATTACAAGACAAGGATCATAATGTCTAGTTTCTTGGAAGACTAGTTAAATAAAAATAAAAACATGGGGCTAAATAAAAAAAATCATTCATAAAGAACTCTTACCTTCCATTCTGATAGAACACATTCATAGGATAACTTCATGATAACTTGAACAAAGGTATGATATAAAATCCCAGTAAAAGACTGAACATAAGAATAAATATTTAGCACTTAGGTTGGAAGGCATGACATAATGATATAAAATAAAATGGAACGTGTGTAATAATAATGTATAAACATGAGATCATGTAAACATGGATTGATATTATTGTGGAAGCAACATAAAACATGAATTTAGCATGATTCATGGCTCTTTAAAAATAGAAGATCACAAGTCATGGTTAACCACCAAGACTGTTGCACATGGTAGCACAAGTCATGGATAACTACCAAGAGCATTGCACTTAACGTCTCAAGAGATAAAACATTACCCAATATATTGAAGTGCTATTTGGGCACACCCATCATAACATTTTCATGATTCTTCATTACACATAAATAATCATACATAATCAATCATACATAATCATAAGGGTGCCCATGGAAGGAAATGGGCATCATAATCTTGTCATAAAGAATAATGAACGGGCATATGATACAAGTGCCAAAAAAGAAAGTAATTAAAACATAAATGGATATTCATAAGAAAAAGTTATAATATATGATGTTATGTGATGTCAAATAGAATTTACAACATGTAATAAGAGTATATAATAAATCTTATTATTAAAACATTTTTGTGCGGTTATAAGGAAAATAATAATGAACATTTAAATTAGAAAATGGAATAATATTTTATATAAAACAATAAGTTAACCAATAAGGTTTTTATAATAAAAATACTGATTTCTAAAAAACAATGGTGTCTGAAATTATGTGATAGAGTGTACATAAAATTGGGTAAGAATTTTGGAGTTTCCCTTAAAACAGGTTTGCTTATAGAGAAGTATTAGTGAGGGAACCACATAGAAACAAGAACATCCCTAATATAAAATGATTAACGGGCCTTCATACAAGAGTTAGGATAGGGTAAAATACATTTATAAAATGTAAATAAAAAGTTAACATCATTTGGGTAAAAATTAATATAGAGCAACACAAAGGAATAATAGAGGTTCGGCTAGAATCTCTTATGTTAAGTCTAAAGGTGTTATTCACATGATCTTAATGTCCTTGATAACCAAATTACATTCATTAATTAAATTTTTCATAACATTTTATATATTAAATTGATTTATTATACTCTTATTAAGTTCATTCATGACCAATTTGATGGGTTAAGAGATTCAATTTCACTATTTTGGAGCCTTTGTTTTCAAGGTTATCATGATTGGTTTACTTATACACATGTCTGAATAAACATGTAAGATGATAATGGTTTCCTAGAACTGGAGTTATATGTTATTATTTAAATCAATATTATTAAATGGTTATAAAATTCATTTGGTTATTTTGAGGGAAGGTGAATAATTATATAAGACTTTAACGATAACTGATTTGGTTAATTGTCCATTTTTGATCACATTGAACACATTTGGATTTATAAATTAATATCATGTGTAAAAAATATTCTTGAACCATATATTAGACATAATACATATATTATAGTCTGGTTTAATAATAATAACTGTTTCATGACCATAATATAAGACAGTAATAGAATTTGAAAGCTCGTCATCCTTGATTGTGATAAATTATTAGATCTTGGATGGAGTTTTCCTTTCCTGTATAAAAGGATGGGAAAAAATATATGATGAAGAACTATTCCATTATCATAGAAAAATTAGAGTAAATGTAAGGAACTAGATTTATCATAAAATTTGGAGAAAATGTGGAGAGGAAAGAAAAATAATGAATAGAACATGAATGAAAATAAATGAAATTAAAAGAGGAGTTTACCTCTTAAATATAAATTCCATGAAAACCTCTTTAAGGGAGGGGATTTGGTATTTTGAAGAGACCAAGGGATTCTGGATGTGCTATAGGGGCTCAGGGATAGATTTTTTCAGAATTTAAACAAGTAATAAGTCTTTATATGAGTGAATACAATAGGTAAAGAGGGGTTGTCTTTATAGCGGTGGAGAGGAGAGGTTTCCAATTATTTTAATCATTAGTTTAATATTTTTTCTCCAGACTATGAATAATATTTATTCTTGTGATCAAAAATAGTAAAGTGATCATTTTAATTTGAACCAATAGACATTTAAATCATCCATTACTCAAGCATGATACATAAATTACTTTATTTATCATTTATCGTAAATTATCGTATTTTACTATTCATGAAAATTCAATTATTTTAGAAAAATACAAAAAAATTCACCATAATCATTTTTCAAAATGTATAGTTCAAAAATGAAATCCATTTTATGAAAAAAAAACTCTATAAATATATGAAATTTAATTTTTAACTAAAATCATAATTTATAAGAAAAATACAAATTTTATGAAATAAAACTACTTTTCCGACACAATGAAAATTTTATTAAGGTCTCACAAAATTATCTTTTGATAATAAGAGATAAAAATAAAAATTTATGAATTCATTTTATGAAAATAAAAATTATAACTAAATATACCTGGCTTACAAAAATACCAAAACATAATTTAAAATTTTTAAAATATTTACTTTCTTTTACTATGATATAATTATATAACATTGTCACTTATAAGATGGATAAATTTTATTTATACATTCCTTAGTGATGTTACTATTAAAATGGCCAGTTTTCTATTCATGAGGGGGAAATTACTATTCCAATGGTCATGTTACTATTTCATTAGTATGTGTTCCATAACTTCAATATATACATTTTTTTCACTCATTATTCATTTTTAAGGTTTTTATTTTTTTTCTTTAAGTATTTTTATGTAATTATACTATAAGAAATATTTATAAGAAGGGAATTCCATAGATAAAACATTTTTTCGTTACACCTTAGAGAATTTTATCTGTCTCATTTTTATTTATACATTCATGTGGGATGGTTTTGGTTTCTTTTATATTATTTCATGGTGTTTTTTATGGATGATTAATCTTATCTCCAGATCCTATTTATATTATAGAGGGTAATTCCTCTAATAGATGGTATTTTTATACCCTTGGTTATAGTATCTAATTTGGGGCCTACTAGATGGGGGAATCAAGGGTCATTATCCCTATCCACTCATTTCAGCATCTTTGGAGTGAGGAGGTCATGATAGAGTGATGTTAGAGGAGAGATAAGATTCATCTTGTTTGTTAGAGTTTTAATGTAGAATAGGATTAGTAGAAGTCTTATGTTGATAACAAGAGTAGAACCATGGAGTTTGAGGATGGGGACCTTGTGTTATTGAAGGTTTCTACTAAACATGGGGATTTGAGGTTTTGTATGGGGATTAATATTTATCCGAGGTTTTTTGGTATCTTTTTGGTGTTTGGGAGAGTTTGAAAGGTGGAGTATCAGTTGGCATTGCTATCACATTTGGATATGATCCACAAAATCTTACACATCTCTCAGATTTGTTGTTATCTTGATGATAAATCCCATTTCATTTACTGGGGAGTGTTTGATATCGATTAAAATGAAATTTTCATGGAGTGGCCAGAAGAGATCTATGATTTCCTTGAGAAGGCACTTCATTTACATACAATTACTTTTTTTTTTGTGTGTTATGGAGGAATGGTATCTTGGAGGATAGTACGTGGGGGAGAGAGACACCGATGTGTTCCCAGTACTCAGAGATGTTTTATGTTTTTTTATTTATTTTTATTTTGATGTGATATTTTGGGCCCTTAGATTTTATATGATAAGTTTTTTCCCTTTATTATGATGCATGGTGTGTGATAAAGTCCGGAAATATTAAAATTTGAGGACATGATTCCTAATACAGACGCATTACATCCTATTTGATTATATTTTTACATGAGAGTATGTGCCACCTAGAGCAAAAAGTATCCTGACATAGAGGATATAATTTCCAGATATATGTTGTTTTGTTGGTGTTATTTATTGGTTGTAGTGGTTTTGGGTTTGAATTTTATAGAGGTCGTATGTTTGTGGTATTGTGATTGGGTGAGAGGTGATGATTGCGATTTTTCATTGATGAGGTTATGTGAGGTATCCCATGGCCATTTGGTTTGGCATGTTTGGATGGTGGTAGTGTTGAGGTATGATGAGATCCTTGATAGTTATCATGTTTGGTGGTTGTTCAGACCCCCTTTCCTTCTGGGATTAGTTATCAATTCTCAAGGAAAAAATCATTTGATAGGTATCTCATGTAATTATATGTTTCTTCTTGATTAGTTACTTTTATGATTTTGTTTTGGGTGGTGCATGGATGAATCCTAGATCAATACAAGGGGAGTTTGGATGTTAAATGTTGGATGTACTGTGAATACATGATTTTTAAGGATCACATGCGATAAAAGTGTGGTTCATGACTTTTGAATGCAGGTTTACATGCCTTTAAATGACTTGTATATTTTTTGTGTGTCAAATAATAAAAATATTCCACTTTTTATGGGAAATGAACCCCAGAATTTACTATTTAGGTAAATGGATTACACACCATGTAATTACCTTGTGTGGAAAATTTTAACGGTTTCAACACTCATGTTTTTTCAAAACCCTATGCTCTCTCTCATTATAGGCCTCTAAAAAAATCCAATTTCAAGAGTTTTGAGATTACTTTCAATGGGGATTGGCTTTCGTATTCTCGTATTTGATATGTAGTTGACCCACGGTTTTTCTTGGTGTAGTTGTGGGTTACATGTGTTCTTATTTTCCCTATAGTGCGCAGTGAATCATCAAGTCTTCTTTGTGGTAGGTAATCTATAATTTCACAATACTTTGTACCATGCATGAGGGGATTAATTTTGTTTTTCTTTGGTTTTTTATTTTAATATCATAATTAAATGTAATGAATTAGTTAAATTGAAATTGTTGGAAAAATGGGGAATTACTTTATATTTTTAATGGATTTTTTATTATTGTGATATTTTGGATTTTATATTATTGATGCTCCATTGAATATGGTGTCCATTGGGGTCTTTTATGTTGGATAATATGTGTTGTGATTATTGTGACTAATGTGATTATTGTGAAATCACCCAAATATGGTAATTGGGAAACCAATCAGATCAAATGGTTGGATAAGGATTATGGTTTGTGTGAGAATGCTCCTAAACTAAAGTGTAATGTGATAAAATCCACTTTTTAAATATGTAAAAAAAATTATGTGATGTGATGTGTGCCCATGCTTGTGGGGTGGAGATATGTGATTGATGTGTGATTGGGGAATGTGGGGATTGTAGTATTTTGGGCCATGATTTTGGGGCGGTGAGGTTTTTTGGCTATTATATTGGGGGGGGGGGGGTGAGGGTTTTTTTGGACATTATTTTTGGGTGTCAAGGGTGTTTTTTTGGCCATGCATTTCGGTTGGAGAGGTTGTTTGTTTGGTCGTTATTTTTGAGTGGTGAGGTTGTGGTTCAATTGTTCTAGATACCTAGTTGGAGATGGAATGAATAATTGTTTAATATTGTTTTTACTAACATTGGTATGTTTGGTTAATTGGATGGGAATGGATAATGAATAAAAATCATGATGGGTGGCACGGTTAAATGTGGTTGATGGTAAATAATGAAATGAATTGTCTGGATAATGATAATTGGTTGGAGGTGTAAAATTAGATTTCTTGCCTGTTTTGTGGTGTTATGTATTTAGACAATGAAGAAAATGTGATGATGTTGTGAGTTGGTTATCGATTGTTTGTGAACCATTATGCTGGGATTGGGTGTGGATATACATATATAAATTTATATTATTTATGATTTCTATATGCACCCAACCCATTTCTAGAACTGTGTTTCAACATCCTCATAGTCATATGGGGGGTGTACTCCCAACATCTGGTGATGAGGATGGATGGACGAGTACCTGCTCATAACCATTCTCTATTCCAAGAGGGGTAAGTATTTAACAGTATGTGATAGTCAGAGGTATGTCATTGAATTTTATGGTGGTTGTGAAAGGCCATGTATTTTTTTGTGAGATGTGATAGTCCTTTTTTTTCATGTGAGATATGATTGTCTTTTTGGGAGGCTTCTAGTGGAGATCGTTCATGGTTGGAAGAGGTAATGAGGTTGATGTTCTACATGTTCATGATACCCTAATACTTTGGTTATGGAATTTTTTGTGTTCTGGATTAGCTATTTTTGGGAGAGGTGTGATGATGCCTTGATTTTTTGGTGGTGATCCCATGTGTCTTTGGGTGAGTTTTGTTGTGATCATGCATCAGGGGCGGTGTGGTATACAGAAGAGATGTGAATTCCTATACATTTATGGTTGGGGTATGAGAGTGGAATACCAACAGAAAAGAGGTTTCAGGAACCCTTATCAATGTGATTATTATTTTTTTATATTACTTGAAATTTAATATTTGATGATTATTCCATGGAAATGATGGGGTGGATAATTGAATAGTTTAGGTGATATTGGGTCCTTTATTTTCTCATGGCTGAATAAGTATTCTCATTTCACGTGTGCATGAGATAAATTGGTTTTCATAATGAGCATACCTATATTATCTCCCTAAGTTTATAAACTATTATCATGTTTCTAAGAGGATTATGTAGACCATGATGAAAATTACTAGATTGGACATTTGGATCACAGCTGTGTCACTCCCTCAGATTTTATTTTAGGTATTTACTTTTGATACTTTTATTTCTATCAGTTTTATTTATAAAAATATGTGGGATAGTTTTGTTATCTTTTATACTATTTCATGGTGTTTTTTGTGGATGATTAATCTTACCTTCTGATCCTATTTATAGTATATGGGTAATGCCTCCCATACATAATATTTTTTCTACTCTCGCTGGTAGTCTCTAACTCGGATCCTATTGGAGGTGGGACTCACTGGTCATTATCTCTCTCCCCCTTATTATGGTATCATTGGAGATAGGGGAATAACATAAATATTCTCCTAATGTATTTTGGGTTTACTAAGGATATGATTCAGTTTATGAAGAAGATTAATAACATGTCATTTGGGGATACAAATATACTAGTATCTAGAAATACTGGAATGATATGAAATCATAGCCATGATGTGTATTTTACCATGATGGAGGACCTATGGGCTGTAAGAGTTCACAAAATAGAGTGGCTAGTAAACCTATAGAACTGTATTATTATATTTTATATTCTGATGTAGCTAAAGAATTAGTTTGGATACACAACTTTATATAAGAGATTTTTGTGGTGTCTAATAGTAATGATTTTATCACACTGTATTGGGATAAAATTTCACTACTAGTTCTATCCAATGAGTTGATGTCACATCAATGGAATATACATATACATTGAATGTATAATCTCTTGATGGTGTTTTATCGAAGTGTAGAGGTCATTGTAAGTAGATAATCTATAGAGAAGAACATGGTGGGGTTGTCGAAAAAGTTATTATATCAGTTGTAGCATGAATAGCATATGAGAGTTATGGTATGAATAGTTTTTATGAGTTTTTTATATTGAAATTGGTATTATTTGGGATTTAGTTCCCTATAACAAACTATCTTTTAACTTTTTATTTCCTATATATTCAAATACCATAATAGAAATAAATATCTTATAACATTATGAGTGTCATTCTCCGTAACATTGATGTGATGCTTTTCTTAAAGTATTTCTCATGTTGAAAGGTTATAGTAAATATCCAAAATTTTGAAATAATGATGTTTTAGAAAAATATTCTTAAAAATATATCAAATGTTATAGATGAAATATTTCTAATGGGACAGAAATGATGTTTTCACTATAAGGTGTTGTAATCTCATAAGAGGACAAGGATTCTTCTTATTAAGTTTAATCTCTATGAAGGGGGGTTATTACGATAGAATATCAAATAGAAATTAAATATTTTATATGGAACATTGGATATTACTATATGAACATGTGTGTATGGGTCCATAGACATGATTTGTTTTTAACATATATCATAAATTAGGGACTTTAATATATCCTTTAAAACCACAATGACATATACCCAAGTAGAGTATGATACATTGGGTGCATCATAAGTGATAATAAATTAATTAAATAATTCAAAAAAGAAATTTTCACATATGAGTTAATATAAAAATATATCGCATGATAATTGATTGAAATTAAACTACCTAATTATGTTCATCATCATGGCAGTTTATCACCAAGTTAATTTATGATAGTCAATGAAAGATTAATCAAACATATAGGTTGGTGACACAATTATGTGATATTTTTGATGATACATTGAAAAAAATAGATTCTATTTCATAGTATGTGTTCACATGTGGCTATTTTCATTACAACATTAACTTATTTATTTATGGTTTCCTTAATGTGTTATAAGATTCTAATCATGGAATTTTGGTCAGTTTGCGTAATTCCACCAATAAAGATGCTTATAGGGTCACACACTAATTGAATCCAAAATCTCATATTAATTTTTATTGTAATTTAATACTTTGAATGAATATTATTCTCATGAATGATAACTAGTAATTATTCAGGTTATGTTGATCATATTAATTTGATCACATTATTCGAGTTTAGAATATATATGATTTGAATATTAAATAGGTATATACCCACTAGTTATTGACTATAATACTTGATTCATTATTGAATGAATAATATAATAAATTCATTTATTTAATTAATTATTTAGTTTTTTAGGTTCATTTAATTTTTTGAAGGGTTGATGGGCTGAGTTAATATTCATTTTAATGCTCTCATGTATAAGAGGAAATCTTTATCCACTCTTTCAAGGCTATGAGAACATGAGAAAATAATCTTCAAGATTGGTGGAATTCTTGTTTTTGATAAAGTATGAATGACATAATGTGTTTAATACCACTATTACAGTGCATGATGTTCCAACGATGATGTTCTGTGATACTTCGAGCACATGAAGATACTGCTAGAGGAACTCTTCTTTGGATTTATCACTACAATTATGATACAAAAGCGACTACTAATTTTATCATAAATGATGAAATAATTATCAATTTTATTTAATTATTATTAAAAATTAATCATAAATTAAATGTGAGAAGATCCTCTCTATGAATATTTTTGGTTTTCATTCATCCAGTTAATTAGATATAACTGAAGAAAATGACAAAAAAACATTGTCAGGAATGATCTCAAATGCTTCCATTTCACCCCTAAACCTTCATGAATAAAATTAACTTTGTTCATATCATGTACATAAACTTTTCTAAGTATTTATCAAAGGTTTACTAAGCCCATTGGTCCTCTATTTATTCCAAAGGATAAGATTTCACAATATATATATCTCAACTTGAGGGGGAGTCTTCTCTGGTTTTCTCTTTTATGACTCTTTATAATCCATTTTGTGGAAATATATGGTAGGTATTAGAGTATTTATCATAGTTATATATTTAATATATGATTCAATGGTCAGTGGTTAAGATAGGTCAACAGTTTGACTTAAATTCATGATCCGACTTGTATATTTATTGTTTCATCCCTGAATTATAATAACTTTACCTGACATTGAGATACAAATTAATGATACTATATTTATATAAATTCAATAATAATTAACTTAAATGGGGCTCTATGGGGTATACCCTAGTTTTTAAGTAATTTTGGGGTCTCACGGAGGTCTTAGGGGTGGATTTGTATTAAATGACGTATCATGTTAAGTCATTATATGTAAAATGTTTTTGTGGGTTATGATGATAAGTAAAGATTAGATGCCTTTTTTTACTATCCAAATAAAATATTTAGTGATGGAATGGTATAGAAAATATATTTTTATAAAAATATGTATAATTAAATTATCAAAATTAAATTACTAAAAAATAAAAAATAAAAAACGTCAATGAAAGAAAATTTAAGTTTGTTTAATTTATAAATAATGTTATCAAAACAATTCATCCCATTGCAAATATCCAAAATAAGAAAACATTAATTTTAGTGTCATTAATTATTGTTCAATTAATTAATACTTTATTCCATTCAGTAACATCACACAAATCACTAGTACCCAAACTAATTTATTTTTAAATTCTATACACTATCTTCGTTAAAAATATATTAACCTAATAAACACATATTCCATGAAAAGCACAAAAAATTTACACTAGATTAGAGTTTTATATGATCATACTATATAATATTATTAATCATTTAATTATCACCTATGTGATAACATATTTTTGATAATGTAAGAAATTCTCATGGTGAAAATGAAATACTGGAATTGTGGGATGAGAAAAGAAACTAAAGCATTGTTTAGAACGACCTCCTGCCCACTGTTCTTTATATTTAGGTTATCAAAACATATCATACCTTAGATGAACATTCATGTTTTTGAGCCCTCAAATTGATATACATTGCTATTTTATCTCCCCTCAAACATAATAGGAATATATCTAGTATTGGAATATTTTATAAAAATGATAAAAAGGAAGTACTTTCTGTCACACTAAAGATCATCCCACTCCATAATTCAGCAATCTTTATTCAATAATGGGAAAAAACTAGTAAATCTTACATATATCATCATAATAAATAAACTCTATCAGTTTCAACTCATATATTTCCCTCTCAATCTACACCTTCAAATAGAAACACTATGTGGACACTGCAAGAATCCTCAGAATAGACCCAGGGTATGCCCCATTCAACACCCTCATAAAACCTCTAATTTGAGTAATCACCTCCTCTTTCTCCACCCAGTCCACCAAAACCACATTCATACCCTACAACATCTCAATCTTTACCACGTACCCATCCACCACCTTCCTCAGCCACCCATTCTTCTTATAGTACCCCTTCTCTTCCAGCACCTTTCTCAACACCACCACCCCATCCCCCTTAAACACAAAGTAATCCTTATGGTTTCTTATCTACTTTTCCTTCTTCTCCTCTATCATCAATTCATAAAATGTTGACTCCCCTCCATTTTTATTTCACTTCCCTGACCCACCACCACCACCACTCTATACCAAGAAACTTTTCAATAACATGTTTTAACACTCTCCCTTGGGATTCTATGATGATGAACCAAGCCAAAAATTCAACCATCTCATCATTATTGAGCTTTTATGAATGTTATTTAGGTTATTTTATTAATTGCGGGGGTGACAAATTTCTCATACTTCTCATTATTCCATGAGATCTACCTCACTAGCTTCTCCAACTTCAACATGTTCTCTCAAGACCGCTTGCTCTTTGGCCTCTATTTGAATAGGGTCTTAGAGTCCCAATCAATGTATGTGATGAACTTGAAATTATATGTCCCATAAACCTTACAATTCCTAGTCCAAACAAGGTAATCCCTAGGCTCAGTTATTTCCTCCCACATTATGGAGTTCATGTGAATGTGTTTCCAGTCAACAATAAAATCATTTTACATGATGGGGGAGGCGATGTCACTAAATACATGGCTATGCATTAGGTTCTTATGGAACAATGAACCAAAATCATCAGAGTAGCCGTATATGATGTGGTTTGGGATTTTTTCCCCACACCTTCATCTACTTCTAGTGTCTCTCTCTATCCTGTTGTGGCACATAAACCTATTTTCATCCTAATAGTGCTTTTAGAACATCTGGAAATACAACTACAGAATTTTCATCCCTTTTTATTTGATATAGTTTTGATGTATTTATGGATGATAAACTTATTCATTCCCAATATAAATTATTAACCTGATAACAGAGTCTCAAAATTTAGTAAGAAAAAAATAACTTTCATTTTAGAAATCAAAGAAAAGTATCATTATGTGTTTATTTTCTAACTAGTATGATCAACACCATTCTATAACATGACTCTTGTAGAAAATTGTAAATCTCATGAAAAATCCGCATAACAAGATGGAATATATAAAGGTTTCTAGTCAAACCAAGATCCTTGGTCATAATTTATTACTACCAATTGAAAAATAATGATGATTATTTGAAAATGCATAAACATTGGACAATAATCAACTAATTCCAAAAAAAGAATGGTTATTATTTTTCAATAACTTCAAATTATTATACTGAATCTTAGCTAAATATTATAAAACCAAAATGTTACTACCAAAATCTTCACAAATATAGAAAATTTAGATGTAATGAATAGGTTTTTTTAAGGGATTAAATTTTAGTTATTGAGAAAAATTAGTTGTAAAAGAATTATATTTCTAATTATAACCTTATATATTTAACACACTTGTCCAATAAATTTGATTATATTAGAGTTATTTTAGGGAAATTAATAAAAAACATGTTCCACCAACCTAGTGGGTAATCCCCCACCCCAATTTCTTGATAACATCCCTTCAACATAAACCCAATAATAATTCACCACCAATTTTCATTATAATATCAAATATATTATTCATTGGGTCATTTTTTTAATCATGTGGTTGGAAAACACATTAAATATTTCTATGATCATGAAATCATACTAATACCACCGTTTATTAAAACACGATTCATCCATTCTAGTATTTCATTTAAAAAGGAAAATAATGGTTGAATAGATTGTGGAAGAAGTTGAATACCTATAAATGGATTTTAGAACACTGAATTGGATGAGATTTTTCGATAACTCAAACAAACACCACCTAATCTTATTTAGACTGAGTTGATAAGATGTAGAACATTACAAAGGTATTTGTTTCCAACCTCTTTTTGGAAAGTATTACATTAAATGTTTGATCTTTGATGTCATAATAGAATACAGTAAGGTTCATTAGAGTTCAACAGACTCCATCGCATTTTGATGGAGAGTTAGAAAGATTTTTATGAAAATAAAGAACTATAAATAGGCAATTGAGTTGGGTTTAGTAAGGGGGTATTAAAGATTAGTGATCTAGTTGTGTTTGGAAGAAACTAATAATCTGATGGGTAATATTTATTATGAATAGAAGGGAAAAATAAATTTCCTTCTAATTTCATATAATGATAGTGTAGTTAACATGTTATAAAACTATAATTTTAAAAAATAAATGCATTTGTTTAAAAATAATTTATTATTACCAAAAATATAAATACAATTGATATTATTATACTTTTAATGGAATTTTTACTATAATATATCTATAATTTTAATAATTTAAGCTTCCATTAAGACTAACTATAGTTAAATTATATGTTCATGTAGTTTTTTCTTATCTTGGTATATGTAATGTAAATGGAATTGTGGTATTCCTAAATATAACTGGTTGGGTGTGGGTATGGGAATCAGTCTTATGGGTAGCTCTAAGATTCATTTTGGAATATCTTGGGTCATCATTTTATTAGATCATTTTAGTATAGTTTTTCATATGGAGACACATAGGGTGACTATGAATCTTGGTTGTATGAATGAAGGACCTTACATGGATGTTTTAGGTTTTGAGGTATTCATTAGTTATGATGGTTGAATTTATTTTCCACTACTTGATCCTTTATATGGTTATTGTTATTATGATCAGAGAGCACACATGAGCCTATAAGGGTCTCCTCCTTGGTGTAACGATTGTGTCAGAATAGAACCTTACAATATGGAAACACTATTTTTCTTATATTGGATTTTGAAATTTGGAAATATTGGTAGAAAGGTAAAATAGTGATAAAAACATGAGTGGCAAACATTTTTTTGACTAACACAATCGTACAAGAAGTTCATGTTTCCAAGGAGTATGGAAGAAGATTTATTTTCGGTGGATTTTTGTTTGGAAGATTTTTTTGGGTATAGAATATATATTTTTTATCTTATATATTCTTGTTTTACATTCCCACATCCATAAGAATTTTATGATTTATAGATTCATTTATAGGTTTTCAATTGTATTACAAATAAAAATCTTAATGAAAACTTTTTTTAATATGTATCATTTATTTTAAATTATTATTCAAAATAAATTAATTTATTAAAAACATATTTTTATAATGAGTTTAGTTTTTAATTTTTTTTCTTTAAATTTATCTAGAAAAAATAACATTTTTTTATCATTATTCATTGTATATTATATATATTTTAAATATTAATATTCTTTGTTCCATGGGTATTATTATTTCCAAAATCGTATACCATTTAAATTAATATAACATTACTATAAAAGTTGCTTTATTGGATGTGGAACTACTAATATTTCATATTCATTGCTCAGTATAAATATTTGTTTTTATAAGACATATTGTTTGTGAATTAAATAAATCATTCATTATATGAGGAATGAATTGGAAAAGAACTGATGGATTAGGTATGATTATAGATATCCCCCAGTGCATTAACATTCCCCATTAGATAAATTAGTTTGATAGAAATATTAAATTTATTTTTGGTATATACCTACATATCGATTAAACTATTTAGGCACAAGGCCATAATAGTAAATATATCACGATTTATGAGATCATGGAAAAAAATTTATGGACTTCATTCATTGAGAATTTAGTTATTATTATCCATGATATTTATACATTGATATTATCGATGTATGTGTTTCATGATCAAGTTATTGATTAAATGACATGTTTTTGAAGTTAGTTACCTTTCCATGTTGATGATTTATAACTATCTCAATATATATTCCAATGTATATATCCCTTACTGATCATTTGATCTCAACCTTATTTGGGTTTCCTTTCCATGATATATGAAGAAGAGATATTTGAGTAATTTTAAGGATGAATTTTTTTATAATTACTATATTTTATATTTTTTCAGTGAAAAAAATGATAATTGTGTTTGTATCTAGTTTTTCCACAATGTTGAAATATATCCCTCACAAATTTCATTCTTACTCAATATTTCCCCTATCACCTTATTAATAGAATCATTTAAAAGGGTGATATTCTACCATACCAAAGAATGAATATCCCCCATTTCTTCTCCCACTTCATGTTCATTGATGACAAAATAAATTCACGAATTCCCACAAATGATTGGTTCGATGAATTAATTTGGTCTTTGATTAGTACTTATATTAGAGTAGACGTATCACTTGTCTGGTGAACTGTAGCCTCTATATTTGAAAAATATTCTCAGATATATGAGTTAAGTACTTAAGAAATAGCATGGACAAGTAGAGTGGAAACATTATGATGGGGTATATTGGAACTCAAATGTATTAAGGAAGTCTTCATACTCATAACATTAACCAATTCTTGAGAAGGATCCCATGATAAGTTATGTATGGGGAGAACTATTTCTTGTCTTTTGGAGGAAATAAAACATTGGTTAAAATCAAACTCACAACCATTCTAATTTGTGGACTTGTAACCATCAATATTCCAAAAGGAGTTATTAATAATATTGACAGGATTCTGGAATGTTTTATTAGTGATGCACTATCAGATGGGAAGAGGGATTAGGTTTCAGGAATTAGGACTGACTGACCCATTCAGAAAGTGGGGATCAATGTAAAGAACCTATCTAACACTCTCCATTTCATGCATACAAATATAGAATGGGAGGCTTTGTAGGAGAATATTATATGTGGAATGTTTATGTATACTATATAAAGAAATTATGTAGAGGTGATGAGTGGGAATCAATCTCCTTTATGGTCAATGAATTTTCTCACATATTGATCATATAACCTCTAAATAGTATGATCATGTGGAATGTTGATATACTATTTCGGCACCATAACGAGGTAGATTCAATGATTGGATTCCGAGGTTGTCCAGGTCTAGGAATATTATTTAGGGAGGCTACCATGAACATGATTTTTTACCAATGCTTTCCTCGTTAAATAGAAATATGTTCTTTTTCACCCCATTGACATGAACACTGATCCTGACCGATGTGTATTTATATCCTAAAATTCAGGGGCCATCTTCGTGAGTGACATTTGAAGGGAGACGATCACCAGGTAACATTTTTATAGTTTGAGAAAAACTCAATGTTCCAAGATGATCCCTAAAAATTACAATTTCCGAGCCTTGAGAATAATGAACCATGAAGTGCCTACCGATGACAATATTAAAAGAACTGGAATTTACATATCCTCTAGGTTCACGTGATATAATGATCACACTAAGGAGATTTCGAACCATTTATTATTCAAAGACGATTGCGAGAAAGCTATATGATGATTTTGTGGTGATTTTCATTCACTCCCTTCCTAATAGTTTCTCAATGCATCCTTTCTGGAGAGTTGGTTTTACGGTGTGGGTGCTACATATAAAAAATTGTTACTGTGTGATATTTTTTTGAATGCTTGCAACCCGTGTATCTATAATGCTACAAATAGGGATAACTATAAATATTTTTCCAAAATTGGGGGTGTATCTTATATTCAGAACAAGGATCCTACACATTGACATGGTTAAACTATTAATGAACTTTTACATTACTATTACACTAAGACTTCTTCAGGTAAGTAATCCTCTTAATAAATCAATTCACAATGATTCCTAGGGCCAATGGGTTCACTGGAGCATACCATTTTTGGGCCTCACATTTAACATGGATAAATATTGTATCTTTGGCAACATGTGGGGAGGGGTGGTTTGGGACACTAGGGATTTCATAAATTTGTCAATTGCATATAATTTTATTTGTTGGAAATCCCTTCAGGTGGAATGTAAGGCTATTCTGACTAGTTTAGGTTTTTATAGTCAAAATAATTTATCTCTCACATATGTTGAAACGGACTTCATCATTTTACACAACTCTCTACATAGAAATAGTACAATACCATGGTCGATATCATATATTTTTAGAAATTTCATAAATTATTTCAAAAAAAATATCAAAGATCTTGACACCTGGAGTGAGGTATACAAGGTCACAAACCATCTTCCATCGGTGGAGGGCCAAAGAAATAGTTTATCATGCTACTCAAGCATGAACTTATTTTGGCCTAAGGGGGATAACACTATAAGTGTGTATTTCCTTAGACTACACAATTTCAATCCTACCTATCCTCATGTTCTAGTTTTGTTTCCCTATTTATTTTTGTATTTATTCAAGTAAATAAATTATGATGGGATGTGATTACTTGTAACATATTCCATTGTACAATGCATCCATCGGCTTTGGGTTACAAGAGTTGGGGTTTTAATAATGGGGATCTTATTTCCATAATATTAAAAAATCTATTCCTGATGTAAATATCATATATTTTCATTATATTAATATTTAATATAATTCAAAAAAGGTATATTAGATAAATGAATGATACCATTCATAGAGATGGTAGGTTTTACACACACATGAATGATATTTTTCATTTTTGATGAATGGAAGGAAAGAAAGGTAAATAATAATTCACCATTACAGAATCATAATTATATAATATATATATAATATTAATTAATTCTATCATTATTACTATCTAGTTTAAGAAGAAATGAAAAAAAATCTCATCACATAATAGAGGTGGTAGTCAACGCATATGCACGAGCGATTTTATCTTTTTTTACTGGATTGGAATAATGGGGATAATCATTTTTACCTTATCATAATAATAATTCATTATATTTAAAATACTTAATTCATTATTTTATAATGGATACCGAATATTTAGAGTAGGTATAATAAGAAATAAAATTCAAAACTCTCGATTAACTGTTATACCTTTTTATTGAGAAACCTTCTTTTGATTCACCTTAATCCTTGAAAGGATGGCCTTTTAGAAAGAATAAAAGATAAAGGATTTGTTTAAGGAATCTAGGACGATATTATGGTATGGATTGGCTGATATAGAATTCCTAAAAATTGTGAATAATGATGGATATGAGGTTCACTTTTATAAGTGAGGGGGAGGCACACTTAGAATTACTTAAAGAGTTAAATTGATATGAATTTATTTTTATAGAAAAACAGCTTCCTATAGATATAATTATATGATAATAAGAGTATTATTATATATACTATAATAAAAACCCATTTTATCAAGTTTTGGATATGTTTTTACCCTTTTCTATTAGTTTAATCTCCCTAAAAAACTTTTGACAAATATCGTAATATAAGATTTTTATACTCTTTAAGGGTTATGAATCATACAATTAAATGAAAAGTTTCTCATAAATAGAACCTGGTAAATATTCCAAACCAAATCTCATTTAATTTTCTAGAAATGGTATTTTTATGACTTTTAAATCATTTAATAAAATATTTTTTATTATAAAATATCATTACTATCATTTTTGGACTATTCATTTAATTTAACATTGAAAACAAAATGACAACAATGAAAGTTGAATTTGAACCTATAAAAAATATTTAATATTATACATTTATCTATAATATTTTTGGAAACTACAACTTTCTACACAAAATAATACTTTAATTGTTTTTAAAATCATTTTTCTATACTTTTCTACTACATACACAAGCATTGTGTTAGTGTTGTGTAAGAATTTAAGCTCATTATTTCATAACAAAAAATTAAAAATAAATTATGATGTTAAAAACAATTAATATTTAAAATATCCATTTAAAACTAAACAATCTTTTTTACCCATATTAAAAAATATGATAGATATTAAAATCAATTAATTGTAATTTTTGACATTATCTTTTACTAACATCATAATGGTAAAAAACAATGTTAAATAGAATCAACAAAAAATTTACTATGATTATTATTAATTTTTTAAAGGGAACTATATATAAAATATGTATAAAATTATTCCAAATATTTTATACATTTTTTAAGATTCATGTTCTTGACGTGATAGAAATTAATTTAAGATAAAACACAAAACACATTGAAAAACAATTTTTCATAAAAATACATTTTTGAAGTATAAAAATGTTTTTATGTCAAATTAATCAACAAAAATGATTTTAATGAACATAATTTTATTATTCATAAAATTATAGAACTAATGTTACTCTTAACATATTTTAATATAAAATATTACTTTTTAAATGCTTGAATCAAAAAAATAATTTGAAACAACAAATATTTATTTTTCACTATGCTCTAGAATATCTATATTTTCATGAAAAAAAAGATCCACCCTAAGATAATTTTGATATTATGGTTTCAAAATATATTTCCATTTTATCAATTGAAATTGCTAAATGTTCAAAAAAAAATTATAAAATTTACCGCAAAAAAGTAATAAAACTTTTTTTGAAGAATATTTATTTTTTAATAATAAAATGACTCCTAAAAACAGACAGTCTAATTTGTTGATTTAATAAATAATTTTTTATTGATATATATATTTATACAAATTTCATTATGTGGTTTATCTAATTGACCCTCGTAAATTCAATGGTTAGCCGATAACAGTTACATAATAATATTTCTACAGTATAATGTGGTTTGTTAAAAATCAATGTAATGTGTAAAGAAAAGTATCAAAGAAATAAAATATATTTATTAATAAATTTATCATAAAATATTAGGGAGTTATAACTCTTTTCATTGTCACATGTTATACATAACTTGAAGAAAACATGTCCTCATACGGAATTGGGGGAGAGAGAGAATGAGCATCATTCATTACACATTAGTGACAGGATTTGAAATGTGTGTTATATTATATAATAGGATTGATGTTTCTAATTCCTTGACCACTATAATTAAATGAAAAATTTTCAAAATAATAAATCATAATTTATAATGAATATTCTATTTTGAGCACAAAAAAAGAATATTACATTTCATAAGAACATTACACATCATGTGTAACTATGGACCAGTAAAACTAGAGACATTAGAGGGATATAGAATTGTAATAATAGTACATTCTTGAAAACAAAACCCATAGACTCAAATTCCACCAAGACGATATCTGCTTCCATTAATATCATAAAAGGAAAATAGATTCATTAAAAAAATAATTGACATTATCAAAGGATGTGAATGAACCTTTGTAAGTGAGATAGTGAATGATAAAGGGAGAGTGGTGGTTTATTTATAATAAATATTCTCATTTTGCATGGGGAAAATTGGGTAATAGGGTTTATGGACATTTTTACCATTAATAAATAGGAAAGTTGGTCATTATAATTTTCTTTTATGTAAACACCCTTAATTGACGATCAAGATTATTTAACGTTATATAAAAATTAAATATTTAGAAATAAAATATTTTTTATGGACTATTTAAAATTTTTGAATAATTTTTTTTCATTAAATAATATTATAAAACACTTGATAATATAGTTTAACAAGGTCCTATGAAATTTTTATAATGGTATTATAGTTTATTATGTCATAAAAATAGTTAATTTTCCATAAATAAGGATTTTTTTTAAAAGATAAAATTTTAATTTTTATAAAAATTATATACATAAAATGAATATAATTTTTTGATTCACCACATGTAAATTATTTTTGGATAAATTGATTTTAATTTTCTAAAATTTAAGATATTTGTGTTAGAATGTTAAAATACTATTTTTTTTGTAAATTAAATAACTCTTATGATATAATTTGGATACAATTGTTATTTAAAATTAATTAATCCTTATTTATGTGTAAAAATTATTTATTGGAAAATATAGTATATAATTTATTACATTTAGAAACACATTGATTGTATTTTAAAAACCACAATTCATTCTTTTATAGAAAAACATTTTATGAGTTATACGTGCATTAAAATTGAATTTTATCACGTTAATAAATTGAATCAAGTAAAGTGGATTAAATATTTGTAATTATAATTTTCAAATTAGGTAATAAGGTTATTTTAATTTTTAGGCTAAAAAAATGTAAAGGCGGTAAAAGAGCTTACTTGTATAGGTAAAATAATATAAAAGATTAAAATTAAAATCCAAATACTTTATCCAACTAAAAGGGAAATAATTAAATTGGGGTTAAGGTTTTATATCATCCTTAAGCAAACATTACATTTTTATTTATCAATAACAACATTGAAATTAATTCCACCAAAACGTGGATAGCTTTAAATAAAATAATGATTATTTAATCACTTAAAATCATTCCTCCTCAAGTATAAATACCCACCATTGCCTCCTAAATCTCCAGAAAAATCCATTGGCCAAGGATATTTTATTAATTTCCAAATCAATAGTATCTCCAAGGTGGTCTTAAGGTTTTAATGAGTCTCTCTACATCTTTAAGAAGCATTCCCCCAAGTTAAGGTATTTATTCCTCCACTTTGTCAATTCAAGTAATTATTTCATATATGCCTTTTAAATCCCACTTTAATTGACTGTAAAGTGTTTATAAAAAACCAATTTATTTTATATATGATTTTTTAATGATGGGTTTATTTTCTATCTCATTAATCCCATTACCAGACTCATTTTGTATATCCATTATGCTTCCAAAAAACCCTTTATTTTCCAAGATATATTTTCATTACAAGGATACACAACCCAATATTCATTCAAGGGTAATCATTATAATGTAAATTTAAACAATTTATTGGGTAAATATATGTATGAAACCCACATTTCATACAAATGGGTTATAAATGATACAAACTTAATATTTTAGATCTACATGTCACACATAATATTAGATATAGGAAAGGTGTTCCATGATAGCACTCCAATACATTAGGTAAAGAATTAATCTTGAGAGATAAAATATCCATGATACCTTGGAAGAATTCATTGTAATTGTTTTATACCTTGGTCAAAATACATGGTAATTTATTTTAATACACCTTAGTAGATGGGATATGGTGATATGTTTATGAATGTCTTAGTGTTTATGTTGTTACCACATTTCCTTATTAAGCCACATGTTATTATGTTCATGTACTTACATTATGCCTCATGTTCTTAAGTTCATGTTATTATTTTATGCTTTAGGTCTCCACTATTGTCAACTCTCAATTTGTTTATCACATACATGACTTTATGCTTACCCATTTAATTTGATAAATGTCCACAATAAATCCATTTCAATGGGATGATATAGAATGGGAAAATACAGATGACATTAAATAGGACTTTAAATTTATTTCTATTTATTTTTAGGCTATGTATTCATGTAATATTTACTTATTTTTCAAGATAATAAACATAAAAAGATCCACAAAAGTTATTATTGCAATATTTTGTTAAGGAATTATGTTAAATTTCATTTATTTAAATGGAGGGTCACTATAATCTTGGTAAGAAGATATTAAGAAGATCAATGTGATAACCATGGGAGGGTTTTATATACTATAAAAAGTATTCTAGGTGTACAATGGATTTCTTTTGGGTCTATACAAATGATGAGGAATAATTCATCATGGGATACACTGATTCTAGTTTCTAGACATAATATAATGATCCTAAATCACAGTCATGTTAGGTGTTCTACATTGATAGAGGATCTATGAGCTCGAATAGATCTAAGAAACCCTTTGTCATTAAATTTCAACATATTATGAGTATATTGTGGATTTTGATAAAGATAAATAAACAATTTGGATACAAAAATTTTATATGTTCTTGAGTTGGTGCCTAATATTAATGATGTTATCACACTAATTAGGGGTAATATTGTAGTTGTGGTTCTCGAAAAGGAATCTAGGTCACATCAATGTAGGAAACATATAGTTCAAAACTAACATCTATTGAGATAGTATTATCAATGTGGAGAGGTCATAGTAAGAATATTCTCCCCAAAAGAGAATGTGGTGGGATCATTGACTAAATTCATATCGTAGTTGAAGTATGAATATAATGATAGAGCTAGAAGGCTGTATGTATTTATAGTCTTGATGTAGTGAAAGTGGGGGTCTATTGTAGTTGGTTCCACAAAACACACTATATTTTTTTACATTCAATTTCATATATATTTAAATACCAGAATATTAAAAAAAATCTTGTCTCATGATGAATGTTCTTCAGTGTATCATTGAAGTGATAATTCCCTTAATGAATTTTTTGCAAAAAATTTT
This sequence comes from Viscum album, assembly GCA_963277665.1. Lineage (NCBI taxonomy): Eukaryota > Viridiplantae > Streptophyta > Magnoliopsida > Santalales > Viscaceae > Viscum > Viscum album. The sequence continues at coordinate 793,326,667 of OY728147.1, forward strand.
TTTTATAAATTTTCCATTATAATGAGATCCTTGAGGTTTTATTACAATATTATTTAACATATATCCATTGGTATAGATGTAATTTTCCAAACTAAACACCAATGATGCTTTAACTATTATGTGTGGGATGCTCGTAAGAGTATTTTTCTTCTTCTCATGATGTTTAATATCCAAGAATAGGAGTTATGAACATAGAACTTCCAATAGAAATTCAATATTTTAAATATTTCATTGGATATTCAAATATGTTTTCATGTGTATGGGACAAAAGACATGATATTGTTATTAACATATATCATAAATCGAGTAATTCGATGTATTTTAAAAAATGTAATGACATGTTCTCCTTGTGAAGAAGAATGTGGTGAGTGCATCATAAGTGATATGACATTGATTTAATAAGTCAATAACGAATTTATCTCATCTGAGATAATATATGTAGGTATCATAGGATATATGATTGAAATTATACTTTTTAAATAAGTTCATGGTTATGGTAGATTATCAACGAGTTCATTTCAGATAGTCAAAGAAATATATGTCGTGCAAATAGGTTGATGACACATGTATTGAATTTTTATGATGAGTTATCAAAACAAATAAATTCAATTACAATGTAAGTGTTCATTTGAGGATGATTTCATTACAATATTAACCTCTTTCATTATGGGTTCCTTAAGGTGTGGTAAGACATTAATCTGGTAATTTAGGTCAGTTCTAATTATTCTAATGAGAAATAGGAATTTAGAGTCACACATTAATTGTATCTAAAATCTCAGATTAAATTTTATTTGAATTTAATATTTAGAATAAATATTATTTTCAAGACCGGGGAAAAATAATTATTCAGTTTCTTTAGATCACATTAATTCAATAACCGCATTCTAGTTTAGAATATATATTTTATGAATATTAAATAAATTTGTATCTACAGATTATATAATATAATATTTATTTATTTATTTAGTGAATAATATAATAAAATTTATTTATTTAAATATATATTTATTATTTTAGGTTCAATGAATTTTGAGGGTTAACAAACATTGTTAATGGTCTAATGAAATGAATCAATTTACTTAATATCATGTAAATAAATATTAATATATTTATTTAAGAAATGATATTTTAATATATGTGTGTTCACAGATGACATTAATTATTTTTTTTTATAATTTGATGTGAGGTTTATGTAGAATAAAAAATATCCCAAATAATGAATTTAGATTTATTCCATTATGTTCCATTAACTCTAGGACTTTTTAATGCAATAAAATATCACCATAAATAAATTATTACCTACTCAACACATATTCCATGATAAGAATTATAATTTAAACTAGGTCAATATTTGAGATGATCAGACCAAGTAATATGATTCATTCCAGCATAGAATACATATGTGATGACATATTTATGATTATGTATACACATTTCATGTTGAAAATAAAATATTGGTATTATGGGATGAGAAATGAAACTAAATCTATATTTATCATGATCTCTTGCTCATTGTTTTCATATTGTGGTTATCAAACCTTGTTTTCCCTTGGATAAACCTCGTAGATTTTGGACTCTCTCATATGGTCACACAATGCTAATGTATATCTCCTCATGCACAATAGGATGGTACCCATTACTGGCATATTGTAGAGTAATGGTAACTAGACGGTGGTTCCTATCACACTACATATCATCTCTCTCCCTGATCGGACCAACATTACCCAACCATAGGAAAAATAGGACTATAAAATCTTGAATATATCATCATAATAAAAAACTTCAACACCGAACCCTTAATGATTCCCCTCAAAATAATAACCTTCATAGATAAACTCTTTATGGACACCACAAATAGCCTCATAGTAGACCCACAGTACACCCCATTCACCACCCCCACAAGGCCACCGATATAAGGGATCATCGTCTCCTGTTATAGCTGCTTCACCCACACCACATTTTTTATCTTCAACATCTCAATCTCCCTCACTAACTAATCCACCACCTTCCTCACCCACCACATATGATTGTATTAACCTTTCTCCTCAACCTCCTTGCTCATAACTTTTACCATGATACCATCACACACCCTACAATCCTTCATGTTTGTCATCTACTTTTCCTTATCCTTATTTCTCATCAATTAATCCATCTCATATTCCCTTCCACTTCAATTTCCATTCCCCAACTATCCACCTCTATTCCTATCCACATTTAAGATTCCAATGATAGTTTTGAACACTAGTACATGGGATTAGATGATGATGAATTGAATGAAAAAAAGCCATACAATATTTATCATTCATTAAGAATTCTCTTTAGGATATATCCTATTGGTGCAGGGGATTAATTTCTGGTCCTTCTTGATGTACCTCTAGTTCTCCCTCTCTTGATTCTCCTCCTCGACCATGTCCACCCTATACCTCTTGTGCGTCCACCTCTTATAGAAAAGGTTCAAAGTCCTTACCTATGTAGGAGATGAACCATACTTTTGGAATTTACATTACCTTTAACCTCTCAGTCATGACCATGTACTTCCAAAACTCTGTTAGTGTGTCGCACTTTAGATAGTTCATGTGGATTTGGTGGCAGTCGACAGTGTACTTGTTTTACACAACTGTGGCAATTCTACAATTGAAGTGGCAGTTACACATCATGTTCTCAAGGAAAAACTCCTCAAACAATTATGAGTATCCACTATAAATTTATTTTTGGTTTTTTTCCAAACACCTCCATTTGGCACTAGTGGATATCACTAATGCAGTATCACTTAAACCCCTTCTTATCCCGTAAATACTTCTGGAACACTTGACAATACCACTGAATTTTTTTCATCCCCTTATAATTTATACACTACATGATGACGTTCAAGGTGAGAAACTAGTTCTTTACAATTTATATTATTAACACCAAAATCAAATTCTCGCAATTCAATATGAAAAAAACATGTAGATTTTAATAATCAAAGAAAGAACAAATCATTACGCGTGAATTTTCTAACTAGTATGATGAAAACATTTCAAAACAAATGAACATTTGAAAATAATAAATCATGTGCACAATCACCACAAAAAGATGTGATATATAAAGGTTTTCAATCATACCTCAGACCCCTTTCAGAAGTAATGGATACCAGTAGAAAAAAATTAATGAACTTTTAAAAATGAATAATTTTTTAATATTAATAAATTAATGTAAAAAATTATATTAATTTTAAATGAGATCAAATTATTATAATAAATGTTAAGTAAATATAAAAACTCAAAATATTCCATCAATAATCATTACAATGACAATAAAATCTTCAGATATAATGAAACCATATTTTAGAGATTGTAAATTATAGTGATCAAGGAAGAATAGTCATAAAATTACTTTAAGTTATACCATAACATTGTATATTTAACACACGCATTCCATCACTATGATTAATGTTGATTTTTGGAAAACAAACCAATCATTTTGTATACACCTAGTAGGTATATCCCAATTATTTCTAAAATTCAATCAACTTAAACCCACCAATACACCACCCATTTTCGTTAAGACATCAACATGATGCTTCATTGGATCTTTTTTCCAAACATGTGGTCGGAAACATGATTTTTTTATTTTAATCAATATGGAGAATTAATAATAACATAATTTAATAAAACTTGATTCATCCATGTAAATATTTATTTTGAAATGGAAAAAGATTGTATAATGGATTGATGAAGAATGTGAATACCAATAAATGGATTATAGGAGATTGAATTGAATAACATGCTAGTAAAAACTTGAAGAACACCCCCTAATCCACTTCATACTTTGTTGAGAAGATAAATAACATTACCGACATATGTTGTGAATAATATTTTTGGATTACAATGTGTTCAATTCCAAATTTTTGATTTCAGATCAGATAGGGGGAAGGCATGTATGAGATCTAATGAGTCTACAACATTTTTATGGAGAGTCGAAAATATTGTTTCTACAATTGAGACCTAGAAAGGAATGAGTCATTCAGGATTAAGAAGTGGGGATTGGGGATTAGGGATTTGGTTGGGTCATGGAAAAACTGATAATCAAATTGGTGATATTTGTTATATGGAGGGAGTGGGGAAAAAGAAATTTTATTTGATTGCATATATTTATAGTTCAATGGAAATGTAAGAAAATAAGTTTTATAGAAAATAAATATAATAACATAAAAATATTTTCTTGATTATAATAAATATAAATACAATTAAAATTACTATAATTTAGCTACATTTTTATTATAATATAGGTTGAAATGAAATCAATACCTCACAATGAGGTAGGATGATAAATTTATAGACGGAAAAAGGATTACAATTGATATACCACACCAATGTGGGATAAAAATATTAAAAATAACTATCATTATAATACTCTTAACACTCCACCTCAAGCTGAGACATATGTATTTATCCTATCTAGAATGTAACACAAAAAGTGGACATGTGGTCCATGAAACCCTTTTGTGAGAACATCTAAAATTTTATCAGTGGTGGGAACATGGCCATAGGTGATCCTATTTGGCACCATTTTTTCTTTAATGAAATGAAAATCAACATCACCATGTTTTTTCAGCTCATGAAACACTGGATTTGTATTAATCTTGATAGAGGCTTGAATGTCATAGAAAATATGTGGATGTATTATGGTAGTTTACTGAATATCTTGGAGAATTGGTTTTCAAAAATTATCAATTATGTCACATATTTCATGGAATGATACTACAACTCTACACAAGATTGAGATATTGCCCTCTACTTCTTTCTCCACCCCGAGATCAATTTTCCACCAACAAATACTAAAAAAACTAGACATAGTTCTCATTGAAAATAGACACCCAACATAATATGCATCAAAAAATTACGCAATATATGTATTCCCATGATTTTAATATAGAAAATATAATCCCAGTTCCTTTTCACTTATCTGGAAACATGAATAACATCCCCCAATTTGTTTATATTATAGATTCCATAAGCTGACTCATTTTTTAACCACACAAGCAATATCAGGTTGAGTCAACATCAAGTAGTTGAGCTTCCCAACCTAATTTTTATATCTCTCTGGTGTAGGAAACATCTCACTATCAGTATAAAGTGGCCATTCTCTATGTTTGAGGGGTGATTCAATTGAGTAAGCTTGACTCATTCCAGTATCTTGAAGAAGTTCAAGAATTTATTTTCTTTGATATTGAGAAATTCTTTTCTTACATATCAATAACTCAACTCCCACAAAATATCACAACAGGCCCAAATTTTTGGTTTAAATTTTTTTGGAATGAAATATCTTGAGCTGAAATACGCCATCATCACCACTACAAAAAAATAAAAATGGCATCCACATACTAACAAAATAATGAATCATGCTGTAAGTTTATGATAGAAAACAATGTAATCCCTTAAGATTTGGCACATGAAAAAGATAAGTATTATGGTGCATGAATGGTGTAACTAAGAACATTGTGTTTTTTTGAGTCGATACAGTGATTGATGAAGGTGAAAAACCATGTAAGACTCCCCCTGAGCATAAAAATCTAATGGTTACTCTATATAAACTTCTTCATTAAAGAAAACAGGAAGAGAATTTCTAACATCGAACTGATGGAGAGGCCATTGAGAGGAGTCAACAATGGAGATATGTAGGCGAACCAAGTCCATCTCTTCCATTTGATAGATGGTGTCAAAAAAACGAACTTCATATGTTTGTGCATAAACTTTGGAATCAAGGAGACACTTAAGAAGATTAATAGAGATATTATCATCTACCAAAACTGTATAGATCCGTTTGCAACAAACCACGTGATTACCCAAACGAAGAGAGACGTGATCTAATGTATGGTTGGCATCCGTAGGTTTATGTTCATCATGTATAGTCCTTAAGCAGTCGGGATAAGATTTTAGTATCTGAAATAGATCATTGTTGATTAAGAATCCAGTGTCTCTATAACTTGTGATCTATCCAGAAATAATCCTTGATAAGTCTGATAGGAGTGTGAACCATTGTGATGTGAAATAAGAAACTATGTATATTAGGGATCTAGATTAGGTAAGTCATCAATTTTTGTACAAACAGGGGGTGTTGGAGTAGAAGATGTTCTATATTAGTGAGTATACACCTAGACAAGTCATGATTTGATGACATCACTAATAAGAGACAAGGGTGGTGGTGTATCAAGAGAATATAGAAAAATAATCTTAGAATTTGGAATATTAAAGAGTTGTGGGATCTAGGGAATATAAATAACTAATGATCTGAAAAATGAAACATCAATTCAGAACCACCATTTTGGTGTGGGGTTTCAATATAAGAAGTTTCATGGATAATGTCATTGTATTCTAGAAAATACTATAACTGTCTTTTTAAATTTTGACGACCACTTTCAAAAAAGAAATATAGAAGTTTAGTGGAAAACTACGTGGTGATTTCTTAATAATAGTAGTGAAACACGGTAATGTTTTTAGAATGATTTATTTAGGAAATAGACCAAATTCATCCATGAAAAATCATCAATGGATGTAAGAAAATATTTATAGTTTAATTTATTTATACTATGAATGGGACCACATATATAATAATGAACCAAATGAAAAGGAGTGAATGCACATGGAATTGTGTGGAGAACATAGATGATCTAGTGATGCATTACATAGTAAAAATATTCATATTCAAAATGAAGAAGAGGACCCATGTTTGGAAAACGTTTTTTAATAATTGGGGTAGATTTATGACCATGGAGATAGTGAAGCTAGGTGGAATGATCAGAGGTGGTATCACATGCGTGATTTGGGGTTGATTCAAGCTCATACACACCACCCAGATGTCATTAACTACCAAGAAACCAAGTTGTTGAATTCTCCTGAAATATAAACTATATTGGATAAATTTTTTATAAAACTACACGTAAGATTTAATTTTACTTATATGTATTAAATTAAAGGGACATCTCGGAACAAAGGCAGCATCAGATAGTATCAAGCCATGTATAATTTTACAACTCTCATTACCGAAAATTCTCACTATAGGACTATAATCCACAGTAATATTACCAATATTTCATGTGAATAAATGGGAACACGGAATACCTACATTCCTTGTGATGTGGTATGAGTCACCAGAGTTAAGAACCCATGAGTTGGACTATTTAAACTAACACACCACTGCAGTTTCCCATGGGTAATAGTGGCGCTTAATGTTTCCATAAATTCTGTACTGGAAATGCATGTTGACAAGGTTAAAAAGGTACAAGGTTGATAGAAAAATATGTCTTGAAGTTGAAAAACTAGAACATCCACGTATAAACTAGGTTATAGAATAAATATCCAGAAGGATGGGGGTGAGGTGCTCCTATTCATTTTGGTGTGTCATATATTTACATAGAGAGAGGTGTCACAAAAAATGAAATCAAGTTAGAAAGATGTTAGAATAGAGGTATTCCAGTATGGAGAGGCATTAAGTAGGAGTTCCACATAGGATGGTTGGTCCAGGGAGGATGCATCATGTTGGAGGTCGTCACATGGGATGTGCGGATTCAGATAGTGGGTCATGAAAGGTGGGGCGACGGTGAGGGTGATATTAAACCTCATTTCATACATTTTGGAAAAGAAACTCATACCTCATAATGAGGTAGTATTCTTAATTTATAAATGAGAAAAATGTTACACAGACAACCCACACATATCTGGGATATGAATGTTAAAAATATCTAAAATTATAATACTCATAACAACATCTTTATAATATTAATTTCTCCATATTCAATTAAAACTAACTATAGATAAATTTTATGTACATGAATATTTTATACCTCCTGGTATAGGTAATGGAAAAGTACCTATTGTATTCTTATCTATGAGTATTTGGGATGGGATATAAGAATTCAGTTTGGTGGTAGTTATAAAACTAATTTTGTAAGATCCCATGACTTCATTTTATTTGATTGTTTTAGTTTAGGTTGGAATATGGAGACTCATTAGGTGACTTAAATATTTTTTCCATGTGACTGTTTGACCTTAAATTCATATTTTTCTGTTTGAGATATTAATTATTTATGATATTTTGATTAATTTCCCACGACTTGATTCTTTATCTAGTTATTTCTATTGAGATTAGAGAGCACACATGAGGCTATGTGGGTCTCCACCTTGGTGGAATGATTTTTTTGGAATGACATATTATAACATGGGGCCATCTATTTTTTAATATTAGATTATGATAGTTGTAAATATTGATAAATGAAGAAATAGGGAAAAAATATAGGAATGTGTGTCTGAACAGCACATTTTCAATGGAATTTCATGTTACCAATGAGCATGGGATGAGATTTATATTAAATAGATTTATTATGTGGATTTTTATGGGTTATTATTTTCTTTAGTTATGAATTATTTACAAGCTCTTGATAAAGGAGGAAATGGTGTGTGTTTATACATCATACATGTAACACATGATCAAGGAAATTTTAGGCTTTCAAGTGATAGTGATTTTATTTATATTGATATAACAAAATGTATTTAGATAAATAATTGAATCACTAAAATATTTAATTAATTATTTCTTAAATAAATTAAAAGTATTAAACTAATTAACTAAAATGAGTGAGTAAAATGTGATGGTATTATTAATCTGATATCGTGACTATTATGTTTTTTTTTTCAAGGGGTGTTGACTAGGTATTTATATACATGTGATGTATTTGAGTATGAAATGTTGTGAAAATTTCAAATAATTGATTTAAAATAGAGAGGATTGGTGTGAGGTTTGTGTATGGCATGCCTTATTATTTTGAACCCTGATTGATATTCATTTTTGGTTATTTTACTTTTGATATTATAGAAATATGGAACCTAATATGAATTTTGAGGGATTCAAAATGGGTAAAACCACGTAGGGACCATATAATGAGGACATTCAATATGGTGATTTAGACCATGATCTACTGGTAGAATTTCCTGGGGCTTTGATTAATGTGCAGCTTGCAACGAGTAAGCCAAGGGTGCTTTATGCTTTTGAGAGGGATATTACAATGGGTTTGAATTAAGAGCACAACTGATATAACTTGAAATTTCGAGGTGCAACATCCTCCAAACTTCAAGATAGATATAGATCCATAGGGTGAAAAATAATAGAATGATGGGATTTTTAGTATCACTGAGTTATTGAATACGATGAAAGACTAGAAGATGAATCTCATGGTTTTTTTGTTGGGAAACCATCACAACCCCTAATGAATTATTTTAGGATAATAATACTAAAGGGTTATCATGGGTTTAATTTAAAACTCTATTTTATGATCGGTTTTATCCAGACACTCTAAATATGGATAACTCTCAATAGATTATGGAGCTTAAGTAAAAAATTGTTCCTAGTTCTAAAATTTGCATCAATGCTTAATGACCTGTTCTAGTTTCCAAAAAACATTGGTAGAGATGAGGAAACAAATACTTGGTGGTTCAATATCATCTTGCGAAATCCTCTTTGAGTTTAGATGGGGATAGTTTTGTTAATTTGTGACTATAGAAGCTCTATGAGGTAGAAAAATTCCAACAGTCTGCCATGAAGACTTGCATCACATTGTTGAATGACTTGGTGGAGTGTGATATTCTATTTAGGACAAAATATTCATGGAACCATGGAGATACATGATGAAATCGTAGTAGATAATATTTTTTCCAAAAAGATAAAGAGGGAGGTTATTTCAGTTAATTGGTGGGATGACTAAAAAGGGTATATTAAGAAAGCCTATTTTATCTCCCTTAATTTTCTCACAATTCTGCCTCTATCTCCAAGAGAGGATATCTTAAATTCATCCTCTATATGACTTCTCAATACCCACCAAAACCTACAACAATGAAAACTAACTGGTGACAATTACCACCATCTTTCTCCAACCATGTTGGGGAAACATAATTTTCATTTCTTCAATCTATTTGGAAAATTAATTTGGCATATTGGAATAATGGTTGAAATTATTCATTTGGTGGGGCATTTTAAAAAATAATATATTGGTGGTGCCCCTTGGACCAACATGGGTGTTTCCCCTATGCCCCCACTCATTATCCAGGTAACAAGACCACCTCTAAGGCAGTGGCACCTCGGACTACCCATGCCATTACTATCATCAATCTCCATACTTAATTATGCATTCATATGATAATAGTTTTTCCTTCTTCTTTATGCTTTAAAAAAACCCATTGTTGTAGATTACCTCAAGGATGAAAATATGGACTAAAACCCACCTTTTTCATTAGCTTTGTTACCATGAAATTCAAATTATTTATTATTTTATAATTTATAGTGTCATACTATTATGAATTTTTGTGTCTTGATATTGTATAGTCAAGATATTTATTTTGTGTCGATCAATATTTTTTACAGATTTTACATGATATTGTGATGCAATTGTTGAATTTATTTCAAAAATATAATTTTTCTTCATATATGTTGTTAGTTGTCTTAAATTCCACATATGTTTTTGTGTGTGTTTATATATATATACACTATTATATAGTGGAATTACATATATCTACAATGTCATCTTCTATAATACCAAGGTATATTTTTGGATTATAGTCATAAGCTTTCATCCTCCATTGACAACTATGGTTGAGGATTTTCTATCTTTATACATCTTTGAGGTTGTAAATAATTCTCTCAATGTAGAAAAATATTTAGGAATATATCAGAGATTCTATTTGATTTTGGTATCATGGTATTTTGGAAGGAGGTCCTTGGGTGGACAAATGAGGAGGTTGGAGGGAATGAACTAGGGTTGCGAGTGACTGGGTGGTCAGAGTATGAACATTTCATTTCCACCATCTCATGAAAAAACTCCTTGGGAGTTCTATTAGTGTGGTGAATCATGTCATACCAATGAAATGTGTCCAAAATAGCTGAATAAATTCCACTATTGATGAAAATTGAGATTCCATCAATGTTTTTTATGGATAGGGCCTCAGGGGGGGGTCGTGGATGAGCTTCTATATTGACCCAAGCATCTCATTCTTGGAAATGAGGACCTCAATAGAGTATCAGTTGGGTTTCTTCTTGGGGTTCTAGTCATGGTGGTTTTTGAGGTTCTTTGGGACCATATGATAATGAATTTGATGCGAAGTGTTGATAGGTAGCTCATTGTGAGGATAATGTGGTGGGTTCCAGAAAAAATTATGTTGTAGAGAATATTCCAGAAAACAATGATGGGTGATATTCTATACTACAAGGTGCGATTCTAAAATATTCTACAATGTCTAAGTTAACTTGTTGACACTAGTGCATCACATTCCATCACTTCTACTCGTATTTTTTTGTGATCATGGTCTAGACATGTAATAGTTGTCTAGGTTGTTGAATATTGACACTCCTCTATGGAAAATATCAATGAAAATTAGAATTTGTTAAGTCCAAGATTTCATTGAGGGGATATTGATATCTCTAGGGCTTCATATTCTTGGATAAGACTATAATCCACATCATCATGGGTATGGATGGGATAACTATCTTCTAAGCGTGAAGTGATTACAATCGGCAGTGAGTGAGTTATTCTCCTCCTAAGGGTGTACTGTACACTATTACCAGTGAAGGGGTTCTAAATGATAATTAGAAAAAATATGACGTAAAGAATCTAGGAAACATCTCTTCAATGTAGTTATGAATGATTTTCAGATTATTTTTTGGGGATTGTCTCCCTATTTCCATCTGATTGATGACTACTTCACAATGGTATGGGATACTGATTTCTCGGGTTTACGTCTTTTGGATTAGGTGTCCCACATCAGACATGGGTTTTTTCATTATTATAATTATCATCAAGTAAACTCCAAGTACACTCTTAAGAGGTCTCTTTGGAATTGTGTCCAATTATATATCATTATACAAGGAATCATTGGAGGTTCTCTAACCCTCAATCCCCTATTTTTTCTCCTAGAGAAAACCTACAATTTTCTTTTAAAGGGGTTGTGGGTGGAGGCCTCCATGGAGAGGGATCCATAAGTCATATTTTTTCGCCTATACCTCTACCTCCTATGCTTATCCATTTGCAAAAAATACTTTCTTACACATCCATTGTCACTACACCACTAAATACTCATGACAGGCGCCCCTTACATAGGTGATGGCTCATTCTAAGTCACCCTTTTGTGCAACTACCTCCCCTCTACAATGACCTCCCGATGCGACCTCAACTTATTGGGTCTCTTCTTGTGTGACAGCCCTACCACATAACACTCACAGCCAATTCTACAAGGGTATGACTCATGCCGACCAGCCTCCCCACTTTGGAAAGACCCCTCACCATCTATGTTTTAGATCTGGATGATGTTTGGATGAATGTGATTTCATGGGTCATTTATATTATTCCATATTCAAATAAAATCTCTCATACTACCTGGTAGATTCTCCCCTAGAGTATGGGGAATCATTTTTCCAAGAGTTTCATTAGATAAAACCCACTTGGAGGGTTATCTTTACTCCGTTCGTGATATACTCCTTGCCTCATTCACTTACTCATCCCGCATTGTACCTCTTAAATCACTAGTAGTGGATTAGTGGTGTCTCAACATATCTTCCTCAGTTCATGGATTATAGGGACGTCTTTTTTAATCAGCCTTGAGTCATCACTTTTATCACCCCCTCCTGATATATATAGGGATAGTCGATTAATCTTTATACGGGCCACCTCCAACATCTCCCTAGTTAACTCCCACATCTAACAGGTCATCCTCTAGATAGGTCTGACATGGCCTCATTCTTGCAGCTATGTGCATCTCCCTTTGTTATCCCTAGATGGAAGAATATTTAATGGCCCCTGCATAGATAATCCTTCATCCCTTTATGAATGTTTTTCAAATATTTTTCTTTTTTCCATCCCTCCCTTCATCCTATTTTTACTCTCTACACCATTTATGTTATCCATCTATTCTCAGTAGACATATGATCATGGTTTGAAGTGTTTGGCTCCTATATTCCTCAATTCTATTTGCCGAGAAATTAATGTTGAGTCATCATTCACCTATTCTTACTGATGCATCCTCTTTCTAGTTTATTCTGCTGCTTCTATAAAATCAGAGGTAGTCAAGGGTTGGCACATATTTTTCAGCGACATCTACCATCATCAGTTATTTTCATCTTGATGGTGAGAAATCATCTCAGGTGATTTAATTTTCAATTCATTTTCTATTATAATCAATATGGGTATGTATAGATTGGGGGGCTGTGTTTGCAGTGTATCTTATTTTCTTGTTTTTCATTGATTTATTTTCATTAATTATGTATCCAATATATGTAGACATAGCTTATGGGGGAGGGTTGGATTCTAGGTCCCACATTAGACTTGGGTGTTTTTTTATCATTATAATACTCTATAAATGAACTCTGTGGCCTCTCTTAAAAGGTATATTTGTTATACGGTCCAACTCTCTATCATTCCATAACTCCAACGACAGAGGTTCAGTTTACATCTAAATTGGTACATAGTACCAAGAATATATTTATTCCTCTATAAAATGTCTCCTAGCGATGGTAAAGTATTAAAGATTCAACTTGATGACCTATTGGCGAAGGACAATATCAAACAAACCACTTCACCTTGGTTTGCAATTAAACCCCTATTTTGAGTTTTATTGGATTTGTTTATAGGAGTTCATTGGAAAAAAATTATTGTTGGAAATATTTCAAGACATTTTTATTGTAATTTGGTAAGTGAAATATGAAAAGGTCGTGATACAACAGTGTACCTGCTTTTTTTTACATATTCGACAATGTAATGATACCAAGTCAACCATCCAATGTAATCTCTCTAACCAAGAATAGAAGATCAAGATTGATCATGTTATCCAATGCAGTCAACTATGATTTCCTTTACTTAGTTTATTTATTATGAATTTTTTAAGTTTCTCATTTAGGTAAACATAGGAAATCCATTGACACATGTTTATATTGTATGTGGTGGTTAATGTGGAATATTTAGTGATCCTTGATGAGGAATAATTTTATCATGGGATACATGCCTGATGTTAGAGGTGTTAGGTGGTCATGGGATTGTTGTTGTACATGCACTACTTTGGATGAGATCATGAGACACGTGTAATCTTATATACAATTGAACAATAATAAAAAGGGAGTATGTTTTTATATAAAATGAAGATAGGTATTGTGTTCATGTTTTCTAGTCTCTTCCAAAAAGAGAGATTGTTGTGATAATATTGAACCAATTATTCTAGAATTATCCTTAGACACATGGAGTGATCCTCTTGTGTTTTCATCTCACATAAGATTAACATTTTCATCATTGTTAGAGAATAAGAAGTGTATAAAAAATAGAGAAATATTGAACATCTGTTAGTTGAGAGAGTTTTGAAGATTTATGTTTCCTCCAAAGTGGGTATAACTCAAGAAAGCTATGTCACTAATTCTATAGTTTATGGTAATGTAAGATTAAATTCATTGAATATAAGATTCATGTGAGGAAGATGATATCATCCCTAAAGTAAAGGAATAGATTCACATACATCCCAGATGAAGAATATAGTCCATGGAGATAATATTCTATAAAGGGCATTAATAAAATATTTATATGTGGGAGTGACCCACATAGGATATTTACCATGGGTAGGAAATGATCCCAACATAAATATTATTATGTATTGGGGCTAGGAAAACCATGAAACATGTCAATGACAGTGAATTCATGGATTCATGCATGGTAGTATAGAGAAGATTGTTCTCCATTGATTAACACCCCATTGGGGGTAAATAATGTAATGTGATGGAAAAAATGCTATCCTCCTCCACAATATCTTCTTCTTGGGATAATTGAATTATAATTTTGTTCTTCAGCATGGATCATTGTCCACTGAGAGTCCCATTTCACTCCCTCCTCCGAAAAGGCTTTGTGATAGTGAGGAGAACACTTGGGACTTCTTTACCATGCACAATTGCATAGATATTTTCCAAGACAGTGCCACAAAATTTATTTTCTAATTGGTGATGGTGTGTATGTGTTGTGGTTAGAAAAACCCCACTAACCCATCTTGCGAAAAAGGAAACAGGAAGGGCTAGTAGCATCCTATAAATGGGGATCTCTTCTTGAAGCTTTATCAATCATCGTTGTAAATCATCTTATCCCATCAGTAACTGTGTGGTATTTTGTGAGTTTTTCTCCCATCATATTCAAGGGAGATAATTATGAGAGATATTATCCATGTAATTGTGAGAGAATATGTACCCACATTTTCCCTGAGTGAGATCCTTCTATATGACCCTGATTTTTATCTAATCTTTTCGTGTTTTTCTAAATTATATATGGATTCATCTTATTGTTCACTTTTACACTATATTTTGTCTCCTAATTATTACTGCACCAATGAGAAAATCATTTTTGGTCAAACATGTGGTATCCGAGCAAGGATTAGGCTAGATACTATTCATTTTTTTAGATATTAATAATTCTCATAAATTTTATTGTGCTTTGTGATTTCAACTGCAACTAATATTTCACATCAGCCTAAATTTATTAAGAGTTTTAGATAAACTATTGTTAGATAGAGGAGGGTTTTGATTGAAAACATGTTCTAATTATGTTGAGATTTTAGATCAAGAAACTCAATGGGAATAATTTTCCCTTGTGGAAAATGAAGATGAAGGCAGTACTGTGGATGGATAATTACTTGAAATTGGAGAAATACCTGGAGGTGTGATGATGGATATTGAATTAATTAGAAGTTAGGATCATAACAAGGAAGAAATGTACTTTTGGTTATGGGGATGTTCTTATCAAGGAAAGAGAAAATATTCATAGAGGTAGACATCATCTCAATGACACATGGAAAATCAAATCATGAGAAATGGGGCACCTGATGTCTTGTTGAGAATGATTTGATCAGAATGAAACTATCCCGGTAGAACTTTTGTACATGGGGAATGATCCCACATAGAACTTTGTTGGATTCAATAAAATTAAGTTGAATATTCATGATGGTTTTGTATGACCCATCCATGGAGTATTCCATGTAAGGTCTTAAAAATTAATATATTGTGTTTGTGAAAATTTGATGACATAAGGTGAAAGACTCACACTGAGAATGGAGTGATTAGAATTGTGAAGGGTGCTCTTGTCTTGGTAAAGGCAGGGTATATCTCAAATAACATGTACATTATAGCGGTTGAAACATAAAAGGAGGTGGAAATTCTGGTCACATCAAGTGCCTTGATAGAAGAAATGATGATTTCATGGAATTAGAAACTAGGTCATATATATGAATAGAGACTAAAGATACTTGTTGACCAATTGTTTATATATGGACACAAAAAGGTATCCTTAAAATTTGGTGAGAATTTATTTTGGTGAAAACATTATATCTTAATGTTACAGATTTCAATATTAAGAAAAAAGTTGATATTTGTGTCGATATATTCTCATGTTTATAATACACCAGTATTCACTTTTTATCCTATATTGATTATTATTCCACAATTTGTTGAGAGTATCTAATGAAGGGGGAAGATGATGTTTTTAATGTTTTAAAAACATTCAAATCATAGAAGTATATTTAATCCAGATATAAAATCATGTGTTTAAGGACTGAAAATGGTGGAAAATATACTAGTTAAGAGTTTCATAAATTTCTATCAATGAAACGCTATCAAGAGACAGTTCATAATGGCATATACTCCTTAGTAGAATGGAGTGGTAGAGAGGATGAACATGACCCCATTGGATTTAAATATGGAGATGTGGAAGGCAGTAGTAATTTTAAAGACCTTTTTAGAAGAAGTATTGAATAATGTTTGTTTTGTTCTCAACTGATCTCATTAAATGAAATTTTCTCTGAAAACATTAATTGATGTTAGGAAGGGAATATAGTATGACTATTCTCAGTTACATACTTTTGGATGTCCTATATATTCATTTTTTAATGAAAAGGAATGATCAAAGTTAGATTTGAGATCCATGAAATGTGACATCATGGGATACAATGATGGGGTGAAGGGGTATCGTTTGTGAGACCCAACTGTCCAAAAAATTATCATCAATACAGATTATATTTTTGATCAAAATGAGGTGAAAATATAATTGATGGATACATGGAGTAATTGAATACAAAAAATGAAATAGTCAAAGTAGATGAAAAATTCAAGGAAGAACGTGTCTCCTATTAGGAATTACCAGACCATGATGATCAAGTGTCATTTGATTATATACCATGACGGCCATCTCGGGATAAAACAGAACCATTATGAAACTCAAACTATGTCACTGTGAGAAATAATACTATAATGATCCATTCTTTTCATACACAAATATTAAATCTATTTAGATTAATATTCAATAAATAATAATACTAACAACACTGTAATCGTAATGGTCTAGTGTCTTTAGAGACTATATAAACAATCATATTATATTATAAAAGATATTCAAATTCTCCCATATATATATTCTCTAATAGTTCTCCCATTAGGTATACCATACCTAAACATTTCTTCATCAGTCTGGAACTCTTGTATTGTACACTTACCAGAGAAGGGGAGGGGTTCATAAAAGCCTGAGTTAGTATAGTATTTATTGTTTTTAGTAAGTAAGTTTGTTTTTCTTTAGTAGTTTGTTTTTCATGGTTTTTATATTAAATGGAGAGGAGGAAGATTTTTTCAATAATTTTGATAGAAGGTAGTTGGTAGGATTTGGGCTAAGCCTTAGGAGAGTGAATTATTCCTGTATATTCTCTATATGGTCCATGTAATTTTCCCTTTATAGCATAATTTATTTATTTAGAGTTGTTTTTCTAGTTTTATTCTTTAGTATCTCTCTTCTAGGACTCTTACTATCATCTATTGTCTATGAATTTGGATATTTTATTGAGAGATTTATAGAGAGGGTTTTATAGACTATTCATTTTGAAAAAATGGACTGGATATATCATTACCACTATATAACCACACGTATGTATTCTAGAATAAATATTATGGAAATAATGGTCACCACTGTGATGTCTACTATATCTAACATGAAGATTTCTATTTTTGTGTTGGGATTTCATGTACAAGAGATCCTAGAAGTGATGGATTAACTTGATAGTGGGAAGGTATAAAGTGTGGTTTAGAAAGATAGAAATGGAGAGTATATTGATGAAAACAAAAGCAGTAATTAGATGTAAGAAGGAATAGTGGGGACAAGGAGTAGTGTGAGAATGGAAGTAAATACCAAATTGATAGAAGAGAAAATTTATCTTTTGTCTCAAGTCAAGTAGAAATTATATTATTCTTATAAGTGGATCTAGTATCATGGATCACTCTACATGAGTCATAATTCTTAATTCACCTAACACAAGAATATTTGAAGGATCCTATGGCGCAATGGTGTAGGGAAATAGTAGCTTAAAACATTATGATCTCATTAAAGTCAAACAATTAAAATATTTTGTGAATGTAACTCAATGATGATTTGATCAACCCTTATATAAGTACAGAGGATAAAAATTAAGTGATCTATTTGATGGGGTTTTCAAAAAATGACATAGAAAAATAATACATTGATGACTTTGAGTGGATAACCATTTAGATTATGGAATTAACACATCATGGGTACATGATTCTTTTCATAAGTGGATTGAGACCTAAAATTGAATGTTCTGTTTTAATACTTGAAATTCTCAACCAGGCGCAACTTCTTCTATGGTCTTGAAGGGTTGAGTTGGAGTTTATTATTAAAGGAAACATAAACCATCCATATCCACATAGTATGAAGAATGGTTTTGGAGGATTTGGGTGTGGTCGGACATCAAGTGTATTAAATATTGAACCTATAGTAAAAGGGAATGAAATATAAGACTGTGGAAATTGTGAACCTCAGTAGAGAGGAGTCTGTAATTTATCCAGAGATGAATTTGAAGAGTGGAAGGAAAATAGGTTTTGTAAAACATCGGGAAAAAAGTTCAATATTGGGAACAAATGCATAGAAAATGGTTTCAAATATTAGGTTTGGGAATGTATGGAGCCCCTGTAAGAGGGATCAAATTAACCTGATTAAATAATGGATAAATTGGAAATGTTAGTGGACATGATGGAAATATATATTCTTGGAACAACAACCAACTAGTTAAAATGGAAAAAAGGTTAGGAATACTAAAAATATTATGGTGGAATTAAAAAAATAGAGGGATACATTAATTATCTTAGTGGATAATGGTCATAATAACAATTTTATTTCATAATAGATATTGAAATCCCTTAATGTATGAATTTTAGATACTAAGAAATTTTTTATTAGAATGGAGGATGTGTATCATGTTGTTTCCAATGGTTTTTTATGGTCCATGAAAGCATATTTGGGAGAAGAGGAATTTAAAATTGATGCTTACATTCATGATAGGTTATAACCAGATTTGGTAAAGGTAATATCATGGATATAAATAATGGGTTATGTTACCATGCATTGAAAAAACATAACTGTCGAATTTGTTTATAAATGGATGAATATTTTGATTCATGGGCCATTTCAAGCACAAGGTTTACCTGGAGCTTTAAATGAATTCATGGGATTAGAGAAATGTGTGGTACAAGGTTTGTAGTGGATTTGTATAGGATATTTTGGCATGGAAGAGATATAATAGATTCTATCGCAAAAGTTTTATCTGTATGTGATGTTTCTCTAGTATTCAACAATCTTTGATATATTTACTAGATTGCCTACCATGAAGAAAACCGATCATGCCATCATATTAAAATAAGAAGATGATCCAATAAATATCCAACCATACAAATATAGATTTTAATATGAAAAATGAGTTATAAAAGAAGCTTCTAGATTTTTTAACACGCTTATACATTTGAAATATTACCATTCCATATTCAATTCCTATAATTTTGATGAAAATGAAGGATGGAGTTTAGAAGATGTTTTTAGATTACTAGGTATTGAATTAGATGAAAATGCCTAATAGGTTTCATATTCTAGTGATAAAAGAGTTGATGGATGAGCTATAGGGGGGAATATATTTTACTAAGATGGATTTGAAATTTTGTTTTCATCAAGTGAAAAAAGGAAGAAAATATTGTGAAAATGGGATTCTGATTTCATGAGGCAAATTACAAACTCATAGTAATGTCGTTCAGATTAACGAATGCTATTCCCACTCTTCAAGCTGTAATGAATTAATTTTTTTATCCATTGATTCACCATGTGTAATTGGTGTTCTTTGATAATATACTGATTTAAACTAGAAAGTGGGAAGGAAATTTGGGAAAACTGTGTTCATTAATATAATTTTTGAAGGAGAATCCATTGATTTCCCATGAAAAGAATTTTTCCCTTAGGAAGAAATAAGTAGAGTAATTAGGACACATTATTTCAAAAAAAAGTGAATGTCTATAATCCCATGAAAATTGAGGCCGTTAAGTAGTGGATGGTGCTACAAAATGATAACCATGATTGTGGATTATTGGTCCAAATTGGTTATTTTGATAAATTTAGATGGAATAATGGAAAATTGAAAAGCATTTAATTGTTTCGAGAAATAAATATGGATTACGGTCGCCTTTCAGAGAACACTGAGATTATGAAAAAAAATGATGGACTCTATAAATTCTTCTTATGTATTACAAATTCCAAATTTTTGTAATGGTTTTTTAGAGGAATATGATGCTTTAGGTTCTATATTATGGGTTGTATTTCCATAATCAGGGTAACCCATTTCTTATTTTAGGAAGACATTATCCTATTCAAATTTGAAAAAAATATGTTCACAAAAAGGAGCATATGTCATTAGTACTATCTATTCATCATTGGAAATAATACCTAAGGGGATGATGATTTAAATATTATACTGAACAATGAAGTCTCATATATTTTTCGAATTAGAGGATAGTACCAAAATAATATTCATGTTCTCATGAAAAACATAGAGGTTATGATTTTGATGTTTTTTATAAACCTGGATAGATGAATAAAGAAGAAAATGATTTATCAAGAGTAGAAGTTGGAGAAAACATAGATGTGTCTACTTCTCATACTAGTTTTTAATAAATTCAGTTAGACAAGGAGGATATACTTAAATATGATATACTAAAATAGTTGGTGGAAACCTTGAAACTTGGTATAAATGGTAGGCATGATTACACATATCAGTATGGTTTGTTATTAATAATAATTGTTTCTTTTTGTTACATAAATTTGTTCTAATTTAAAAACTTCTTTATTAATTTCAATTTAGCTGCTGATGGATGAAATTTATGCTATTTGAAGACTTATAAATGGATGAAAATTGTGTTTTTGGACTGGAATGACTTAGGGAGTACAAAAATATGTCATAGATTGGAGTGTCTTCAAAAAAAATTTGGACACTTCTTTAAGTAGGCCTGCTTCAACCATGTCAAATCCATGACTTGATTTGGGAAGAAGTTTATAACTATTTTGTGATAAGGCTTCTGAAATCACAGGGCTATGATGTAATTCTATTTGTAGTGAATATATTGAGTATTTATACACACCATATTCCACTAAAGCAGCATCATAATGAAAAATTTGTTTTTGAAGTGTTTATGAAGGAATTAGTATGATTACATGATTTTTACAAAGAAATAGTTAGTAAGAGAGATCCTTTGTTTACTGGGTTATTTTGGAAGTAACTTTTCAGTTTCAAGGAACTCTATTAAAAATGAGTTCTTCTTGTCACCCATAATATGAAATCCCATCAAGGTTTGTGAATAGATGCATGGAAAATAATTTGAGGTGTTTCTCCTCGGATCATCCAAAGTAGTGGGTCAGGTGGATAACTTGAGAGGAGTACTGCTACAAAACCTATTTACATACATCTGCATGGAAGACACTATTTGAGATCATATATTTCCACAAGCCACTATATATTGTTCATTATGATGGGGGATTGGTAGCGGTCGAAGCAGTTGATGCAGTGTTGGTTGACCGTTAGGAATCTTTGAAATTGATCTGAGAAATCCTCTAACATGCACAACACCATATGGTCAAATATGGAAACCAACATAGAAGGGAGGTGTGATTTAATTTTCTTTATTGGATATCAGTTATTTTGAGGCCAAATAGACTTGAAAAAACAACAAAAATTAAACCAGAGTTGGATTCTAGGTATTATGGACCTTATAAAGTAGATAGAGTTGTTGGTTCTATTGAATATTGACTTTTACTGCCAGCTTATACCAAATTACATCCAATATTTTATGTGTCTCAATTAAAAGATACATATGGAGTTATACATAAAGATACATTTATACACACTGATTTTTTTGAAAATTAGGATTTTCATGGGCGAATTTTAGTAGAAAAAATTCATGGGAAAACACTACAATGGATTATCAAATGGAATTATAGATATGATGAAGAGGATACATGGGAGGATGTGGGGGTGATACAAGGTCAATTTCCTCAATTTAACCATGGGGAGAAGGTGAGTTTATTATAACGTGGTATTAATTTTCTATGGCATCCCACCTTTTTATTACGTAAATTTTCATTACATTTTACCTACATAGGATCTTTAAAGTCTAGTGTCTTGGAAATTAGTAACATAATAAATGAAAACAACATAAAACATATTTCTAATAAACCTGTGATGATTCATCATAGGTTCATCTTAAGTACAATTAGTGCATCTCATAACCTGGATACATAGATCAAAGGAAAGGGTGAGTAGAAGGCCAAGTTAGGGAAACAAGGGAATAAGCTTACTTGTGAAATCAATATGAACTATATAAAAACATAAAGACATGAGCAATGGAATGTAACGACCTAAAGTTTCATTAATGGAAATCCCTCTTGATCTTATTAAATGTCTCTTTATGTTTATATAAAATGTCATCTTCTTTGGTTTTATGTTAAGAATTTTGACCGTTGCTAATATATCCA
Organism: Viscum album; assembly: GCA_963277665.1. NCBI lineage: Eukaryota > Viridiplantae > Streptophyta > Magnoliopsida > Santalales > Viscaceae > Viscum > Viscum album. The sequence goes on from OY728147.1 coordinate 793,349,555, forward strand.
TTGAACAGTGATCACATGATTTGTATAAAAATAGGACTTTAACAAATCCAATTTACTCAGAAAAAATAAGCGATGGCCTCATCTAGTAGAATTGCTCCATACGAAGCCCATTTGTCAGAGCTCAGAAAAGAGGTAGCATCCTTGGGCTTCTCTCTTGACCAAGCCCAAGCTGAGCTTCATCATGTCAAGCTCGAACGGGACCATCTACGTGAAAAGTGGAAGTTGATAGAGATTACCACTCGAGCAATGTTATCCGAGCCACCCCAAGAGTCTGTTACCATCGCACACCTTACCCTTAGGTCTTATGTGGCTGTTTTAAGGGGTTAAGTAACTAATCGATAGTACTATGTTCATGTACACTATTTTTGTATAATTTCTTGTCATTATTGATACATTTTAAATAGTTTTTAAAGTACAAATGGTGTTTTAGTTATTATTTAATTAAGAAATATATTTTATTAAATTAAGGTATTTTTGAATTAAATAATATTTTAATAAAATATTATTATTATTATTATTAGATTAATTTTATTATATATAAATGATCATATAATTGTATGAATGCAATTATAAATTTTATTAAGGTTTGAAAGCCATTTTTGTCAAAACCCGTGAATTTTCGATAAATGTCGGTTTTTATTTTAAAAGTAAAAATTAACATATTTAGAAAATTATTTAGATAAAATAAATGTTATTTTTGGAATCATGACATCTAAATTATCCCACGGTGAATTTTTCATAATTTTCTGAGACAGTCAAATTTTTGAGTAAAAATTAAATACCGTTTAAATATATAATGTGTTTTATGACATCATAATGACCCAATAGTGATTTAATAAAATACTATAATATTTATGTTCGGCCAATATATGTTTTACCATTAAAATAATGTAATTTTGGGTTTTTTTGGCTTACTTTTCAAAGCATTAATGGACCCCTCAAGACTTATTAAACACTTTGTCTTTTTAAATTAATTTCCATGGGAGTGTGACTCAACTCCACATAAGCAACCCTATTATTTTAAGAAGTTTGGACTTTTTCCTATATAAAATATTGTTTTCCTCTTCCCTTTTCCAATAAACATGGGAAAAAACCATGGGATGGTTTGTGGTTTGGATTAATTTAATGTAAGGGGACCCAAACCTAAATAATAAAGAATTCCCTCACTTTTCCTATATAAACCCACCCAAGCTCCCACTTCCTCCTCACTCAACGCCTTTTAAGTTCGTCCAACTTCTGATATACTCTCTATAGAATCCTACCATGGTGCACCAATCTCCCAAGAATCCTCTCACAAGCCTCTCTCTAGCCTTTGGAAGCACACTTCCAAGTAAGGGTTTTCCTTCCTTTCTCAATTTTGTCCAATTTTCTTTAAGTTGTTTCGCCCTGTTAATTACAATTATGAATTTTGGGGTATGGTTTCACACCTCCCTCATACTTCCCTCTTTATGTTTGAATGATGTAAGACCCCTTTATTTGTCATTAAATTCCTCTCATGTACACCCGTTACTATACCGAAATTCCGAAAGGAACTTCTCTCTCCTCATTTACATTCAAGAAATACTTTTGTATCATGATTCTAAATTCCATTACAATTGTTGGGACATGTATCTATATGACCTCCTTACTGTCCATTATATGTAAATATGTTTAGGAACACCTTTCTCTCTCATAAACCATTTTTATGAATTCTTATGTCACGACGTTACGCTACCGAAATCACACCGATTTTCTAAGACAATGCCATTGTTTAGTGAATACCATACCCATTTCTCCATCAAGGGTATTCACCTTTATGCACATTTACTTATTGATTATAAAGTTTCATGTATGAACTCCACATTACTTTATCGTGGAATAAGTGATTATGTTTTATGAATCCATGTTTTATGATCCATGTGGCACATTTATGCATGAAATGAAATGTTTAAGAAGGGTGTGCCCTTATAGCGCTCCAATGCATTGGGTAAAGTATAGTTTCATGATACATCATGTGCAGTGAGTGTTGAATCATTCTAATTCAAGGTCAAAAACGGTTTACTCGTGCTTTATGTGCAATGAGGATTTACTCATCCTCCATGTGCAATGAGCCTTGGCTCATGCCAATTCCATGTTAAGTGTTGTTGCCGCAATTCCATGTTATGATTATCACGCTTTATCATGCCTTTATGTTCATGTTTCTTTTATGCTCTATTGATATTCCTCTTGTCTGACATGTATTTTACTCCTCATGTTATTCCATGTGTACTCCCTTACTGGGCTTTATAGCTCACCCATTTCTTATACATGTCCTCAGGTTATCCCATGCAATGCTAAGTACGAGGGAATGTAGTGGTCATGTAAAGTAAGTTTTCAATAAAGATGTTGTATTTCATGTTTCATATTTTTATGTAATGATCCTAAGCCCCAAAGACGCTAAACCTCTCGATCTTCTTTGTTGTATCAAGTGATGTTTTATGTAATAAATCATGTTTATGTTGTAATAAAAGGTAGGATTTTCATAGTTGGTATCAGAGGATAGGTTTAGTTATTATTGGGATAAGGATTAGAAAACCCTAGTGAAGCCTTAGATACAAGACTATGTACAATAAAAATGTCCCTAAGTTTTGGGGAGTATTGAGTAATTGGGTTATCAAGAAAATACATCCTTGCCTGGATACGAGCAGGTAGAGGCGGCTCTGGAACAAATGTATCCTAGTGGTAAAACCCGAAAACACTGTTTTGAGCTAGACTCGAACGGGAACTAGTGCACAAAAATGGGCCTTGCTGCACTCTTGGTTACAACACTCCCGGGGGATATGTTTTGATAAATTCACAAGCTTAGTATGAACCCTTATTAAGGGAATTAAGAAAAATGCCCCTAAGAATATATGTCAGAAAGTAGATCATGAAAATCCTAGATTCATTCCTATATATTCATGAGTTAAGGAAATGAAATTTTATTTATAAGTCATCTACTTTTTCTTTGGATTACCCTTATTGTGTTACCCCTAAATCTCCTTTTATTCCATCCAATGGCCGGTAATAGGAGCACTCGGGCTAACAACTGTTGTGAAGATCAGTGTGATGACTGTACTAATGAGATGCCCAATCCAATGGGAGTGGGAATCGTGATCTTTTTCATGCTTCTCTCTTATCTAACTCAATTTTAGAATATAAACACGGGTCAAGAGGAACGTCCAAACCCCCCTATGAAGGAACAAGTCGCTATCGAGAGCTTCATGAGAAAACGGCCTCCTACTTTTAGTGGATCATCTGATCCCAAGATTGCTGAACAATGGATCAACTCCATTGAAAAGATCTTCTCCATCCTCAATGTTCTGAACAAGAGAAGGTTCTCCTGGCAGCTTATCGTATAGAGGGTGAAGCTGATCAATGGTAAACGTTGATCAAAAATACAAAGCCTGAGGAGGAGATCGAGGAGTTGGAATGGAAGGATTTCTGGAAGATGTTTTTCGATAAATATTGACCGTGAACCCTCCAGCTTAATATGGAAAGGTACTTCCTTTCCCTCAAGAAAAAAGACAAAGAATCTGTTGGAGCATACGAGGAAAAATTCACAAGTCTTGCACGATACGCTTCCGGATTTGTTGTTACCCTCGAATGCAAGGTTGACCGCTTCTTTGGTGGGCTGAAGCCTAGCTTGTGGAAAGAATTAGCGATCCGTGACTTTGACATCTATGAGGAAATTGTCCGATGTTCCCTCAAGTTCGAAATAGAGATCGGGTAATCACAAGGGTATTATGGGGACAGGAAGCGTAAGGTGGACTTCAATGCTGGTGCTCCGATGGATAAATACAACACTGCTAAGAAGATCCAGCACCCCACTTTCCAAAAGTGCGGAATGAAGCACCCTAGAAATTTTCTTAAGGGGAGGAGGAAATGCTTCAGGTGTAGAAAAGAAGGCCACCTAGCTATTAACTATCGGAAAGAAAGACCCGCGGCTGCGATAGAGGAGAGGAACGCTCTGTTTGAACCTCAATGCATTGTACAATGCTACAAATGAAAATAACCGGGTCATTTTGCAAATCATTTCCCTAATCCAAGGGTTTTAGGAGACAACCAACAACCTCCAAGGCAGTAAGGAAGAGATTTTTCCATCACTTCTACCGAAGTGAACCCCGACAACAATGTGGTGACAGGTACGCTAGTTATTCATTCCAGAATAGCGAACATACTTTTTGATTCAGGTTCTAATCATTATTTTATATCTCAAAAGTTTAGTAGAACAATCATAGAACCACCACAAATCATGCTAGTGAAGATGTCTGTGATTACAGAAAATGGGGAACTAATTGCATTCCATGAATATAAGTCCTCCCCTGTTATAGTCTGTGGATTGAATTTCTCGGTGAACCTCGTCATAATCCCTCTCGTGGAATTTGATGTAATTTTCGGCATGGATTGGATTTCCTTATATAGAGCCAACATAAATTGTCAGGAGAGGTAAATCACACTCCATATGGAGAATCAACCCCCAATTCTTTACAAGGGCAAGGAAGAAGATGAATCTCTTTTATCTCCATCATCTCAAGCATGGATATTACTGTCTTATGAGCATGCGTATCTGGCTCAAATGATTAAGTCCAAGGAAGAAACCATCCTTTAAGAAATGCCTATTGTGAGGGAATTCGCGGAAGTGTTTCCCGAGGAACTGTCTGGCCTTCCTCCTAGAAGAGATGTTGAATTCTCAATTGAACTTATAACCAGGGCTTTACCAATATCCAAGACTCCATATAGAATGGCTGTTGTAGAGCTTGAAGAGCAGAAGAAACAACTACATGAGAATCTAGATAAAGGGTTTATACACCCAAGTTCATTACCATGGGGTGCACCAGTCCTCTTCATCAAGAAGAAGGATGGGTCAATGCGGCTTTGCATCGATTATCATGAACTTAAAGAAATCAAGATAAAGAACAAGTATCCTCTCCCAAGAATTGATGACTTATTCGATTAGCTGCATGGAGAACAATACTTCTCCAAGGTGGACTTGCGGTCGGGATATTATCAAGTAAGAGTGAAGAAGGAAGATATCACCAAGACTGCTTTTCACACAAGATACGGGCACTATGAAATCATAGTAATTCCTTTAAAACTCACTAATGCTCTAGAAATATTTATGGACTTAATGAATAGGGTCTTTAGAGATTACCTAGACAAATTTGTGGTAGTATTTATAGATGATATTCTAATATATTCCAAAACCAAGGAGGATCATGAGGAACATTTAAGAACTGTACTGGAGACTTTGCGTAAGGAGAAGCTCTATGAAAAGTACAAAAAGTGTGAGTTCTAGTTGAAGGAGGTCTCATTCTTGGGCCATATCATCACAAGCAATGGAATATCTATGGACCCCTCCAAAACAGATTCAATTGAGGGATGGCTGAGGCAAACATCGGTAACGGATATCCGTAGCTTCTTGGGATTAGATGGATATTATCGACGATTTGTGAGAAATTTCTCATGATTTTCTAACACTCATACCAAGATAACTCGAAACGGAGTAAAGTTTTCTTGGAGTGATGAATGTGAAGAAAGATTCAAGGAGTTGAAATGGAGGATTATCACTGCGCCCATACCCACTTTACCCACAAGTGGGGAACTTTTTGTTGTTATCAGTGATGCTTAAAAGATAGTCTTAGGCTGTGTGCTGATATAGAATGATAAAGTTATATCCTAGGCCTCAAGGAAGTTGAAAATCCATGAGCGAAACTATCCAACGCATGATCTGGAGTTGGCAGCAGTGATCTTTGCTTTGAAAATCTGGCGGCATTATCTCTATGGGTAGAAATGTGAGATATATACTGCCACAAGAGTCTTAAATATATATTCACACAGAAAGAGCTTAATAGGAGCCAGAGAATATGGATATAGATCATCAAGGATTATGATTGTTTAATCCATTACCACCCTGGGAAAGAGAACAAGGTGGAAGATGCCCTAAGTTGAAAGGATCCAGTGATTCTATCAATGATGAGAATTGAGAAGGATCCAATCTTCTTAGACTTGATGAAGATGGACATGGGAATCACAGAGAAGGGAGCATCATCAATCCTTTGACAAATGATTGCTCAACCGTCTCTTTTGGAAAGGTTAAAGGATGCTCAAAAGGATGATGTAAGATTTCAAGAAAAAGTGGAAGATATCGAAAAAGGGAAATCCTCGGAGTTTAATGTTAATGAAGAAGGAATTTTGCGGTTTGGGAAAAGACTATGTGTTCCATCATGTTCGGAGATGAAGAAGGATCTTTTGGATGATACACATAGTTCAAATTTCTCTATTCACCCAGGGAGCACAAAGATGTATCGAGATCTCAGAGAAAACTTTTAGTGGGATAATATGAAGAAGGAGATCACTGAATATACATCAATGTGTCTGGTGTGTCATCAAGTGAAGGTAGAGATGCATAAGTCTAAGAGGATGATGCAACCATTTCCCATACTAGAATGGAAATAGGAGAACATCACCATGGACTTTGTCACCGGACTTCCAAAGACATCAAAAGGCGACAATGCAATCTGGGTTTTTGTGGATCATCTTACCAAGAATGCACACTTCATTGCTATTCGGGAGGATTTCTCATTGGATCAACTGGCACAGATATATATCAGAGAAGTGGTAAGGTTTAATGGAGTACCACTATCTATTGTGTCTCACCGAGATCAAATATTCACCTCTAATTTTTGGAAGAGTCTTCAACATGATCTGAATACTGAACTGAACTTCAGTACGACCTATCATCCTCAAACTGATGGCCAATCCGAGCGGACTATCCAAACACTTGAGGATATGTTGAGAGCTTTATCAATGGAATTTAAAGGAGGACGGGATCAACATCTTCCTCTGGTGGAGTTCTCTTATAATAACAGTTTCCACTTGAGCATCCAAATGGCACCATATGAATCCCTGTATGGGAAAAGGTTCAGAACACCGGCATGTTGGGATGAGGTTGGTGAACGTATGCTGCTTGGACCATAAATGGTCGAGGAAATGGTGGAGAAGGTAAAAACCATTCAGCAACATATCAAGGTAGCCCAGAGTCAACAGAAGAGTTATGCAGATAATCGTCAACAAGACCTTGAGTTTAAAGTGGGAGACATGGTGTTTCTACGCATATCTCAATGGAAGAAGGTCATGCGGTTTGGAAGGAAAGGGAAGTTAAGTCCAAGGAACATCGACCCCTTCGAGATTCTTGATCAGGTCGGGGCTGTGGCAAATGACTAGCACTTCCACCTACCATGGCCAAAGTACATGATGTCTTTCATGTATCCCTCTTAAGGAAGTACATACCAGACCCTTCACATGTACTCTCTTCTGAGGTGGTACAATTGGAAGATGATCTTTCTTATGAGGAGCAACCAGTGAAGATCATAGATTTTAGAGAAAAAGTTCTACGAAATAAGACAATTCCCCTCATCAAGGAGTTGTGGAGAAACCACAAGTTTGAAGAAACGACTTGGGAATTGGAGGAAATGATGAAGCTAAGTTACCCACATCTATTTTAGTGTGGGAAAAGGGAAATTTCGAGGGCAAAATTTATTAAGGGGGGAATATTGTAACGACCCAAAGTTTCATTAATGGAACTCCATCTTGATATAATTAAATGTCTCTTTATGTTTATATAAAATGTAAACTTCTTTGGTTTTATGTTAAGAATTTTTACCGTTGCTAATATAGTCGTTGAACAGTGATCACATGATTAGTATAAAAATAGGACTTTAAAAATCCAATTTACTCAGTCAAAAGAAGCGATGGCCTCATCCAGTAGAATTGCTGCATACGAAGCCCATTTTTCAGAGCTTGGAAAAGAGGTAGCATCCTAGGGCTTCACTCTTGACTTGGCCCAAGCTGAGCTTCATCATGTAAAGCTCTAACGAGACCTTATACGTGAAAAGTGGAAGTTGATAGAGATTACCACTCGAGCGATGTTATCCGAGCCACCCCAAGAGTCTGTTAACATAGCACACCTTATCCTTAAGAGTTATGCGGATATTTTAAGGGGTTATGTAACTAATCAATAGTACTATGTTCATGTACATTATTTTTGTATAATTTCTTGTCATTATTGATACATTGTAAATAGTTTTTAATGTTCAAATGGTGTTTTTAGTTATTATTTAATTAAGAAATCTATTTTATTAAATTAAAGGATTTTTTAATTAAATAATATTTTAATAAAATATTATTATTATTATTATTAGATTAATTTTATTATATATAAATGATCATATAATTTTATGAATGCAATTATAATTTTTATTAAGGTTTGAAAGACATTTTTGTCAAAACCAGTGAATTTTCGATAAATGTTGGTTTTTATTTTAAAAGTGAAAATTAAAATATTTATAAAATTATTTAGATAAAATAAATTTTATTTTTGGAATCAGGATGTCGAAATTATCCAATGGTGAATTTTTCATAATTTTCTGAGACAGTCAAATTTTTGAGTAAAAAATAAATACCGTTTAAAAATATAATGTGTTTTAGGACATCATAATGACCCAATAGTGATGTAATAAAATACTGTAATCTTTATGTTCGGCAAATATATGTTTTACCATTAAAATAATGTGATTTTGTTTTTATTTGTCTTACTTTTAAAAGCATTAATGAACCCCTCAAGACTTACTAAACACCTTGTCTTTTTAAATTAATTTCCATGGGAGTGTGACTCACCTCCACATAAGCTACCCTATTATTTTAAGATGTTCGTAATTTTCCCTTATAAAATATTTTTTCCCTATTCATTTTTCAAAAAACCATGGGCAAAAACCATGGGATGGTTTGTGGTTTGGATTAATTTAATGTAAGGGGACCCAAACCTAAATAATAAAGAATTTTCCTCACATTTCTATATAAACCCACCCAAGCTCCCACTTCCTCCTCCCTCAAAGCCTTTTAATTTCATCCAACCTCTTCCTTACTCTCTATAGAATCCTCCCAAGGTGCCCCAAGCTCCCATGAAGCCTCTCAGAAGCCTCTCTCTAGCCTTTGGAAGCACACTTCCAAGTAAGGGTTTTTCCTTCCTTTCTCATTTTTGTCCAATTCTCTTTAAGTTGTTTCGACCTTTTAATTTAAATTATGAATGTTGGGGTATGGTTTCTCACCTCCCTCATACTGCCCTCTTTATTTTTGAATTATGGGTGACCCCTTTCTCTATCATTAAATTCCTACCATGTACACCCGTTACTATGCTGAAATTCAGAAAGGAACTTCTCTCTCCTCATTTACATTCAAGTAATACTTTTGTATCATGAATGTAAATTCCATTACAGTTGATGGGAAATGTATCTATATGACATCCTTACTGTCCATTACATGTAAATATTATGAGGAACCCCTTTCTCTCTCATCATACATTTTTATTAATTCTTATGTCATGCCGTTACGCTGCTAAAATCACACCGATTTTCTAAGCCAATGTCATTGTGTAGTGAATACCAAACCAATTTCTCCATCAAGTGTATTCACCTTTATGCTCATTTACTTATTTATTATAAAGTTTCATGTATGAAATCCACATTTCTTTATCGTGTAATAAATGATTATGTTTTATGAATCCATGTTTTATGATCCATGTGGCACACTTATGCATGAAATGAACTGTTTAAGAAGGGTGCGCCCTTATAGCGCTCCAATGCATTGGGTAAAGTATAGTATCATGATCTGTCATGTGCAATGAGTGTTGACTCATGCTAATTCAAGCGCAACAAGGGTTTAATCTTTCTTTATGTGCAATGATGATTTACTCATGCTTCATGTGCAATGAGCCTTGGGTCATGCTAATTCCATGTTAAGTGTTGTTTCCACATTTCCATGTTATGATTATCACGCTTTATCATGCCTTTATGTTCATGTTTCTTTTATGCTCTATTGATATTCCTATTTCCTAACATGTATTGTACTCCTCATGTTATTCCATGTTTACTCCCTTACTGGGCTTTATAGCTCACCCATTTCTTATAAATGTCCTCAGGTTATCCCATGCAATGCTAAGTACGAGGGAATGTAGTGGTCATGTAAAGTAAGTTTTCAAAAAAAATGTTGTTTTTCATGTTTCAAGTTTTTATGTAATGATACTAAGCCCCAAAGACACTAAACCTCTCGATCTTCTTTGTTGTATCAAGTGATGTTTTTTGTAATAAATCATGTTTAAGTTGTAATAAAAAGCAGGGTTGTCATATGGAAGTACAGTAATTTCATAATGAAAATACCATAAAACATAACATGAATATGTGGCTACCACATTTAATTTATAAATTCATGAACATATCACTAAGGTTCATCCCCAAGATGTCATAACAATTACCAATGTTATTCACCAAGGTATCATGAAACTTGTCATCTCTAGCGATTAAATTCTTAACCCAATGCATTAGGGATCTATCAGGGCGCACCCATAATATATCTTTATATTCATGTGATCCACATAGATCACAATCAAAAATTTCATAAATAACCCATATAGAACAAAAGAAATGGTTTTCATTTCAAAATTGTGACGTTTTAAAAGTTATAAAAAATCAATATGTCATTTATAACCCATGGAAAGGGGTGGATGATATATGTATGTCAATTACAGAATCAAATATATAATTTTTTTTATTTATGAACACCCGTAGAAAATAAATAGGTCTAGGTATTCACATAAATAAAATAAGAGAATTTCTTGATAGAAAGAGGGAGGAATTTTGGGATGAAAATTCCACATCACAACGACTACATAACATCTTTTTAGAAAACATTAAAAAGAGAGGGTACAAGGGTAACCCATTCATAAATTACTCATAATAAACTATAAATCCATAATAACATAGAGATAAGAACATGGTATGGATATTTGAATGACATACCACATGAAAGGGAAACTGGAAAGGAAAGAGAAGATGCAATTTCTTTTACAAAAAAATTTGGCAGCCTAACGACATCACATAAAATTTCAGAAAATCAACTGATGAGAGGAGAAAGTTTATATTAAAATTTGGAAATGAAATGGAAATTATTTAATATATAGAATAACAAGCCCCCACATAATAAAATGGAACTATAAGACATAACACAAAGGAAGTCTTGACTTAAAAGAGGAGGGTGAAAGGTTCCCATACCTTGAAAAGTAACATCAAAAGCTTGAATGTCGGGACCTTGGGAGGCTTGAGGGAACCTTGGGAGATATAAATACCATAGCTTCGTTTAGGAGGATTTTTGAATGAAAAGAATGAGGTAATGGCTTGGTATTTATAGGAAAAGTGAGGGAATAAATTATTAATTTCCAAGGGACACCGCATTGGTTGTATTTTCAAGACCATGGGCATTACCATGGTATTAGAAACTTGGTACACCTCAAAAAATATCATAAAATTCACAAGTCAACCAGATTATTTATATCATGTTTACATCATCAATGATGTCATTAAACACACTAAACTCAAATTTTTTTTTACTATTCACCCAAAAATCAACTGTTTCGGAAGAATCCCAAAAATTCACTCTAACCTAATATCAATGTTCTTAATTTAAAAATGAACTAAATTTTATGAAAATAATTTTCTAAATATTTTTAATTTAATTTTTAAATAAATTATTATTTATTCTAAAAATACTAATTTTAAACTATAACTCATTTTCTAACACCATAAGAAAGTAATCAATGTCCCATAGAATTATCGTATTCCCATAAGACAATAAATTAACAATTTATGATTAAATTTTATGAATTTAAATTTAAATTTTAAATTATTAAATTAATTATAAAATTGTAAATAAAATATTTATGACATAAAAAAGTACCAAAACAAAAACTATGATAGTTTTTTTCTCTTTTAAGATGTCTAAAATGTATTTATACATTCATGGGTGATATTTATAATTTTTTTGGTCAATTTATTATTCATTATTGTTCACTACTATTCATACGGGTATGTTACTATTCATACTTTACTATTCACTATAAAATAATTTGATCTTATTAGACTTTAAATTTCTTACTAAACATAACTATGGAAATCCATTTTTTGAAAATCAATTCACATTATTAATTATTTAAAGAATACAAAAAATATTTTAAAAACCCCCTTTTTCAAAAATTCATCAATAATATGGAACTTATATAAATTCATCCTATATTTATCCTGACATTTGAAATTCACAAATTTTACCATAATAATAAGTAAAAATTTTATTTATGCAAAATGATTACAGAAAGTAACTATGACTTCGTTAGATAGCCCCTTATAACACCTACATAGGACCTAAGTGTAATGTGTTCTATGTTGATAGAATTTTGGGGTGGTTCAGACAACATTGTCCGAGTGGTGATTTCTGTTAGCTTGAACTTTTCCCTTAGGTGATTTTGTTCAAGCTTCACATGTTGAATTTTGACTTGGGATTGGTCCAGATCAAAGCCCAGTGATGATACCTCCTTCCAAAGCTTCAACAGATGGGCTTCATATGGACCGAGTCTACTAGATTATGCCATTAAATCTTCTTTCTGTATTAGTTAACCAAGATCATTTTAATTTATAAACAGTAATTGTAACGTTAAGAATTTAGTTTCTAGATATCATATTTACCAATATTCATATAAAAGACAAAACCCAACAATTCTATTTTATTGTACCCAGTTCATTAATTAAAGGATATAGTTTTGTTTAGTATAAAATAAAATAACACAAAATTTTTGGAAACAAATATAATTAAAAATTTCAGGTCAGTACATTCTTCCCCCCTTAAAAAATTTTGTCCTTGAAATTTTAACTCATACCCTAAGAAGAGAAAAGGTGTGGGTACTTCTACCTCATAGACTCCTCTAGTTCCCATGTGGCTTCTTCACATTTTTGGTTCCTCCATAACACCTTAACATGTTGAGTAGTCTTGTTGCATAGAACCTTGTCTCTACGATCCAAGACCTCCACCGGCTGCTCCTCATAAGAGAGGTCATGTTCCAATTGTACCACCTCTGGATTTAGTACATGTTAAGGGTTAGGTATGTACTTTATCAAGAGGGATATGTGGAAGACATAGTGAACTTATACATGATTTGGAGGAAGTGCAAGCCTATAGGCCAGTGCTCCTATACGATCAAGGATTTCATAGGGGCCAATGTACCTAGGGCTGAGCTTTTCTTTCTTACCAAACATCATGACTCTATTACAAGGTGAAATTCAAAGAAAGACTTTGTCACCAACATCAAACTCCAAGTCCCTTTGATGGTTGTCGACATATCTCTTTTGTCGACTCTGAGTAGCCTTAAAGTGTTGCTGGATTGCATGGACTTTTTCTGTCATCTCTTGCACAAGATTAGGCCCAAGAAGCTTTTCTCTCACCAGCTTCATCCCCAAAAATAGGTGTTCTACATCTCTTCCCATATAGAGCTTCATAGGGTTCCATTTGAATGATCGAGTGGAAGATGTTGTTGAAAGAGAACTTAACTAAAGAGAGATGTTGATCCCATCCCCATTTAAATTCTGTTGAGCCCATTCTCAACATATCCTTGAGTGTTTGAATAGTTCTTTCAGATTGGCCCTCAGTTTAGGGGTGATAAGACATACTGAAATTAAATTCAGTGCTCATATCATGTTGAAGACTTCTTCATAATTTTTTTGGGAACTTTGGATCACGACTTCATACGATGGAAAGTGTAACTTCATGTAGCCTTACCACTTCCTTCACGTAAATCCTAGAAAGTTGATCAAGAGAGAAATTTTCTCAAATGGAGATAAAATGGGATGTCTTGTTTAGATAGTCCACAATAACATATATCACATTTTTTACTTTGGAAGTTCTTGGGAGACTAGTGATGAAGTTTATAGTGATATTGTCACACTTCTATGCTGGTATCGGTAGTGGCTGCAATACCCCTTTAAGAAGTTGTCACTATACATCTACTTGCTGACATATTAGGCACCTTGAAGTTTAGTCTGCAATCTACCTTTTCATATTATCCCACCAATAATGATCATGAAGGTCCCTAAGCATTTTTGTGCTTCCAAGATGTATAGAGAAAGTAGAGTTTTGAGCTTCATCCATCAGCTCCTTTCTTATTTCTGGAGTAGATGAAACACATAGTCTTGTATGAAATTTTATAACACATTATTTATCAATACTGAACTCAGGAAACTTGACATCCTTCACAACCTCAAACTTCTTCTTTAACAAAGGATCTTTCTTCTAAGAATTCATGATCTTCTCTAGTAATGACAGTTGGGAAACCATTTAGGTTAGGGTTGATGATGCCCTTTCACTTATAATTACCATGTCTAATTTTACTAATTCATTGATCAGAGGATTTCTTTGAATCCTCCTCATGTAAGGAATAACATGGTCTTTCTTGCTTAATGCATCAGTGACTTTGTTTGCTCTTCCGAGATGATAATGAATTGAATAATCATAGACTTTGAGAAGTTCCAACCATATCCTTTGTCTCATGTTCAATTTATTTTTTGTGAAAATGTACTTCAAAATTTGATAGTCTCTGTATATATCAAATTTATCCCTATAAATATAGTGACTCCATATCTTCAAAGCAAAAACAACCGTAGCCAGCCCCATATCATGCGTAGGATAGTTCTGCTCTTGAGTCTTCAACTGTCAAGATTCCTATGAAATGACTCTCATTTTGCATGAGGAAGCACCCAAGCCCTTTCAGTGATGAATCACTATAAATAATGAATCCTTCTCCACTTGAGGGCAGAGTTAACAAGGGTGTAGTAACCAATCTCTTCTTCAGCTTTAGGAAACATACCTCACACTCCTTTGTCGAGATGATCTTGACCCATTTTTGATTTAACATGGTTAATGGATTAGAAAGTTGTGAATTTTTTTTCACAAACCTCCTATAATATCCTGTTAATCCACAGAAACTACGAATCTCAGTTATTGTTGTTGGATGGGGCCACTCTTTTACAAATTTTATCTTTGCAGGGTCAACTGTGATTCATTCATTAGTAACAATGTTCCCCCAGAATGCGACCCGTTGTAACCATAATTCACATTTACTGAGATTTCCAAAAAGCCCATCCATCCATAGAGTTTGTAAAATAACCCTAAGATGATCCTCATGCTCCTCACAAATTTTAGAATATATCATAATATCATCAATAAAAACTACCACAATGTTATCAAGGTAGTCCTTAAATACTCAATTCATCAAATCCATAAAAATAGTTGGTGAATTAGTCAGTCCAAAAGTCATAACAACAAAATCATAATGCCCATATCCTGATTGGAAGGTAGTTTTTGGAATATCTTTATTCTTCACCCTCAACTGATGATAACCAGAATGAAGATCAATTTTAGAGAAGAATTGAGCCCCGTGATGTTGGTAAAAAAACATAAATTCTTGTAAGAGGGTATTTGATCATTACTATGATCCCATTTAGTTATCTATAATAAATTAATCGCCACATCGATCCACCGTTCTTCTTCACAAAGAGAACATGTGCTCCCCATAGAGACACAGTTGGTTGGATAAACCCCTTCTCAAAAAAATATTGGAGTTGTTTCTTTAATTCCTCCATCACAACATTTTATATCCTATATGAGGTCTTTGATATTGTATGAGATCTAGGTACAAGTTCAATAGAGAACTCTACCTCTCTTTCTAGGGGAGGTCCAGGAAACTCCTCTGGAAATACGTCAACGTATTCCTAGATGATGAGGACATTTTCTATCCTCAAACTCTCATTTCCTTATACTTATTCATTGATCAAATCCATAAATAAGGATATAATAGGTTCTTCTAGAGAAAGATAATTTTTATATATCTCTCCTTGGAAGATAATTTAAGGTTATCCATTCAAGACTAATGATATTTCCTTAATTTTTTATTTGATCTTAGCATTATACTTTAAGAGCCAGTCCGTCCTGAGTATAATGTCGAATTCCAGCATGGGAATCACTACTATATTTTCGATAAGATTGTTCTCACTAAAGTAAATACTATAGTGTCTAAATACTTATGATTCTTAGATAATCCCACCATGGGTATTTATTTATAACTCTTCTTTTAAAAAATCAGGGGTTGATTATAAATTCTTTGAAAACATGGTGGAAATAAAGGAATGTGTAGAACCAGTATCAAACAAATTACTTGATAGTTTGAGAGAACAACAAGATTACATGCTACCACATAATTTGGAGATTCAACTTTTTTAGTCATGATAGAGAAATAACAACCTTTATCCCTTGGACTTTGTTGAGGTGGATGGTGGTTCCCCTCTACTTCTCTCAGATTTGGACAGTGCTTGGCAAAGTTCCCAAGTTGTCCACACTTAAAGAACTGGACATCAGGTAGGGCCTTCACCGAATTCCCATTGTCGTTAGTTTTTTGGAAGTTGATGTTTCATTTAAATACGACAATTACTTGCAATATGGACTTCTCTTCCACACTAGTAGCATTTCCCGCTCCTGAGAAGGCAGTTCCCAGAATGCTTCTTCCAACATTTATTACATGTGGGACATTTCACTTGCTTGCCTCCTCTGTCTTGATCAAAGGTCTTCCCTATGTTGGGATCCATATATATCTTCTTATCATTAGATTTATGAGACCACCGTGTCTCACCAAACTCCAACTCGACTTTCATCACACTTAGAATGATCTCCTCATAGCAATCATAGTCTCAGTTGTCTAGATTCTTCCGTAGATGAGGTCTCAGTCCACCGAAGAATCTATCAACCATAACATTGGGATCCATGAAAAATATAGAGGTGTAACATGAAATCCTTGTGAATTTCATCTCGTAGCTTCCCATAGATTCATTCTCCTTCTGCTTCAGCTCAAGAAACTCTTTCTCTATTTTTGTTATCATCGATAGAGGGAAATACATATTGAAGCATATCCCTCTGAACTCTTACCACTATATAGCTTTAACTTCCACTTTTGGCTTTGTGTTTTTAATCCATTCCCACCACTGATCAGCTTCACCCTCTAAGCGATAGAAAGGCAGGTTAAACTTCTCTTGTTATGAATATCCGAACATAGAAAAGATCTTCTCAATAAAGCTAATCCACTATTCATCAATCAATGGGTCGGTAGATCCATTGAAGGTTGGTGTTCATTGATGCATAAAGGATTAAATAGAAAGTTATTCCCTTCATGTTATGATCAGTATCTTAGCTTGATTCATGTTATTTCCCATAACATGAGTCATTTCGTTTATCATTCGCATGAAATTTTCCATTACGTCATCCATCAGAAGGCCGTCAATTCATGGTCCATTACGGTCACCATTTTCATGATTCCTCATATTTCCCACCATTTTTAAAAATAATAAAACCTTACTGACAAACATTTTTCATTTATAAATCTTTTAACTATAACGGATTTTATGTCTTAAAATTTCTTTAAACAATTACATTTATATATAAATCCTTAAAAATGATTCATAAAAATTTTATTATTAACCAAACAGATCCCTCAGAAGTGTCGTAACCAAGATTGAAACAAGGACCATTGTCATGTACTAGGAAACCGTGGGTCAAGCCCAAAACTCCTTGTCAGAGTTTTCACTCCAAGGTGCCTCTGTGTCAGAGCTGCCTTTACCTGCTCATATCAAGACAGGGATATATTTGCTTGATAAACCACTTACTCAATACTCACCAAAATACCATGAAGTTTTCCTATATTAAAACTTTTCTATTAGATTCTTCCTAAAATTTTCATATCTTAATTTCCATAAATATCTAAACTATCCTATAATACCAATTATGGCATCCTGCCTTTTTATTACATAATTTTTTATTTCATTTTACTTACAGAGGATCTTTAAAGTCATGTGTCTTGGAAATATAGAACATAATACTTGAAAGCAGGATGAATCTTCATCATAGGTTCCTCCAATGTACAATTACTTTATCTCATAACCTGGATACATACATCAGAGGAAAGGCTGAGCAGAAGGCCGAGTAAGGAAAACTAGGAAATCAGTTTACTTGTGAAATAAATAAGAACTTGATAAAAACATAAAGATATGAAGAATAAAGGTAGAGGAATTTCATAATGAAAATAACTTGAACCATAACAGAAATATTTGGCTAAAACATTTAATTTATACATTCATGAACATATCATCAAGGTTCATCCCCAAGGTGTCCTGAAAATTAACAAGGTTATTCACCAAGGTATCGTGAAAAATGTCATCTCTAGAGATTAAATTATTTACCCAATGCATTGGAGTGATATCAGGGATTACCCTTATTATTTATTTAAATTCATGTGATCCACATATATTATAATCAAACATTTCATAAATAACCCATAGATAATAAAAGAAATGGGTTTCATTTCAAAATTGTTACATTTTAAAAGTTCTAAAAAACTCGTTATGTCATTTATAACCCATGGAAAGGGATTGAGGGTTATATGTATGTCTATTACAGAATAAAAAATATCATTTTTTTATTTATGAATACCCATATAAAAGAAATAGGTCTGGGTACTCACATAAATAAAACAAGAGAATTTCTTGCGAGAAAGAGAGAGGAATTATGAGATAAATATTCTACAACATAACAGCTACATAACTTCCTTTTAGAAGACATTAAAAAGTGAAGGTACAAGGGTAACCCACTCATAAATAACTCATAATATGGTATTAATACAGAATATCAGGGAGAAAATAACATGGTATGGATATTTTAATGGCATACCACATGAAAAGAAAACTTCAAAGGAAAGAGAAGATGCGATTTCTTTTACAAAATATTCGGCAGCCTAATGATGTCACATAGAAATTCAGAAAATCAATTTATGAGAGAGGAAAAGGGTATATAATCATTTGGACATAAAATGGAATGTAGTAATGATATAGAATAACCATCCCTTGTATAATAAAGTGGAACTATAAGACATAACATAAAGGAAGTCATGACTTAAAAGAGGAGGGTGAAGGGTTCCTTTACCTTGAAGAGAAACTTCGAAAGAATGAAATTTGTGACCTTGGGAGGCTTGAGAGCACCTTGGGAGGACTCCTTGGGAGGTAAAAGACCTGATATTAGTTGATCAGGATTTTGGAATGAAAAGAATGAGGGAATGGCTCTGTATTTATAGGAAACGTGAGGGAATAAATTATTAATTTCCAAGGGACACCTCATCTGTGGTATTTTCAAAACCATGGGCTTGACCATGGTGTTTTCCCATGGTATTGGAAACATGGGAAACCTCATAATATATCTTATTAATAAAAAGTCTTCCAGATTACTTACATCACTATTATGTTATCAATGATGTCATTGAACACCCGAAACTCAAAACTGTATTTTTATTATTCATCAAAAATCAACTGTTTCAGAAAAATCCAAAACATTCACTCTAACATAATATCGATGCTCTAAATTCAAAAATGAACTCTATTTTACAAATGTAATTTTATGAATATTTTTAATTTAAATTTTAAAGAAAATAATTATTTATTCCAAAAATACAACTTTAAAACTTTTAATCATTTTGTAACACCTTAAGAAAGTAATCAACATCCCATAAAAATATCATATAACCATAAGACAATAAAGTAACAATTTATGATTAAATTTTATGAAAATAACTTTCCATTTAAAATTATTAAATTAATTATAAGTGTAAATAAAATATTTATGACATGCAAAAAAACAAAACATAAACTATGATCATTTTTTTACTTTTAAGATGTATAAAATGTATTTATACACTCATGGGTTAAGTTTATATTTTTTTGGTCGATTTACTATTCATTACTATTCATTACTATTCGTAATGGTATGTTACTATTCATATATTACTATTCACTAAAAATTATGTTGATCTTATTAGACTCTAAAGTTCTATATGAACACAACTATAGAAGAACATTTTTTGAAAAAAGTTTATATTATTAATTATTTAAAGAATAAAATCATATTTGAAAATACCCCCTTTTTAAAAAATTCATCAATAATATGGAAATTATATAAATTCATCCAATAATTATCCAGAAATTTGAAATTCACAAATTTTACCATAATAAGAAGTAAAAGTATTATCTATACAAAAGGATTTTAAAAAGTTACTAAGGATTTGTTACGTAGCCCCTTATAACGCCTGCATAGGACCTAAGTGTAAGGTGTGCTATGGTGATAGAATTTTGGGGTGGCTCTGACAACATCGCCCGAGGGGTGATTTCTATCGGTTTAAACTTCTCCCTTAGGCGACTCTGTTCACGGTTTACATGTTGAAGTTCGGCTTGGGATTGGTCCAGAGCAAAGCCCATTGATGCTACTTCCTTCCCATGCTCCGATATATGGGCTTCATATGGCCCGAGTCTATTGGATAATGACATCGACACTTCTTTCTGTATTAATTGACCTAGGTCATTTGAATTTATAAACAATAATTGTAACATTAAGTATTTTGTTTCCAATGATCATATTGACCAATGGCCATATAACTATCGAAACCCAATAGTCTCATTTAATTATACCCGCTTTATCAATTAATGAATATAGTTTTGTTGAGTATAAAATTATATAACACAAAAATTTAGGAAAAAATATAATTAAAATGTTAGGGTCATTACATTGTCCTATGAAAGTGGAGGGTCCTTCCAGCAGTCGGTTGGGTTATCAATCCATACCTTATGTTTTGTATACTTAATAGAGAAGGGGTGGGTTCATAATTGTCATGGGTAATATTTTATTTTTTATTTTTAGATAGTTATTATTTTTTTATTGGGTAGTATGTTTTTCTCAAGGAGGTTATAAATTATAGGGGTTGGGACATTGTGTTGGAATTATATTAGAAGGATGTAGGTAGGCTGTAATATGGGCCTTTTGAGTGTGAAATATTCTATGAGATTCTCCAGAAGGGCCATCTAATTCATCCTTGGAAGCATAATGGAAGCAGTAAGATATTTGTTTCTATAGGTATTCTCTTGTATCCCTCTTCCAAAACTCATAATCTCATTTATTCCACATCAATACCAAAACTCTCATAAATTATAAACTTGATTTATGGTATAATCGTTATCATTTCAAAAAACATAGTCCATAATTGTGAAAATCCTGA
The DNA here is from genome assembly GCA_963277665.1 of Viscum album. NCBI lineage: Eukaryota > Viridiplantae > Streptophyta > Magnoliopsida > Santalales > Viscaceae > Viscum > Viscum album. The sequence goes on from OY728147.1 coordinate 793,370,568, forward strand.
TAAATCAATCTTGATCCATACATTCATTATATAAAAGATTGAACCATCATAAATATAGAAAACCAATTCATATGTCAAGGTTAACTACCATGACCCTTAACATAGTGGATCGGGACACACCTGTTTCCCATAGTATATCAGGATGCACCTATTTCCTATATTTGATAAAGCCCATTGAATTTTTTCAAATTGCTATCTCATGAGATATAAAGCATTACCTAATTTATTATAGGGAGATATAGGTCCCAAACATCACATAATAAAAACCATACATATTTGTTATAGTGACCCAATAATTTTACACATATTATTACACGTTTTTATGGATAAATAAAAATTAAATATAGTGATCATAAATTATAACATCTCTATGTGATTGGGTACATAAAATAGACAATAATTAAATATAGGAAAATATATTTATTTTTATCATATATAAAGTGCTCATAAGTAACATTTTGATTCTAAATATTCATAGTATAACCCATAGAAAACATGTGAAAAGGGATGAACTAAAAATCCTAGTAAGGGAATTAGAATATAAATAAAGAACATGGAATGGTTTAGAAGGTACAACGTGATGACATAAAAAGGAATGAATAAACCTGAGGAAGCATTATATATATATAATAATAGTATCATAAGAAACGTGGAAACAATATAAAAAATGACATAAATATGATTTAATGGTAACCATAATGACCATTTCACATGATTATCATGAGTCAGGGATAAACACCAAGGCCATTTCACATCATTGTTATGTGTCAAGTCTAACCACAATGACTATTGTAGATGACATCTCATGAGACTAAACATTACATAATGCATTGGAGCACTATCTGGGTGCATCCATCATAACATGTTCATTAATTTGTATTCTACATGAAGAATCAAACATAATCCTAAGGGTTAACAATGGAATTAAATTGGTATTGAAATCATATCAAAAATAATAATAAATGACAAAATCATAAAATATTCCATGAAATAATGATTTTTAATCATGCATGGACATGTGTATAGTACAAAGGAGTATGTCATGATAAATTATTTCATATTTATGTGAAAACATGTACCAAGAGTGTTTAATAAACATTATAAATGAGACTCTTTGGAATGATGTAAGGGACATTATAAATGAGTTTTTAAAGTGGAAAAACATAATTGTTTATATAACACCAAAAATGAACATAGATAGTTATAAAAGTTAAAAATAGTGTTTTATAAAAAAAATTAGTGTCTTAAAATAGATTATGGGGTGAAATTGAAAATTGTTTTAAAATTGGGAAGTTACCTTTAATTGGGCATTCTTATCGGGAGGAATTGATAAAAGAACCATATAAAACTTTTTTTCCCATAAAAGAAAAAAGAACTGAGATGGGAGAAACATTTTGGAACCTAGTTATAAAATTTATGAGGAGTATATAAGAATAATAAAGAATTACGTTTGGGTAAGGGTAGAGATAGCAGAACCCAAATGTCAAATGGAGGTTCGGTAAGAGCCCCAAAACATATTTCTGAAAGGGTTTTATGAAAGATCATAATTTCATGGATACTAAAATTAAATACATTAATTAACTAATCCACAACCTTTTATACATAAATTTTGTTTATTATAATTTTATTAGTCTCATTTATGGCCTTTTAGATGAGTTATAGTGTTCATTTCCATTGTTCCAGAGTGTTCATTTTGTTGTTATCATGATTTATTTACTTGTATAAGAGTATGAAGATACATATAAAATGGGAATAATTAAAAAAAGTTTAAATCATACGTTTTTAATGAGTTTCCAGAATATTAAATGGTTATATAACTAATTTGGTTATATATTAATCAGATGAATCATTAGATAAAACATTATTGACACTCATTTAGATTGTTTTGGTGTTTATCCTATCATCATGAGTTTGTTTTTATTTATAATTTTATATAATGTATATATGTTAGTTCAAGAACAAAAAAAAGGTTTATAATAGAAATTTGATAATAAATTCCAACCATTATTGTTGTTTTATGTCTATCCTTGAATGTGTTAATGTAAAATGGAAACAAATCATCCATGATGTTAGTAAATTTTCACATCACGGGTGATGTTTTCATTTTCAGAATAAGAGAGATAGTGGACGGAGTTTCGTAATAGATCCTCTATTAACATGATAAAATTAGAAAATATAAAATGTACTAGAGTTATAATTCCACTTGGATCTAGGGATGTGAGAATAAGATAATAAAAGAAGATAAATAAAAAAGATATTTAAAAAAAGAAATACGATTTTACCTCTTTAATTCCAATCCTTAAGAACCTATTTAATGGAATTTAAAATGTTTTATTGAGAAAAAAGGATCCCTTTCATGTGACAAGTCTTGGGAAGAGGACTTAGCAAAAATAAAGAAAAATCATAGTCTTAGAGGGTGTGAGAAGAAGAGGATATGAGGTTGGGTATTTATAGTGTAGGAGAAAGGTGGGTTTGGATTATATTATTCACTTGTTTATTATTTAGGATTGGGACTACAAAAATGGTTGATTCTTCTAACTAATTATATTATATAATTATTTTTTTATAGTATTTTACTATTCCAAAAAATTCAAATATTTTAGAAAAATCCCAAAAAAAATTACCATGACCATTTACCAACACGTAGAATTAAAAAATATAATCCATTTTATGAAAAATATTGTAAATATGAGATATTTAATTTTTAAATGAAATCAAAATTTGTTCAAAAATTATACTTATTTTAAAATTATAACTTGTTTTATGACACTTTGAAAAATTAATTAAGGTCTCATAGAATTTTCTTATAATCGTAAGACCATAAAATATTAATAAATATATATGTTTTATCAAAAAAAATAAAGAAATATTATATGATTTATAAAATGATAATTAAAAATCTAATTTTCACAAACGTACCAACAATTAATTAGTCATTTATAAACATTTAATTTTTTTCTAAGATATAAATATAACATATTTTTACTTATAAGATGCCCAAATTTTATTTACACTTTCACGAGTGAGGTTACTATTCTCATTTCACATTACTATTCCTAAGGTCGAGTTACTATTATTCCAATTTATGTTCCCTAACATCTATAAATACCTTATATTTCGTTAATTGTTCATTTATAAAATTTTTAATTTCTTAACTATGTGATGTTGATTTGTTTTATACTATATATCATTATTATAATAATGTAATTTCCATTGATATAACTATGGGTAATTAAATTTGTCCTCCTTATGAAAATTTCACCCTCAAAATTTAGTTTACAACTATGGGGAAAAATGTTGAGGGTTGTTCTCATTCTTTTCCTCATCTGATTCCCATGTTTCCTCTTCATACACATTGTTCTTCCATAATGAATTGACCATGTGTGTAGTATTATTTCAGAGAATTTTATATATAATGTCTATAGTCTTCACCGATTTATCCTTATAAGAGAGATCATTTTCCAAATACAACACATTTTAATTTAATACATGTGAGGTATATGGTATATACTTCCTCAATTGGGATACATGGAATACATCATGAATATGAGACATCGTTATTGGAAGTGCATGTTGATAGACCACAACTCGAACCCGGTCAAGAATCTCGAAGGGGATGATATACCTATGACATAGCTTTACTTTCATCCCAAATCTCATGATCCTCATCCATAGAGTTATTTGAGGGAATACCATATCTCCAACTATAAACTACAGTTCCCTTTAGCGATTTTTCATGTCATATTCTCCCTAGTAAATTATCTAATACTAAATATAATTTACCAAAAATGGTCTCAATAACAGGTGTTAATCTTCCCCCTCCCTTTCAAGACTAAGAGAACATGAGAAATATTTCATAAATCTCAAAGGAATTATGAATGAGATCAATGGTGAATGACACTATGCATTTGATACCGTTGTTCTAGCACCCAATGTTCCATTGATGAAGTTGTATGATACATAGAGACCATGTGGATACTACTAGAGGAATTTGACATTGGATTTTTCCCCGCAATGACTATGCAAGAGTGGCTACTAATTAGATCATCAACGATGAAAGAATTGTCAGGTTGAGGTAATTCTTATTATAAATTAATCATAAAATAAATGTTCATGGATAATCCCTAATAATATTTTGGGTTTTTATTCACCATTTTCTTCATATTTCTCTGAAGAAATTGAGAAGAAACATTGTTGGGAATGAGCATAAACACTTCAATTGCACCCTTAAGCCTTTATGAATAATAGTACCTTTGGCCATATCATTCTAGTAAACTCATTAAAATCTTTAACAAGTTTTTATTAGGCCTAAGGAATAAATTTTTATTCTATATGATTATATTTCACAATTTTTACATTCACCATGATGGTGTAATTAATTTAGTTTTCACTTTTACGACTCTTTATTTTCCCAGATGTGTCAACATGATATGGGTCTTAGAGTATTTATCATAGTTTGATATTTAATATATGATACAATGGTCAATGGTTTGGAATGTTCAATAGTTTTACATAACGTAACAACTATGTTTTAATATACATATACATTACATCATTTTTGTGGAATACAAAAAACATTACCCAAATAGACACCGAAAGACTGTATTTTTTTAGTGCCTTTAGAAACATGGAAAAATAAAAAATGGTACATTAGTGAGCCACATTAACATCTACTAAGTACCTCATGACTATCACTATTCTTAAACACATCATACTTGATACATATCTTCATAATCTGGGGAAGGAAACATAAAATTGGGTGAGCTCAGATTCTTTGTAAAGGTAAACAAGGAATACAAGTAAGTATAAACATAATCATAGTGGTATGATAACATGATCATAACATTATAATATCAGACCTTATATATCAAATATCATAAACAGGAAACATAGAATAAATCATGGTTGTTTATAATACATGAATCATAACACAATAATGTACCTTATCCATGAAATCATAACATAATAATAAGGCATAGAATTTTAGAAGACACATAAGTATAAAAATTGTTTCTTGATTAGTCAAGGCATCACTTCCAAATCCATGTTAGTATTCTGTGTTCACTTCCCATACCATCTAGGTAGTCATGGTTCACTCCCATGGACATATTAGTTGTTTGATTTAAATCCTCATACAATTTTGGTAGTCATGGTTCTCTCCCTTGTACATCATAGTAGTACAATTTCAATCCCTATAACATCTTGGTAGTCATAGTTCACTACCATGTCCATATAAGTATTCAAGGTTCACTCTAAATACTATCTTAGTCCATCTCATGAGATATAAATCATTACATAATGCATTGGAGGCACATATAGGTCATGCCAATCTCATAATGGAATCATACATACATGTGACATAAAATCATAACAAATAAGAAAATATCCCATGAAATTAAAGGGGTGTCATAAACATGTAATCATATCATAACCTGTGGAATAAGGTATATGATTCATAATCTTTTAATCACATGCATAACCCTTGAAAAGAGGCAGGATTCAAAAGCATATATCATATGGAAGAGAAATGTGTTTCATAAACAAAATTCCATCCAAAAATAAACCATTGAGGGAAAAATATGAATGTAAAAATTGAATCATTTCCCTATAAAGGCATTAGTAACATAAAAATATGTAATCTTAGAAGGAAAATAATTTCAAAATATCCATCAAAACCATTTCTTGAGGAAATCTCATTTCTTCTTTGAAAAAAATACTTTTCAAAAAATAAAAACTTTTGAAAACCATTTCCCAGGAAAATAATTTGAAAACATATAAAGATGTCTTGATATAATTTTGAAAACCTTTTTTCTTAAATACATATAAAATATGCTTCAAAACATTTTAAAAACCGTTTTCTTTGAAAACACTCTTAAAACTTATGAAGAATGATTAAAAATGTTTGGAAAACCATTTTACATGAAATATTATATAAGAATATTTAAAATATTTTGAAAAACATTTTACATGAAAACTTATGAAATATTTTTGAACATTTTTTGAAAACAAATTTCACTTGAAAACTAATTGATGAAACATGCAATTTTTGTGAATATGATTTTTCCTAAAAAACAGATGAAAGAAGCATGAAATCATTTTGAAATAGGTTTTCATAAAAACCACTTTAAAATATAAATTTTACATATTATTAGTGGAAATATTTCTTCAAAAAATAGTTTTTTAATATTTCAAAAGAAACATTAATGGAATGACAGTCATGACGGTGGGTAAATATGTACGTGCTGAACATTTCTTTTGCACCCTAAATAGTTTAGAAAGGTTCCTTGACCAGAAAAATTGGATGATTCTTTTTTAAAACCAATTTTGTTTTTAAAAAACATAAAACATGTGTATGAATTTAATTGAATGATCATTTGATAATTTTAGAATATATTTGGAAACCTTTTTTGAAGACATGGTTTTGAAGGAACATATATTTTTGAACGATGAGGGAGGTAATGTTGAACTTTAATAAAAAAACTTTTTGGATCATCTTATATACCAAAGAGTAGAGAAATCGAACCATTAATTGTATATAACATGAATAAACATAGTTTAAAAAATATCATAGGTGTTCTATATATATGGATTAGAATATTTCATCCATAAAATCATAATATTAAACAATCTTGATAAATGATGTTATTGTTTCAAAAAACACTTACCACTTGGTAACAATTAAACATAATCCCCACATAAATAAATAGAATTACATGAAGTGTAAAATATAAATAAAATGAGGATATTCAGGATTTAACAAGTCAATTGGATGTATATAAACATAAAAAAAGAATATAGGTGCATAATGAAACATGTGTCTCAAAGAATGGAAATTGAGACACAAATGACTTATGGATTTGGTCACTATTGAATCATGGACCAAATGAATGAAATATCCTAGAATTATTTCTTATATAATCATAAATTTTATAATTATTGTTATAAAATATATTAATGGTTATTTATTACAAAACACAAAAGAAAATAGTGGTGAACATGGCATGTATCTCATAGATATAAAAAATGAGATGAAATTCTCTAAACTTATGTTTTGAATCTCTTTGTACTCATACAAAACTCTTGTATAATAAATATAATTTAATTATAAATTTATCACAAAACCATATTATTTTATCTAATACCATATGGGGTTTAATAATGACTTTAAATTATACTCTTATTAACAACATCATGTTAAGGTTACTCTTCCAGTAATATTCACTTTGTTTTTCACATGTGCCTTAATTTGTTATATTTTTTGTCCTTATACATATATAATGATTTAAATAATGTAAGAAAAGATTTAAATATGATGTATATTCATTACACGTGTACTATAATAATCTGTATAATATATAAGTATGAAATAAAATACATTGTTCATGGATACAATAGGCCGTACGTACACATGAATGTTGTTTCCGTTTTATTGTCTTATTGAAAGAATGAAAGAAAATAAAATATATGTATATATATATAATATCAAAATAGTATAATAATTATATCATATATATCATATATGTTAACTAAACAAATCATTAATACATTCCATGTAGTTTGTTAATGGATCACTTCACATTAAGGGGGAGGTAGTCTACACTTCCTCAAAAAAAATTATCGTATTTAAAAAATAGAAAGTATAAATATATGTGTCATAAAAGAATTAATGAAGATTAAATACATAATAAATATAAATTATATCAAATATAAATAGCGTTTCCATTACAATTCCAAACTAATAAAGTTGGTAAATAATAATGAACAATCATTATTTCTTGAGTCAGTAGTTCACCGTATATGTAAACAGTATGATCGTTACCAATTAGATGGAATTTTGTGTAATTATAGGTCAAAAACATATTATAATAAAATATATTTAAATATATAATACGTTTTTGTTATATAATCAAGTAATAAAGAGATTTTAGGGGGTAGAGAAAGAAAATAAAAGAATGTCTCTTAAGGAAGGATGTTACCTCTTATATGGGTAAATTCTTTTAGTTTTCACTAAAGGGCTTCCTTTTAATTATTTTTCTCATGAGGAGAATTCTAATTTTAGTGTAATTATTTCGAGTAGATATTTTTACGAAGCTTGTTTGATCCAATGTGGCTTGAGATGTGTGAGGAAGCGGTAGACTTCTTTCTATTTTATAGTGGAGGGGGTGCAGAACTCTAGTAAATACGAAAAAGCAGTACATAATGGGAGGTATAATTTATATAATGTGACTCCAAAATGGAAAAGTAATATATTATTTTTAATTTATGGTCTATCTAAATCTATAACTCAAAAATATGTTCATTTTAATAATTTTGTTCTTTAACATCTATGATTCACCATTTTTTATTATTTTGGTTTTTATAAATGCTTCAATTTTTCTAACCTAAGAAATTTATCCATTAAGACTAAAATTAAGTGATATTTATTATAAAATAAAGATATACTAAATTATAAATATGATACATAATTTAAAAAAAAAATAAAATATCATTTTTTGGGAATTATTATATAAAACAATCGTTTGTGATGTGAAAAAAACTACTTAAACTCGTGCGTTGCTAACATTCATTTTACAATCTATGGGTTAATATGTTAATTATAAAAGATAAATTGGTCAATTAATAGACCATATTTAATATTTTTTAGTACTTTAAAGTCACTTTGAAGAATATAGTAATTTTATTAATTTTAAATCCATTAGTAAAATATCATTTATTATAAAATAAAATAATGCCAATTTTGAAATTATTTATTTATTTTAATTTTAAAATTCAAATATAATATTGGAATTGAAATATTTTTTTATAGATTTTTAATATGGTAAATTAATTTTAAATAATAATTTTAGACAATAATTCAATCAATTCACATCATTTTTATTATTTATAGTATCCTTTATTTTTGTGCATTATTTACTAAATAATCAACACATCGGTGTTTCTTAAGAATTTTAATTATATAAGTCATCACTATAAATTAGTGATAAAGTATTATGACAAAAATAACCCATATATATTTAAGAAGGATTTTTATATCTGAAATTATGATGTTTGTTACATATCTTATTGTTTTATAAATGTTAAATGTAAGGAAAGTTCCATTTTTGTATTATTCTGTAATTAACATTTTATATAGGGGATTTTTTTTAATAATAACCTAATAACACATAAAATTTGGAAAAAGAAAATATATAGTCTAATTATTGGTAGAAAATGTATTTTTGAAAACTATCCATGCCATTTTGGTCATTATGATTATGGTTTAGTTCTTTATTAAGATTTATTTTACCTTAATCACCCTAAATAATTTTAATCACATCCACTAATTTTTTCTATCAATATATATGTTGATATGATATACCCAATAATATTATTATGATTACTATCATGAAATTCCATTTTTAAAAATTCCAACCACAAAAGTTCGAAAATTAATATTTACGCTAATCACACAGGTGTGGGGAGAAAGCATGTTTTTAAAGTAAAAACATTTAAATGTTGAATTAGTTTTTAAATGTAGTTTCAATATAAAAATGATTATAATGGCCTAATTTGGGTTAATATATTAATAATTTTTATATTATGAAATTTAAATTTAATTTAAAATAAAATTCAACAATAAAAATTATTTAAATTAAAATGTTTTTTACTGAATTTCACAAATTTTAGTATTCAGAAAAAAACTTCTTTGAAAAGTCCAAAAACTCAATATAATCTATTTTTAATATAAAATTTTAAAAAGTGTTTCTATTTTATCAAATTAAATTTCTATGAGTGTCTCAAATTAATTTTATTGTTGTTTATAGAATGACATAAACATAGTTTCTTTAAGAAAATGGTATTTCAAAACATATAATGGAATAAAAAAAATATATATTTAATTATAAATATATTTTATTTATAATAATCGATTAAAAATAATATATGAACGGTATTTAATAATATTAATATTACTATGTTTAATGGTTATGTTATAATTATCTCTTTTAAATAATTATTACATTAAAATGATGTTTTGTAGAAATGTGGTGTTGTGTGTAGCAGAAGAGAATATGGTTCCATAAGAAATGAATATTTAACTTAGTGAAATAAATTAATCAATGAAAAATTAATTCATTCAAAAAAGGTCCAAAAAAACATAGGGTGTTACATTCTACCCCACCTTAAAATGTATTTTCTCCACACAATATTTCTATGATTTTAATGGTTTAATACTTGAAAGTTCTTTTCATAGAAACCCATATTGTAAAATTGAATACTAAAAAATTATTTAATAAGGGAAATTTAGAAGCATAATGGCCTCCCAAAATAACACGTACATAGATAAATATATGTGGTAAGTGAAAACGTGGACTAGGAGGAAAAGTGTAAATACTAACATGGAGTTATTGGGGTCATCAATCACAAATAAGTGAAGGATAAATGAAAAGTTGATAGACATAATGTCATAAATATGTGATGATTTTAAAGGCCTACAGTTCAACAAAAACAAAATAATTTGGAAAACTTTTTATTTTGTGATTGTTTTGCTAACATTGAAATATTTTCATGACAGGATATACTTTCATGATTTTTGGAAAACCCCATCCATTATTGTTACTTGATCCATTTCACCTCTTTATCCAAAAAGAAAGGTGAATTTTTCATTCTGTAAGAACTAAATATTAATGGGATCCCTGATATTCCATCCCATTTGTCATCAGTAATCATCAAGATAATGTTATTAGAACATGTTATACAATATTCATAAATCCTCATGTGGTGGGATAATATATTAATCTCACAAATTTCATCTGAAGTGTAACATTATATATCTATAAATGGTGAGCCTTATAACCCTTACAAAAGAAAAAAATCTAAAAGATTAGAAGAAATTCATGAAATCAGATTTACATTGATCCCCCATATATCTAAAAGCACCCCATTGTAGTCACATTCTAAACATGTGAATACTGTTATCATATATTCCATTGAAACATTGTAATAACCTAAATTACCATAAATATTTTTGGAAAAAATCCATGATACCATATTCCAACAATTAGTGGATAAATTATTTAAATAAAAGAAGTTTTAAACTTCATCTTTGATGAAAGAGACCACTTTTTCAATAATATGTTCGAGGTAATCTGTACCTTCCAATTAACTTATTCCTATCCAATATAGCTTTATCCAAACATAATTATCTCAACATCTGTCATTATTTAAGGGTTACCTTCCCCTAATCTGAAGATCTCATTTCCATTAAATCAATTTTTTATTTCTTCACCACCATTAAACATGTACTTTTCAATCCTTAATAAAAAAATATACTGAAAATACTTATATATTTCACTATTTTTATAACATAATCTTTGAATTCCAAAACATAGATAATTTATTCATCCAACATTTTTCTTAAAAAAATTACACAGAATTCATTAGCTTATTACATAATACATCTTTCCTCAAATATTAAATACAAATCATGTTTTATGGATCATAAAAATTATTATATTCACGATTCTTATGTACAAAATACTCGAAAAAAATCACATAACTTTCACATGTATTTTTGGTCTATTTTTCTTTAGAAGTACAACTACTACTCGTACTACATTATGGATTCTCTTTAAGATATTTTCATATAGGAAATAAATTTTCATAATTCACATACTTTCCAAATATGAAACATTTAATGTTATCCATGTTCATTATATTTCTCTCTATTGACTAAATCTAGAAATCACAAGGTGAGAAACACATATCATAGATGAAAACCAAATAATCATCAAAAATTACTTATAGGAGGTATAAATCATGAAACCTAAAATTTTAATCAAGGACACCTTAGGTTTGTCCTATTTTATTCATTTTAAACTTCAATTTAAATAATTCATTATGAGACATGAAGAGTTTGTGAATTTCTAATTTATATCCCATAGGTGTGCCAACCATATGTGTCGTAATTCCCATTTTTGTGTATTAGGTTACACTGAGTTAGACTCAACACTCCTTATTGAAGTTGTTATTCCTAGGTACATAATTTATAGAACCAAATCCATTTATATTATCTATTCATGGATTTATTTCTATTAAACCACTCACTTTATCCTTTAACAAAATTCAAAGACATTTTTCAAATCGTTAACTCATCCTCATACTTATTCCTTATAGAAATCCCTAGATAGATCATTGTAAATATATATATGGATATCACTAAATATTTATCATCCCAGTTTCCAAAGGTTAACTTAATTTTCTATCTAATTCCAACTACAATGAACATGTCTAAATGTATATAAACAATTTATCATTTTTGAGAAATTATGAAAACATTTCACAATTAGATTCCCAAAGATAGTATTAGTTTAGTGCCTTTGGAAAAATTGAATCATAAACACTAGTACATAAGAGGGATACATTATCTCCCACTATGTTTTAATTACTACCAACCTTCTTAATCACATCATACTTTTTACATACCTTCATAACCAGGGGAAGGAAATTTTAAAAGGGTTATCTTAGATTCTCTGTAAGGGTAAACAAGAGAGACATGTAAGCATAAACAAGATAATAGGGGTCTAAGAACATGATATTAGCATTAGAAGATTATACCATACATATCAAATACCCAAGACATGAATCATTATATAAATCATGGAAGTTTTTATGACATGAATCATATATAAATAATTAACATAACCCATGAAAGCATAATATAGGAATAAGAAATGGAATTTTGGTAAACACATAGGTATATAAAATTATTTCCATCGTTTTCAATGAATCACTTCCAAGGACATCATGGCAAAATGGTTTCACTTTAAATACTATATTACTTTCACAGTTCACTTTCACTGTCTTCTTAGTAGTATGCATTTAATCCACACACTATCTTGGTAGTCATGGTTCACTCCAATGGCCATATTAGTAGTATGATTTCAATCCAAATATCATCTTGGAAGTCATGGTTCACTCCCATGGCCATATTATTAATTCATATTAAATCCCAAGACCATCTTAGTCTATATCATGAGATATAAATCTTTACCCAATGCATTTGAGGGGGATATAGGTCTCACCCTTCTCATAATGAAATCATACATACCTATTCCAAAATAGCATAAATAAACATATCATAATCCATGAAATTAAATGGGTATCATGAATATGTAATAATATTATAACCTATGGGAAAAGATACATTTCTCATTATCAATTCATTAAAACCATAACTCCTGAAAATAATAAGTATTAAAAAGCATTTAATCCATGAAATAGAAAGGGGTTTCATTAAAAAAATTCCATTAAAACCATTTAGATAAATAATATGATTTTAAAAATTAAATAATTTACCCAGAAAGAAATGACTTACATTAATGGATGTCATATTAGATGAAAACTAATTTTTAATGTTCTTTTAAATCCATTTCATGAATAAAATATACTTTGTTCTTTGGTAAATTCATTTTTAAAACAAAAAACATTTTGAAAACTATTTACTTTAAAAATAATTTGAAAACAAAAAAAATGATTGAGTTCATTTTTAAAACCTTTTCCCTTGAAAACATTTAAAACATTTTTAAACAAAAATTAAAAAAACTTTTTATTCGAAAAAAACATTGAAAATTTATAAAGATATCTTGAATTTTTTTTGAATCCTTTTTATTTGAAAACATATATAAGAATCTTGATAACAGTTTGAAACCCATTTTACATGTAAACTTATCAAAGAATCAATAAAAATTTCTTAAACATTTTTACATGAAATTTTTTGAAATAATATTGAAAATATTTTCAAAACCATTTTTACTTAAAAGCTTATGAAGGACTCTTGAAAATGTTTTAAAAACCATTATTCTTAAAAAATTATGAAATAATCCTGAAATTTTTTTGGAATATATTTTATTGAATATAAATTTAAAAGAATTAATTTAAAAAATATCTGGAAAACATATTCTTAAAAAAATATATTTTTGAAATTTTAAAGGAAGCTTCAAAAGAATTATAGTCATGAAGGAAGGTAAATCCTTACATACTAAAAATTACCTTTGCATCGTAAATAGTTTTCAAATGTTCCTCAACCTGAAATATACCAGAAGATTTCTTTTTTTTAAACCGTTTTTCTTTTAAATTTTTTCTAAAAATTATAAATAAATTCATTTAAATATTATAGGATAATATTAGAATATTTTGTTGAATCCTTTTAGAAAAAAAATGATTTTGAAGGAACGTAGATTTTCGACCGAAGAGAGAGGTAATGTCAGAATTTCATAAAATCAATTTCTTTATTATCTTATATACAAAAGAGTGAGAAATTGGTAAAATTACCTTTATATAACCTAAATAACCATATGGTATGAAAATTAAAGAGAGTTAATGATTTATAGATCATAATATTTCATGAATTAAAGTATAATCATTAACAATATTGATAAATGATGTGATTGTTTAAACAAACTCTTACCACATGGTAACCTTGAATGATACTCTCAATGTAAGAAAATGAAATTTATTAAACCTTAATATATTATGAAAATAAGGATATTTAGGATATAAATTCTCAAAAAGATTTATATACACCTAGAAAAATAATGTAGGTTCATAACGAAACATGTGTCTTGAAAAAGGTAAATTGAGACAAAACTATATTACCAATTTGGTATCTTTTTTAACATAAACACCATGAATGAAAGATCCTAGAATGGACATGTAATTAAACATAGATTTAATAATAATAACAACAACAAAAACAACAACAAAAATAATAGAATAGATTCATGGGACGTATATACATCATACAAAATAAAGGAGTGGTGAACATGACATGTATCTCATAGATATAAAAAGTGATATGAAGTTCACTTATATTATGTCACCAATCTCTTCCCACTAATTTAAAGAACCATTTATAATAAATTTAAATTTATTATACATCCATCATAGAAAAAGGCTATTATATTTTTTACCATATATTGTTTTATTATGACTTTATATTACCCTCTTCTTAAAAAATTTATTTTAAGGTTACGGATGGGGTAATATTCTCTTCGCTTTTTTCATGTGTCTTAGTTTGTTATATTTTTTGCCCTTATACACATATCACGATTTCCAGGATGTATACCATGATATAAATATTATGTATATTCATTATAGGTGTATTATAATAATTTATATAATATCGAAGTATTGAATGGAATACACCGTTCATGGAGATGGTAGGTCGTACGTACACATGAATGTTTTTTCTGTTTTATGGTCACATTGAATCGATTAGGTGTATTGTATGTAAATACACATGAAACAAAAATAAATAAAACATAATATAATCAATAGTTATCTCAAAAATAATATTGACTTTTCATAATAAATGAAGTATAAATTTAAGTTAATAAAGGGCCATTTTGTTTATAAATATCTTACTACTATGTAATAATCGGAATCATATTCCCCATAAGATAAATAATTATCAAACGAATCATTGAATGTTGGGAATATAATGGGATTCATGATACAATATATCAAAAATAATTATATACTCTAGAGAAAGTAAATAATTGGTGAATAAGGCATATATCTCTCATAAATAAACGTGGGACAAGACTCACTTACCTCACACTTCCAATTAATTTTTTGTACTTTAAACTCCTCTTGAATATCACCTCCTTAAAGGACCCTTTAAGGAACTTATAATTTGATTTTGGGTGAGACCAAGAAAACTATGATGTTGGGAGAGTGAAGATGAGAGGGTTTTTCAGATCTAATAATAGATTTAACACTTGTGGGGAGAAAGGGGGAGGTGGGATGTGTTATTTATACTTGAGAGGTAGTTTTAATTGATTAAATATAGATTATTTTATATTTAAAGGCAATAACATTTGTATTGAAATAAATCCTACGAATTTAGTTTATATTTAAAATTTTAAAGGCTAAATAACATAGAGAAACAAATCATGCACCCATTTAATTATATATATTTTTGGCATTTAAATCTTTCACATTTTAACTTCAACCTACTACATTATTTTACTTATACTGTAGTAAATGTTTTTTTACCACATAAACATTTTTATGTCTTAAAAGGAAAATGACCTTATAACCTTATTTGGACCTGATAGTTCAAAATATAGAATCAATTTTTAAAAATTCAATATACAGAATTTTTAAAATTATATTTACAACTAAATCATGACATGCAACGAAAAATAGATATTTCGGAAAAATGTGTTTTAAGCCAAAAAATGTACTCATATCAATATAGGGTATAGGGATCGATTAAATATATTTAATTTAATTAAACTTAAAAAAATTAATTATGTTACATTGATATAAATTTAAAATCATAAAATTGTATTTAAATGTAAAGAAAATGTTGGTTTCATAAAAATCGGCATTTTATACTATTCACTGAAAATTATAATTTTTCATAACATTCACAAAATTTCATCATAAGATAATCATTACATGATGAATCCAAAAATGATATTTTTTATCAAATAAATTTTACGAAAATAAACAAAGAATTATTTATATATATTTTCTCTTAGAAATCAATAAAAATCATTTTATTAAGAAAACATATATTTGGAGAATAAAATTAATTAATAAAAAAAGTTTTTCAATATTAAAAAAGAATTAATTAAAACACTAAAAATGAGTTGGGAAATTATATATTTCATTATTTTATTGTGTCTATTTATTCCTACCAATTTAATGGAATTTTTATAATGGTCGTATTAAGATAATGGATTATTGGCACAAACTGACCTAAAAGACCAAGATCAGGGGTGTCCAAATTAGGTTTGGGTTTCATTCAAATTTGAAAAGTAATATTAGATTATTAATTAGGTTGGGTTCAAGTACCTCTTATAGAGATCCCATAAATAAATATAATATAAAAATTTATTATTTGTTACAAAATTTAAAAATAGAATTATTAGGCTTGTATTTTAAATGAGTTTAATCCTAAAAAATATTATAAATAGTAGAAATAATAAATTTAAATAATAATTTAAATAGAAACATAAATTTTATATAGAGATTGATCAATATGTTATGACCCACCCTAAAACCCCCAAATTACTACATAATAGTTTAGGATCGTTTATTAAATGGGTTAGAACTAAAAGGACTTATTAATAATATTGTCGAGTTTAGAATTCTATAGGTGACCTAATCCCTTACCCACTAGACCAGATTAATCTATACTATAAGTTTATTTTTTAAAAAAAATTACAACACAATGCATCTAATATTTAAAATTAATTAATTTTAAATATGAATGATTTTTTTCTTGCACTAACTTTTATATAGGACAGGTAAGGATTGGTCTGCCCAAACCTGATTAATAGATATATTTTTTAAGGACCCATATATAAATAGACTGAATCATGGTCAATTAGGATATATCCAATTAATAAATGGTTTGGGTTTTTGATAATGACCAAAACATACTCATCCCATATGCATATATACAATGAAATTAGTTTTGGTTTTAAATATGCATTGATGTTCATATTCAGGTTATAAATAAAAAAGATATAAATGGGCAATATATTATAATTTTTTTCTGGTTTGGATTTGTATACATGCATTCCTCCATGTCACTACTTCCATCCCATTTATACCTCCTCTATTACTCCACCCCCCCCCATTCCACCCATATCATTTCCATGCCACACCAATGGTGGGGAATCCCTATTGCCCCTAGTCTCACCATGATTTCACACTCTGATGCACCAAATATTTCCTCCCTCTCACTCGCCTTTTCTCTACCCCACGAAGATACTAGGTGTGAGGGGAGATGAATAAATTTTTTTAGTCACATTTATTATTGATATATAGTTTGGTGAATCATGACTACTATGCGAGAATTCACTTTTTTTGTGCAATATTTTAGAAAATATTTGTTCTTTGGACTGATTGTGCTCTTACTCACCCATGTGATTTTTGATTTATCTAAAAGAACTCATACTCTCATATAAATTTAATTTAATTTAATATTTATTCACTCTTTATATTTTATTTTTATTCTATTTGATTGATTAATAATTTTTTTGAACAATAAAATTTGATTTACATGCTCTATTTGATCACAAATTTCATACATATGACTTTCATTTCTTGTTGATTTTTAGTTATTTGTTTTTATTTCCTTAAATTAAAATATAAAACAAGTTAGTAGTCGCTAAAATTATTTTCATAGTGTTTTTTTTAATTTTAATATATAAAAAATATTAAAATTTTAATTTTAAAAATATATCAAATCATATAGATGAAAAAAATATTTTTTACAAAATAAAAAAACAAATGATTTAAATTTGAAAGAAATCTAGACTTTGTTTTGATTTAGAAAATGTTATTTCCATTATTATTATAAAATAATGTTAAAAAATAGTTTTAAATATATATTATAATGATTTTTTATAATTAAAAAATAAAAACAACACAAATGAGTTACCAATACGATTTTTTTCATTCTCATCAAATATGGAAACCATTTTTTATCTATAAAAATAACTTTATTTTTTAGTTTCTATTTTCTAGAAAAATATTTTAATATTAAATAACTCATTATTTGATACCAATATTAGGGATACTGATATTTGGATTGAAATATTTAGCTATAGATGGTTAAAAATACAAGAGGGGGTGAAATATATGTTAAAAACATTATTTAAAACATAAAAAAAATTCACAAAACCACGTTAAGGTATGTTTTATCAGACTCAGAGTTTTTCTATTTATTAGAGTTTCATAAATATATTGATTATGATAATATCATAGTTCAAAATATCATAATCATTGTGCATTTAATTATATAATAGTTTATTGGATTTTCAGCATGTCCGATTAATAATATATAACTTATTCAGAATTATTATGATAAAAAATCATAAATAAGAACAACTTAATTAAAACATGTAAACAAAAAATAATAAAATTTTATCAAAATATAAGAATAACTTATAATATATTTAAAAGATAAACTTATTTTACCCTATAAGGAAAGATAGCAAATAACCATGGCTAATGGTACCCCCAGTTTTATACTTAAATTATAGTTTATCCTTCTTAACCAATAAAATCCCTTGATACAATGACGGACTATGTCTTCTTATCCTCAGAATCCCTCTATATGAATATCAGATTATCTGTCTTTCTAGTCAAGAAATCCCATGATCCGATGGATTATACTTTCCATCTCACTATCCTCATGATCCCTCAACCCACAGATCTTATTATATGTAATCATATAGTTGGATTCCCTCAATCATAATCACTACAATCAGATGGAGTTAAATATTATAAAAAGTTATTAAGGGAACAACCTTACATGGTTTCTATGAGTGTGACTATATCTAATGAAATACAATGATTAACAACGAGATGATCACAATATGTATTATTAGGAAACTTCATCAGCATCTGTCATTGAACAACTTCAAACTCTTCAAATGACCTGATTTATATATTTGTGCATCCAACTCTTAGATTTTCAAGTTTGTTACAAAGGCATTGGACTGCTTGATCTTGACATCTCATCATAAATGAATGCCTGACATCGTACTAGTTAATAAAATTATAGTGTTAATTATTTTCCGTACATTAGAAACAAATATTCTTTATTTCATTTATAAATATAGGATATTCTATGAAATCCTTTATGAATGTCATTACGATAATCTTTCTATGTATCAGTCTAATTTTTATCATTATTGGTATCTGTTTGATTATCAAGGCTTTTTTCAACATGAGATATATAACTAAATTACGATTTTAAGGCTGATAAAGGTAAGTCTTATTTACAAGACACATACTCATTATGTTGATCATAATGAAAAATTTAATGTTTATTTTTAGATTACATTATAAAAATTTATAATTAAGGTAAAAATTAATGATTTTTACAAAAAGTTACTCAAATAATTTTGGACATAAATAGTTAGTGACATTTTATTAAAATGTTTTTCATGATTTCCCAAACCAAATGAGAAGAAAAGTTATAATTAAATCATCACACATAATAATCCATGAGTTTTTGTAAAGCACAATCCCAAAACATAAATGATAAAATTATTATAAAACATATAGTCCTTTTTCATCAAGAACACTTCATATTCAGAATTATAGTATGATACTCAAATTCCCTTGATTTTATTAGACTTATGGATATGACTTTGGGTACAATTTCTCAAGAAAACATTTCCACTATAGAAATATATCCCCCAAAGGATTATATTCTCACCCTTTATATAATAACATATCATTTTAAATGGAAATATATCGATTCTATAAATTCCCACACTTTCTATAAAAATTATTAAAAATATCTCCCACATTGGGATTTTCAAAAGTAATTAGGGAATTAGTATGACGTAACTAAAATATTAGTGAATAGAAATATGTACGAAACAATAGATTTAACTAACTAATCATTCAAAAAAATATGAAATAACATTCAATCAATCGATATTGGAAAAAAATAGAACAATCATCTTTGGATGAAAAATTAATTCATTAATAAACACATGATGCAGATTTTGGACAAAATACCAAATAAAAAGAAGATTTCAAGAAGAAAATTAATCCCTCTTTATCATTTTTTTTGAAAAAAAATCATCTTCTTAAACTCTTGGTGATCCTTCTCTAACTTCTCCACTTTGTCTTCAAGAATCTGATCTTTGGATTTCAAATTTTTCATTTCATAGAAAAGTTCTTTTTTCTGTTCCCCATGTTCAAAAAATTCTTCTTCTCAAAAACATTATATGGTAATTTCTAGCTTTATCCCCTGAATGATTATTTTTAAGGTATTGTCTTCTTCTGTCTGATCATCACTTTGATCTTTTAATTTTTCTATAAAATTCACTATGTCAGTCATATATTTTGATAAATGATTAAATTAATCTGCTGAATCAACCATCAAATTTGTCATTTCTTGAATCTGATCATCATGTGACCAAATATTGGCATTAACTACTCTATACCGTTTCATATTTGAATTACATGACCTTATGTGGTTCTAAGTACATTGGTATAAGATCTTTTGTTCTTCCTCAGTATGAATCTTAGATTCCATCAACAATTTTATTTATTCAGAGATTTGTGTAAGATTTTGTTATATAATATTTTTTGTTTCCTCAACTCTTTATAAATAAGAGATAATACCTTCCATCTATTTCAAATAATGAATAATGTAATGGAATCCATATTGTGAAATTATTCATGCAGAGTCTGGTATCTCTAGAATGGGATAAGGAGGCTTTGTTTGATTTGTTCCATCATTAATTATCATTACCTTCTTCTTATCCAAATTTAATACTTTGTTATCATCTTTGAAATATTTCTACAAAACAACTATATCATCGGTTATCTACAATATATCCACATCATAAGTGTTATTTTTTAATGTTTAGACATTGAATTTTTTTCTTCTTTATCATTATCAGATTATGACCCCGCACCTTCTGCTGATGAGGATTCTTCCCCAGAGCCTATTGTATTCTTACAATTATCAACTTTTTATAAAAGACATTAGGATGATGTTGATTATGATAATATTCATTGTATTACTCATAATATAATATAAATAAAGTTATTTAGAAACCATTTTTAAATAAAATGTAACTTTATAAAATCATGAATCCACAATATAGTATTCAATAAAAAAAGTTTATTTTTTATTATTAATAATAAAATAAATATTTTCATATCAATCCAAAGATAATTTTGATATGATGATTTCATAAATGTTATCCATTTATGAAATTTTATTTCTAAAAAATTCCTAAAATAGTTATAATATTAAATTGAAAAAATTAATAAAACCCATTTGTAAATAATTGGTTTTTTAAAGAATAGGTTTTTTAAAAATAAAATGAATTTAAAAAATACTGAGTTCATATATATTAATAAATAATTAATAAATTTGTATTGAGTAATAACATTACCTAAATTTCATAATTTGGTTAATCCTATTCATAGAGATCAGTTTACCATCTTGGAAATAACTATCATATAATAATATCTCAATGGTACAATGTGGGTTGTTTAAACTTGATGTTATGTGTAATGATAAATATCCAAAAAATATAATTTATTTATATATTATTATACCATAAAATATCAAAGTGTTACAATTATTTTCATTATCACATTGTATACATCTCTTCAAAAAATGTGTCCTTAGAAAGAAGAGGGGAAGGAGAGAATTAGAAAGATTCTTTACACATTAGTGATTAGAGGTTTCATGTATGTCAGGTTATATACCAAGATTTTTGAAATGTAAACATTGAGCATTTTAATTACCAGAAAATTTTATAATATAATAAATGTTATTTTATTTTGACTATTTTATTATGATAACAGAAAACGACTATTACATTTTATAAGATCATTACACATCAGGCATAAATATGGACTACTACAACTAGGAAATGTAATGAGATATAAACATGGATGAAGATTTCATTCACTAAACAGAATCCATTGGAAAGAATTCTCCCAATAATATTATCCATGTCATAAATATCTTAAAAATAAAGGGAAGTGTTAGGATTAAAACTGAAATTATCAACAGATTTATAAGAACCATTGTAAGTGAAGTAGAAAATGATTAATAGAGAATGATGGTGTATTTATAGTGATATATGGTCATTCGGCTGGAGGAACATTTTCCAATATTCTTTATGGGAACTATTTCCATTAATCAATATTATAAATGGTTGTTATTATTTTTGGTTATGTAGATTCATTTAAGTGACTATTGAGATTTATTAATAAAATAATCCAATGGGTATTTTTTTTTCAAAAAATATGTTTTATGGAAATTTCATATGTTTTAAATTTTTTTTATTAAATAATGTTATAAAAACGTTTTAAATTTTAATATATTATACTTATATCTTATGTCATTTTTTAAATTTTTTATGTCATAAAAATTGTTAATTTTAAACAAATAAGAAATTTTTATTTAAAAGTTTAATTTCTAATACTTAGATAATTATTCTGTAAATTAAATATAATTTTTTGATTTATTTCATTGAAATTATCTTAGGGTGAATTTATGGTAATTTCATAAAAAAATTGTTTTTTTGGTTAAAAAGTGATATTTACATTTTTATAAAATATAATAACTCTTCTGATATAATTTAGATATTATCATGATTTCAAATTTGTTAATAATTTTTCTTCATAAAAAATTATGTAAGGGATATCAGATTACATTATATATTAAATTTTTAAACACATGAATATATTTTTAAAAACCACAAATTTATCTTTTATAAAAAAAGCATGTATGTGTTATATGAGTACCATAATTCAAAATGAAAAAATTAAATGGTTGTTTGAGGTTTGGAACATCCTTAAAAAATACAACATTAATTGTAAACAAAATTATTTTTAATTAAAGAAACCCAAAAGTGGATAGCTTTAGGTACAAAATAATATTTATTTAATTAGTTAAAAATACCCCTCTTTAGGTATAAATACTTGTGATCCCCTCCTCACTCTCCACACCAAAGACATTTATCATGAGTACTCTCTCAATTCCAATATCAATATACTCTTCAAGGTGATTATAGGATTCTAATGTATCTCTATAAAGATTAATGAAGCTTCCTACCAAGTTAAGGTGTTTCTTTATCCACTATTTCAATTCAAGTACTTATTTCATATAAGTATTTTCATTCATAATTTATTATGTTGTTGAGTTTTTCTAAACACCACCATAATTTTATAAAATTTGTTTTTTTAGTGATATTTTTTTCTCTCCCATTAAACCCATTCCAGTAATAATTTTGCATACTCTTTGTACTGCAAAACTAAAAAAATTATTCTTTACCAAATATTATCAATCCATGAATTCCTAATCCCATTTCCATTCAATGTCTTTCATTATATTGTATTTTTAATCTTCTTATTGGAGAAATAAAATTATCAAATGCTCATTCATAAACAATTGGCTATAAAGGACATGAACATATGATTTTTGATTGATGTGGCTCACATAATATTAGAAATATGAAGGGTGTGCCCTGATAGTGCTCAAATGCATTGGGTAAAGAATTATTATCTATTTATGAAATGTACATGTTACCCTATAATCATTCATTTGTAATGTTTTATGATACCTTGGAAAAAATCCTTGGTAATATTTTTACAAATACCTTAGTGATAAGCTATGGTGATATGTTTATGAATGTCTCATTATTTATGCTACCAAAACATTTCATTATTATTCTTGATTTTTTTATTTTCATGTACTTACATTGTTCCTCATGTTCTTTTGTAAATTCTCTCTTGTTATACTTATTGTCATTCCACGAATTTTCTCTTACATTATTTATACCTTAGTGAAAATTATACTCATCCCTTTCATTTGATAAATGGACCCATGAAATCCAATGCAGTTAGATGATCTAGGAAGGGAAGATATATAATCCTTTCCATAGGATTTTAAATTTTCATGATTTTTTTTATTCATTGTATGTCATTTACTATTTATCTATCTTCTAATTAATTAAACATAAAAAATACATTGATTTTATTAATGTAATATTTTTTAATTAATTATGTTGGAGGACATGTATTTAAAATGTGGGTCACCATAGACATCATAGTAAGATATCATGTAGAGTTAGGTGAGATTCATTGGATGGTTTTAAATTATTTTAAACTGTGCCTTCTTGGTCTATTTCATTATTGTTTTTGGTGCCATAGGTTCTTAGATAAGTCCTAGAGAAATCCTAGAGGAGTTTTACTATTAAATTATAGAATTGGGGTGAATACATGATGTTTAAGACATACAAGCCAAGTAATTGTAGTTCACAGATTGAGATGATTGAATCATGGGGTGTTACATGATGTGTAGACTTTTGATGTTAAATAATAAAAAGGTGATGTGTTTTCACTGCCAATATTTCCCTAAAATTTATATGATGTATAGATTACAAACCTTGTAATCTAATTGTGGATCACATTTTATAGGTTACAGTTCTTGGGTTTTAGTCACACCATATGCTGTCTCTCATTTCAAGAAGACATCAACTATCCTTTTATATGTCCTGACATTCCATTTGATTGAGATTGGTTCCTCGCATCACATCTAAGATCTGTCATCCATCTATAGTTCCTCATGGTGTGGTTTTGGGTTGCAAACATTGTTCTTCACCCTAACGTGCTCAGCAAGTTGGAAAATATTCTTTGAGGTAGGTAATTCCTCATTTCTCTTTATTTTCTGTCATGCATGTGGGGTTTAATTTTGTTTATCTATGGGTTATGGATTTTATGGATCAATAGAAGATAAATAATTGGTTAAATTAAAAATGAGGGGGAAATGGGAATGCTTTGGATGGATTTATAGATTTGTTATTATTGTGATATTGTGGATTGTATGGGCTTGATGCATAATAGAAAATTGTGGTTGTAGGGGTTTTTTGCATCAAACTGTATGTCTTGTTTTTTTACGACTGTTGTAATTGTTGTGATAACAAAAAAATATGAAATTTGTCTTACCACTCATAATTGGATTGCAAAATTGTTTCTCCATGATTATTATTTTTTGGTAACACTACTAAAATAAAGTGGAATGTGATTAGATCACCTTTGTAAATATGTAAAATTATATTGATGTGTTTTAATTCATGGTCACGCTTGCGGGCCTTTGATGTTCTGTTGATGTGTGGTTGAAGGCATATAAGGCTGGTGGTTTTTTTTCACAATTTTGGGGTGAAGAGGTGGTTTGTCTTGTCTTAATTTTATGAAAGTTAGGTGGTTTTTTAGCCTTGATTTTCCATTGGATAGGTGGTGGTTTATTTGTCCTAGATACCTGAGTAGTGATGGAATAAATAATTGGTTAATATAGTTCGAAATGGCATCAGTTGGATTGGTTAATGGAATGGAAATAAATAATGAATAAATAAATAATGAGACGTGTGGTTAAATGTGATTGAGGATAAATAATGAAATGAATAAGTTGGATAATAGGAATTGGTTGGAAGTTTGAAATCGAGTTTTATGCTAGTCGTGTAGTGTTATACATTTATTGGTGGAATCAAATGTGATGATGTTGTTAGTTTGTTTTAGTTTGGTTGGGAACTCATAGGTTTGAATTTTGGGTGTGTATACATATATAATTTTATATTCATTGTGATTTATATATGCACCAAGTCATGTCAAACACTATGTGCTAACACCCACATAGTCACTTGGGGGGGGGGGTCCTAAATATTATAGGGAGAATAGAGGTCTGGGTAAATGATATTTAATTTTATATATTCTAATAAAGGTAGGAATTACACCCACTATTATGGATGTAGGTTTTTAGTTCATTAAATGATGTTTGTGATAACCTAGGTGTTTTCGGGCGAGATGTGAGAATCCAGGTGGTTTCAGGTGAGATATGACTATGCATGTGGGGATATTTCTTGTGGGGGTTATGCATGGAAGGTGGAGGGTGTGAGGTCAATGTAATACATGGTAAAGATACACTATTTATCAAGATTTGAAGTGTTTTTGTTGGGGTCCATGTGTTTTTGAGTGAGGTGTGATGTGTTCATGCTTGAGGGATGGTGAACCCTGGTGTCTTGAGGTGAGGTGTGTTGTGATTAGTCTTGTGGTGAAGTATGGTATAATGAAGATATTTGAGTGTAAGGATGTATGATGTTGGGGTTTGAGTGTGTAATACCAAGTGGAAAGATGTTTGGGGTACCCTTATCAATGTTATTTATATTATTTTATATGACTCGACTTGTGATATTTAGTGAGCATGCCTTTGGGAGGTAGGGTTGGATAGTTGACTTGTTTATGTGTTTTAAGTTATATTGTTTTCTCATGGGTGCATTTATATGATATTGTCACATGTGAATAAGAGACTTTTGTTTTCATACTGAATATACTTGAATGCTAACCCTTTGTATAAAATCTATTTTTAGGTGTCCAAGATGATTATGTGGACCATGCTAGACAGTAATATCTCAAACCATTGAATATATGTTGTGTTAATGCCTTAGATTTTTGTTTAGTTATTTAATCCAAATAGGGACCCTATCCTTTTACACATATCATTACATGATTTTAAGCATAATAAAAATTTATATTACAAGGCAAGGGTCACGATGTCTAGTGTCATGGAATACTAGGTACATAAAATTGAAAACACTGGTCTAAATAAACAATTTTATTTAATCTTCATAAATATAACCTAACATCCATTTTTATAATACATATTAATAGGATAACCTGGGTATAACATGAACAAAGGGATTAACTAAAATCCCAATAAGTGAACGAACAGAAGATTAACGATTTAGTACATGGGTTAGAAGGCATGAAAAAATCTATAAAAAGGAATGGAACATAAGGAATCAAAACATAAAAATATGGGATCATATAAACATGGATTACTAGTATTGTTTCAAAAACATATAACATGAATTTATCATGAGTAAAGGTTCATTTCATATATATGAGCACAAGTTAAGGTTTGTCACCAAGACAATTTCACATGGTAGCATAAGTCAAGGCTAACTGCCAAGACCGTTGCACATAACTTCTCATGAGACTAGACATTACCCAATGAATTGGAGCACTATCTGGGATCACCCATCATAACATGTTCTTGATTATTCTTACCTCATTAATAATCATACATAATCAATCATCCAAAAACATAGGGTTACCCCAGGAATGAAATGGGTTTCATAATCATGTCACAAAGCAAAATGAATCAGCATATCAAAAAAAATTTCCAGAAAAGAATGGAATTAAATCATTCAAGAAGATTCATAAATGATAGTAATAATATATCATGGTATGTTATGTCAAATATTAGTGAAAACATGAAAGAAGAGTATTTAATAAAATTTATCGTTAAAAATTTTTAGTTCGGTTTTAAGAAAAATACTAAAGTGAATTTAAAATAAAAATGGAATATTATTATATATAAAACCAAAAGTGAACCAATAAAGTTTTAATAATAATAAACCTGATTTTATAAAATCAATGGTGTATTAAAATATATTATAGAGTGTATTTGAAATTGGGTAAGAATTTGGAAAGTTCCCTTGAAACAGGATTTCTTAATGGGAAGTATTGGGGAGGAAACAACTAAGAAACATGCACATCCCCCAAAGAGAATGATGATTGTTCCTTGATAAAAGAGTTTGGAGGATGTACAAAAAACTTAAAATATGTTCATAAAAATAATATTTAACATAATTTGGTTAAAAATATTGATAGAGAAACCTGAAAAAATAATACAGGTTCAGGTAGAATCCATTACCTTAAGTCTAAAGGTGTTCTTAACATGTTTTAA
The DNA here is from genome assembly GCA_963277665.1 of Viscum album. Classification (NCBI taxonomy): domain Eukaryota; kingdom Viridiplantae; phylum Streptophyta; class Magnoliopsida; order Santalales; family Viscaceae; genus Viscum; species Viscum album. The sequence continues at coordinate 793,398,865 of OY728147.1, forward strand.
AGGTCATAGATAACCAAATTGCATTAATTAATTAATTTTCTAGAAACTCTTAGATGTGAAATTTATTTATTATAACCTTATTAAGTTCATTCATGGGTTAGGAGGTTCAATTTCATTGTTTGGGATCATTTGTTTCCTTGGTTTTCACCATTGGTTTACTTATATACATGTAAAGATAAACATGTAAGATGAGAATGGTTTTCCAGAATTTGAGTTGTACGTTATTAGTGATCATATAGAAGATTAAATGGTAATAATATTCATTTGGTTATTTTTAGTAATGATGAATCATTATATAAGACATTAAAGATAAAAATTATGATTAATTTGATGTTTTTTATCACATCAAACACATTTTTCTTTACAAATTAATATCATGATTACAAAAGATTATAGAAACATACATTAGACATAATTAATATATTATAGTATCATTAAACCATCAAATTTTTTTGATTACCTGAATTGATGATGGTAATAGAAATTAAAAACCTATCTTCTTAAAATGTGGTAAATTAACACAACTCAGATGATGTTTTCATGTCTAGTATAAAAGGAGGGGAATTTAGAGATGATGAAGAATTATTCCATTATAATGAAAAAATTATTTTACATGTTATTTATTGGTGTTATAATAGCATTATAAATAAATCTGGTGAGGAAAGATAAATAATGAAAGGAACTTGGAAGAAAATAATTTAAATGAAAATAATAGTTTACCTATTTAATATGACTTTTTCCAGAACCTCTTTAAGGGTTAGGATTTGGTCTTTTAAAGAGACCAGTGGATGATGGACATGGGAGAGGGGATTAGGGAGAGAGATTACCATAATCTATACAAGGAACACATTTTGAGTGGAGTTAATAGAATAAGTAAAGGGGGTGGTATTTACAGTGGAGGAGAGGTGGGGTTTTCCATTATTTTTATCACTAGCTTCATATTTTAGCTCGAGAATACTAATAGTCTTGATTCTTGTGACCAAAAACCATAAAGAAATATTTTGAGTGTGAACCAATAGAAATTTACATCATCCATGACTCCATCATGATGTTGAAATTCATTTATTTATCATTTTTCATAATGTAACATATTTTACTATTTAAGAAAAATTCATGAATTTTAGGAAAATCCAAAAATATCACCCTAACCAATTTTAGAAAAGAAGAGTTCAAAAATTATCTCCATTTTATAAAATTAATTTTCAAAATATGTGAATTTTAATTTTTAATTAGAATCATAATTTACATGAAAAAACAAATTTTAAAAATTAAAAATGATTTTTGAACACTTTGAAAATTTAATAAAAGTCTCATAAAATTATCTTATCATCATAAGACATAAAAATAATAAATTATGAAATCATTGGATGAAAATAAAAATTTTAATTTAATATTGTTGACATACAAAAATACAGATAGTTAATTAATAATTTTTGAAATATATAATTACTTTTACTATGAGGAAATTATATCATATTGTCACTTATAAGATGGATAAATATTATTTATACTTTAAATAGTGATGTTACTATTCAAATGGCCAATTTACTATTCAAAAGGGTCACATTACTATTCCAAATGTAATGTTACAATTTCATTAGTTTGTATTCCCTAACATCTATAGATACCTTTTGTTTCACTCATTATTCATTTATAAGGTTTTTATTGTGTTCTATAAGTAATCATACGTGATTATACTATAATAAATATTTATAAGAAGGGACTTTCATTGATAAAGAACTGGGTAATTATGTTCTTACCCCCTTATGAAATTTCACCCTCAGGATTTAAGTTTACATTCTAAACCATAAACAGGTGTGGGTATTTTTCCTTCATTTCTTCCTCCAATTCCCAGGTTACCTCTTCGTACTTAGGGTTCCGCCCTAGTACTTTGTCCAGGTGAGTATTCTTGTTGCATATAACTCTATATATATGACCCAAGATCTTCACTAGATACTCCTCTTAATAAATATCATTCTCTAATTTTACCATCTCTAAAATAAGTACATGTGAAGGGAATGGTATGTACTTCATTAAGTGGGATACAAAGAATACATCGTGTATTTTAGAAATAGTAGGTGGATGTTCTAGTATATAGTCCATTGATCCAACACAATTAAGAATCTAAAAGATGATAATTTACCTATGAGTTAGCTTTCCATTCATACCAATCCTCATGACCTTCTTTCATAAAGATATGCGGAGGAATATCATATCTCCAAATTTGAACTCATTGTCTCAGCGATGATTGTCTGCATAACTCTTCTGTCGACTTTAGGATACCTAGATGTGATGATGAATGGTTTTCACCTTTAACCCAATTTTTTAACCATTTCAGGTTATATTAGCTTATTCTCACCAACTTCATCCCAACATTTTTGTGTTCTAGACCTTTTCCCATAAAGGGATTCATATGGTGAGATTCATATGCTATAGTTGAAGTTATTATTGTAAGATAATTAGAACAGTAAAAGATTTTAGTACCACCCTTCTTTGAAGTCCATAGAACATGATCTAAATATATCATCCAATGTCTGAATAGTTCCCTAATATTGGACATCAATTGGAGGATGATAGGTCGTACAAATGTTAAGTTCAATACTTATAGAAAGTTGGATACTTTTCTATAACATCAAGACGAATCTCAGATCTTGTTCAAATACAATAGATAGTGGTACTACATGAAGCCTTACCACCTATTTGATATATATTGCTGAAATTTTATCTAATGAAAAGTCCTCGTGAATTTTGATAAAGTGAGTTTTCTTAGTAACACAATCCACAATGACCATATAACATTGTTTCCTATATAGGTCCTTAGAAGTCCAATGACAAGTCCATAGTGATTTTCTCCCAATTAAATTTTGGAATGGATAGTGGTTGTATAATACCCCTATAATTCTGTCTTTAATCCTTCACTTGCTATCATACCATGCACATTGATGAATATTATGCAATCTTATACTTTATATTGTCCCACCAAAAGCTCTCTCGAATATCTCGATATATCTTTGTGCTCCCTAGGTGAATAGAGAAGGCTGAGATAATTGAGTCATTAAAAAATCATTTTTATCTATAGATTAGATGGTACACATAATCTTGACCCAAATATGATGAATCTATCCTTATAAATCTATAAATGAGAGGATTTCCCATTTTTTGATAACTTCCACTATTTTCTGAATTTATACATCATTTCTTTGAGTATCCATTATTTTATCCATGAGGGATGGTTTATAAATTATTTGAGAAAAGAGTTATGATGTTCCTCTCATAATAATTCCCATTTCCATCCCCTAAAAATCTTGTAAAATTTGATCCTTTTCGATTCTCATCATTGATAAAGATGTCGAATCCTTTCTACTTAGAGCATCCACCACCTTATATGCCTTAAAAGGATGGTAGTGGATTGAGTAGTCATAATCCATGATTAGCTCAATCCATCTTCTCTGGTGAATATTATTCTATTTCTATGTGAATATAAATTTTAGAATCTTTTGATTGGTATATATCTCACACTTCTCAACATATAGATAATGCCACAAGATTTTCAATTCAAAGATCACAACCACCAACTCTGAATAATCTGTGGGATTGTTTTTCTCAAGTATTTCTAGATACCGTGAGGAATAGGATATCACTTTATCATTTTGCATCATCACACAACCTAATACCTTCTTTGAAGCATCCTTGTACACCATAAAGAGTTATCCACTTATTGGGAGTGCAAGTAATGATGTAGTGATAAAACTCTTTTTATGATCCTTAAATATTTCTTCACATTATTGAGTCCAGAAAAACTTCACTCTCTTATGTGTTAGCTTGGTCATTGGGTGTGAAAATCAAGATAAGTTCTTCACAAGTCATTCATAATACCCAGGTAGATACAAAATGTTCGGGATCTCTGTTACATATATTGGACTGGCCCACTCTTCAATTAAATTTGACTTGGAAGGGTCTATAGACATTCCTTTTTTAGTGATTACATGCCCCAAAAAATGACACTTTTGCCATTCAAAACTCATATTTACTATAATTTTCATATATATTCTCCCTTCTCCAAGTCATCAACACTGTATTTAATGATTCTCTTGTTCCTCGTAGCTCTTAGAGTATATCAGATATCATCTATAAAGACTACCAAATGTTTTTCGAGGTAATATCTAAAAAATACATTCAATAAATCCATGAATATTTATGGATAATTATTGAGTTAAAAGGGCATCACTATGAACTCATAGTGTCCATACCTATTTCAAAATGCAGTATTTGGAATATATTATTTCTTCATAATTAATTGGAGATATCCCAACCAATGGTCCACCATAGAGAAATAAATGGCCCCACGTAGTTGATGGAACAAGTCATATATCTGAGGTAGGGGATACTTGTTCTTTATAATTATTTTTTTAGTTCACAATATTCAATGCAGAGGATCATTGATCCATCTTTATTCTTAATAAAGAGGTTTGGTGCATTCCAAGTTGATTTACTCCGATGTATAAAACCCTTCTCAAGATTCTCTTGTAACTACTTCTTCTGCTCTTCTAGCTCAATGGTGGCCATTATATAAGGCGTCTTTCATATAGGTAGGGGTATTTGATTATGTTCATTTTAGAACTCAACCTCTTGATCAAGAGGAAGACTTGGAAACTCATCAGAGAATACATCATTATAATCCCTCATGACGGGCATGTATTTAGTCATGATTCTCTCCTTTTCCTCAGTAATTTGTTTCTAGATATTCTTGCTCAAAATGAAGAACTTACCACCCCTAAGACAATTATACTAAAGATGATTCATCTTTTTCTATACACTTGTAATGAATTGGAATATGCTTCGAGATGTGAAGAGTGATCTCCCTTTTCGGACAGTTAATGTGGATTTGTATAAAGATAGTCAATCCATGACCAAGATAACATTAAACACCACTAAATGAAGTATGTCAAGATTTGATGGGAGTTTTATTCCACAAATTTGAATCGGGAAAGAGTTATAAACCATGGACTCCATAATTTCCCCATTATCTATTCTCATGGACAACTTAACCACCAAATTTTTAGGTTTTGTTTGATTAGTTATAATAAACATGAAAGATATAAAATATTGGGTTGAATCATTATCCAATAGTAAATTTTCTTTTCTTCAATGAATAACTAGAATACCTATCGACACATAGGTTTTTGGATCCACCTCAATAGTAGTGATAGAATACTCCCTTCATTGTTTCTTTAGAGGTATTTGTTGATTTCCTCTAGTAACCCTTGGATTAGGGAAATTGTTCGCATAATTCCTATGTTCCTTGAAGCTATAAAACAACACTACAGACTGTGTAGTGATCTAAACCTTCCATTCTTCTTCCAAATTAGTGGGATTCTTTATATCCCTCTAGCAGTTCAAAGAAAATATCAAATTATTCCACATTTGATGAAATACTTGGTTCCCTTTACATAGTTCCCAGGATGATTCTTCGCACAATTTTGACATGTGGGATGTTTCATGTTCTTTCCATCATGGGACTTATTTTCTGAACCACCCATATTAGACACCATTTTCTGCTTTTTCATCAATCCCATGAGACCAGTGAGATCCTCTATTCTCCATTTCAACCTTGATGAAATAATGAAAAATCTACTCATAACTATATAATTCACGAATAACAAACACGTTTCTAGACTCAGATTTTTTCTACTGAAGAAGTATTCCACCTTACTTTTAGTGTTCATGACAATACGGGGTGGTTATCTTGCATTCCTTGTGAATTTTTCTTCGTAAGACTCAATTGAATCATCTTCCTTCTTCTTCAGTCCAATGAAATCTCTTTCCATTTTGAGATAGTGGGTTTAGGGAAATTTTATTTTGCATATCATTTTAATGAATTCCTCTCAATCCACTGAATAAACTTCCTCTTGGGACATTGTATTCTTGATCAGTGTTAACCACTGATCAGTTTCTGTATCAAAATTATTGGCAGCTAGTTTGACATTCCCATATTCTCAGCACTGGAGAAAAGATAATATTTCTTCAATGGAGTTAATCCACTATTCTTTACAGAGTGGATATGAATATCCAATAAACATGGGAAGTATTTGTTGCATGATATATCCGACATCAATAAACTCTTTCCTTGGAGGAGGAGGTCATTCCTCAGGACTCATGTTATTATTATTAACTTGATCTAGTTTAGCATGTACTATCATAACTTTTTGATCACCCATTCCCATCATATAAAGCAAATCATTAAGGAAATCATCGTATAGCCTGTCACATTGAATGTTCGAATGTGTTCTTTTATTTCGCACGATTAACTAAGAAAAATAATGTTCAATTAGGGGTCTTGAATAATTAGCTAATAAGCACACAAAAAAGAAACATTATTCATAAAAGGATAAAATCTTAAAGGAAAAGATTATCCAAACTTGTGATTCCCTAGGTTAAAATCTAGGTTATCCTTGATAAATTTTCTTATCATCTATTCATATAGAATTCATTTTGTCCTTTAATAATGGTTTTTATGAAGCTTATTAATTTACCAAAGAATATGCCTTAGGAGTGTGAAACCTGGAGTACAATAAGGCCCATTGTCATGCACCAGTTCTCGTTCGAGTCTAGATCAATTAGAGGTTTTCGGGTTTTACCCATAGATACATATGTGATAGATCCACATCCACATGGTTATATCCATATAGGGATTAATTTTATTAATAAACCACTTACTAAATACTTACCAAAATCTAGGGATGTTTTCTTATACTTAGTCTCATTTCTATGGTGTTTACTAAATTGCTCTATTCATAATCTCCAAAAATAACTAGACCATCCTATGATACCACTCTAGCGACCCTAGCATTTTACACATATCAATACATGATTTTAAGCATAATAAAACATCATATTACGAGACAATAATCATAATGTCTAGTTTCTTGGAATACTAGGTACATAAAACTTAAAACATGGGACTAAATAAAAAAAATTCATTATATAATCTTCATAAAGAGCTCCTACTTTCCATTTTGATCATAAATATTCAAAGGATAACTTCCCGATAACTTGAATAAAGGGATGATATAAAATCCCAGTAAGGGAATGAACATAAGAATAAATATTTAGCACCTAGGTTGGAAGGCATGACATAATGATATAAAATGAAATGGAACATTTTTAATCATCATGTATAAAACTGAGATCATATAAACATGGGTTCATATTAATGTGGCAGCATCATAAAACACGACATTAGCATGATTAAAGGCTCATTGCACATAGAAGAGCACAAGTCATGGTTAACCACTAAGACTGTTCACATGGTAGCATGAGTCATGGATAACTACCAAGAGCGTTGCACTTAATGTCTCAAGAGACAAAACATTACCCAATAGATTGAAGTTCTATTTGGGCACACCCATCAAAACATTTTAATTAATATTCATTACACATAAATAATAATACATAATAAATCATATATAATCATAAGGGTACCCATGGAATGAAATGGGTATCATAATAATGTCATAAAGAATAATGAATGGGCATATCATACAAGTTACATGAAAGAAAGGAATTAAAACATACATGGATAATCATAAAAAAAGTTATAATATATGATGTTATGTGATGTCAAATAGAAGTGAGAACATGTAAGAAGAGTATTTAATAAATTTTATCAATAAAACATTTTAGTACGGTTATAAATAAAATACTAAAGAACATTTAAATTAAAAAAGGGAATAATATTTTATATAAAACTAGAAGTTAACCAATAAGGTTTTCATAATAAAAATACTGATTTTTAAAAAACAATGGTGGCAAAAATTATATGATAGAGTGTATGTAAAATCGGGTAAGAATTCGAGAGGTTCCCTTAAAACGGGTTTGCTTATCTAGAAGTATTGAAGAGGGAACCACATAAAAACAAGCACATACCTAATATATAATGATTAATGGGACTTCATAAAAGATTTAGGTTCATGTAAGAAACATTTATAAGATGTAAATAAGAAAATAACATCATTTGGGTAAAAATTTAGATAAACACAAAGGAACAATAGATGTTCGGCTAGAATATCTTACGTTAAGTCTAAAGGTGTTATTCACATGATCTTAATGTCTTTGATAACCAAGTTACATTCATTAATTAATATTTCCATAAAATTTTCTATATTAAAATCATTTATTATACTCTTATTAAGTTCATTCATGACCTTTTTTATGGGTTAAGAGAATCAATTTCACTATTTTGGAGCCTTTGTTTTCATGGTTATCATGGTTGGTTTACTTATACACATGTTAGGAGAAATATGTTAGAAGAGAATGGTTTCCGAGAATTGGGGATATATGTTATCAGTTAAAATATAGATTATTAATATGGTTATAAAATTCATTTCGTTATTTGGAGTGAAGGTGAATAATTATATAAGACTTTAACTATAACTGTTTTGGTTAATTGTCGATTTTTGATCACATTGAACACATTTGGATTTATAAATTAATATCATGTGTACAAAAGATTCCACACCCATACATTAGACATTATACATATATTATAGTTTTTTTAGAAATAAAAATTGTTTCATGAACATAATTGAAGACAATAATAGAAATTGAAATCTCATCGTCCTTGACTGTGTTAAATTAACACTTTCTCAGATGGTCTTTACCTTTCCTGTATAAAAGGACAAAAAAAGATATGAGGAAGAATTATTCAATTATCATTGAAACATTATAGTAAATCTAGGTAACAGAATTTATCATAAAATTTGGAGAAAATGTGATGAGTAAAGAAAAATAATGAATGGAACATGAATGAAAATAAAAGAAATGAAAAGAGGAGTTTACCTCTTGAATATAAATTCCATGTAAACCTTTTTAAGGGATGGGGTTTGGTCTTTTGAAGAGACCAAGGGCTTCTGGATGTGTTAGAGGGGATTAGGGAGATATTTTTTTCATAATTTAAACAAGGCACAAGGCTTTAAATGAGTGAAGAAAATAGGTGAAGATGGGTGGTATTTATAGTTGAGGAGAGGAGGGATTTCCCATTATTTTAATCATTAGTTTAATATTTTTTCTCAAGACTATGAATAATATTTATTATTGTGATAAAACATAGTAAATAGATCATTTTAATTTGAACCAATGGTCAATTAAATCATCCATTGCTCAAGCATGATACATAAATTTCTTTATTTATCAATTATCATAAATTATCATATTTTACTATTCACCAAAATTCAATTATTTTAGAAAAATCCAAAAAATTCATCCTAACCATTTTTCAAAAGGTAGAATTCAAAAATGAACTCTATTTTATGAAAATAATTTTATAAATATATGAAATTTAAATTTTAACTAAAATCAGAATTTACAAGAAAATTACAAATTTTATGAAATAAAACTACTTTTCTAACACATAGAAAAGTTTATTAAGGTCTCATAAAATTATTTTTGATAATAAGAGATAAAAATAAAAATTTATGCATTCATTTTATGAAAATAAAAATTATAACTAAATATGCATGAATTACAATAATACCAACACATAATTTTTAATTTTTATAATATTTACTTACTTTTACTATGATTTAATTATATAATATTGTCACTTATAAGATGGATAAATTTTATTTATACATTCATTAGTGACATTAATATTAAATTGGTAGGTTTACTATTCACAAGGGGTGCATTACTATTCCAAAGATCATGTTATTATTTCATTAGCATTTGTTCCATAACTTCTATCGATACATTTTATTTCACTCATTATTCATTTATAAGGTTTTTATTATTTACTATAAGTTTTCTTATGTTATTATACTATAAGACATATTTATAACAAGGTAATTCCATTGATAAAACATTGGTTTGTTACACTTCAGAGAATTTAATCTATATCATTTTTATTTATACATTCATGTGGGATAGTTTTGGTTTCTTTTATATTTTGTGATGGTGTTTTTTATGGATGATTAATCTTATCTCAGGATCCCATTACAATTATATAGGGTAATTATTCTCATAGATGTTATTTTTATACCTTTGGTTATAGTCTCTAATTCGGGGCCTACTAGACGTGGGAATCCAGGGTCATTATTCATATCACCTCATTTCAGTATATTTGGGGTTATGGGGTCATGATAGAGTCATTTTAGAAGAGATATAAGATTCATCTAGTTCGTTAGATGATTAATATAGAATAGGATTATTAAAAGTATTATGTTGATCACAAGAATAGAACAATGGAGTTTGAGGATAGGGACCATGTGTTATTGAATGTTTCCCTTCAACATGGGGATCTGAGGTTTGGTATGGGGAGTAATATTTATCCTAGGTTTGTTGGTCCCTTTTTAGTGTTGGGGAGAGTTTGAAAGGTGACGTATCAGTTGGCATTGCCATCACATTTGGAGATGATCTAAAAAATATTACACATCTCTCAGATTTGTTGTTATCTTGATGAAAAATTCCATGTCATTAACTGGGGAGCATTTGATATCGAATAAAATGCAACATTCATGGAGTGGCCACTAGAGATCTATGATTTCCATGAGAAGGAACCTCATGGACATACCATTCTTTTTGTTTGTGTGTTATGGAGGAATGTTGTCTTAGAGGAGAGTACATGGGAGAGAGAGACGCTGATGTGTGCCTAGTATTAAGAGTTATTTTAAGTCTTTTATTTATTTTTATTCTGATGTGATATTTGGGATTCTTAAATTTTGTATGATAAGTTTTTCCCTTGATTATGATTCATGGTGTGTGATAAAGTCTTGAAATATGAAAATTGGAGGACATGATTTCTAATAGGGACACATTAAATCCTATTTGATTATATTTGTACATGAGAGTCGGTGCCACCCAGAGCATAATGTATATTGACATGGATAATATAATTTCCCGATATATGTGTTTGGGGTGGTGTTGTTCATTGGTGACAATTGCGACTGTGCATTGATGAGGTTATGCAAGATGTCTCATGGACATCTGGTTTGGCATGTTTGGATGGTGGTAGTGTTGAGGTATGTTGAGGTCCTAGATAGGTATCATGTTGGGTGGTTGTTCGGACCCCCCTTCCTTCTGGGATTAGTTCTCAATTCTCAAGGGAAAAATAATTTTATAGGTATCTCATGTAATTATATGTTTCTCCCTGGTCAGTTACTTTTATGATTTTGTTTTGGGTGGTTCATGGATGAGTCCTAGACTAATACAAGGGGAGTTTTGATGTTAAATGTTGGATGTACAGTGAATACATGATTTGTGAGGCTTACATGCGATATAAGTGTGGTTCATAACTTGTGAATCCCAGTTTAAAATGTGTTATATGACTTGTATATTTTTAATGTCAAATAAAAAAAATGTTCCACTTTTTCTATGGGAAATGAACCCCAGAATTTACTATTTCTTTAAATGGATTACACACCATGTAATTACATTGTGCAACAAAGTTTAAAGGATTCAACGCTCATGATTTTTCAAAACCTTATTCTCTCTCTCATTATAGGCATCCAAAAAATCCCATTTCTAGTGTTTTGTGATTCCTTTCAATGGGGACTGGTTTTTGTATTCTCATATTTTATTTTCCCTATGGTGTGAATTGAATCATCAACTCTCCTTTATGGTAGGTAGTCCATAATTTCACATTACTGTGTTTCATGCAAGAGGGGATTAATTTTATTTATCTATGGGTTATTGTTTTACTATCATAATTAAATTTAACGAATTGGATAAATTGAAATTTTGGGGAAAATGGGGAATTAATTTTATTTGTAATGGATTTTTTTTATTATTGTGATATTATGGATTGTATGGTCTTTATGCTCCATTGAATATTGTGTCAGTTGGGGTCTTTTTATGTTAGATAATATGTGTTGTGATTATTGTGACTAATATGATGGTCGTGAAATCTCCAAAATATGGTAATTAGAAAACCATTCAAATAAAATGGTTGGCCAAGTATTATGGTGTGTGTGAGAATTCTCCTAAAATAAAGTTGAATGTGATAAAATCCCCTTTTCAAATATGTAAACTGATTTTCATGTGCGGTGATGTGTGCCCATGCTTGTGGGGTGGATATGTGTGATTGATGTGTGATTGGGGAATGTGGGGATTGTAGTATTTTGGGCCATGATTTTTGTGTGGTGAGGTTTTTTGGTTATTCTATTGGGTGGTGAGGAATTTTATTTGGACTTGATTTCGGGGTGTCAGGGGTGTTTGTTTGGCCATGCAGTTGGGGTGGATAGGTTGTTTGTTTGGTCATTTTTTTTGGAGTGGTGAGGTGGTGGTTCAATTGTTCTAGATACCTAGTTGGTGATGGAATGAATAATTGTTTAATACTATTTTTACTGACATTGGTATGTTTGGTTAATTGGATGGAAATGGATAATGAATTAATGTAATGATGGGTTGTGTGGTTAAATTTGGCTGATGATAAATAATGAAATGAATTAACTGGATAATGAGAATTGTTTGGCAGTGTGAAATTAGATTTTTTTCTTGTTTTGTGGTGTTATGCATTTTGACAATGAAGAAATTGTGATGATCTTGTGAGTTGGTTAGTGAATGGATATGAACCATTATGTTGGGATTGGGTGTGGATATACATATATAAATGTATATTATTTATGATTTATACACGCTCCCAACTCATTTCTAGAACTATGTTTCAACATCCTCATAGTCATATGGGGGGTGTTCTCCCAATATCCAATGAGGATGATGGATGGACGAGTACCCACCCATTACCATTATCTGTTCCAAGAGGGGTAAGTATTTAACATTATATGATATTCAGATGTATGTTATTGAATTTTATGATGGTTGTGATAGCTCATGTATTTTTGGGTGAGATGTGATAGACCTTTTGTTTTCATGTGAGATATGATTGTCCTTTTGGGAGGCTTCTATTGGTGATCATTCATGGTTTGAAGAGGGAATGGGATTATTGTTCCACATGTTCATGCTACCCTAATACTTTCGTTATGTCATTTTTTGTGTTGTGGATTAGCTGTTTTGGGGAGAGTAGTGATGATTCCTTGATTTTGTGGTGGTGAGACCATGCGTCTTTGGGTGAGGTGTGTTGTGATCATGCATCTGGGGTGGTGTGGTATACAGAAGAGATATGAATTCCAATACATTTTTCATTGGGGTGTGAGAGTAGAATACTAGCTGAAAAGAGGTATGGGGTACCCTTATCAATGTGATTACTATTTTTTTATATTACTTGACATTTAATATTTGATGATCATCCCATGAAAAGGATGGGGTGGATAATTGAACTGTTTAAGTGATATTGGGTCCTTTATTTTCTCATTAATGAATTAGTATTCTCATTTCATGTGTGCATGAGAGACTTTGGTTTTCATAATGAGTATAACTATATTCTCACACTAATTATATAAAATATTTGGTTGTTTCTAAGAGTATTATGTGGACCATGATAATCATTACTAGATTGGACATTTGGATCACAACTGTGTCACTACCTTAGATTTTATTTTAGGTATTTACTTTTGATACTTTTATTTGTATCAGTTTTATTTATAAAAATGTGTGGGGTTGTTTTGTTATCTTTTATTCTATTTCATGGTGTATTTTGTGGATTATTAATCTTACCTTCTAATCCTATTTATAGTATATGTGTAATGCCACCCATACATAATATTTTTATACCCTCGGTGGTAGTCTCCAACTTGAACACTATTGGTGGTGGGACTCACTGTTCATTATCTCTCTACCCACATTATGGTATCATTGGAGGGAGGGGAATAACATAAATATTGTCCTAAAGTATTTTGATTTTAATAAGGACATGTTTCAAGTTAATGAAGAAGATGAGGAATACGTTATTAGGGGATACAAATATACTTGTTTTTAGGAATACTAGAATGATATGAAATCATATTAATGATATGTATTTTTCCATGATGGAGGATCTGTGAGTCGGAAGAGTTCATAGAATAGAGTGGTCAGTAAACCTATAAAACTGTATTATTATATAATATATTCTGATGCAGCTAAAGAAGTAGTTTAGATACACAAATTTATATAAGGGAATGTTGTGGTGTCTAGTAGTAATGATTTTATCGCATTGTATTGGGATAATAATTCACTACTGGTCCTAGCCAAGGAGTTGAGGTCTCATTAATGGAAGAGAAATATACATTGAATATATTATCTCTTGAGGGAATTTTTTTCAAATTTTAGAGGTCACAGTAAGTAGAAATTCCATAGAAAATAACATGGTGGGGTTGTTGGAAAAATTATTATATCAGTTAGAGCATGAATAGTGGTCTCTCATGTCGTTGATTAAAGTTATATGCATCCCAAATTAATTAACCATTCTTTAGAACTTTTAGTAAGACATAAGTTCGGGGTCAATCCATAGGGGACTATGGCGTGCGTGAATTCAATTGAGTTAATACTTAATTAGGTGAAGTATGCAGAATTTAGAATCGATTGGGTTGATTTTGGGTTTTGATTGAAACTAAATTGTTTTACTTTGAAGAAATGAATAACAGTTTTAAAGAAAACAACGGGTAAATTTTAAAGAGTTTTAAAACGGGAAGAAAATACTTGTCGGGGCTGTGGTGATTAATGAGTTCTTATGCAGATTGTTTAAATGGTTGTGTTGTTCATAATAATTCAATCATTCTGGATTTCATTTAGTTACAAGATTTCCTTGGTCTGGTTCCTCTTGTTTGGAATTAGAGCAGTTGACTCCTTGGTCAGGTAGTCAGTGTTCTTAATTCTTTATTAAGTTCAGTCCATTATTTTAATTGATTAAATCCTTCCAATGGTCATGGATGTTTTCACCGTTACTTCTCTTTTCTATCACTGAGAATTATTCCCTTGGTCCGGCTCAGAATTCTCAGTTATATTTAACAGTGAATTAAGAAGAGTAAGATGAATTAAAACGATAAAACACAACTATATAAAACAACACACAAATTACGATCCCTTCATCCACATCCCCAACACGAGGGGTTTAGTTAAACATAGAAAGTGGGAGAGAAACGACACACGTGATACCTGATGGATTCATCGTATAAGAGTTGAGGTAGGGTGTCAGAAGGTGGAATAGTAGAACTATGGCACCACGGTGGCTCGAGAATGGTATAAAAAAAGCTTCTTCTCTCCTCTAATGGTTTCGAACTCTAAAATCCGTAGGACAAGGCCTCTATTTATAGAAAAATAAAGTACACATCGTGTATAGAAAGCACACGCCGTGTACTTTTTGTCAATGCGCTTTGGCACCAATTTCTCCACGGGTAGGCGGCCTAACACGCCGTCCTTGAGTTTTGAACACGGCACCGCCTAGTGGTTGAGTGTACACGGAATGTAGCGCCGCCATACATGGTGTGTAGTATTTTATGTTTGGCCGCTAGCCCCTTCTAGAATAGCTGACACAACGTGTAGCAATGAAACACACCGTGTCTCCTTCAACGTCCACATGGGCGTGTAGACCTTTCTCAGCAACCACCACTTATAGAAAGTAGTTCACGGCATGTAACGCCACCTCACACGGCATGTATCTTCTGCCTCGTGACATGGGTGTGTACTCCCTACTTTGGTCTGTGTCCCTGTCTGGATGTACACGGCGTGTATAAATGTACATGCCGTGTAGTTTCAAAATTTTCACAGGCTTCCCTTAATTCTTTTATTTAGCTATAAAGCTCCTGAAAGTAAATAGATTCACAAAAATCAAAGAATATGTTCATGAAACAACATATAATTTCTGAAAACATGTTTTTATCTTCAATGGAAATGTATACACAAATTGGGTGCATCAAATTCCAGCACACTTTGTCATTTTCATTCCCTCAAGAAAAATTTCAACATCTAATTAAGAGATCTTATACTTTTAAACGGAAGGCATTCAATTAAAAAAAAGTATAAATGATAGAGTTTTGGAGGATAAATTCTAAAAGGAAAAAACAAATTCAATTCATAATATATAAAAATCATGCCTCATATATAATGCAATTAACTACTCTCATCCTTTTTCAACACATTTTTAAACTTTTCAAAAATAAACATGCCACTAGATGATTTACCTCACCAGTTTAAAATCACACTCCACACTCACGATGTTTTTATTCAATTTTATGCTCCATCTAAGGTATATACACTCTATCCATAGGTTTGGAAGATATATTATTCTCTACTTTAGAAAAATTGAATTACAAAAATCTTGAGGGCTTTATCAATAAGGTTCAAATGTCTTTGTGGCTAAGGGTTGGTAGGTTCTGATGTGAAAATAAATTCCAAGGCTTGAAAAAGGAAGGCTAATTCATTTAAACAACATTGAATGATATTCAAAGTAAATCTCACTGAAAATGTATTCTTCATAAGATCTGTCAAATGCCTTTGTAATCGTCACCATCTTCCTTAGACAAGTAGGGTTCATGGGAAAATAAGCATAAGGTCCCCTTGTTGTTTGTTTTTTAACAACAGAAGGGAAACACTTATGAATACCATGAGTAGATGTTTAGAACCCATTCTGCCCCAAATAATCAAGAGGCACTCCCCCATACTTTATTTCATGGTTGTACACAAAAATATGCCATGTATTTCCAACTAACTCTTTAAAGCTCAAATGAATAATCATGCAAAGTTTAAAAATAAATAGGGTTGGAAGGGAAATAGGTTTGTAACGTGGCTTCCTATAAATGTTGTTCATGGATTCTATGGGCTTAAAGAAGATTAAATGTAGGGTAGGTCTCAAGATAAAGGGGTTGAAACAATCCAATACCTCAACCATTTTAATGTAATTCAAAAATTTATTCATGTTTTGAAAAAAAAACTAGAAAATTCTGGTAGTGATGCATATCCTAAGAATCTCTCAAGAAAGAGGTTATTAGAAAAGAAATATGAAAAAGGGTTAAGAATACCTCTCAGGAGTGGAAAAAATAATTAAGGGACAATCAGGTCATGATATGCATATAAATGATTAGCCTAATCAATGTAATGTAATCAAGGATGACAAGTTTCAATTGAAACTATATCAGCAATCATTTTTAAATACATAAAAACTAAAATAAGAATGCAACGTTTCCAAAAGTTTCTACTGATAACTCTAGAATTTATAAGAATGATTAACCAGAATTGCTTTATATATTCAAATATAGAATCTAATAATGATGTCTCCCAGATTAGCTAAAGGTTAAAGACCAAAAGATGAAAAGGTTGATGCTCCCCCACACTGAATACGGAACATGGCCCACCAAGTGCAATACGAAGGTAAAGGGTGGGAAAGGGGGTGATATGGGGGTCAAAACGAGGGAAAGCCATGGAAGAAGTAAATCCAAAAATAAAAGAAAAGAAAAATGAAATAATACTCCCCTCGTGAAAAGTGATGCCCAAGGTGCTTCTTGACCGTACCTGTGACCGGTGAGGAAAAAAACTGCAAACATGCATAATATCACAGTACAGAAAATAAAAAAAGAGATATATAAGATAAAGAAAAATGTCACTATCATGGGTTCGCCTCAGGGGATGACACATCTTGTACAGAACCGGCCGGTAGAGACGGTGCATGAGGCGTGGAAGCGCGAGGCTCTGACTCTGCATCGGGAAGGGGAGCTGAAGAAGTAGGAGCCGCAGGTGCTGGACTAGGGATAGGAAGCTCAGCAGCAGGCCCTGGCCTAGCAGAAGTGATAGAAGTAGGGCTCACCGTAGTCATTAGAACTAAATCTGTGGCCTGTGCAGGAGATGGAGGTAGAGCAGCAGCAGAAGGGTCAGGAACGGAGGCAGAGGCTGGTGGCTGAGGCAGTGGAACACCAAGATGCTGAGCAATATGCACCAACAGATGCTCCATATGGTCCAGGCGGCCATCCAGATGAATCAAATGGCGTGAAATGGTGTCATGGCAGCTGATGATACGAACTAACTTCTGCTCCATCGTGGCTTGGCGGAGGGAAAGGGTCGGATCGACCGAGGGTGCGAGGTAGGTGGGATGTGGGA
This sequence comes from Viscum album, assembly GCA_963277665.1. Taxonomy (NCBI): domain Eukaryota; kingdom Viridiplantae; phylum Streptophyta; class Magnoliopsida; order Santalales; family Viscaceae; genus Viscum; species Viscum album. The sequence continues at coordinate 793,416,823 of OY728147.1, forward strand.
TGGGACAGAATAAGGAAGGGAAGAAGAAGTGGGTCAGTAAGAGGTGGGTGAGGTGGAGAAGCTGGAGGGGGTGGGGATGGAGGAGCGGGGTCAGTTGGGGTAGGGGGGGTCAGTGGGTGGCTGGGCTCAAGCCTGGGTAAGGATGTAGGCACCCCCTTGCTTTGGGACCAATCCCATGTGAATGAGCATGAGAAACTCCATCCGTTGGGGTGAACCAAACAATTCATGAGATAAAGAGGTCTCGAATACCCCTAAGTGGTGGGCATGACGGGTGGTGTAAAACCCGCCATTCAGGTTCCCTGACAGCCAATAAACATGGAGTGGAAATAGGAGGCGACAAGATAAGGGAGGTCTGGGTAGTCGTGCCAGATGACACAGGTAAGAAGCTCCATGTCACGGCTAGTCATGACCCCCATATCCTCATGGCGGGGGAAAAGGATTGCGCTAAAGCACCATTGGGCGAAGCGAAGGACAGGGTCGACTATAAGAGTGCTATTCTGGGAAGTGGGGGAGTACCGGTGGTCAGGTCCAGTGATCTCCCGCCACATGGAAATGAGGTCAGAGCGCTCGGGCTGGGTCAAGGTAGAAACGGGGGGTGAGGTGATAGGATGGGGGTAGAAGCCGCACCCTCGGTCAAACTCAGTCATGGTAAGAGAGAAACGTCGGCCGCCTAGCCGGAATCGAACTACGGGTACCGCATCGCCTGGTGTCTCTCGGTACTCCGTCCCATCGAACTCAAACGAGGCCGTAAACTCCAAAAATAAATCACGAAACACAGGAGTGATGACATAGAAAATATTGAGGAGTGAGGTGTGCCTGAGAAGCACTTCCAACTCCTCCAAAATACCGAGCCGCTGAGGAATGATGCTGTCGAGGTACCGACCACTCAATGGTATCGGCTGACGAGAGAAGCGTCAGAACCTGTCGTATGCGAGGTCAGTGAACGGGAATACCATGCAGGGATAAGGAGAACCTGTAGGTCCCGGCCCAGGTGCCAGTGCATTAGCAGCGGCTGGCTCTGGAGGTGGATCTGCCGAAGTAGAGGGTGGCTCGATGGAAGGTGTTCTCAAAGAGGGACCAGTTGCTGATGACGATAGTGCAGGGAAAGTGGCAGCTCGTGCAGTAGAAATGGTTGTGCTCTGATGCTCGGTGCTGGATGGTGAAGGTACAGAAGAAGTAGACCCAGCCTCCGCTGAGGGAGTAAGTGGTGGCAGAATGGCCAATGGAGGGAGCTCAAAGACCGGAGCGTCGGGGTCCAGTTGTGTAGGTGGTCGGAGTCGGATCTGATGATAACTAGGCCTCTCGCCCTCAGTGGCAGAGGCTGGCTGCTTCCCGCGGGAAGGATCATGATCTGCCATATCCTGAAATAGAAAGAAAAAGAAAACAAAACAAAATAAAAAGGAAAAAGAAATAAAACAAAACAAATAAAATGTGAGAAAATTGGAAAATAAAAGTACATGGCGTGTACTCCAGAGTACACGGCGTGTAGTAAAAATATAGACTATCCCATGTTATCTGGATAGACACTCCAACGGTGAAAAATAGACCATGTAAAAGGACATGCCGTGTTCCAAACATACACGCCGTGTTCACCTAAAGTGCAGGTGGTCATGTATGCAGAAATGACACGACCATGTTTTTAGCAGTTCAAAGAAAACAATACACGCCGTGCAGGTGAAGGACACGGTGTGTACTGCACATGAAGAACATGGTCGTGTAGAGGGTGAGACATGGTCCGGCTAATGATATAAAAGCCACGGCGTGTACCGAACACACACGCCTTGTTATGGAACATGGTGTGACTGGCCGTGTTATATTCCACACCTGAAGGGGCCAAGAGAAATGATCTAGATGGAGTGTACCAAACACACACGCTATGTACATGAACATGGTGTGTGAGGCCATGTGAAAAAGAGTACTCGGGTACGATGAAAAAAAGGACACAGAGTGTACCGAACATACACACCGTGTATAAACAAATTGCGAAATATTTTGTGTGTGTCCGTGTACAGAAGTACACAGCGTGTTTTCTTCATTTTGTGGTAGTGTACTGCTGGAAGCTGAACGGTCGACCGATCTGATAAACACCCTAAACGAGTCTAAAAGATTAAAATAGTGGGTGTAGAACAGCGTAACTTGACCGAGGATCACAATTTGAGAAGAATTGGAACTTGAAACGCCCCAAATCGATGGATCTGGCAAAGGGGGGTTCGGGTGGCGTTTGGGAGAAGAAACCGGAAGAAAGGAGGAAATGGGGCGGCCGTGCGACACTGCCTCAAGCCGGGTAGACCGCAACTTATATAGCCGATGTACAAGGTGTGTGTGTTTGGACTACACTCCGTGTATCCCGATTTTTTTTTGTTTTGATTTATATAAATAAATATAATTATTATAGTAAACTATATAATAATTATTATTAATAATTAAAATAAAATATATATATCTACAAATTCTATTATACATAAACCTATACACGACGTATATTAGGAAATACACGCCGTGTATTTTAAAATTAGAAAAAGAGTAGTACAACCTTTGGTCCGGTGCTGGGGGCAGGATTCGAACCGGTGATCGGCCGTTCCGAATGGACGCCCTCAACCACTGGAGCAAAGGTTGTTCTGCTATTCATATTTATTTTATATATATATTTATTCTATACGTCCTATACACATGGAAAGAAAGAAAAGAACAGCGTGTGGTTTTTATTTAGTAAAGGATGGAGGTGAAGCAGGGAGATTAGCGTGATTCGAAATCGGGTCTTTTGAACCTCATTCCGAGAGTTTACCAATCTGCCAAATTCACCCGCATGTAATTGTCTATTTTTAAAACGTTTTTTAATTTATATGGGAAAAAATGATGGTGCACACGGTGTATATTGAAATTCACATCGTGTGGTTTTATTAAAAGTACAAATTATGGAAATGGGACGGTTTTCTAGATTCGAACCCGATCCTTTTGGAACCGGATTACAATTCTAGCCAACCAGTCCATCCCCATCATGGATTTTTTTAAACACATTTATATATATATGTGAAAAATACCACACATGCTGTATAAATAAAAGGAGGAACCCCGTGCCGAAGGTAGGTCAGGAGGATTCAAACCGGGGACGGTTTTGAATAAACTCCAATGACTTTGCCATCGACACTGACATCATCCCTGGTTATTTATTTGTTATTCAATAGATTTATACTATTAAGATTATAAATTAAAAAGATAAGTACACGCTGTGTATATAAGTGGGACATGGCGTGTAACCTCTGGGTTTCCTCCCAGGAAGCGCCTTTGTTTTAGGTTGTTGGCTCGACCTACTTACCTTGCTTACCTAAGGTGTATGGTGGACAACGTTCCCACCATGTTGTCTGTAGGATGGTAAGCTTTCAACTTCTGCCCATTTACCTTCAATGGTTGACCATCTTCTCCAGAAATTTCTACCGCTCCATGATGGAATATGCAAAGAACGTAGAATGGTCCCAACTATCGGGACTTTAACTTCCCTGGGAATAATCGGAGACGAAAATTAATGAGAAGTACCTAATCACCGGGTTGGAATGATTTTCGTGAAATCATCCGGTCATGAATGGCTCTTGTCTTCTCCTTGTACAACTTGTCTTTCTTGTATACCTCTAATCGGATCTCATATAGTTCTGATAGTTGGAACTTCTGTTTCTCTTCAGTCGCCTTCAAATCAAAATTTAGGGCTTTGACAGCCCAGTAGGCTTTGTGTTCCAATTCTAATGGAAAATGGCAGAGCATTCCATAGACGAGGCGGAATGGGGACATTCCTAGTGGTGTTTTAAAAGCAATATGATATGCCCAGAAGGCATCATCTAACTTCTTGGACTAGTCCTTCCGAGAAGTGTTCCCTATTTTCTCCAGGATCTGCTTGAGCTCATAGTTGGATAGTTCTACCTGTCGACTGGACTAGGGATGATATGGTGTCCCCGTCTGATGCTTTACTCTATACTTCGACAGTATTCTTCTCATTAGTGTGTCCCTCTATCGTTGATAAATACTCGTGGAACCCCAAACCTGCTAAAAATATTTTTCGTTAAGAAATTTATGACTACCTTGGCTGTGTTGTGAGCTGTAGCAGTGGCTTCCACCCATTTGGAGACGTAGTCGACGCAGACCAGGATGTAAGTGTTCCCAAAAGATGGGGGAAAGGGACCCATGAAATCTATGCCCCAGACATCAAAAATCATGACCTCCAGGATGGGGTGCGGGGGCATATCAGCTCTACGTCCCACATTACCGGTCCTCTGGCACCGATCGCAATAGGAAACAAAGGCCCGAGCATCTCTATACATGGTGGGCCAGAAAAATCCAGACTGCATGATCTTAGCTATGGTACGGGCCAGCCCATGATGTCCTCCTACTGGTGAGGTGTGACAGAATTCCAGGACACAATGAACTTCATTTTTTGGGATGCAATGACGGATCACTCCATCTGCATAGGATCGGAATAGCAGAGGATCCCCCCAGAAGCACCTTTTCACATCAGAGAAAAATATTTTCCTTTGCTGGAAAGAGAGGTCGGGGTGAACAACTCTTGTAACAAGAAAATTATCGATATCATCATACCATGGTCTAGGTGTTTCTTTGATCGAAAAGAGGTCCTCATCAGAAAAATCCTCCCTAATCTCCCGATATTCTTCCTTCTCCAAATGAGGCAGCTCGAGGCGGGAGAGATGGTCAGCAATGAAGTTCTCACTCCCTTTCTTATCTCAGATCTCATGATCGAATTCTTGTAGGAGGAGTACCTAGAGGATCAATTGGGTCTTCACATCCTTCTTATTTAGTAGGTACTTTAGTGTTGCATGGTCAGTGTAAACAATAACTTTAGACAGTACTAAGTAAGAACGAAACATTTCAAATGCGAAAACCACTCCAAGAATCTCCTTTTTTGTGGTGGTGTAGTTTATCTGTGCCTTGTTGAGAGTCCTGCTGTCATAATAGATAGGTCGGAAAATCCAGTCAAGTCACTATCCCAAGACTGCTCCCACTGTGTAGTCACTCGCATCGCACATCACCTCAAAGTGTTCCTCCCAATTAAGAGAAATCATAACTAGAGATTCCACCAGGAACTTCTTTAGATGCTCAGAAGATTTGAAACATGTCTCATCGAACTCAAGTATGGCATCCTTGGTTAGAAGATTGGTGAGGGGTTGGGCAATTTTGGAGAAGTCACAGAAAAACCACCTGTAAAAACCTGCATGCCCCAGGAAGATGTGGATGGCGCGGACGGAAGTCGGTATAGGTAGTCGTGAAATGACTTCGATCTTCACCGGGTCCACCTCTATCCCCATTGCGTAAATTCTATGGCTAAGGACTATGCCACATTGCACCATGAAATGACACTTTTCCCAGTTCAAGACTAGGTTAGTGTGATCACATCGTTCCAAAACTAGCTCCATGTGCCGTAAATAAATGGTGAATGATTTTTCGTAAACGGAAAAATCAACCATGAATACCTCCAGGATTTGTTCCACCATGTCGTGTAAGATGGCCAGCATACAGCACTAGAAGGTGGTGGGGGAATTGCACATGCCGAAAGACATCCTTCGATAAGAAAATGTGCTGTAGGGGCAAGTGAATGTGCTTTTTCCTGATCCTCTGGAGCAATGGCTATTTGGTTGTAACCGGAAAAACCGTTGAGGAAGCAATAGAGGTTATGCCCTACTAGTTTCCCTAGCATTTTATCCATGAATGGAAAAGGGAAATGATCCTTTCTTGTGGAATCGTTTAGCTTTCGGTAATCCACACAGACTCACAAACCCATGATAGTGTGTGTAGGGATGAGCTCGTTCTTTTCATTTGAAATCACAGTGATACCCCCCTTTTTGGGTACCATTTGGAGAGGAATCACCCACGGACTATCCAATATAGTATAGATGATGCCTGCATATAATAATTTGATCACCTCCTTTTTTACAACTTCCTTCATGGGAGGAATCAAGCGCCATTGTGGTTGCCAAGATTGATTGGCACCTTCTTCAAGTAGCACCTTGTCAGTGCAAATGGTAGGGGTGATGCCCTTCAGATCAGCGACTGTCCACCCAATAGCATGCTTCCACTGTTTGAGAACCTACAGAAGTGAATCTTTCTACTCCTATGATAGTTCTTCATTAAGTATAACATGAAATGTTTGATTGGGTCCTAAATACCCATACTTGAGAGAAGATGGTAGAGGCTTCAGTTCGAGTTCAGGCACCTTTAAAATCGAAGGCACAAGTGGTTTCACCTTGTCCTATTCCAAACTATCAAGAACAACTGCACACTGCCAACAGTGACCGCCTTGACCATCTATGAATTTCAAGTCTTCTGGTGCTTATTCTAATAGAATATCTAGAATAGTTAAATTATTCGAAGTAAAAGAACATACCAGATCATCCCCTTTGTCGCTAAAATGATTAACCACGGTGGACACTGCATAACAGTCCTCATGATCTGACAAGGAAGCATGTTTGATGGCTTTGAGGATGTTGTAGAAAACTCGTTCATCACCTACCCGAAAAATAATCTCTCCTTGGTGCTCATCGATCAGTACCTTCCCAGTTGCCAAGAAATGTCTTCCAAGTATAAGAGGTGGTTCATGGTCTTCCCCGATGTCGAGGATGATGAAATTAGCAGGAAGGATCAGCCTACCCACCTTCACTAGTACGTCCTCCAGTAGTCCCTTCGTGTCTTTGATGGATTGATCAGAAAGTTGAAGGTCTACACGGGTAGGCTTGAGCTCATTGAGTCCCAACTTCTTGAAAACTCTGAGGGGAATGAGGTTCACACTGGCCCCTAAGTCGCAGAGGGCCTTCCCAAACTCACAGGATCCAATAGTACAAGGAATGGTGAAACTAACTGGATCTTGGAGTTTGGGAGGAATGGAATGTTGAACCACCGCGAAGAACTCCTTTGTTAGTGCAATAACGCCCAAATCCTCCATCTTCCTCTTATTCGAGAGGATTTCCTTCATGAATTTGGCGTAGGTGGGCATCTGAGTCAGGGCCTCTACAAATGAAATGTCGATATGTAGCTTCCTGAACACATCCATGAATTTTCTGAACTGGTGGTCCAGCTTCCTCTGCTTCAATCGCTCTGGAAAGGGTAAGGCAGGCTTGAATGGTTGGGTTACTTCATTTACTTTATTTTGAAAAGCTTCCTTTTATGGGCTTTTGGTAGAGGAGGGTTTCGGTATTGGTATGTTCTTCATCATCAGGGGGTGTGGGAACACCTGGCTATGCTGGTGGCTCCTTCTGTGGCATTTCTTTTTTTCTCCCCAAGGTGATAGCATTGGACTCCTCCCTTGGGTTCTTTTCTATGTTTCCCAGTAGTGTACCGGGTTGCCTTCCTGAATGTTGGTTTTCCATCTTTCCAATCTGATTCTCCAAGCCTCGAATCGAAGCTTCCTGATTTTGGAACTGAGTCTCAGTAGTAGATATGAATTTAGTCATCAGATCCTCTAACCTTGAAGTGTTCTCCTGCTGAGGTGGTTGTTTCGATGATGGAGGAGGTGGCTGTCGTGGATGCTGCGGACGAGGGTTTTGATAACCTTGTTGCTGATAAGAACCATGATGGGGTTGTTGCGGCCTTTGGTATTGGTTCTGGTATGGAGGCTGGTTGTAGTTGGGCGGTCACTGGGGTGGAGGATTCTAATGTTGTTGGCCCCAGCCTGTGTTCTATTCATCTCGCCATACCGGGTTCTGGTACTGCTGGTACTGGTTGGGCCCTCGATTTTGGGCAACATAACTCACCTCGCTCGTCGAAGGGCCTCCAGTAGAAACCAGACATTCTCCCATAATGTGGTTATCACCACAGTCGCAACATGCTGGATGGTTCGCCGCATGAACTTGAAATGCTCCTTTGAGATTCAATGCATCAATTTTCTTATACACAATGTCCAACTGAGAATCTAAAATAGTGGTAGCATCAATATTGTCCATACCTTGCTTTTGAGTCCCCCGCTCGGAGTGCCACAGGAAGCTGTTGGATGACATGTCTTCCAGTAGTTCGAATAGTTCTTCGGGGGATTTCCGCATCACTGTGCCTCCAACAGCAGCGTCCACCACGAACTTTGTATTCGTGGTAAGTCCTTCATATAAGGTCTGGACATGCATCCAGAGTTGGAGTCTGTGGTGGGGGAATTTTCGTAACATTTCATTGAAGCGTTCCCAGGACTCATACAATGACTCGGAGTCATGCTGCTGGAAATTATGGATCTCATTCCGGAGTGTCACCGTCTTTGATGGTGGAAAGTACTTGGACATGAACACCTGGGCTAGCTCTTCTGAGGTGAGGATAGATCATTTTGGTGGCCCCTTGACCCAGTATTTTGCCTTGTCCCATAGAGAAAAGGGGAATTGGCGAAGACGGATGGCATCTTTGGACACGCCGGTTTACCGAAAGGTGTCGCAGATCTCCAGAAAGTTGGAGAGATGGGCGTTCGAGTCCTCGCTGGCCAGGCCTCCAAATTGAACTATGTTCTGGATCAGCTGCATGATAGCAGGCTTGATCTCGAAGTGTAGAGCCTATATCAGGGGACAGACAATGCCCGTATCAGCTCTGTGGATTTAAGGAAGACTGTACCCCATAAGGGTACATCTTGGAGGTTGTTGCGTAAGGGGTGGAGCTTGCATGAACTGCTCCTGAGGGGCGAAGTATGGTCGTGGGAAGAGTTGCTATGGTTGTTGGAGTTGGCTGTATACTGAAGGAGGTTACTGTGGCGGCTGTTGGTAATCCCTTAGAAGGAATACCATGAATCCCCCGTGTGCCTGCTCCAGTAGACCAGCTGCGGGAGGCTGCTGCTCATGGTACTGATTATCGGCCGCAACATCCACGGCTGGTGCTCCCTCTTCCTTATTCGCCATGGGTTGTGGTTGCTGTTTGTGAGTTTCTGTCCGTGTACACCGACGATGAAGCAATGTCCATTCAATTTCCAGGTCAAGCGGAACTAATTACGAAGACTCGGCGCTTCTGGATTGTTTAAGACATCTAAATATACACTTTATGTTTTGCACGACACAAAAATGAAAACCAGGCGTAAAAGGGAAAAACAAAAGAGAAAATTTGAAATGGGATTAGAAAAGAGACTTTTGATAATTTTTTATTTTTATTTTCACTTAAATTGTTTATTAACACAATTTAAATCTTAGAACTAAAACAAAACGTGTTTCCCTGCAATGGTGCCAAAATTTGGTCTCGCTTGTCGTTGATTGAAGTTATATGCGTCCCAAATTAATTACACGTTCTTTAGATCTTTTAGTACATCATAAGTACAGGGTCGATCGACAGGGAACTATGGTGTGTGTGAACTCAATTGAGTTAATACTTAATTAGGTGAAGTATTCCGAATTTAAAATCGATTGGGTTGATTTTGGTTTTTGAGTGAAACTAAATTATTTTAGTTTGAAGAAATTAATAACAGTTTTAAAGAAAACTACGGGAAAATTTAAAAGAGTTTTAAAACGGGAAGAAAAGATGTGTCGGGGCTGTGGTGATTAAGGAGTTCTTATACAGATTGTTTAAATGGCTGTGTTGTTCATAATAATTCAATCATTCTGGATTTCATTTAGTTACAAGATTTCCTTGGTCTGGTTCCTCTTGTTTGGAATTAGAGCAGTTGACTCTTTGGTCCAGTAGTCAGTGTTCTTAATTCTTTATTAAGTTCAGTCCATTATTTGAATTGGTGAAATCCTTCCAATGGTCATGGATGTTTTCATCGTTACTTCTCTTTTGTATCGCTGAGAATTCTTCCCTTGGTCCGGCTCAGAATTATCAGTTATATTTAATAGTGAATTAAGATGAGTACGATGAATTACAACGATAAAACACAACTATATAAAACAACACAAAAATTATGATCCCTTCATACAAAACCCCAACATGAGGGGTTTAGTTACACATAGAAATTCGGAGAGAAACGACACACATGATACCTGACGGATTCATCGTGTAAGAGTTGAGGTAGGGTGCCAGAAGGTGTAATAGTAGGACTATGGCACCACGGTGGATCGAGAATGGTAGCAACAAAGCTTCTTCTATCCTCTAATGGTTTCGAACTCCAAAATCCATTTGCCAAGGCCTCGTTTTATAGAAAAATAAAGTACACGCCATGTATAGAAAGTACACGCTATGTACTTTTCAGCAACGCGCTTTGGCACCAATTTCTCCAAGGGTAGGCGGCCTAACACGCCGTCTTTGATTTTTGAACACGGTGATGCCTAGTAGTTGAGTGTACACGCTGTGTAGTGCTGCCATAAACGGCGTGTAGTATCATAATTCTGGGTGCCAGCCCCTTCTAGAATAGCTGACATGGCGTGTAGCAATGAAACACACCGTGTCTCCTTCAACGGCCACTTGTGTGTGTAGACTTTTCTCAGCAACCACCGCTTCTAGAAAGTAGTACACAGGGTGTAACGCCGCCTCACATGGAGTGTATCTTCTGCCTGGTGACATGGGCGTGTACTCCCTCCTTCGGTCCGTGTCCCTGTCTGGATGTACACGGCCTGTATAAAAGTACGTGCCGTGTAGTTTTAAAATTTTCACAGGCTTCCCTTAATTCGTGTATTTAGCTAGAAAGCTCCTAAAAGTAAACAGAATCACCAAAATCAAAGAATATGTTCATGAAACAACAGATATTTGTTGAAAACATGTTTTTATCTTCAATGGAAATGTATACAAAAATTGGGTGCATCAAATAGCCTGTGAGAGGTAAGCGATGAAAAGTTTTTATTAGTTTGTTATATTGAAAGTGGGATTATTTTGGATTTAGTTTCCTGTAAAAAACTATCTTTAAACTTTTTATTTTCTATATATTCAAATTCTATAATATAAATAAAAACTTTATCACATTATGAGTTTCATTCTCCGTAACATTGATATGATGATGTTATTAAAGTATTTATCATGTCGAAAGGTTATAGTAATTATCCAAAATTAGGAAAAAAATGATGTGTTATAAAAATATTCTTAAAAATATATAAAATATTTTAGATGAAATCTTTCTTATGCGATAGAAAGGTTGTTTTGACTATAAGGTGTTGTACGCTCATAAGTGGACAAGGATTCTTCTCATGAAGTTTAATCTTTATGAAGGGGGTTTATGAAGGTAGACTAGCAAATAGAAATTCCATATTTAATATGTATCATTGGATATTCTTATATGAACATTTGTGTATGGGTCCTTAGACTTGATTTGTTTTTTACATATATCATAAATTAGGCACTTTAATATATCCTTGAAAACCACAACGACATATACCTATTCTAGAGTATGATACATTGGGTGCATAATAAGTGATAAGGAATTAATAAAATAAGTCCAAAAAGAAATTTTCCCATATAAGTTAATATAAGAATATATCTCTTGATAATTGATTGAAATTAAACTACCTAATTATGTTCATGGTCATGGAAGTTTATCACCAGGTTAATTTATGATAGTCAATGAAAGATCAATAAAGTATATAGGTTGGTGACACAATTATGAGATATGTTGGATGATACATCAAGAAAAATAGATTCTATTTCATAGTATGTGTTCACATGTTGTAGTTTTCATTACAATATTAACTTATTTATTTATGGTTTCTTTAATGTGTTATAAGATTCTAATCATGGAATTTCGGTTAGTTTGCATAATGCCACCAAGAAAAAGTCTTAAATGTTCACACACTAATTGTATCCAAAATATCAGATTAAGTTTTATTGGAATTTAATATTTTGAATAAATATTATTCTCATGATTAAACACTAGTAATTATTCAGGTTATGTCGATCATATTAATTTGATCACATTATTCATGTTTAGAATATATATGAATTGAATATTAAATAGGTATATATCCACTAGTTATTAACTATAATATTTGATTCCTTATTTAATGGATAATATAATGATATTTAATTAGTTAATTAATTATTTAGTTTTTTAGGTTCAATAAATTTTCAAGAGGATTGACAGGATGATTTAATATTCAATTAAATGCTCTCATGTACAAGAGTAAATCTTTATCCTCTCCTTCAAGACTATGAGAACATGAGAAAAAATTCTTCAAGCTTGTTGGAATTATTGTTTTGATAAAGTATGAATGACACAATGTGTTTAATACCACTACTATAGTTCATGATGTTCCAACAATGATGTTCGGTGATACCTGGATCACATGAAGAAACTGCTAGAGTAATTATTCTTTGGATTTATCAATACAATGATGATACAAAAGAGACTACTAATTTGATCATAAATGATAAAATAATTTTCAATTTTATGTAATGACAATTAAAAATTAATCACAAATTAAATGTGAGAAGATCCTCCCTATGAATATTTTTGTGTTTCATTCATCCTGTTCATTTGATATAACTAAAGAAAATGATAACAACACATTGATGGGAATGATCTCAAATGTTTCCATTTCACCCCAGAACCTTCAAGAAGAAATTTACCTTTGTTCATATATTGTAAATAATCATTTTGAAGTATTTACCAAAGGTTTACTAAGCCCATGGATCCTTTTTTTATTACAAAGGATTATATTTCACAATATATATATATCTCAACTTGAAGGGGAGTATTCTATAGTTTTATCTTTTATGACTCTTTATATTCCATGTTATGGAAACATGTGGCAGGTCCAAGAGTATTTGTCATAGTTATATATTTAATTTATGATTCAATGGTCAATGGTTTAGATAGGTCAACATTTTGACTTAAATTTATGATCCAACATGTATATTTATTGTTTCATCTCTAAATTATAATAACTTGACCTGAAATTGAGATACAAATTCATGATGCAATAATTATATAAATTCCACAATAATTAACTTAAATGGAGCTCTATGGGGTATACCCTAGTGTTTATGTAATTTTGGGGTCTCAAAGAGGTCTTAAAGATGGATTGGTATGAAATGACGTATCATGTTAAGTCATTATTTGTAAAATGTTATTGTGGATTATAATGATATGTAAAGGTTGGAACCCTTTTTTTACCATCCAAATAAAATGTTTGGTGATGGAATGGACTAGAAATTATATTTTTATAAAAATAAGAATAACTAAATTACCAATTATAAAATTAATAAAAAAATAAATAATAAATAATAAATAATTTCAATGAGAGAAAATATAAGTTTGTTTAATTTATAAATAATTTTATCAAAACAATTCATCCCATTGCGAAGATCCAAAATAATAAAACATTAGTTTTAGTGTTATTACTTCTTGTTCAGTTAATGAATACTTCATTCCATTCAATAACATCACATGAATCACCAGTACCAAAAATAATATAATTTTTAATTCAATACACTATCATCATAAAAAAATATTAACCTAATAAACACGTATTCCATAACAAGCACAACGATTTACATTATATTAGTGTTTTTTATCATACTGTGTAATATTATTAATCATATAATTATCACATACATGATAACATATTTTTCATCATGTCGAAAATTTTAATGGTGAAAATTGAATACTGGAATTGTGGGATGAGAAAAGAAACTAAAGCCTTGTTTTGAACGACCTCCATCTCATTGTTAATTATATTTAGGTTATCAAATCTTTTCATACCTTATATTTACCTTCATGTTTTTGAGCTCTCAAATTGAAATTAATTGCTATTTTATCTCCCCTCATACACAATAGGGCAATATCTACTATTAGAATATTTTATAACAATGATAATAAGGAAGTGCTTTCTATCACACTAAAGATCATCACACTCCCTAATTCAGCCATCTTTATTAAATAATTGATAAAAACTATAAAATCATTCATATATATTCATAATAAATTAACTCTAGAACTTTCCCCTCACATATTTCCCTCTCAATCTACACCTTCAAATAGAAACACAATGTGGACACTATAAGAATCCTCATAATAGACATAGGTTATGCCCCATTCAACACCCTCAGAAAACTTCTAATTTGAATAATGACCTCCTCTTTCTCCACCCAGTCCACCAAAACCACATGCATACCCTCTAACATCTCAATATTTACCATGTACCAATCTACCAGCTTCCTCACCCACCCATTCTTCTTGTAGCACACCTTCTCCTCCAGCACCTTTCTCAACATCACCACCCTGACCCCCTTACACACATAGTAATCCTTATGGTTTCTTATATTTTTTTCCTTCTACTCCTCTCTCATAAATTCATAAAATGCTGACTCCCCTCCATTTTTATTTCACTTCCTCGACCCACCACCATCACTACTCTCCACCATGAAACTTTCCAATAAAAAGTTTTAACACTCTCCATCGGGCTTGTATGATGGTGAACCAAGCAAAAAATTAAACCCTATCATCATTCTTGATATTTTATGAATGCTATTTAGGATATTTCCTAATGGTGGTGGTGATTAATTTCTCTACTTTCTTAGTATGCCATCGGATATACCTCACTAGCTTCTCCTCCTCCACCACGTTCTCCCTAGACTGCTTATTGTTTGGACTCTCCTTGAATCGGGTCGCAGAGTCCAGATCAATGTATTTGATGAAACAGAATTTCAGTGTCCCCTCAACCTTACAATTCCTAGTCCAAACGAGGTACTCCTTAGGCTCAGTTACTATCTCCCACATTATAGAGTTCATATGAATGGGGTGGCAATCGACAATGTAATCTTTTTATATGATGGGGGAGGCGATGCCACTAAAGCAGTGGCTATTCTTCACATTCTTAAGGAACAATGCCCCAAACTCCTTAGAGTAGCAGAATATGATGGGTTTTTGGGGTTTTTCCCCACACCTTCATCTGCTGCTAGTGGCTCTCTCTCATGTTGTGGCACATGAACCTATTTTCATCCAAACAGTGCTTTTAGAACATCTAGCAAAACCACTAGAGTTTTTTCATCCCCTTTTCTTTGATATAGTTTTGATGTATTTATGTGTGGTAAACTAATTCATTCCCAATATAAATTCTTAACATGATAATAATGTCTCAAAAGTTAGTAAGAAAACAATAACTTTCATTTTAACAATCAAAGAAAAAAATCATTATGTGTAAATTTTCTAACTATTATGATCACCAGCAGTCTATAACATGACTCTCATAGAAAATAATAAATCTCATGAAAAAACTCCATAACAATATTTAATATTTAATGTTTTATAGTCACACCAAGAGCCCCAATAAAAATTTATTACTACCAATAGAAAAATAAGGATGATTATTTAAAAATGCATAAATTTTGGACAGTAGTCAACTAATTCCTGAACAAAAAAACTTTTTTTATTATTCAATTACTTACCAGTATTATACTAGATATTAACTAAATATAAAAAAACAAAATTTTCCTAAAAAAATCTTTACAAATATAAAAAATTCAGATATAACGAATATGGTTTTTAAAGGGAGAAAATTTTATTGATTGAGAAAAATTAGTTGTAAAAGAAATTTATTACCAATCATAAAGTTATATATTTGACACACTTGTCCCATAAATTTGATTAAATAATAGTTAATTTTGAAAAATTAATAAAAACTTGTTCCACCCACCTAGTGGGTAATCCCCCACCCCCAATTTCTTGATAACTTCCCTTCAACATAAACCCAACATGAATTCACCACCAATTTTAATTCTAACATCAAATATATTATTCATTGGGTCATTTTTTTAATCATGTGGTGGAAAAAACACATCCAATCCTTCTATGATCACGAAATCATACTAATACCATCATTTACTAAAGCATGATTCATCCATTACAATATTTAATTTAAAAATGAAAATAATGATAGAATAGATTGTCGATAAAGTTGAATACCTATAAATGGATTTTAGACCACTGAATTGAATGAGATGTTAAGATAACTCTAACAAACACCACCTAATCTTATTTAGACTGAGTTGAGAAGACATAGAACATTACAAAGGTATTTTTTTGCAGCCTTTTTTTGGCATGGAATACATTAAATGTTTGATCTTTGATGTCATACTAGAATATGGGATGGTTCGTTAGAGTTCTAATGACTCCATAGCATTTTGATGGAGAGGGATAAATATTTTTATGAAAATAGAGACCTAGAAATAGATAATTGATTTCTGTTTAGTAAGGGGGGATTAGAGATTCGTGATCCAGTTGAGTTTGAGAGAAACAAATAATCTAATGGGTAATATTTGTTATTTATAGAAGGGAAAAAATAAATTTCCTTTTAGTTTCATTTAATGATAATGTAGTTAACATGTTATAAAATTATAATTATAAAAAATAAATGTAACTGTTTAAAAATATTTTTATTATTGCCAAAAATATAAATACAATTGAAATTATTATACATTGAATTGCATTTTTATTATAATATATTTGTAGATTTAATAATTTAAAATTAAATTAAGAGTAACTATAGTTAAATTATATGTTCATTTAGTTTTTTCATTTCAAGGTATATATAAAGGAAATATAATTGTGGTATGCCTATGTACAACTGGTTGGGTGAGGATATAGGAATGAGTGTTATGGGTAGCTCTAAGATTCATTTTAGAAGATCTTGGGTCATCATTTTATCAGCTCATTTTAGTATAGTTTTTCATATGGAGACACAAAGGGTGACTATGAATTTTGTGTTTTATGAATGAATGAATTTACATGAATATTTTGAATTTTGAGATTTTCATTATTTATGATTGATGAATTTATTTTCCACTTTTTGATCCTTTATATGGTTATTGTTATTATGACCAGAGAGCACACATGAGCCTATATGGGTCTCCTCCTTGGTGTAACGATTTTGTTAGAATATCACCTTACAATATCAAAACATTATTTTTCATATATTTGATTTTGAAATTTGGAAATATTGTCCGAAAGATAAAATATTGATTAAATCATGAGAGGAAAACGTTTTTCTGACTAACACATTTGCCGTGGAAGTTCATGTTTCCAAGGATTATGGAATATGATTTATATTCGATGGATTTTTGTTTGGTAGAATTTTTTTGATAGTATAGAATATATATTTTTATTTTATCTTATATATTCTTATTGGACATTCCCACCTCCATAACCATTTTATGATTTGCAGATTCATTTATAGGTTTTCAATTGTATTACAAATAATTTTTTTAATGAAAACTTATTTTAATGTGTGTCATTTATTTTATATTATTATTCAAAATACATTAATTTATTAAAAACCATTTTTTCTAATGAGTTGATTTTTTAATTTTTTTTTCTTAAAATTTCTCTAGAAAAATAAACATTTTGTTATCCTCATTCATTGTATATTATATACCTATTAAATATTAATATTCTTTGTATAATGGGTATTATTATTTACAAAATAGTATACCATTTCTATTTACATAATTTTACTATGAAAGTTGTTTGATTGGATGTGGAACTACTAATATTTCATATTCATTGCTCCATATGAATATTTGTTTTTATAAGACATATTGTTTGTGAATTAAATTAATCATTTAATATACAAGGAATGAATTGGAAAAGAACTGACATATTAGGGATGATTATAGATAGCCCCTAGTGCATTAACATGCTTCATTAGTGAAATCATTTATATATACATATTAAATCAGTTTTTGGTATATACCTATATATTGATTATAATATTTAGGTACAAGGTCGTAATAGTAAATATATCATGATTTATGAGATCATGGCATAAAAAATTATGGATTTCATTCATTGATAACTTAGTTATTATTATCCATGATATTTATATATTGATATTATCCATGTATGTGTTTCATGATCAAGTTATTGATTAAATGACCTATTTTTTAAGTTATTTACCTTTCCATGTTAATTATTTATAATTATCTCAATATATATTTCAATGTATGTATCCCTTACTGATCATTTTATCTCAACCTTATGTTTTTTCCTTTCAATGAGATATGAAGAAAAAATATTTGAATAATTTCAAGGATGATTTTTTCTAAAATTACTTTGTTTTATTTTTTTTCAATGAAAAAAATGAGAATTGTGTTTATATCTAGTTTTTCAACAATGTTGAACTATATCCCTAAAAAATTTTATTCTTACTCAATATTTCCTCATTCACCATATTAGTAGCATTATTTTAAATAGAGATATTCTTCCGTACCAAAGAATGATGATCCCTCATTTATTCTCCCACATTATATTCACTAATGACCAAATCATCTCATGAATTCCAACAAATGATTGGTTCAATGAATTAATATGGTCTTTGATTATTACTTATATTATAGTAGATATATCATTAGTATGGGGAAGAGTATCCTTTACAAATGAAAAAGATTGGCGGATATAAGAGTTAACTCCTTGGGAAATAGTATGGACAAGTAGAGTGGAAACATTCTGATGGGGTATATAGGCACTCCGATGTCTTCAGGAAAGCTGCATACTCATAACATTAACCAAATCATGAGAAGGATTTCATTCCAAGTTATGTATGAGAGAAAATATTTATTGTCTTTTGGAGGAAATATAATGTTGGTTAAAAGAATCCTCCCAAACATTCTAATCTGTGAACTTTCAACCATAAATGTTCCAAAAGGAGTTACTAATAATATTTATAGGATTCTGGAAGATTTTATTAGTGATGCACTCTTAGAAGGGAAGAGGGATTAGGTTTCAGGAACCCGGATTGAATGACCCATTCAAGAAGGGGGGGGGAAATGTGAGGAACCTATCTAACACTCTCCATTTCATGCATACAAAGCTAGAATGGGAGGCTTTATAGGAGAACATTATATGGGGAAATGTTATGTATACTATATAAAGAGGTGATTTAGAGGTGATGAGATGGAATCATACTCCTTTATGTTTTATGAATTTTCTCACATCTTGATCATACAACCTCTAAATAGTATGATCATGTGGAATGTTGATATACTATTTTGGAACCATAACTAGGTAGGTTCAATTATTTGATTCCCAGGTTGTCTAGGTCTACGAATCACATTTATTGAGGCTACAATGCAAATGTTTTTTTACCAATGTTTTCCTAGATAAATAGAATCATGATATTTTCCACCCCATTGACATGAACACTGAACCTAACTGATGTGTATTTATAACCTCAAATTCAGGGTCTGTCTCCATGTGGGACATTTGAAGGGAGATGACAAATAGGTACCATTTTTTTAGGTGGAGAAAAACTCTATGGTTCAAGATGTTCCCTAAAAATTATAATTTCTCAACATTGAGAATTAGGAACCATGAAGTGCCTACAAATAAAAATATTAAATGAACTAGAATCTACATATCCTCTAGGTGCACATGATACAATGATCACACTAAGGAGACTTCGAACCATTTGTTAATAAAAGACGATTGGGAGATATATATATGATGATTTTGTGGTGATTTTAATTCATTCTCATCCTAAGAGTTTCTCAGTGCATCCTTTTTGGAGAGTTGGTTTTATGGTGTGGGTGTTACAGATCTTGAATTGTTACTATGGGATATTTTGTTGAATGTTGGATACTCATGTATCTGGAATGCTACAAATTGGGATAACTATAAGGATTTTTCCAAAATTGGGGGTGTCTCTTATATTAAGAACAAGGAACCTACACATTGACGTGGTTAAAAAATTAATGAAATTTCACATCACTATAATTATAAGACTGCTACAGGTAAGTATTCCTATTAATAAATCAATTCACAATGATTCCAAGGGCCACTTGGTTCACTGGAGTCCTCCATTTTTTGGCCTCAAGTTTAACATGGATGGATCTTGTTTCTTCGACAACATGTGGGGAGTGGATGGGTTGGGACACTAGGAATTTCATATTTTTAACAATTTCATTTAATTTTAGTAGTGGACACACCCTTTAGGTGGAATGTAAGGCTATTATTAATATTTTATGTTTATATAGTAAGAAGAATTTAGCTCTCTCATATTTGGAAACAGATTTTGTCATTTTACATAACTCTTTACATGGAAATGGAACAATCCCATGGTTGATATCATATATTTTTAGAAATTTCACAATCCTTGTCAACCACAATCTCCAGGATCTTGACACCTGGAGTGAGGTATATAATGTCACAGACCATCTTCTATCCATGGAGGGACATGGAAATAGTGTATCCTTCAACTCCATCATGAACATATTAAGGCCTAAGGGGGAGAACCCTATAAGAGGGGATTCCATCAGACTACCCAATTTCAATCCTCCCTAGCCTCACGTTCTAGTTTTTCCTTTATTTTTTTCATATTTCTTCAAGTAAATAAATGATGATGAGATGTGATTTGTAACGCCCCGACCCCAGCTACCCAGAGTCGGTGCATTACTTCGTAACATTGGTATGATCACAAAAGATCAAGTCTCGAAAGAACGATTAGTTTAGTAGCCTTGGAAAAACTAGATACATTCATAATTGTTACATTACATCATAAAGCGAAAAACTAATAACAAAGTCTTCATAGTACACACTCATATCCTCTTCTGACTATCCCTGTAGATCATTCATAAAATACTTCTTCACATCCTGGAAAATATTAAAACATTGAAAGGGGTGAGCTCAGATGATCAGTAAGGATAATAATATTGCGGAAGCTTTCATAAATAAACATTAACATTTAAGGCAGTGTATAACTAAAACGAAAGCCTTTTAAACATGAACTTAAACATAATATGGAAAAAGTAAAATGAGATAATTCCATTTACTTATTCACATGGATATTCTACTGGTCGAATAATCACATGCAATATCAATAACCACATTCATAATGATGGAATTCATAATGCCAGACTATCATAACCACATATCCAAGGCCTCGTGCCAAGACCAAAAATAAGATTTTTTCAAGGCCTCGTGCCAAGACACTAGTTTGTCTCATGAGACCTACCGATGCATCGAGGAGCTATAGCAGGCTCCACCCGTCACTTATTAAGTCCAATGCATTCCTCATATGAACAGGTTTAAACATATCATAAGCCATAACATAATTGTATCACATAAAACATGCATAAAGGAAACATAACATTTCCACATTTCAGTCACAAGATATCAATACAACACATTGATATAATAAAAACGCTTTCAAACCCATTTTCAATACCAAAATAGACGAAAGTTAAAACTTTGTATTTATTTTTCATTAAAAAAAGTGATGGCTTGTAGAGGAAGCCGAAACTCAAATAATGGTCACGGCGGCAGAGAAGTCGTTGTCGCCGCATATGTACGGAAATAAAAACATTCCCTTTTTTTCGTTTAGTAAAACTCTTCGTATAAAAAAAGATTCCTTTTGAATAGACATAAAAGTAAAAGGGGTTTATACACCGTATAAAAGAAAGTTGAGTATAAAACCAAATATGCCTCGATGAAAGGAGATTGAGACGAAGTCCTTAAAAAGATCATTTTTAAAATAAAATAGATCTATTATGTGTTTTCACTATAAGTACACATAAATAAAGTACAAATACAAGATAGGACATAATAATATAATGACATAATTTGAAAGTAGGAGATTAACCCAAAGAATGGAAATTGGGTTAAGAAGTTCCCTTACCTCGTGTCCGACTTGACTTGATCGTTATTTATCCTCCTGAATAATAAACTAGAGTTAATTTATATTTACTTAAGAACCTTTTTCATGTTCATTATTCCTTTTATATCACTTATTACCATGTCATTAACATTATGTAATTATTTAAGTTTATAACGGTCGTTTTGTCATTCGTAGGTACTTGAGTCAAAAATAAACTTCTTATAATTACAAGATGTTTATGTGGTAGAATATCCATTATCTCCAGAATTATATTCATGATGTAGATATCATATATATCATATATATCCAGTATATACATTCATTTATATTATTACATAACATTTAGAGGTAAGAAATGAAATGCACCGTTCATGGAGACGGTAAGCCGTACGTACGCATGAACACTACCTTCATTTCCATTTCATATTTAATGGAATGAAGTCATAATTATATAAAGTTATAATATAATTCCAGTATAATATAATGTATAATACCATTTACTCCATCCTTTATACATACCACATATGGCATTAACGATTCAAATCACTTTGAGGGGGCGGTAGTCCGCACTTCCTAAAATGAAATTATCGCGTTTACCCATTACGGAAATCATAAAGGTATGCCATAAATGAGAAATACAGAAGTTTAAGTAAAACATAAACATATTATATATCATATATAAATATAGTGACATCTTAATGGCCACCTTTGAAGGTGTTATATGAGTGTTGAACAATCATCGTTTCGTGAGGCAGAAATTCACCATCCACAGAAACCGTATTTTCTTTAACCATTAGATGTAGGTGTGTGTAAGTGTATCTCGAATAATCATTATAAAAACATCCTTGTATATTTAGGATACTGGTGTTGTTACAAAATAAAGGAATAAAAAGTGTTTAAGGGGTTGGAGAAGCAAAATAAAACAAAACAACATTAGAGAAGACATTACCTTAAAATTGGGTAACTCTTTTGATTTGAGCCAAAGGATTCCTTAAGAAGAATTCTGCCCAAATGGAGGCTTCTAAGAGTAAGAGAGGGAAGTTGGGAGAGTATTTGGGCAGAGGTTGGCCGAGCCAAATGGCCTGAAGGTGTGAATAAGGTGGTAGTGGTGGGGGCCATTTATAAGAGGAGAGGAGGGGCACTCTTGGAAAGTAATGAAATATTACTTTATTATACAATGCTTTTCGGATTATAAAGGTCACAAACTTCTATAATTAGAGGCTAAGGTAATAAGGGTTCAAAAGCTACCCATCAAATAGGCTTTGGACAAGTGTAAGCCTTGGATTTTACATTATCGTTTCATTTTATTTAAATTGTTAATTAATGAGGTAATCGTGGCATCATCATGGTGTAATTTATTTAATGTCTAAAAATTATAAAAAAAAATATCATGATGTAGGAAATATTTTTATCTTTATAATGAATATTTATACTAAAAAATATGACTTGTATGACCCCATTTAAAAATTGTTTTAGTAAAACAACTCTTGTTTGTGACCTTTTTATTTTAACATTAAATAAAAAGTTATTTACGTCCTTTTCCTACCAAAGTGGATCCATGGGGTCCCGAAGTTGACCCATGGATTGTCTTTGTCGGACATGACACATCCAATAGTGGTTGGACAAGTGTAAAGGTCATTCCATATTTTTATAATATCAATTTAACCTTAAATTTCAATAATTACCTCTAATCGCGATTAATTAAACATAAAAGTTACTATTCACCAAAAAATTATTTTAATCCCATTGAACCACATTTTACTTCCTAATGACAACCATGTATCTCAGATTTTTGAAAATCAAATCACAGAAGTGGTAATGTTTCATTTAAAATAAAAATCAGTTTTTTAACTACCACTTAGTGGTTTCACTAATCATCAAAAATTGAAGTTTTTCATAACAATGCCAAAATTTCACCCTAAGCTATAATTGATATTCCAAATTCAAAAATGATGTCTATTTTAAAATATTCCAAACATATAAGTTGAATTAATTAATTTTATAATTAATTCCCGCTGTCACAACAAATAGCGTGTTTTTAAGAATCAATATATATCAAAAGATTGACAATTGTTTATGTCCAATTTCAAAGTGAAATGAATTCTAATGAACACCATTGGATAAAATGGTAAAAATATATTCTAATTATACTTTAAAACCACTCAATAGTATAACTTATCCCTCTAAATTATTTTGATTAAAAAAGCTGTTTTATGTATTTTTCACTATTCATAAAAAATTGGAAGTTCTCAGAAAATTACAAAAAATTCAACTTTGGATAATTTCGATATTACGAATACAAAAATGAAGTCCATTTTGAAATATAAAATTTCTATAATTTTAAAAAGTGGGTATTACTATTCATAACGGCTACTTTGATTAGTTGTGGTGTGTGTTAGAACTGGAAGTAGCGTACAACACACGCTACTGTATTATTCAAAGAGAAGTGTACCGTGGAAGCTTGGGGTGTTACATTCTCCCCTCCTTCAATAAATTGCATCCTCGCATTTTGAAATTTTTCTTTGAAAATAAAAGGTTGAAAATAGAAAATAACTTTGTGGAAACCCACATCAGAAATAAGGTTAATAAAAATATAACTTTAAAAGAAAGAAAGATAAGTACAAAGGTCACCCGAGATAGCCCATAATAGGATTCTATGAAAATATGGATATGGAAGGAAAAAAACCATCAAGGTCTGATGGAGAGTTGTAGAGAACTGGATTAGGAGAAAGTTAACCATAAGAAAATCACAAACTTGTGATTGGTTAAACGGTCATTGAATCCTCAGTTGGAAAAGTTAACCGACAACGTTTTTGTTTTAAGTTTCCTTATATAAATTTGAGGAATTTATTTAAGATATTTTCCAAGAATTTAAGGAAATATACTTACTTTTCGTGTAGACTTTCGTTCCTTAATAAATTTTTACCACAAACCCATATTTCACTCCAAATGGTAACAGAACTCAAAAATATTCTATTTATCCTAATTGTATAAGGTTCTAAATATGACCACATACCATTTAGATTAGTAAAACTATTTTGTAATAACTAGGGACTTCCTGTAGGCTAGTGGTAGGTAATAAAGGCCTATCACACTATGGTTGTGGGTTCGATTCCTGCAGCTTTGTCCGACATGACGGGTTATGCCCCACCCTGCAGGTTGTCCTTTTCCTAAAACTACAGTATTATAATATTCCAAAAATAATCTTCAGAAATGTTTTATCCTTAAACAATACTATCCAAAGATCAACTTAATCCATTCCAACCTTTATAGTTATCCAAAATACTTCTGTCCAACTCACAGTCCAAATTTTATAAGGAAGGTAAACATAATGAAGATCCTTTTTTTCTATGTAACAACATGTGAAAACCTTCATCATGTATTCTTTTAAAACACTGCAATTACCAATGATCCCTTATTCCTTATAGAATACTAGATATACTCCTTCTATCCAAAAATGTATACAAATCATTAATCAGTTTCAAGGAAGCTAAGAATATCCAATATAATTTATCCAGATCAATCATGTCTTATTCCAAAATCACTATCTCGGTATCAGAACCATATTATGGTTTATCTTTCTCTCAGCCATATATTTTCCAAAACTTTAACCTGATGTGGAGTAACGTTTCTTGGTTCCACACAATCTCAAGTCCTTGATGAAATAGTACTGCAATACAATCCTTATATACTCAATAATTATTATAACCAGTACATCATTGACACAACACTCAAATGACAAAATTATTTAATAACAACATAAGAACTCTAATCATTCCTCCTCATTTGTGGTAGTATCATAACTTGATTATTATCCAATAACATCATTTAGGGCATACTCTGATGATTTGGACATTGTTTTGCGTAGTGTCCCCACTCCTTGTAGATGAAGCATTGTACATTTGAAACCTTTTTCTTACCCTTGCAGTCATGCACTTTGTGTCCTTTTTCTCCACACTTATAACAAACTCCCATTCCCTTCAGGAATGTTCAAAGGTGTTTCTTCCCACAGTTATCACATATTGGAAAATTCTTCTTTTCCCACGTCCCTTTTTCCATCATTCTCTCTTCCATCATTTTCTTCTCTTTCTTCCCTTCAAAGCCATAAGACTCTGATAATTCTTTACTTATCTTATTAACACATGATACTATTTCTTCATATGTTGAGAACACATGGGAGATTATTTCCTTTCTAAATGTTGGCTTAATACTGTGAAAGATATGATCCTTCTTACACTTTGGAACATACGTATTGCTGGAGTTCACATTCCATCCACTGGGCACCATTTCTATACAATGGCATAAACTAGGTTAGTTTATGAATTTCAATGAATAATTCCAAACTTGTAAAATACTTAATGTAAATTGAATGGCTTATGGATATAATCCATAATCATAAAAATGTTTTCCTTGAGTAAGTATATAATCATAACACTTCATAGTGGTTTTTAAAGAAAACAAGAATTATCCTAAGCATATCCCCCGGAAGTGTCGTAACCAAGAGTACAGCAAGGCCCGTTTTCGTGCACCAGTTCTCGTTCGAGTCTAGCTCAAAGTGGTGTTTTCGGGTTTTACCCCTAGGTACATCTGTTCCAGATCAGCCTCTATCTGCTCGTATCCAGACAGGGATGTATTGCTCGGAAAACTCACAAAATCTCTACAACAACAAAATTCTAGGAAGTTCTTCTATACTAATCCTCAAAGTCTATCTTTGGGCTATGTGCTCTAATCAGAGTTTATCTAAATCTAGCTTCCAAGGTTAGTACTAAACTGCCTCTGATACCAACTGTAACGCCCCAACCCCAGCTACCTAGAGTCGGTGCATTACTTCGTAACATTGGCATGATCACAAAAGATCAAGTCTCGAAAGACCGATTAGTTTAGTAGCCTTGGAAACACTAGATACATTCATAATTGTTACATTACATCATAATGCGAAAAACTAATAACAAAGTCTTCATAGTCCACACTCATATCCTCTTATGACTATCCCTGTAGGTCATTCATAAAATACTTTTTCACATCCTGGAAAATATTAAAACATTGAAAGGGGTGAGCTCAGATTCTCAGTAAGGATAATAATATTGCGAAAGCTTTCATAAATAAACATTAACATTTAAGGCAGTGTATAACTAAAACAAAAGCCTTTTAACCATGAACTTCAACATAATATGGCAAAAGTAAAATGAGATAATGCCATTTACTTATTCACATAGATATTCTACTGGTCGAATAATCACATGCAATATCAATAACCACATTCATAATGATGGAATGCATAATGCCAGACTATCATAACCACGTAGCCAAGGCCTCGTGCCAAGACCACAAATAAGATTTTGTCAAGGCCTCGTGCCAAGTCACTAGTTTGTCTCATGAGACCTACTGATGCATTGAGGAGCTATAGAGGGCTCCACCCGTCACTTATTAAGTCCAATGCATGCCTCATATGAACAGGTTTAAACATATCATAAACCATAACATAATCGTATCACATAAAACATGCATAAAGGAAACATAACATTTCCACATTTCAATCACAAGATATCAATACAACACATTGATATAATAAAAACGCTTTCAAAACCATTTTCAATACCAAAATAGAAGAAAGTTAAAACTTTGTATTTATTTTTCATTAAAAAAAGTGATGGCTTGTAGAGGAAGCCGAAACTCAAATAATGGTCACGGCGGCGGAGAAGTCGCTGTCGCCGCATATGTACAGAAAGAAAAACATTCCCTTTTTGTCATTTAGTAAAACACTTCGTATAAAAAATGATTCCTTTTGAATAAATGTAAAAGTCAAAGGGGTTTATACACCGTATAAAAGAAAGTTGTGTATAAAACCAAATATGCCTCAATGAAAGGAGATTGAGAGGAAGTCCATAAAAAGATCATTTTTAAAATAAAATAGATCTATTATGTGTTTTCACTATAAGTACAAATAAATAAAGTATAAATACAAGATAGGACATAATAATATCATGACATAATTTGAAAGTAGGAGATTAACCCAAAGAATGGAAATTGGATTAAGAAGTTCCCTTACCTCGTGTCCGACTTGACTTGATCGTTCTTTAACCTCCTGAATAATAAACTAGAGTTAATTTATATTTAATTAAGAACCTTTTTCATGTTCATTATTCCTTTTATATCACTTATTACCATGTCATTAACATTATTTAATTATTTAAGTTTATAACGGTCGTTTTGTCGAACTTAGGTACTTGAGTCAAAAATAAAATTCTTATAATTACAAGTTGTTTATGTGGTAGAATATCCATTATCTCCAGAATTATATTCATGATGTAGATATCATATATATCGTATATATCCAGTATATACATTCATTTATAATATTACATAACATTTAGAGGTAAGAAATGAAATGCACCGTTCATGGAGACGGTAAGCCGTACGTACGCATGAACGCTACTTTCATTTCCATTTCATATTTAATGGAATGAAGTCATAATTATATAAAGGTATAATATAATTACAGTATAATATAATTCAGAATACCATTTACTCCATCCTTTATACATGCCACATATGGCATTAACGATTCAAATCAGTTTGAGGGGGCGGTAGTCCGCACTTCTTAAAATGAAATTATCGCGTTTACCCATAATGGAAATCATAATGGAATGCCATAAATGAAAAATACAGAAGCTTAAGTAAAACATAAACATATTATATATCATATATAAATATAGTGACATCTTAATGGCCACCTTTGAAGGTGTTATGTGAGTGTTGAACAATCATCGTTTCGTGAGGCAGAAATTCGCCATCCACAGAAACCGTATGTTCTTTAACCATTAGATGTAGGTTTGTGTCAGTGTAGATTGAATACACATTATAACAACATCCTTGTATATTTAGGATACTGGTGTTGTTACAAAATAAAGGAAAAAAATGAGTTTAAGGGGTTGGAGAAGCAAAATAAAACAAAACAACATTAGAGAAGACAATACCTTAAAATTGGGAAACTCTTTTGATTTGAGCCAAAGTCTTCTTTAGGAAGAATTCTGCCCAAAGGGAGGATTATAGGAGTAAGAGAGGGAAGTTTGGAGAGTATTTGGGCAGAGGTTGGCCGAGCCAAATGGCTTGAAGGTGTGAATAAGGTGGTAGTGGTGGGGGCCTTTTATAAGAGGAGAGGAGGGGCACTCTTGGAAAGTAATGAAATATTACTTTATTATACAATGATTTTCGGATTATAAAGGTCCCACACTTCTATAATTCGAGTCTAAGGTGATAAGGGTTCGAAATATACCCATCCAATAGGCTTTGGACAAGTTTAAGCCTTGGATTTTACATTATCTTTTCATTTTATGTAAATCATTAATTAATGAGGTAATCACGGCATCAACATGGTGTAATTTATTTAATGTCTAAAAATTATACAAAAAATATCATGATGTAGGAAATCTTTTTATCTTTCTAATTAATATTTATAGTAAATAATATGACTTGTATAACCCCATTTAAAAATTGTTTTAGTAAAACAACTCTTGTTTGTGACCTTCTTATTTTAACATTAAATAAAAAGTTATTTATGTCCTTTTCCTACCAAAGTGGCTCCATGGGGTCCCCATGTTGACCCATGGATTGTCTTGGTCGGACATGACACATCAAATAGTGGTTGGAAAAGTGTAAAGGTCATTCCATGTTTTTATAATATCATTTTTACCTTAAATTTCACTAATTACCTCTAATCGCGATTAATTAAACATAAAAGTTACTATTCACCAAAAAATTATTTTAATCCCATTGAACCACATTTTAAATCCTAATGACAACCATGTATGTTGGATTTTTGAAAATCAAATCACATAAGTGGTAATGTTTCATTTAAACGAAAAATCAGTTTTTTAACTACCACTTAGTGGTTTCACTATTTATCAAAAATTGAAGTTTTTCAGAACAATACCAAAATTTCACCCTAAGCTATAATTGATATTCCAAATTCAAAAATGAGGTCTATTTTACAAAATTCCAAAAATATAAGTTTCATTAATTAATTTTATAATTAATTCCTGCTGTCACAACAAATAGCATGTTTTTAAGAAATAATATATATCAAAAGATTGACAATTGTTTATGTCCAATTTCAAAGTGAAATTAATTCTAATGAACACCATTGGATAAAATGGTAAAAATATATTCTAATTATACTTTAAAAGAACTCAATAGTATAACTTATCCCTGTAAATTATTTTGATTACAAAGGTTGTTTTATGTATTTTTCACTATTCATAAAAAATTGGAAGTTCTCAGAAAATTACAAAAAATTAAACTTTGGATAATTTCGATATTACGAATACAAAAATTAAGTCCATTTTGAAATATAAAATTTCTATAATTTTAAAAAGTGGGTATTACTATTCATAACGGCTACTTTGATTAGTTTTGGTGTGTGTTAGAACTCGAAGTTGCGTACAACACACGCTACTGTATTATTCAAAGATAAGTGTATTGTTGAAGCTTGGGGTGTTACATGATTACTTATAACTTATTCCAATGTAATAATTTAGCCACCGGCTTTGTGTTACAAGAGTTGGGGTTTTAATAATGGTGATCTTATTTCCATAATATTACAAATGTTATTCTTGATATAAATATGTTATATGTTCATTATATTCATATTTAAAAAAATTAATAAAAGGTATATTAGATAAATGAATGATACCGTTCATAGAGATGGTAGGTTGTACCCACACAAGAATGATATTATTCATTTTTGAAGAATGAAAGGAAATAAAGGTAAATAACAACTCACCAGTCCAGAATTATAATTATATAATATATATATATATAATATTAATTAAATCTACCCTTATTACTATATAGTTAAAGAAGAAATGATACAAAATCTCATCACATCATGGAGGTGGCAGTCAACACATATGCACGGGCGGTTTTATCTTTTTTTTAACAGATTTGAATATGGGTATATTCATTTTTACCTCAAAATAATAATAATATATTATATTTAAAATAATTCATTCATTATTTTATAATGGATACCAAATATTTTGAGTACGTATAATAAGAAATAAAATTCAAAATTATCGATTAATTGTTATACTTCTTTAATGAGAAACTTTCTTTTGATAACACCTTAATCCTTGAAAGGATGATCTTTTTGAATGAATAAAATATCTAGGATTTGATGAAGGAATATAGGATGATATTATGGTATGGATTGGATAATATAGAATGCCTACACATTGTCAATAATGATGGAGAGGAGGTTCACTTTTATAAGTGAGGGGGAGGCATGCTCATAATTACTTAAAGTGTTAAATTGATATGAATTTATTTTCATTGAAAAATAGCTCTGAATAGATATAATTATATGATAATATGAGTATTATAATAAATAATCTAAAAAAATACCATTTTATCACGTTTTGGATATGTTTTTACCCTTTTATATTAGTTTAATCCCCTAAAAATACTTTTGTCAGATATTGCAAGATAATATTTTTCTACTGTTTAAGGGTTATAAATCATACAACTAAAGGAAAAGTTTCTTGTAAATTGAAAATGGTTGATATTTCGAACCACATATAATTTAATTTTCTAAAAATAGTATTTTTATGAGTTTTCAAGTATTTAATAAAATATTTTTTGTTATAAAATATCATTACTATCATTTTTTGAACTATTCATTTAATTTAACTTTCAAAACAACATGACAATATTGAAATTTGAATTTAAACCTATTAAATTTTTTTAATATGATACATTTATCAATAATTTTTTTGGAAACTATGTCTTTCTCAAAAATTAATAATAAGTTTATTGTTTTTAAAATAATTTACTTATCTTTTCTACTACATACACAAGCATTGTGCTGGTGTTGTGTAAGCATTTAATCTCATTGTTTCATCACAAAAAATTAAAAATAAATTACGATGTTAAAAATAATTAATATTTCAAATATCCATTTAGAACTGAACATAAGTTTTTACCCATATAAAAAAATATGATAGATATTAAAGTCAATAAATTGTATTTTTTTACATTATCTTTTACTAACATCATTATGGTCAAAATCAATTTTAAATGGAATCAAAATAAAATTACTATGATTATTATTCATTTTTTAATGGAACTATATATAAAATATGTATCAATGAATTCCAAATATTTTTATCCATTTTTTAAGATTCATGTTCTTGAAGTGATAGAAATTAATTTAAGATAAAAACACAAAACACAATGAAGAACAATTTTTCATAAAAATACATTTTGAAGGACAAAAACGTTTTTATGTCAAATTAAACAAAAAAATAGTTCCAATGAACATAATTTTATTATTCATAAAAATATAGAACTAATGTTACTCTTAACATATTTTAAAATAAAATATTTTTTTAAATGCTTGAATAAAATATATAATTTTAAATAAAAATATGTATTTTTCACTATTCACTAGAAAATCAATATTTTCATGAAAATAAGATAATCCACCCTAAGATAATTTTGATTTGATGGATTCAAAATATATTTCTATTTTATCAAATGAAATTTCTAAATGTTCAAAATATTAATTATAAAATTCTCTCCAAAAATTTAATAAAACTTATTTTTGAAGAAAATGTATTTTTGAATAATAAAATGACTCTTAAAAATATAGTTTTTATTTTATGGATTTAATTAATAATTTTTTATTGTTAAATATATTTATAAATATTTAATAATGCGGTTTATCCAATTCAAACTCCTGAATTAAATTGTTTGCCGATAATTGTTATATAATATCATTTCAATAGTATAATGTGGTTTGTTAAAAATCAATGTAATGTGTAAATAAATGTATCAAAGAAATAAAATTTATTTATAAATAAATTGATTATACAATATATGGCTGTTATAACTATTTTCATTGTCACATGGTATACATAACTCCAAGAAAACGTGTCCTCATACAGAATTGAGGGGGAGAGAGAATGAGCAGGATTCCTTACATATCAATGATAGGATTTGAAATGTATGTCATATTATATAATAGGATTGATGTTTCCTATTCATTGACCATTATAATGAAACAAATTTTTTTCCAAATAATAAATCATAATTTATAATGAATATTTTATTTTGAGCACACAAAAAGAATATTACATTCCATAAGAACATTACACATCATGTGTAACTATGGACTAGTACAACTAGAGATAGTAGAGGGATATAGAATTGCAAGAATAGTACATTTGTGAAAACAAAACCCATAGACTCGAATTCCACCAAGAAGATATCTGCTTCCATTAATATCATAAAATGAAATTGATTCCTTACAACAACAATTGAAATTATCAAAGGATGTGAATGGACCTTTGTAAGTGAGATAGTGAATGATGAAGGGAGAGTGATGGATAATTTATAAGGAAATATGCTCATTCGGCAAGGGGAAAATTGGGTAATAAGGTTTATAGACATTTTTACCATTAATAAAAAGGACAGTTTGCCATTATTATTTTCTGTTACGTAAACACCCTTAAGTGACGATCAAGATTTTTTAATGATATAATAAAAAATTAACATTTAGAAAAAATATTTTTATGGACTATTTGAAATTTTTGAATAAAATTTATTTTAATTAAATAATATTATAAAACACTTGATAATATAGTTTTAAAAAGTCTTATATAATTTTTATAATGGTATTATAGTTTACTATGTCATAAAAACAGTTAATTTTCAATAAATTGGGATTTTTTAATTAAAAGAAAAAATTGTAATATTTATAAAAATTATATTTATAAAATAAATATAATTTCCTAATTCACCACATATAAATTACTTTAGGTTAAATTTATTTTAATTTTCTAAAAATTATGTTATTTGTGTTAGAATGTGAAAAATATATTTTATTACTAAAATAAATTGCTCTTCTGATATAATTTGGATACAATTATTATTTAAAATTTATTAATCTTCATTTGTGTTCAAAAATTATTTATTGGAAAATATAATATATAATTTATTACATTTAGAAACACATTTATGGTATTTTGAAAACCACAATTTTATCTTTTATAAAAAAATACGAGTTTTACATGTATTAAAATTGAATTTGATCACTTTAATAAATTGAATCAAGTAAAGTGGATAAAATATTTGTAATTATAATTTTCATATTATTTAATAATGTTATTTTAATTTTTAGTCTAAAAAATGTTAACGTGGTAAAATAGGTTACTTGTATAGGATAAATAATGTAAAAGATTAAAATTAAAATCAAAAGAATTGATCCCACTAAAAGGGAAATAATTAAATTGGGTTTGAGGTTTTATATCATCCTTAACCAAAAATTACATCATTATTTATCAATAAAAAAATTGAAATAAATTCCACCAAAAATTGGTCAGATTTAAAAACAATATTCATTTTTTAATCCCTTAAAATCATTCCTCCTCAAGTATAAATTCCCCCCATTGCCACCATAATATCCACAAAAAGACATTGGTCAAGGATATTTTATTAACTACTAACTCAACGATATCTACAAGGTGGTCTTATGTTTTTAAGGAGTCTCTCTATATCATTAAGAAGCATGCCCCCAAGGTGAGGTATTTATTCATCCACTATTTAAATTCAAGTAATTATTTCATATGTTTCTTTTGATTCCCACATTATTAGGTTGTAAAGTGTTTATAAAAACCTAGTTATTTTATATATGATTTCTTCAATGATGGGCTTCTATTCCCTCTCATTAATCGCATTTCCAAACTCATTTTGTATACTCATTATGCTTCCAAAATAAACCCTTGAATTTCCAAGATATATTTTCATCGCAAGTATACACAACCCGATATTCATTCCAGGGTAATCATTATATTGTAAATTTAAACAATTTATTGGGGAAATATATTTATGAAACCCACATTCCCTATAAATTGGTTATAAATGATACAGACATTTGATTTTTTATCTACATGGAAAAGATAATATTAGACATATGAAAGGTGTTCCCTGATAACACTCCAATACATTAGGTAAATATTTAATCTCGAGAGATGAAATAACCATGATACCTTGGACGAATTCATTGTAATTTTCTTATACCTTGGTCAAAATACATGGTAATTAATTTTAAGACACCTTAGAAGATGAGATATGGTGATATGTTTATGAATGTCTCAGTGTTTATGTTGTTATAACATTTAATTGTTATGCCACATATTATTATGTACATGAACGTACATTTTTCCTCATGTTCTTAAGTTCATGTTCTTATTTTATGCTTTAGGTCTCCCCTATTATCACCTCTGAATTGTTTGACACTTACATGGCTTTATGCTCACCCATTTCATTTGATAAATGTCCAAAGAAAATCCTATTAAATCAAATGATATAGTATGATATAATAAGTATGACATTAAATATGACTTTTAATTTATTTCTATTTATTTTTTATGCCATATATTTCATGTAATATTTAATTAGTTTTTAATACACTAAATTGAAAATGTTCCTTAATAGTTATTATTGCAATATTTTTTAAGGAATTATGTTAAATTTCATTTTTTAAATGGAGGGTCTCCAAAATCTTGGTAGGAAGATATTAATAAGATCTATGTGATTGACATTGGATTGTTGTATAAACTATCCAAAAGTATTCTAGGTGTACAACGGATTTTTCTTTACATCTATAAAAAAGATGAGGAATAAGACATGTGGGGATACAATGAGTCTAGTTTCTAGACATAATATAATGTTCTTAAATCACAATCACCTTAGGTGTTCTACCTTGATGGAGTATCTATGAGCTGGAATATATCTATGAAACCATTGATCATTAAATTTCAACATATTATGAGTATATTTTGGATTCTGATAAAGATAAATAAACAATTTGGATACACAAATTTTAATGGTTGTTGATTTGGTGCCAAATATTAATGATGTTATCAAACTGTATAGGGATAATACTATAGTTGTGGATCTCATAAAGTAATCTAGGTCACATAAATATAAGAAACATATACTTAAGAAGTAACATCTATTGAGGGAGTATTATCAATGTCAATAGGTCATAGTAAGAATATTGTCCTCCAAATAGAATGTGGGGGGATCAATGACTAAATTCATATCTTAGTTTAAGCCTGAATAAAATGTGAAAGCTATAAGGCTGAATGTTTTTATAGTTTTTATGTAGTGAAAGTCGGGGTCCATTGTAGTTGGTTCCCTAGAACAAACTATATTTTTTGTACTTTCAATTTCTTATATATTTAAAGACCAAAATATTAAAAAACATCTTGTCTCATGATGAATGTTCTTCGGTGTATCATTAAAGTTTTATGAAAATATTATTTAACGTATATACATTGGTATAGATGTAATTTTATGGACTCGACATCAATGATGTTTTGACTATTATGTGTGGGATGCTCGTAAGAGGATATGTCTTCCTCTCATGACGTTTAATATCTATGAATAGGAGTTATGAACATAGAACTACCTATAAAAATTCCATATTTCAAATATTTAATTGGATATTCAAATATGTGTTCATGTGTATTGGTCAATAGACATGATATTGTTATTAATTTATATCATAAATCAAGTACATCGATGTATTTAAAAACATTTAATGACATATACTCCTCATGAAGAAGAATGTGGTGGGTGCACCATAAGTGATATGACATTGATTTTATAAGTCAAGAAAGAATTTATCCCATCCAAGATAATATAAGTAGGTATCTTAGGATATATGATTGA
The DNA here is from genome assembly GCA_963277665.1 of Viscum album. NCBI lineage: Eukaryota > Viridiplantae > Streptophyta > Magnoliopsida > Santalales > Viscaceae > Viscum > Viscum album. The sequence goes on from OY728147.1 coordinate 793,453,020, forward strand.
AATTAAACATTATAAATAAGATCATTGTCATGTTAGTTTATCAACAAGTTCATTTGAGATAGTCAATGAAATATATGTCATGCCAATAGGTTGGTGACACATGTATTGAATTTTTTTGATGAGATATCAAGAGAAAGAGATTAGATTAAAAAGTAAGAGTTCATTTGAGGTTGATTCCATTACAATATTAACCACTTTTATTATGGGTTCTTTAATGTGTGGAAAGACATTAATCTTCGAATTTAGGTCAGTTCTCATAATGCTAATGGGAAATTGGAATTTAGAGTCACACATTAATTGTATCCAAAATCTCAGATTAAATTTTATTTAAATTTAATATTTAGAATAAATATTATTCCAAAGATCGAGGAATAATATTTATTCAGTTTATTTATATCACATTAATTTAATAACCACATTCTAGTTTAAAATATATATTTTATGAATATTAAATAAATATGTTTATGCATATTATATTATATAATATTTATCTATTTATTTAATGAATAATTTAATGAATTTTTTTATTTAAATAATTATTTATTATTTTATGCTCAATGAATTTTGAGGATTAACGGACTTAGTTAATGGCCTGATGAAATGAATCAGTTTACTTAATATCATTTAAATAAATATTAATTTATTTATTTAAGAAATTATATTTGAATATATGTGAGTTCACACATGACATTAATTATATATTTTTACAATTTTATGTGAGGTTTATGTAGAATAAAAAAATCTCCCAAATAATGATGTAGTTTTATTCCATCATATTCTATTAACTCAGGGACTTTTCAATTAAATGCACTATCACTATAAAAAAATGATTACCTACTCAAAAAATATTCTAGGATAAGAATTATAATTTACACTAAGTCAATATTTGAGATGATCAGACCATGTAATATGATCCATCCTAGAAATTATTACATATGTGAAGATATATTTATGATCATGTAGACAATTTTCATGTTGAAAATGAAATATTGGTATTATGGGATGATAAATGAAACTAAATATTTATTTATCATGATCTCTTCCTCATTGATTTTCATATTGTGGTTATCAAACCTTGTATTCCCTTGGATGAACCTCATAGTTTTTGGACTCTCTCATATGGTCACACAGTGCTAATGGATCTCTCCTAATACATAGTCGGATGGTACCCATTACTGGCATATTGTAGAGTAATGGTAACTAGACAGTGGTTTCTATCACACTATATATCTTCTCACTCCCTAATCGGACCAACATTACCCAATCATAGAAAAAACGGGACTATGAAATCATTAATATATCATCACAATAAAACAAAATTCAACACCGAACACTCAAATATTTCCCTAAAAATCCGCACCTTCATAGAGAATCTCTCTATGGACACCACAAACAGCCTCGCAATAGACCCATGGTGCACCACATTCACCACCCTCACATGGCCACCGATATAAGGGATCATCGTCTCCAGCTCTACCTGGTCCACCCACAACACATGTTTTCTCTTCAACATCTCAATCTCCCTCACTCACTAATCAACCACCTTACTCACCAACCATATATAATTGTATTAACCTTTCTCCTCTAACTCCTTGTCCATCACCTTTACAACGATACCATCACACACCCTATAATCCTTTATGATTTTCATCTCATTTTCCTTATCATCTTATCTCATCAATTCATTCATCTTAGATTACCTTCCACTTCCATTTCCCTTCCCCAACTATGCACCTCTATTCCTATCCACATTTAAGATTCCAATTATAGGTTTGAACACTCTTACATGGGATTAGATGATGATGAATTGAATGAAAACAAAACCATACCATATTTATCGATAATTTCAAAAATATCTTTGAGAGATATCCTATTGGTTGAGGTGATTAATTTCTAGTAGTTCTCAATGTACCTTTTGATCTCCCTCTCTTGCTTCTCCACATCCTCTATGTCCACCCTAGACCTCTTTTTCTTCCACCTTTTATAGAAAAAGGTCAATGTTCTGATCTATGTAGGTGATGAATTGTCCTTTTGGAATTTACTTGACCTTTAACCACTCAGTCATGCCCATGTACTTCACAAACTCTGTTAGTCTGTCCCACTTCAGATAGTTAATGTGGATGTGGTGGAAATTTACAGTGTAATTGTTTTACACAACAATGGAAATGAAACAATTGATGTGGTAGTTACACATCATGTTCTCAAGGAAAAACTCCTCGAACCATGAAGAGAATCCACTAAAAGTTCATTTTTGGTTTTTTCAAAACACCTCCATTTGGAACTAGTGTATCTCAATGATGTAGTTGCACTTAAACCCCTTCTCATCCCATAAATACTTATGGAACACTTTACCATAACACTAAAGTTTTTTCATCCCCTTAGAATTTATACACTACGCGATGGAGTTCAAGGTGGGAAACTAGTTCTTTACCATTTTATATTATTAACACCAAAATCAAAATATCACAATTTAGCATGAAAAAAGCACATAGATTTTAATAATCGAAGAAAGAACAAATCATTACGAGTGAATTTTCAAACTAGTGTGATAAAAACATTTCTGAAACATGACTAGTTGCAAATAATAAATCATGTGCATAATCAACACAAAAAGATGTAATATCTAAAGGATCTCAATCACAACTAGAACCCCAATTATAAGTAATGGATACCATTAGAAAAAATAATAATGAACTTTTAAAAATGAATAATTTTTTAATATTAATGAATTAATGTGAAAATTTATATTAATTTTAAATGAGATCAAATTCTTATAATAAAAATTAACTGAATATAAAAACTCAAAATATTCCTTCTAGAATCATTACAAAGATAATATCATCTTCAGATATAATGAAACCATATTTTAATTATTGTAAATTATATTGATCAAGAAAGAATAGTCATAAAATTACTTTAAGTTAAATAATAACATTGTGTATTTAACACACTCATTTCATCAATTTGATTAATGCTAAATTTTGGAAAACAAACCAAACATTTTTCATACACTTAGTAGGTACTGCACAATGATTGCTAAAATCCAATAAACTTAAACCCACTAATACACCACCCATTTTCATTAATACATAAACATGATGCTTCATTGGATATATTTTCAAAACACGTGGTCGGAGACATGCTTTCATTCCTTTAAACCTTATGAAGAATTAATAATAACATCATTTAATGACACATGATTCATCCATGTCAATATTGAATTAGAAATGGAAAATGATTGTATAATTGATTGAAGAAGAAGGAGAATACCTATAAATGGATTGTAGAAGCTTGAATTGAATAACATGCTAGTACAACTCTGAAGAACACCACCTAATCCTCTTCATTCTTTGTTTAGAAGACAGAGAACATTACCGACATATTTTGTGAACCATATTTTTGGATTAAAATGTGATCCATGCCAAATTGTTGATTTCAGATCAGATAGTGGGAAGACATGTATGTTATATAATGAGTTCATAACTTTTTTATGGAGTGTCAAAAATATTGTTTCTACATTAGAGACCTGTAAAGGAATGAGTAATTCAGGTTTAGGAAGGTGGGATTGAGGATTATGGATTTGGTTGAGTGATGGAGAAACTGATAATCTGGAGTGGGAAAAAATAAATTCTATTTTATTGAATATAATGATAAATCAATGGACATGTAAGAGAGTAAGTTTTACATAAAATAAATATAATTACATAAAAATATTTTTTTTGATTATAATAAATATAAATACAATTGAAATTACTATACTTTAGCGACTTTTTTGTTATAATATATGTTGAAATGAAATCAATACCTCACAATGAGGATGGATAATTAATTTATAGATCAAAAAAGGATTACAACAGATATACCACACCAATGCGGGAAAAAAATATAAAAAATATCTATCATTATAATACTCTTAACACTCCACCTCATGCTAAGACATATGTATTAATCCTATCTAGCATGTAACACAAGAAGTGGACATGTTGCCCAGGAACCCCTTTTGTGAGAACATTTGAATGTTTATCAATGGTGTGAACATGGATAGTGGTGATCCTATTCGTATCAATTCTTCCTTGAATCAAATAAAAGTCCACATCAACATGTTTGTTCAACTCATGCAACACAGGATTTGTATTAATCTTGATATAAGCTTGCTTGTCAAAAAACTTATGTTAAGGTATTATGGTAGTACACTTAATCTCTTGAAGAATTGGTTTTCAAAAACAATCACTTAAGTCACATATTTCATTGAATGATACTACAACTCTACACATGATCGATAGATAAACCTCTACTTCTTTCTTCATCATGAGATCAATTTTCCACCAGCAAATAGTAAAAAACTATACATAGTTCTCATAGAAAATAGACAACCAACATAATATGGATCAAAAAAATACTCAATATATGTATTCCCACAATTGGAATATAGAAAATATAATCTTGGTTCTTTTTTCACTTTTCTAGAAACATGAATAATATCCCCCATTGTGTTTATATTAGAGATTCAATAAGCTGAATCACTTTGTAACCACACAACCAATATCAGGTCAAGTCAACATCAAGTAGTTGAGCTTCCCAACAAGTTTTCTATATCTGTCTGTTGTTGGAAACATTTCACTATTATTATAAAGTTACTTTTATCTATGTTTGAGGGGTGATTCAATTGAGTAAGCTTGACTGATTCCAGTATCTTGAAGAAGCTCAAGAATGTATTTTCTATGAGATAGTGAAATTCGTTTTTTACATCTGGATACCTCAATTCCCATGAAACATCACAACAGACCCAAATTTTTGGTTTGAAAATTCATAGAATGAAATATCTTGAGCCAAAATATGCCGTCAGCACCACTACCAAAAATAAAAATGGCATCCACATAGACTACCAAAATAATGAATCATGTTGTAAATTTATGATAGAAAACAATGTAATCCCTTATGATTTGGATCATGCAAAATGTAAGTATAATGGTGAAATAATGGTCGAACCATTGAGTCCATATAGTGATTGATGAAGGTGAAAAACCATGTAAGACTCCCCTGGGTAGAAAAATCTAATGGTTACTCTATATAAACTTCTTCATTAAAGAAAACATGAAGAAGATAATTTCTAATGTCGAACGGATAGAGAGGCCATTAATAGGAGGCGTAATAGAGAGATGTAGGAGAACCGTGTCCATCTCTTCCATTTGATAGATGGTGTTAAAAAAAATCAACTTCATATGTTTGTGCATAACCTTTGGAATCAAGGAGACACTTAAGAAGATTAATAGAGACATTATCATCTACCAAAACTGTATATATCCAATTGAAATTGACCACGTGCTTACAAAAATGAAGAGAGATGTGATCCAATTTATGGTTGGCATCCAGAGCTTTATGTTCATCATGAATAGTTCTTAACCAGTCGGGATGTGATGTTAGTATTTGAAATAGTGCAATGTTGAGTAAGAATCTAGTGTCTCTATAACTTGTGGGCTGTCCAGAAATAATCCTTGATAAGTTTGATAGGAGTGTGAGCCTTTGTGAAGTGTAATAGGAAAATATATAGATTGAGGATCTGAATTAGGTAAGCCATCAGGAGTTGTAGAAACATGAGGTGTTGGAGTGGAAGATGTGCTAGGTCAGTGAGTATAAACCTATCCAAGTCATGATTTGATGACATCACTAATAAGAGACAAGGGTGGTGGTGTATCGAGAGAATATAGAAAAATAATCTCAGAATTTGGAATATTAGAGAGTGGTGGGATCTAAGGAATATAAATAACTAAGGATTTGAAAAAGGAAACATCAATTAAGAAAACATTATGATGTAAAAATGGAGAAAAACATCGATAGCCACATTATGTGTGGGAATAACCATGGAAGATGAATTTTAGAGCACATAGATCAAACATGGTAATCAAGAGTAGAATAACTAGAACATAACACACATTTGCAAAATTGAGTTGGGGTAGGGAATGATGAGATTTTGTTGGAAATAAATACTGGAATCGTTTATCCCCTTAAAAAATTAATGAGGGGATCCGATTGATAAGACATATCACTATGTGAATAGAATCACCCTAAAACAGCTGAAACATTATACTAAAATTAATGTGAGAGAGAAACATCTAAGTAATGGAAGTTTTTACATTCAGAAACACCAATTTGGTGTGGTTTTTTGGTATAAGAAGTCGGATGGATAATTTCATTTTATTCAAGAAAATACTATATTTGTCCTGTTAAATACTGACAACCACTATAAAAAAATAAATATAGAATTATAGTGGAAAACTATGTGGTGATTTCTTGATAATAGTTGTGAAACATGGTAATGTTTTTAGAATGATTTATTCAGGAAATTGTCCAAATTCATCCATGAAAAATCATCAATGAATGTAAGAAATTATTTATATCCTAATTTATATGGACTAGGAATGGGACCACATATATCATAATCAACCAAATGAAATAGAGTGGTAGCACATGGAATTGTGTGGGGAACTTAGATTATCTAGTGATGAATTATGTAGTAAAATGATTCATATTCAAAATGAAGAAGAGGAACCATGTTTGGAAAATGTTTTTGAAGAATTGGGGTAGTTTGATGATCATGGTGATAGTGAAGCTAGGTGGAATGATCAGAGTTGGTAGCACATACAAGAGTTGGGGCTGAGTCAAGCTCATACACACAACCCAAAAGTCATTAAATACCAGGCACCTGAATTGTTGAATTATCTTGAAATATAAAAAATATTGGTTAAAATATGTATGAAACTATATGTAAGATTTAACTTTACTTATATATATTAGATTTAAGGGACATCTCATAACAAAGCCAACATCAGATAGTGTCAAGCCATGTATAATTGTACAACTCTCATAACCAAATATATGCACTATATGTCTATCATCCACAGTAATATTACCTATATTTGATGTGAATAAATGAGAACAAATAATTCCTACATTCCCTGTGATGTGGTATGATTCACCATAGTTAAGAACCCATGAGTTGGATTGTTTTAACTGACACACCACTGGAGTTTCCATTAGGTAATAGTGGCACTTGATGTTTCCATAAATTGTGTATAGAAAATTCATGTTGACAAGGTTACAAAGGTACATGGTTGATATAAAATATGTTTTGAAGTTGAAAAACTAGAACATCCAAGTATCAAATAGGTTATAGAAGAAATATCTAGATGGATGGGGGTGAGGTGCTGTTATACATTTTGGTGTGTCATATATTTACACTGAGAGATGTGACACAAAAGAGGAAATCATGTTTTAACGATGTCATACTGGAGGTCTTCTAGTATGGAGGGGCATTAAGTAGGAGTTCCACATAGGATGGTCGGTGTAGGGAGCATGCATCATGTTGGAATGGAGAATCAATAAATTATCCACTCAAGAGTCTATACAATGTGGATTTGAGGTTCTAAGGAGTCTCTCTATAACTTTAAGAAGAATCCTACTATGGTAATAGATTTATTCCACCACTTTTTCAATTTAAGTACGTATTCTATACATGTATTATGATTCCCAATTTATTATATTTTCATGTGTTTATTGACCTGAAATTTATTTTATATATGATATTTGGTAAATGAGATGTTTATTTTCCTCCCATTAACCCCATTACTAGACTCGTTTTTTATACCTATTAAGCTGCCAAAATAAACCATATATTTCTAAGCTATATCTTCATGCCATTAATACCCAACCCTATTTCCATTCAACGGTATTAATTATAATGTATAACAAATCTATTTATTGGGATTCACATGTATTAAACCCACATTCCTAACTCACGTGTCTCCAATTTTATGAACATTTGATTTTTTATCAATTTGGAACTCAAAATATTAGACATATGAAATGTGTGCCATGATAACACTCAAATGCATTAGATATAAAAAGTATCTCTAGATATGAAATGTTCTTCATACCTTTGAAGAATTACCTAGTAATTACTTTTGATACCATAGTCAAAATCCTTGGTAATATGTTTTTAGAAACCTAATTGATGTGCAATGGCGATATGTTTTTGAATATCTCAATTATTTTGTTGTTACCACATTTCCTTGTTATGACTCATGTTATTATGTTCTTATACTTATGTTATTCCCCAAATTCATATGTACATGTTCTTATGTTATTTTTCAGGTCTCTCCTATGATTTCCTCTTACATTATTTATACCTTATTTGTCTTTATTATCACACATTTCATTTTATTATTGTACCCCACAAATCCTATTAGGTGATATGATCTATAATGGGAAAATAAGGGTTCCGTTCAACATGATTTTAATTTTTTTATGTTTCATTTTTGTACCATGTATGACATGTACTATGTAACTAGTTTCCCAAACACTAAACCTATAAAGAACATTCAATGTTATTAATTTAATATTTTGTTAAGTAATTATATTAAAAAGAATGTATTTAAAACAGGGTATCCTTAATCATGGTAGGAAGATATTATGTAGTGTTAGGGGAGCTTCATTGGATGGCTGTAAATATTACCAATGTATTCGAGTAGTACTAAAGATATGTTTTGGGTTTATAGAGAAGATGAGGGATATGTTATCATGGTTTATATATTTTACTATCTATACATGTTAAAATGACCTGAAATCACAATCATGATATGTGTTATACCTTGTTGGAGGGTCTGTGAGCTAGAAGAGTTCTGGGAAACTAGTCGTTATTAAACCTACAACTTAGTCAAAGTATATTATGCATTTTGATTTAGCTAAAAAAGTAATTTGGATACAAAAATTTGTACAAGAGCTTGATGTGGTGCCTAATAGTATAGTTGTTATCGCACTATATTTGGGTAATACTTCAATTGTGTTTCTAGCCTATGAATCAAGGTCACCTCAATGGAGGGAGGATTAACTTCAAAAGTATCATCTACTGATAGAGTTTTAATAATGAAGAGAGGTCACAATAAACAGAGTTTCTATATAAGAGAATTTGGTGGGATCATTGAGTGATGTATTATCTTTGTTGAAGCATGAATATCATGCAAGAGCTAGCGCCCTAATATCTATTATCAGTTTGTTTTTGTGAAAGTGAGGGTCTATTTGAGTTGGTTCCCTAGAACTAACTAATATTTTTACTTCAATTACCTACATATTCAAAGTACATAACATTAATAAATATCTTTTCACATGATGAATGTTCTTCTGTGTAATATTAATGTGATAATTTCCTAAATGTATTTGACACATAGAAAGGATATAAATACGTTATTCAATAATCATATCCTTTAAGTGTTATGAAAATATTCATTAATATATATCCAACAGTCTAGATGTAATTTTCTTATGGGAGATAAATGATGTTTTGACTCTTAGGTGTTGGATACTCTTAATAGGACGAGGCTTTGTCTCAAGAATTCAATATCCAAGAATAGGAGTTAATAAGATAGAACCACAAAATAAAATTCCATATTTTATCATTTTCATAGGATATTGAAAATTGTGGGCATTTTTATTATTCATTGGACATGATATTGTTATTAATTTATATAATTAATCAATTACTTTGATGTATTTTAGAAGACCATAATGACATATGCTCTAGGAGAAGTAGGGTATGTTGGGTGCATCATAATTGATATGACATTGATTGAATAATTCAAAAATGGATTTATCCCATTAATGTTAATACATTTAAGTATCCAATGATCTTTTTTTGAAATTAAACTATCAAATATTAGTTGGTATCCCATGTGTCAACTAGTCTATTTCATACTATCAAAAAATGTTATATCAAGCATATAGGATGGTGTCATAATTATTGAATTTGTTTGATGAGATATCAAGAAAAAAGGATTTTATTACATGATAAGTTTTCATTTGAGGTTTTACCATTGAAATATAAACTTTTTTTAGTGTGGTTTACTTAACCTGTTGCGAGATATTAATCTTGTACTTTAGATTAGTTCCTTTAATGCCTCCAAGAAAGATGCATCAGGGGTCTCATACTAACTATATCCAAAATATCAAATTTAATTTTATTTGAATATAATATTTAGAATAAATGTTATTCTCAATAAAAAAGAATAATAATTATTCATGTTATTTTGATCATATGAATTAAATCACAATTTTCATGTTTATAATATAAATGAGTTGAATATTAAAGAATTATTTATCCACCAGTTATTGAATATATTATTTTATTTATTTATCAAATGAATAATATAAATATGGCTATTTTTTCAAATAATTATTCACTATTTGAGTCTCCATAAATTTTAGGAATAACATAAGGAGTTGAAGGGAAATGCAACTAAATAATTGGTTAGACCAACCTCCTAATCACTGTTCTTCATATTGCACTTATCAAAACTTTTATTCCCTTGCATGACCCTTCAAGATTTTAGACTCTCTCATATTGAAATTTTCTAATGAAACTATACTCATACACAAGGGGATAATACCAAATATGTTAAAATAATAGAATAATGATAACTAGGTTGTGGTTCCTATCACACTATAGATCATATCACAACCTGATTCAGCCATATTTATTTAGTCATGGGCCATCCAGGATAGGGAAATCATCCATATATAATCTTAATCAACACCCTTCATCCCCCACCCTCAAATATTCTCCTATCTATACCAACCTTGGTATAGAAACAGTATATAGACACCCCAAGAAGCCTCAAAATAGACCCATAGTATGCCCCATTCACCACCATCATATAGCCTCTAACTTGAGGGATCACCATCTCCAGCTCCACCTAGTCCACCCATACCACATGATTTCTCTCAAACATGTAAATATCCCCAACGTACCGATCCACGACCTTCCTCGCCCACCCCTTCTTCTTTTAGTACCCATTTTCCACTATCGCCTTGTTTATCACCTTCACAAAAACCCTTCACACACCAAATAAACCATCTTATTTATCAAATCATTTTATTTATCCTCATATCTCATTAATTAATCCATAAATGACTCCCAACCATTTCCATTTCTCTTCCCTAACCCTCCATTTCAATTCCTCAATATCACAAAGCTTTCCAATAACAATATTAAACACTAGACTGTGGGCTTAAATGATGATGAAATGAATGAAAAAACAATATTCTCATCATTTTCAGTCTTTTCTTAAAGCAATTTGAGTGAAAGCCTAATGGTGGTGGTGATTAATTGATCAACCTTCTCAATCTTCCTCCAGCTCTCCCACTCCTATTGGTAGGATCATTTTCATCGATCCCTAGGATTCCTAGGCACAAGACATAGTCCCTTAAGGGGTTCCATCCTAAAAATGATGGATGATATGAGGAATTTCCCATACAAGATTATAAACGATCCACCATACATTGTGGAATGCAATTTGGAATTTGGTTTCCACCCATCAATACTCCCCTCAAACCAAAGACCACACAATTGGGTCTCCCCTTCAACGATAATCCATTAGATCACAACATCTTACACCCCCAATTTCTAATCACCCGGACTCACCGCCTGATGTCCAATTATTTGAAAGACTTTTTACCCAAGGCACCATGGAATCATATGCTTACAATAAGCAACTACTATCATTTTCAAACTTGTTTGTGGAATACATAACCCTACATCCACTTGTGTTGCACCATCCCTCTCATACCAATTTTTAGGATCGATTTCCTCTAGACCTAGGTCTCCCAGGCCCAACACAAAGTCCCTTCTATGGTTCCATCCTAAAACCCATGGTTTTGAGTAGGAATTGTCGCCCCACTAGTTTTTTACATCATGTTCTGCAAACAAACACTCCATACTCCTCTGATACCATGTTTTGGGGATCAGAGACTAAAGAAACAAGCACAAAACTAGCTCCAGAAGACCCCCTTGACTTTGGTGTCCAGAATTGGAATCTTTGGGCACCCCAACCACCACAATGAGTCATCCTTTAATCTGGTTACATTCCTCTCAATTTCTTCATTTCATGCCACGAAAAAAATCGCAGAACAAGAAAACACGCAAGCAAGCACAAAGTAGAAAACAATGCACAACTAGATTATGTGGTTCAAACTTTTGTACTACATACAAGAGATAATAGAAACACCAGTTTTATTCAATGAGGAGAAACATATAGGATAAAAGAATTGCAATCTTCTATAACTCTACATAGATCACCAAAATATGTTCCACCAATATCTTCTTCTTGTCGCATCTTCTGTCTCCCTCCTTCGGGTCTCTGCCCCTACATGTCTTGACCATCTTCTTTGGCTCTATTGCCTTAAAATATTTGTGTTCTCCCAATTTGTATTCCCTAGAAGGGAAGCCAGCTCCTCCATCATCAAGCCATGTTTCTGGGTGTCAGTCATTCTAAAAAAAATTCAACCCATCCATTTTTAAGCCCATATATCCAATTAATGCATTCGACATTAATTTTTCCAACCATTAATATTGAGAATTAACAATCCATTAATTATGGGGGAAACTCAACTGTTAGTGTTGATAATAAATCTCTACCTTAATGATTTTCCATCTCTCACTAATAAATGTGATGGACCGAAATCAATTCTTTCTTGAGAATCGATTTCGCACGTTAAGCCCAATACTCGCTTATCCTCCTCCAACATGACTTCCCATGCATACTTGTGGTTCCACTTCCACTTGAAAAGGGTCTTATAGTCCCAATCGATGTAGGTGATATACTAGGATTTCTATGTCTCCCTGAACATTCAATTCCCAGTCCAACCTAGGTACTTCACAAACTCAATTAGTGTCGCCAACATTGTAGAGTTCATGTGGATGTGGTGGTGGTTGGAAATGTAGTTGTTGTATGGAATGATTGTATATATGCCACTAAAGAGGTTGATACACTTAATGTGGTCAAGGAACAATGCCTCAAATTACTCTGAGTAGCTGGAGACTATATAGTTGGGGGTTTCCCCAAACATCCCCATGTGTCGTTGGTGGATCTCACAAATGCAGTATCACATGATCCCTTTCTCATTACAGCATATCTTCTGGCACATGTAACAATATAACTAGTGTTTTTACATCCCATTCTCTTCGATAAAGTTATCAATGGATTTTAGGGTGACAAACTCATTATTTTCCATGGGAATTCATAACTTTAAAATCATAGTCTCATAAGTCCATAGTAAAAAATTCACCTGTATTTTAACAATCAATTAAAAAATCATTTTGAGTGAATTTTTTTAACAATTATGGTCAAAACATTGGTGAAAAGTGACTGGTAGAAAAGAATAAATCCCATGCCCAATCACCACACCAATATGGGTTCTTTAAAGGTTTTAAATCACATTAGAACCCCCATCAAAAGTAATGACATCGAATAGAAATTATAATATATAATTTACATTTGGAAAAAATAAATATTATTTCATTGAATATATTGATAGTGTAATGGATATGTTAGAAAATTTCTACTATAAAAAATAAATATAAATATTTAAAAATATTTTTAGGATTATAATAAAAATAAATACAAATGAAATTATTATACTTTAAATTGATTTTTTATTATGATACATTTGTTCAAATGAAACCCATACATCATAATTAAGTATGATCACTACCATAAAACCAGGTTTCCGTAGCGCCACCCTTTAACATCACTTTTGTTATTTGCGCTAATAAAGTAGGTTCTTTATTAGTGTTATTTTACTAGTTCTGTTAAAGGGTAAATTTTAAAAAAATAATTAAAAATAATATATAAATATATAAATATATTTATATTGGTATAAATATAATATATATATTTTAAATATGTTTTAGATAAGTATGAATAGACAATTGAAATTAATATAATTTTTTTAGTAAAAATGGATTATAATTTTTTTTAAAAATACTATTAATTAATAATTAGATTATTATCATCGACTAATAATAATTTAATACCAATTTGAAGTCACAAAAAATCAAAATATTAATAAAAGATCTATACTAATTTGAAAACGTAACTCAAACTTTAAAAAGCTGTAACTTTGGATATGGGTGTCTATTTGAGCTATAAAACATATCAAATTGACGCCTGCAATGAGATCTACAAGACAATAACAGAAGGGAACTTTCTATAACATTTTTCGAGGGAAAAAACAGCCTGTAAGGCCTCTAAAAATGACTTTTTAGTGAGAATACCGAATTTTTTTAACATTTAATAGAATTTTATCCTTATTTCTGGTGGTCTTTTTGCCCTTTTTCAGTGGTGACTGAATTTATTCTGAGGGATTACATTCATAATTATATTATGGCTCTGATATTTTTTCAATTTTCATAGTTTATTGTTATTTATAATCAAATATATAACAATATATAATTATTTTTTGTATATTCACGCATAAAAAGTAAATTTTATAAATAAATAATTAAAAAAATTTAAATATAAACTATATTTCTTAATATATAAGCCTTATAATATCAATTTTATTTAAAATAAGATTATATTTATATTTATATAACTATGTATTGTGCATGTGTGTATGTATATGTATATATATATATTAATATCTGTATGTGTTAACAAACTAATATATATTATCTATATATTCTAACATATTAATATACATAAGAATATATAATATATGTAAATACATATAAATATGTATAATTATAATTACATATACACACACACATATATAATATATACAAGTGTATGTATGTTGTATGTATGTTGTATATATGTATGTATGTATTTATTGATAAACACACACACAAAAATATATTTTATAATTGTATTTAAAACTAATCATATAAATTAATATTAAAATAAAAATAAATATATAGGTAAAAAATATAACTATATATATATAAATATATATTAATATACAAATATATATATATTTATTAATATATGAATAAATATAAGTATATATATATATATATATATCATTAATTGGTGAAAAAATTAACATGGGGGAGTGTTAAAGGGCCTAGGTGCATAGGGGAGAGGTCTCGAGTTCCAATCATCGGTGAAGTAAAGGCATGCGGGTGGGTGTAAGGGTGCTAGCGCACGAGCGGGTGTGTAGGATAGAGGGCCAACACTGTTAAAGGGGGGGTGGTACGGGTGCATGTTGGCATAGGTGGGGGATAGAGTTGTTAGGGGGGTTAAGTGCTGTTAAAAGGTGGCTCTGAATCAGAGATTTTTTTAATTTTATTGTACTTTTATTAGTTCTAAAAAAAGGCTAATAAATGAACCTTTTATCAGTGCTTTTTTTAGCACCGATAAAAGACCCCTTTTATCAGTATTTTTTTAGCACTGATAATGGGGTCTCTTTCTATTTTTTTAGCACTGATAATGGACCCCTATCTTAGATGAGATTAACATAACTTTTTTTAGCGATGTAATTTTCCTTTTCTAGAAATTTTAATGGCCATATTTGTAGTAGTGGATGCTTAATTTATATATAATAAAATGATTACAATAGATAACCCACACCAATATGTGATACATTAATTAAAAATATATAATATTTTAAAATTCTTAACACTCTCCCTCAGGCTTAGACATATATTTATCACGCCAAGATTTTTCCAAAAAAATTTGGACACGTGGTCTAGGTGTAACATCCGAGGTAAATAAAGAATATTAATTTTTCATATTTATTAATATTTGTGAATAAATATTAATATTACTTTAAAGGGAATGCTATGCTCGATGGCGTACCCTATACGCAACAATGAGTTTCTTTGAAATCTTATGTTGCACTCTGATAATAAAATAATATTATTTTAAATGGTAGTTAATGCCTAGCCATTGTAATGGCGAGAATGAATAGAACTAACTAAAAAATGATTATATATGTTTTTCAAATATTTTTACTTTTAGTCAATAAATGTTAGAGGCTTAAAATGCGAATGAATCCAATTTTAAGGGTAAATATTCTAATATCCTTTAAAAGGTCGATTAACCGCCTTTTGATGGCGAACCATTTTTAATTACACTTTTTGACAATTTTATATGTTATATTGGACCAAATAAAATCCTTCTTTAGAAAATGGACTTCAAAATTTACTCTGGGTAAATTTTTGTTATTTTTTCAATAAAGATCATTTTTAGTGAAAATGATGTATTTTAATTCAAAACCTCCTTTTAATATGATTTATTTATATGGATAGATTATTTTTTTTAATTAGGTTTAAAGTGTAGTTAGAATATATTTTTACCATTTAATCCAATGGTGGTCATTGGAATTAATTTGACTTTGAAATTGGACATAAACTAGTGTCAGTATTTTGATATATTTTGTTTCTTAAAAACACGCTATTTGTTGTGACAATGGGAATTAATTATTAAACTGATTAATGAAACTTATATGTTTTGAATTTTGTAAAATAGACATCATTTTTGAATTCAGAATATCAAATATAGATTAGGGATAATTTTTGGTATTTTTCTAAAAAACATCAATTTTTTATGAATAGTGAAACCACAAAGTGGTAGTTAAAAAACTGATTTTTCGTTTAAATGATATTTTACCACCTCTCTATTTTGAATTTCAAAAAACCGACATACATGGTTGTCATTAGGATGTAAAATTTGGTTCAATGGGATAAAAATATTTTTTTGGTGAATAGTAACTTTTAAGTTTTATTAATCGTGATTAAAGGTAATTAGTGTAATTTAAGATAAAGATAATGTTATAATAATATTAAATGACCATGAAACATGTCCTACCCTTATTGGACGAGTCATTTCCGACCAATACAATCCATGGGTCAACGTGGGGACCCCATGGAGCCACCTGGGTAAAAAAATGACATTAATATCTTTTTATTTAAAGTTAAAATAAAAATGTCACAAACATGTATTTTTTTACTAAAACAATTTTTACATGGGGTTATACAAGTCAAATTTTTTACTATAAATAGTCATTTGAAATCTAAAAATATTTTCTACATCATAGTATTTATTTTATAATTTTGATACATTAAATAAATTAATTTATTTATGACACCATGATGATGCAGTGATTACCTCCTTAATGAACGATTTAAATAAAATGAAAAGATAATGTAAAATATAAGACATACACTTGTAAAAAACCTATTGTATGGGTGTATTTTGAGCCGTTATAACCTTATCCTCGAAATATATAATTGTGGGACCTTTGATTTCCGAAAATCACTTTATAATAAAGTAAATTTTCCAGACATTCCAAGAGTGCCCCTCCTCCCTCTTATAAAAGGCCCCCACCTCTACCTCCTTACCCACACTTCTCAAGCCCGTGGGTCATCAAAACTCTACTCATATTGTCTCTCCTCATCCCTCTATTACTCCTAGAAGCCTCACTTTGGGCAGAAGTCTTTCCAAGGAAGCTTTTGAGCTCATATCAAAAAGAGTTATCTGAATTGAAGGTAATGTCTTCTCTTATGTTCTTTTGTTTTATTTTGCTTCTCCAACCCCCTAAATTATTTTTATTACTTTATTTTGTAACAAAAATAGTATCTTAAATATACTAGTATTCTTTTATTAGGATTATTTGAGCTACACTCATACACACCGTCATCTATTGGTTAAAGAACATACGGTTTCTGTGGGTGGAAAATTACTGCCTCACGAAACGATGAGTGTTCAATCTTCTTTTAACACCTCTCATGGTGGCCATTAAGATGTCACTGTATTTATATATGATATATAAATTATTTTTTTATCTTACTTATGCTTCTGTATTTTTCATTTATGTCATACCTTTATGGTTTCCATAATGGGTAAACACGATAATTTCATTTTAGGAAGTGCGGACTACTGCCCCCTTAAAGTGATTTGAATCATTAATACCATATGTGGGATGTATAAATGATGTATTTAATGATGTTATATATTATATTATACTATAATTACAATATACCTATGTATCATTATTTATTTCATTCCATTAAAGTATGAAATAGAAATGAAAGTAGCATTCATGCGTACATACGACTTACCGTCTCCATGAACGGTACATTTCATTTCTTATCTCCAAATGTTATGTACTATTATAAGTACATATATATAATAGATATATATGTCATATATTACATCTAAATTATTTATATCATTCAGGAATTATAATATATATATATATCTCATTTATTTTTAATTCAATTAATATGAAAAATAAATGAATGTAGCGTTCATGCGTACGTATGACCTACCGTCCTCATGAACGGTGCATTTCATTTTTTATCTCCAAATGTTATGGGATAGTATAAAATGTATATATACTCGATATATATGATATTTAAATCATTAATATTATTCTGGAGATGATGTACATATAATTACATGGAAAATTCTTTTCCAACATGTTCAATTTTGACTCTTGTACCGAACATCGACATAAACATCTGATATGAACTGAAATTATTAACCAATTATTATAACATTATAATATGTGATATTAACTGAATAATAATATTTAAAGGAGGTAATTAAGTAATAATAAATTGGACAAAGTTTATTATTCTGGAATATAAAGAAATGAACCAGACAAGTCGGATTTGAGGTAAGGGATCCTACCTCTCTCTTTCTTTTTAAGTACTCTCTTTTATGAAATTTATTTAGATCTCATATTTATTATGTTTGGGGATGCTCTTTTATATTCCTAATTCTGTAATTTTTATGTTCATATTTTGAGAGACCCTATTTGATCTAATAAATCTATTTTTGGGAGTTTTATGTGGCGTTGTTAGGCTGCTAAGTTTTCGTAAGGGATTTTTATCTCACTTTTATTCCAGTGAGATTTATGCTACATTTTCCACCATTTACTTTGAGTGGTGTATGTACTGCCCATTATTCTACTATTTGTGTAATATAATTTTTTTATGAGTATTTACATCAATGTTTTATATTCCTTCATTCATGGGGTGTACGTTTCGAAAGTTTCCCAAATCGGTAAGGGAACCTTTCACCCTCCTCTTTTTAAACGTTTTGTTTTGTTATGTATTTTAATTTACATATTATTATGTTGGGATATATTCTTTTATATCCTTATTGATTTAAATTTTATGTTCAAGTGATGAGATACCATTTTCTCTCCCATCGACTCATTTTATGATTTTTAATGTGATGTAGTTAGGCTATCGAATTTTTGCAAGGAAACTTCTTAACCTAATTTCAATTCTTTGGGTTAAACCTCTTATTCTTGATTATGTCATACTATGAATATGTGTGGATGACCTATGATTCTTTTACACTTAATATCCTCTTATATTGGGTGTATTTATATTAGTCACACATAATTATGTAATTGATTTATCTTTAATCTAAGGATACCGACTTTGTAAGTGACTTCGTCTAAATCTCCTTTCATTGAGGCATATTTTTGTTTTAATACAATACATTATTTTATACGCTGTGTAAACACCTTTGAATTTTTATTTCATTCAAAGTGAATATTTTTCAAACAACGTCTTACTAAATGACAAAATGTATGTTTCTTTTTAAAGTATGCGGTGATAACGAACTTTCCACCGCCGCGAGTATTATTTGATCTTTGGCTTCCTCAACAAGACGTAATGTTTTTAAAATGAAATAAATACCATATACTCTTTTATGTATTTTGGTATTGAAAATGGTTTTTATTATGGATTTGTAATGTCAATATATTTAAGTGATATATTGTGATCGAAATGTCAAAATGTTTTATTTCCATTATATTTTTTTTATGTCTTATGATTTTATAATTGTACTTGGACATTTGACGGGTGGTTACAAGATAAATCATATGATGGGTGGTTCCATGAATACCAGGATGGGTGGTTACGTTATAACCTCCAATGCATTGGTTATGGAAGTCGATCGTATCGCTATTCCATTTAGTGATATGTATGGAAGTCGACCGTATGGTTATTCAATTTAAGTATGTTAATGTCCCAAGTAACCTTTTATGTGTTCTTTATATGGGTTTATTGTAATATTTTGGTTGCAAAGGATAAGTAGTGATCTTTTATTTAGTGAAGAGTATTTACTACTTCATAATGGTGAAAATTATTACGTTGATAAAGTATTCATGGTTTACTTGTTGTTTTTAAAAACTAACAGTTTTCCTTTCTTGTGTATCCTTTACCGGGATTTTTATGCTCATCCCATGTTTTTGAAATGTTTTCCGCAGAACTTAAAGATGAATAGGGTAAAGGATGGGATCAAGGAACGACATGCTATCTAAAACACGGAACTAGACATGTTTCTTTTTAAGAGTTTTTATTTTATGGAAACATAGTACTAGTTTCTACTCTGTAATCTTTTGAGATGTTATAGTTATGTCCCAATTCTCTAAAACTCTAAACCTAAAAAGATCCTCTCTGTGAATTATTCATTTTATTCATGATTATGTAATTGTATAAGGCCGGGTCCTTATAGTTGGTATCAAAGGTCAGTTTAGATAACTTTAGAGGTTAGGGTATTCTTTAAGCACAAGTGACATTACCATAATGGTTAGGATTTCTGAAAGGGTCATAGTTTTAGATAAAGTGAATGAGTTTAAGATAACATGAATAATTATATCTGAGTATTATATGATGATTCTAATGATATACTCACACTGACCTTTTTTTAGTAAATTGATGGATCCAGCAGGCACCAAAGTGACAATGGGTTTAAAGGAAACTGTGGTGGTTCTATGATTAAGAGACTGGATGAAATAGGGGATTCAATGAGAAATATCGTGGTTATTCTAAACCAACTATCAGGAGGCATGATTAAACACTTGAACGTTGGTGAGTTCTCTAATGCATCATGTATGAGTTGACCAACTCGATGTGGAAGTTCAGGTAATAATTATAAAGGTAACCACAATGATTTATATGATCCTTACTTTTGAGGTAATTATGGGTTACTATATGTTATGATGGAAAATGAAAGGCATGATATAAAATTGAGGTTAAATTATGTTATGGTTATTTTTGATACTTTTATCTCTTTTTGGGGAATGTTTTATGTATTATATAGTTTTGGAAAAAGTACAACATGTAGACCATGTGGCAACCCGTCACGTCGGAAAAAGCTGTGGGAATCGAACCTACAACCAAAGTGCAACTGGTATTTATCGCCTACCACTGGACTATGTGAAGTCCCTGGTTATTATGAAAAATTATTTTTAGTTATATAATTTTATGAATCAATAATAAGTTGATTTTAGGTTATCTAGGAAAATATTGACCTATCATAGAGGATATATGATTAGTTTTATTACTTTTCAATATGATACTTTAAGAGAAAATTATGTTATTTGTAGATAAATGTTAATTTTTACCTTGGAAGACTATGTGATTAAATTCTTCAAATATTTGGGTTTCAATCTTAGTTTGGTTTACTTTGAATAATTTTATGGACAAATTTTTTAAAGAATGGTCTTCGTTGAACATTGGGTTGTGTTTGACAAATTTTGGAGATTAAGAATAGATTTTGTTTTTATAAAGGATTATCCTTTTGTGGATTATCCGATCTTGTTCTAGCAATTTTGGTTTTGGATAAGGTATAAAGAAATGGAAAATATATAGTTCTCTTTTTTAGATTAGGTGATTCTCTATAAGTTGATTATAGCACTCTTAATGTGAACAAGTCATCCTAAATACTCGTCTTTTGGAGGAAAAAATGAGTTCGTGTAAGAAATCTAGTAAGAGATGAAAGTCTAAACGACAAGAAATCATGTTTCCTTGTGATTTAGTTAAGATCATAAATAAATTCCACAATTAAAAATAACTTATAACTAAAATTTTTTATGTTAAAATTTTCTACTGGGGAATCAAATATCATTTAACCCATAACAAGTTTGTGATTTTCTCGTGGTTAACTTTCTCCTAAACATGTTTCTATCACTCTCCATCGAAACATAACCCTTTATTTTTTCTTCCATATGCATGTTTTCATGGAATCCTTGTACCGGTTGTCTTAGGTGACCTTGGTACTTATTTTTCCTTCTTTTAAGGTGATTGTTTAATTTACTCCTTTTCGGATGTGGGGCTTTCAATGAAGTTTCGAAGCCCAATTTTAAAATAGTGAGGATGAAATTCCCAAAAGGGGGGAAGGATGTAACATCCCAGGTAAATAAAGAATATTAATTTTTCATATTTATTATTATTTGTGAAAAAATATTAATATTACTTTAAATGGAACTCTATGCTCGATGGCGTACCCAATACGCAACAATGCGTTTCTTTGAAATCTTACGTTGCACTCTAATAATAAAATAATATTATTTTAAATGGTAGTTAACGCCTAAACAATGTAATGGCGGAAATGAACAGAACTAACTAAAAAAGTATTATATATGTTTGTCAAATATTTTTACTTTTATCTAATAAATGTTAGAGGCTTAAAATGCGAATGAATCCAATTTTAAGGGTAAATATTCTAATATTCTTTAAAAGGTCGATTAAAAACGTTTTGATGGACAACCCTTTTTAGATACACTTTTTGAAAATTTTATATGTTATATTGGACCAAATAAAATCCTTTTTTAGAATCTGGACATCAAAATTTACTTTGTGGAAATTTTTGTTATTTTTCCAATAAGGATCATTTTTAGTGAGAATGTTGTATTTTAATTCAAAACCTAATTTTAATCTAATTTATTTATATGGATAGATTATCTTTTTAATTGGGGTTAAAGTGTAGTTAGAATATATTTTTACCATTTAATATAATGGTTGTCATTGGAATTAATTTGACTTTAAAATTGCACTTAAACTAGTGTCAATATTTTAATATATTTTGTTTCTTAAAAAACGCTATTTGTTTTGCCAATGGGAATTAATTATTAAATTGATTAATGAAACTTATATGTTTTGAATTTTTTAAAATAGACATCATTTTGGAATTCGGAATATCAAATATAGTTAGGGTGAATTTTTGGTATTTTTCTGAAAAACATCAATTTTTGATGAATAGTGAAACCACTAAGTGGTAGTTAAAAACTTGATTTTTCGTTTAAATGAAATATTACCACCTCTATGATTTGAATTTCAAAAATAAGACATACATGTTTGTCATTAGGATGTAAAATGTGGTTCAGTGGGATGAAATTTTTTTTGGTGAATAGTAACTTTTACGTTTTATTAATTGTGATTAAAGGTAATTAGTGTAATTTAAGGTAAAGATAATGTGATAATAATATTAAATAACCATGACACATGTCCTACCCTTATTGTATGAGTAGTGGACAACCATGAAAATCCATGGGTCAGCTTGGGGACCCCATGGAGACACTTGGGTAAGAAAATGACATTAATAACTTTTTATTTAAAGATAAAATAAAAATGTCACAAACATGTATTGTTTTACTAACAAAAAATTACATGGGGTTAAAAAAGTAATATTTTTGACTATAAATATTCATTTTAAATCTAAAAATATTTCCTATATCATAGTATTTATTTTATAGTTTTTAGACATTAAATAGATTAATTTATTTATGACACCATGATGATGCAGCGATTACCTCATTAATGAACGATTTAAATAAAATGAAAAGATAATGTAAAATCTAAGACATAAAATTGTCAAAATCCAATTGGATGGGTGGATTTAGAACCCTTATCACCATATTCTCGAAATATATAATTGTGGGACCATTCCTATCTGAAAATCATTTTATAATAAAATAACTTTTCAAGACTTTCCAAGAGTGCCCCTCCTCCCTCTTATAAAAGGCCCCCACCTCTACCTCCTTACCCACACCTCTCAAGCCCTTGGGTCGTCCAAAATCTGCTCATATTGTCTATCCACATCCCTCTCTTACTCCTAGAAGCCTCACTTTGGGCCGAAGTCTTTCCAAGGAAGCCTTTGAGCTCAAATCAAAAAGAGTTATCCGATTTGAAGGTAATGTCTTCTCTTATGTTCTTTTGTTTTATTTTGCCTCTCCAACCCCTAAACTCTTTTTATTTATTTATTTTTTAACCAAAACAGTATCTTAAATACACTAGGATGATGTTATGTTGAGTATTATATATACACTCATACACACCTCCATCTAATGGTTAAAGAACATATTGTTTCTGTGGGTGATGAATTACTGCCTCACGAAATGATGATTGTTCAATCTTCTTTTAACACCTATCATGGTGGCCATTAAGATGTTACTATATTTATATATGATATATAAATTATGTTTATTTATTCCTTATTCTTCTTCATTTATCATTTATGCCATACCTTTATGGTTTCCATAATGGGTAAACGCGATAATTTATTTTAGGAAGTGCGGACTACCGCCCCCCTCAAAGTGATTCGAATCGTTAATAACATATGTGGGATGTATAAAGGATGGATTTAATGATTTTATATATTATATTATACTGTAATTAAAATATACCTATGTATCATTATTTTTTTCATTCCATTAAATATGAAATAGAAATGAAAGTAGCGTTCATGCGTACGTACGACTAACCGTCTCCATGAACGGTACATTTCATTTCTTGTCTCCAAATGTTATGTACTATTATAAGTACATATATATAATGGGTATATATGTCTTATATTACATCTAAATGATTTATATCATTCTGGAATTATAATATATATATCTCTCATTTAGTTTTAATTCCATTAATATGACAAGGAAATGAAAGTAGTGTTCATGCGTACGTTCGACATACCGTCTCCATGAACGGTGCATTTCATTTTTTATCTCCAAATGTTATGGAATAGTATAAAATGATTATATACGGGATATAAATTATATTTAAATCATTAATACTGTTCTGGTGATGATGTACCTATAGCTACATGGAAAATTCGTTTCCAACAAGTTCAATTTTGACTCATGTACCGAACATCGACAAAAATGTCTGATATGAACTCAAATTATTAACCAATTATGATAAAATTATAATATGTGATATGAACTGAATAATAATATTTAAAGGATTTCCTTAAAAAATTATAAATTGACCAAAGTTTATTATTCTGGAATATAAATAAATGAACAAGACAAGTCGGACTTGAGGTAAGGGATCCTACCTCTCTCTTCTTTTTATGTACTCTCTTTTATGTCATTTCTTTAAAGATCATCTTTATTATGTTGTGGGATGTTATTTTATATTCCTAATTCTTTAATTTTTATGTTCATATTATGAGAGACCCTATTTGATCTCATAAATCCATTTTTGGAAGTTTTAAGTGGCATCGTTAGGCTGCCGAGTTTTCGTAAGGGATTTTTCATCTCACTTTTATTCCCGTGAGATTTATGCTACATTTTCCACAATTTCCTTTAAGTGGTATTTGTACTTCCCATTATTATACTCTTTGTGTAATATAATTTTGTTTATTAGTATTTACATAAATTTTTTATAGTCCTTCTTTCATGGGGTGTACATTTCGAATGTTACCCAAATCGGTAAGGGAACCATTCACCCTCCTCTTTTTAAAAGACTTATTTTGTTATGTATTTTAATTTACATATTATTATGTTGGGATATATTCTTATATATCCTTATTGATGTAAATTTTATGTCCAAGTGATGAGATACCATTTTCTCTCTCATTGACTCATTTTCTGAATTTTAAAGTGATGTCGTTAGGATGTCGAATTTCTGTAAGGAAACTTCTTAACCTAATTTCAATTCTTTGGGTTAAACATCTTCTTCTTGATTATGTCGTACTATGAAAATGTGTGGATGACCTCTAATTTTTTTACACTTAATATCCTCTTATATTGGGTGTATTTATATTTGTCACACATAATTATGTAATTGATTTATCCTTAATCTAAGGATACCATCTTTGTATGGGACTTCGTCTCAATCTCCTTTCATTGAGGCATATTTTTGTTTTAATACAAGACTTTATTTTATACACTATATAAACACCTTTTAATTTTCATTTCATTCAAATGGAATCTTTTTCTACCAAGCGTTTTACTAAACAACAAAAATTATGTTTCTTTTTAACGTACGTGGTGACAATGACCTTTCCACCACCACGAGTATTATTTAATCTTTGGATTCCTAACCAAGAGGTAATGTTTTTTAAACGAAATAAATACCATATACTCTTTTTTTTATTTTGTTATTGAAAATGGTTTTTATAATGGATTTGTTATGTCAATATATTTAAGTGATATATTGTGATCGAAATGTGGAAAATTTTTCTTTCCATTATATTTGTTTTATGTCTTATAATTTTATAATGGTACTTGAACATTTGACAGGTGGTTACGTGATAAACCATATGACGGGTGGTGCCGTGAATAATAAGACTGGTGGTTATGTTAGAACCTCCAATGCATTGGGTATGGAAGTCGGCCGTATGGCTATTCCATTTAGTGATATGTGTGAAGTCGACCGTATGGTTATTCCATTTAAGTATGTTAATGTCCCCAGTTACCTTTTATGTGTTCTTTATATGGGTTTATGGTAATCTTTTGGTTCCAAAGGATAAGTAGTGATCTTTTATTCAGTGAAGAGTATTTACTACTTCATAAAGGTGAAAATTATTACTTTGATAAAGTATTCATGGTTTACTTGTTATTTTGAAAAACTAACAGTTTTCCTTCTTTATGTATCCTTTACTGGTATTTGTATGCTCATCCCAAGTTTTTGAAATGTTTTCCACATGACGTAAAGATGAATTGGGTCAAGGATGGGATCAAGGAAAGACATGTTATCAAAAATTTGGAAGTAGACATGTTTCTTTTTAAGAGTTTTTATTTTATGGAAACATTGTAGAAGTGTCTACTCTGTAATCTTTTGAGATGTAATAGTTATGTCCTAATTCTCTAAAACTCTAAACCTAAAAGGATCCCCTATGTGAATTATTCATTTAATTCATGATTATGTAATGTTATAAGGTCGGGTCCTTATAATAGGCACCCGTTTTGTTAGAACATATGCATGTTGATTAGAGGTGTGAACATGATTAGAGGTGATCTTCATCTTATCAAAGATTTCATTAATGAAATGAAAATAAAATGACACATGTATTGGATACTCATGAAATATTATATTTTTGGAAATCTAGATAGTAGCTTTATTATCAAATCATATATGTGCTAGTTTCTTTACAGTATACCCAATATATTGAATATTTTTTATGCCCAAATAATCTCTTTTGTCACATTTGTCATTTCATTGTACATTGACTCCACAATTTATGGAGAGATAACTGTTTGCTTCTTACTTCACAATGATATCATTTTTTCCACCGACGAATACTGGAAACCGTGATGTAGATCTCCTATAAGAGATATATCTTGCATAATCTTCATCAAAAAATGCCTCAATATCTATATGAAATGATTGGAATATGATGGATCTGAACCTGTTTCCTTGTTTACAAATCTATTAATGGGAAGAAAAAGCTCCCACTGAATTTGTGTTATAGATTCCATAACTTGACATTTCTGTGTTACAACAAATAAAATATCATGTCGATCGAGTCATCATTACGTAGTTGTGACTCCCAACAAAATGTCTTTATCTATTGGGTGATGGAATCATAGCACTGTCAGTATGAAGTGACATTTCCCCAGGTTAGTGTGGTGAGTCAACTGAGTCTTCTCTATTCATGATAATATCTTGCAGAAGATCAATAATATAAATTATCCAAGATACTAAAATTCTATTGTTTTATTTGGAGACCTCAATTCCCAAGAAATATCGTAGTGGACCCAAATATTTTGTTTGAAAATTTTGAGGAAGATAATACTTGATTTGGCCAATGAAATCATCATCACTATCAATAATGACAATGATATCAACATTGTCTACCAAAAAAATGCTTCTTGCCACAGATTGAAGATAGTAAACATAGGAATCCTTTATTCTTTGGCACATTCCAAAGCTATGAATAACTATGCAAAAATTTCCAAACCAAACACGTGAAGACTATTTGAGCCTATTCGTTTATCGATGGAGGCAACATACCCTGGAATACTCCCCTTGCACAACATACTGGGATGGTTTCTTTTTTTAAACATGTTCATTAAGAGAACCTTGATGAAAATCATTTTTAAACTCTAACTGATAGAGGTTCCATTGAGAGGAGGAAGCAAGAGAAATAAGTAGGCAAAATGAAGCATCTTTTCCATTAGAGAGATAATGTCAACATAATAGTATCCATATGTATTTTCATATCCTTTTGCAACAAGTAATTATTTGAGATGATTATGAGATCCATCATCATTGTCATGAACTGTATAGATCCATTTACAAACAACCTTTTGATTATCTGAATGAAGAGGGACATGATCCTCTATATGGTTGGTATCCATAGCCTGATGTTCATCTTTTTTAGCTTATAAATAGCTGAGATAATATATTTTACTTAGAAATATATAATTATCGAGTTATAATTCAATATTGTATCTAAATCATGTGGGTGATCCGTAGATAATCCATGATATTTCTAACTGGATCATGAGCCATTGCGAAGTGCAATATGAAACTCCTTTGATAAAGGATCAATAAATGGTAAGTCATCAGGTGTGGTAGAAACATAATGTTTTATAGTGGAAAATTTTATTGGTCGGTGAGTTCATACATTGCCAAATAGTAGTCCAACAACATCACTAAGAATCGATTAGGGTATTTTTTTATTGAGAGGATTATGTAAAATAACTTCAAAACTATGAAAAGTAGTTCGTGGTGGGAACATAGGAATAGAAATAACAAATGATTCAACAAAAGAAGCGTCAACTAATACAACATAATAATGAAAACATATATAGAAGAATTAATATCTATGTTGGGTGCATGAGTATCCCTGAATGGTTCATTTTAGAGAATTCATATCAAACTTGTTAATCGATGGCTAAATATCTCACACACAAAACACACAACCAAAAATGTGTAGGGGAAGTGAATGTAGGGATATTGTTGGAAATAAAGAATTTAATTGTGTCTCCCCTTATAGAATAGGTTTGGGATTTCTACAATAAGATATGTGGCTATGAGAATGTAATTTCTACAAAAGAGTTTGGAACTTTCTTCGAAAATAGAAGTGTAAGAGAAAAATCTAACAGATGGTGGTTCTTTAATTCAGAAACACCAATTTTGAGGTGTTTTAGGACATGTAGTTTAAGGGATAATGTCATTTACATCTAGAAAATACTATAAATGTTCAGATAAATATTCATGACCATTTTTTGAAGGAAAATAATTAATTTTTGTGGAGAATTAGGTGATGATTTGTGGATAATTTGAGTGGAACATAGTAAAGATTTGAGAACTATTATTTATAAAATTGACACAATTTATCCTTGAAAATCATCTATAAATGTAAAAAAATATCCATAACTCAATTTATATGGACTAGGAATAGGCCCCTAAATATCAGTGTGATAAAAATGAAAATTATTGGATGCACAGAGAATATCTGGGGGAACCTAGGTGACCCAATGACACTTTGCATCGTTAAAATATTCACATTCTAAAGGAAGAAGAGGAGCGAAGTTAGAAAAATGTTTTCATGAAAGGGGAAAAGGTTGATGTATAGTGCAGTAGTGAATCTAGATGGATTAATTTGAGGTATAATGACAAGTGAGATATGGGGAAGATTCAAGAACATACAAAACACATTGAAGACTTCCACTACCAAGAACCTAAGTCATTGAATGCTCTTGAAATATAACTGAAGAATGTGAGAAGATGGACAAAACAGTAAGTCATCTAAAATTTTACTAATAGATATTAAATTTAAGGGACAACTAGGAAAATAAGAAACAATTGATAGTGTCAATATAGGTATAATCATACAATTTCCATAACTAGTAATTTACACTGTCTGACCATCAACAATAGTAATATTCTCTCCAACTGAGGTCAATCTATGGGACCAAAGAATACCCACATCCCATGTAATGTGATCTTAGGAACCAGATTACAAAACCCTTTAGTTGAAATTTATGGATTGACAGACCACAAGAGTATATCCATGGAAAATAGTGGCTCTTGATGATTCCATATATTGTGTGTTGAAAATTAATGTCGAAAAAGTGTTGAGGTTACACCGTTTTTAGAGAATTAGTGATGAAATTGCACAACCAGAACATCCATGTATCAATTAGGTGATAGAAGAAATATCCACTTCGATTGTGGTGGGGTTCAATTGTTTCTTCTAGGGGTGCCTCTTATTCACAATGAGAGAGGAAAAAAATTAAGGAAATCACACTGCAAATCTATCAGAATGGAGGTCTTCCCAAAAATAGGGGCATCAATAAAGAGTATCGCATAGAGGGTTAGTGCATGAGGGCGTGCTATTGGCCATCACATGGGTGGTGCAGGTGTAGACATGGGAAGACATGTAGGGTGTCTTTCAATGATGGGTGATGTGGAGGGTGGGGTTAAACCCGCTATGGTAAGATGTTTAAATGAAACTCATCCCTCAAAATGAGGTAGGATGTTTAATTTATAAATGAGAAAAATATTATAATAGATAACTCACAATGATATTGGATTCAAATTTTAAAAATATGTAATATTCTTATACACATAAAGATATATTGATAATTTTAAAAAATTTAACTTTAATAAATACAAAATATAGTAATATTTTACATACATGTGGATAGTTTTCTTCAAGGTATAATTGAGGGAAATGAATTGAAAAATTCTTAAGTTTGATTAGTTGGTTTCGGTTATAGGAATCAGTTTTGGGGAAAGCTCTAAGACTCATATTGTAAGATCCAAGGTCTTTGTTTTATTTTCTTATTTTAGTTTATGTATGTTGATTAAATAAGGTTTCTTTATGACTTTTCCATTCCTCTATGTTTTGAAAATCACAAACACTTTATCTTAATGCAAATTATTTTCCCTTAGAATTATCTTAATAAGGAAATTTTTCTTTCTCCCTAGAAATTTTATCCTTACGTATGTTTTCATTGTTCATTTTATAGTTTCTCTAAATATAAATCATTTTATTCCTATGTATAAAATTTTGATCAACACCTAAAACATAAAATTCCTACAAATCCTTGCTTATAGAGTATTCTGTTTTTAGGATCCAAATTCTATGAAATCCTGATTTCGAATTCTCTATTCAGACTTTGAATTCTCTAAAATTCAGACTTCGAATTCTTTATAATTCAGACCCCAAATTCTCTAAAATTCATACTCCAAATTATCTGAAATTCAGACTTCAAATTATTAGGAATTCAGACTCCAAATTCTCGGAAATTCAGACTCCAAATTCTCTAAAATACAGACTCTGAATTCTCTAAAATTTAGACATTGAAATCTCTGAAATTTAGACTTCAAATTCCTCATACTTCAGACTCCAAATTTCTCTAAATTTAGACTCCGAATTCCGTAGAATTCAGAATCTGAATTCCTCCGAATTCAAACATTGAATTCTTCAGAATTCATATTCCAAATTCATTGAAATTCAGACTCCGATATCTATATAATTCAGGTTCCAAATTACTTGAAAAATATAAACCAAATATCCATGATTTATAGTCTCTGAATGTTTATTTGGTTAGACTCCAAACTTTATTTTACCTTAGACTAAAAAAATTAGATTTGTTTAAACAACCTCATTTTTCTTACACATGTTATAGTTATAAAATGATGTCGTACAATCTTTTTTAAACAAACCATTTTTGGAGTTACATGTGTATAGGTCCCTCTGAGATTCAAGGAAAAATATGACTATTGGAGGAGGGGGATGATAATTGGGGAAGTTCCTATAAATAGGACCCATTTGAACAAGCTCAAGATAGTGAATTATCTAGAGATTTCATGCATCAAAAATGATGTCTAGATAGAGAGAATATCATGCCTTATGCATACTAAACATCTTGTTTATCTTGCTTCATACGACTCCGACTGTTGTTGTGTACAATCGATAGATTCCAGAGATAGGAAGACAGAGGTTTAGACTACATTAATGTTCAGAGAATTCTTTGGATAGAAAGATAGAGGTTCTAACTACCTTAATGTTTGAGTTCTTGCGGGGATAAGAATACATATTCTGATATTCCTATCGAGGGATTACCCTAGTGTGTGTCATACATAATTTCATGATTCTATAAATGAAGGGACCTTTATCCAAAGTTGCTGGATACCCTTATCTTTGGGTTAAAGTATTTCATACTTGTTAATTGTTTTGTTTCAAGTTTATATCCACTGTATTTTTCTAAAGGGTGAAAGTATAACCTTCTTATACTATGTTGTACTTTGGTATAATCTGATAAGTAATATTGTATACACTTTAAGGTAGAATATTTTCCTTTTAAACATTCCTTAAGATTCATTTCTGGAACCACATTTCTGGAACCTATTATGTTTGTAGAACTAAAAGAGGCCTTGAGGATTTACCTTGTTTATACTTGATAAACATAGTTTTACTAATGGTTAAAAACGATAGTTTTTATACATACAAATCACCCCCTCTTTTAAATTGAGCATCTACATTCATATTTTGATCCTAAAATTGTTATTAGCAGAGGTATATAAAATAATTATATTCATATATATGATTTCTTGTTCAAGTTTTCATTATTCTAAATTTTTTCCTTGCTTAGGAATTTTTTTACCAACTTTTAATATTAACAAGTTTCTATGGAAAGATATTTTCTTTTAGATGAAAGGAATGGATGTTGGTTCGATTGACAATCTAAATCCTAGAAGACCACCTATATTTTATGGTAATGATTATGAATTTTGGAGAGATTGTATGAAGGATATTTTTATTAATACTAGAGTGGAAAAAAATTTTATGCTTACCAGAGATTACATGATTCTTAACAAGGAAGTCGGAATTTTTAACAATCAAGAAAAATCAGAATATCAACTAAACTACAAGGTACATAATACATTTTTGTATTCCATGACTAGGAATATATATAGTAAGATTTAATATTGTGCAGTTGTAAAATTTATTATTATGAAATTGGAGGTTACCCATTTTTTTACGTCCAAAGTTATAGAAACTAGAAGAGCAATGCTTATAGAAAAATATCATGGACTTCTATTTTCGTATGGAGAGACAGTATGCAAGGTGAAACATAGGTTTATAACAATTGATAATAGTTTAAAATCTATGATAGAAAAAGGTCTAGATGATGAATCTTTTGTGGACAAGATTATAGATATCATGCCTAATGAATGGGAATCTAAGAGAACAACTATTGATGAAAATAAGAAAGTATACCAAATTAATCTTAATGAAATTTTTGGAACTCTTTTTCATGATGAGGAAAGAATGAAAATAGATGTTGATATGAATAAGAAGAAAAATGGAAATGGAAGTGTAGCCTTAACTACATCTAAATTCAATAATTCTGAAAGGGTTACCGTATCCAAGTCTAAGAAAGTAACTGTTTTATCTGAATCTAGTGAATGTGAACATTATAAGAATGAACAAGCTAATCTTTGTCTAAGGATGACCATGATAGTTTGAACGAAAGTATTTCATTATAGGTATAAGAATAAATAAATAAAAGAAAATAAAGACTCTGATGTCACTTATTATTAATGCAAAGGAGCATGGCATATAAGGCCATATTGACATTTGCTTAAGAAAAAGGATAAAAAAGAAAATCATTCTAAGAAGAATAGAAAGATTTATTATAAGGCTAAAGATAATAATGTTTCGAAAGCCAATGACACCTAGAGTGCCAGTGGTGGATAAACTTCTGATGAATCCTTAGAGTATAAATCTTCCTGTTAGAAGAATCATGGTTTACCAGCTAGATTACCCATTGAAAATCATTTTCTAATATCTAAGGAACACAATGCCAAATCTATCAATAATTTATCCTTGAATTAAAATTATACTGATGATAAATTTTATAAGTCTTCAGATAAATAATCTTCTTCTAATGAAGATAATATATTACCTACTTATGAAGAAGTGTCTTGGTTTTCTAAAATTCTAGAGAATGAAAATTCTAGACTCTAGAAAAAGTTTGATAAGGAAAATTATAGAATTTCTATTTTAACTAAAGAAGAATCATATCTTTCTAATGATCTTGATAAGAAAATTTATGATTTTGAAAGTATTTCCAAAAACCTTTAGGATGTAAATTCTGAGAAGGATAAACATTCTAAAGATATAGAAAAAGTAATTTCTAAGAAAAATATTTTAGAAACTAAAACTATTTCATAAAATAATGATTTTATAACAAAAACATACCTATTAAAATAAAGTTAGAAATTTTTTCCTTGAGTATCTATTTTTCAAACTTTACCTTTGGTATAAAAAACTTTGACACGATGCATTCCCGATTTTGACCTCTAAGGAATAGTTCTATATTTGGTTATACTCATTCTAAGCCAGTTATTAGTAATAACTATTTTGTTCCTCAAAGCGCTCTATTCTGCAATAAATTCTAGTGTGGTGGAAATTGGGAAAAAATTCTTTATATAAAACCCAATCTTTAGGTTTTCATAAAGCTTACTTTTCTTTATAAAATGTGGATTCCAAAAATCTTGCTTTCACAAATTTCTAGATCGAGGAAAATTTGGATTCCGAAAGTCTAACACTCTTATTTTCAGGAAAATAATGATAGTACCAATAGTAATAGATGATACATGGATATTGGATGTTCCCAGCATATGACTAGTAACAAAAACATATTTGAAAATATTATCAAGACGAAAGGAGGAAAAGTAAATTTCAGAGATAATGTTCAGGGAGAAATTATTGGTATAGGTAACATTGTTCTTCTTTGAAAAACATTGATTTCTACTGATTTATTTGTTTAGGGTCTTAAGCACAACCTCATTAGCACAATTCAATTATGTAATGAAGTTTACCTTTTGAATTTTAGGAATGATAAGTGTTTATTATAAAATTAAATTTAAGAGTTAATTCTTTTTTCCCATAGGAAAGAGAATGTATACACACTAAAATTATCAGACCGTAGGAGCAAATATATACCTTTTCTTAGTGAATAGAAGATCAATCATGGTTGTGTCATATAAGGTTATGACACTGTAATCATTGGAACCTATGTAAACTCTCTAAGAAAAAACTTTTTAAGGATCTACCAAAGAATATATTTGATTCTTCAAAAGTTTGTGATCCTTTTCAATATGGAAAGCAACATAAATCATGTTTTAAATAAATTAGTGAAGTCTCACCTACTGATGCATTACAGTTGGCTCATATATATATTTTTGGTCCAACACTAACTTGAAGCATTAGAGAAAAATATTAGGTATTTTTCTTATTTTATGATTACAATAGATTCACGTGGGTCTATTTTTATACAAATAAATCTGAAGCTTTTAATTATATCAAACATTTTAGATCCCAAGTTAAAAATGAAAAAAACTACCATTAATAACTATTCATAGTGATCATGGAGTAAAATATGAATATTCTAATTTTGAATCTTTTTGTAGTAGAATAGGAATTACTCATAACTTCTCAGCACTAAGAACTACTCAACAAAATGGTGTTGTTGAAAGAAGAAATTCAATACTTCAATAAATAATAAGAACCATGTTGAGTGAATATTCTATAGCTAAACACTTTTGGGCTGAAGCTGTAAGTTCAACCTGTTATACTATAAATCGTGTTTTGATTAGACATTTTCTTAAAAAACTCCTTTTGAATAATGAAATGGTAGAAAACCTAGACATTCTAAATTCAAAGTATTTAGTTTCAAAGTATTCATTATGAATACTAAAGACAATATACATAAACTCACATATAAACTTGATGAAGTAATTTTCTTAGGCTACTCCAAAACCTGTAAAGATTAT
The DNA here is from genome assembly GCA_963277665.1 of Viscum album. Taxonomy (NCBI): domain Eukaryota; kingdom Viridiplantae; phylum Streptophyta; class Magnoliopsida; order Santalales; family Viscaceae; genus Viscum; species Viscum album. The sequence continues at coordinate 793,488,622 of OY728147.1, forward strand.
AGATTTTTTAATAAAAAAACATGTAATGTTGAAGAAAAAGTACATGTTAAATTTGATGAAACCGATCCTTTTTTTAATAAACAATAACCTAAATATTTGGACATGTTTTAAAAAAATGATTATCAACCCTTGATAGAAGATCCTTCTAATTAGGAAAATGTTTAATAAAATATTTCTCAAGCATTTAACCAAGAATATTTCCTACCATTGGATGATGAACAGATATTCCAAAACCTGAATCAGTTGTTTCTTAAGAATCATCCTAGTGATAATATCATTGGTGATGTAAATAAACCTTTAAGGACTAGATATTCCTTAATGAATGAGGTAGAACATTTATCATCCCTTTCCCAATTAAAACAAAAAATCCCTAATAAAGCATTATGTGATAATGATAGGATTAAATCCATGAAAGAGAAGATAAATGAATTTGAAAGGAATAGAGTCTGGACTTTGGTTGATAGACCTAAGGAAAATTCTATTATTGGAGTAAAATGGGAGTTTAGAAATAGGTGTGATGAAAATGGAATAATGGTATGAAATAAAACTAGATTAGTTGTTAAAGGATACAATCAATAAGAAGGAATATACTATGAAGAAACTTGTGTTCCATTAGCTAGACTTGAATCAATTCGTATCTTACTTTCCTTTGCAGCATTATTCAATAATAAACTTTTCCAAATGGATGTTTAATGTGATTTCACTAATGGATATGTTTAAGAGGATTTTTTTATCGAACAATTTTTTGGTTTTGAAGAATCAAAACATCTTGAACATTTTTTCAAACATACCAAAGCTTAATATAGACTTAATCAAGCCGCTAGAGCCCGGTAAGATATACTTACAAGATTTTTGTTACAAAAAAACTATGTTAAGAGAAATGATTCTAGAACAATTTTCATAAATAAATATAATAAAATTGATTTAATTGTTCAAATTTATGTTGATGACATTATATTTGGTTAATCTCCACAATATTTAACTGATTCTTTTGGAAATACACTGAAATCTGAGTTCAAAATGAGTTTGATGGATGAGTTAATATTTTTTTCTAGGTTTTCAAATTTCTCCAAAACCAGAAGGAACTTATAAATCTCAACATAAGTATATTAAACATATTATTAAAAAGTACAAATATGAAAACACTATGAGTATAATTACTCCCATGGGTACCTCAAATTTACTTGATCTTGATGAAGTTGGGAAACTAGTAGATCAAAAATAATTTAGAGGTATGATAGGAAGTTTACTATACTTGATAGCTAGTCATCCGGACTTAATGTTTTCAGTATTCTTATGTGAAAGATATCAATACAATCCTATGTAATCTCATTTAAAGGTTGTGTAAAGATTTTTTTTCTATTTAAAGGGAACCATTGATTTAGGACACTTTTATACTTCTGGAAATGATTTTATTTTAAAAGGTTTTATAGATGCTGATATTGGAGGATGTATAATGGATATGAAAATTACATTTGTAATTAGTAATTTATTAGGAGATTCATTAGTTTCTTGGTCATGAAAAAAGAAACACTCAGAAGGACTTTCCACTGCTCAAACTGAATATATAGTTGTTGGAAGTTGTTGTGCCCAAGTGTAGTGGATGCAACACACCCTCACAGACTATGCTATTAGTTTTACCAGAACACAGAAATTTTGTGACAACACTAGTGCCATTTCTCTAAGAAGAAACCCTTCACATCATTCTCATTAAAAGCACATAGATATTAGGCATCCCTTTCTTAGATATCACACACAAAAAGGAGGTATAATTCTTTAATTTATCAGAACACAATATCAATTGCTGATATTTTCACAAAATCATTACCCTACGATAGATTTGAATGCATTAAACAAACATTAGGAATCATAACCATAATGTAATCTCCCATGTCATCTTTTTGTTGAATCCTATCTCCTTTTAGTAAGAAACTCCTTTTCATAGGGAGAGTACATTCTCTCGTTAAAAAAATTTGTAGTAAATTTTTTTTTGTAGTCTAATTTTTTTTCATAGTCAAATTTTTTTTTCGTAGTTAAAATCTAAAGTAGTTAAAAAAATTCATAGTTAAAAAAATATCAATTTCAAAAATTGTTATTTAGGAATTTTTTCAGAATCTAAAGTTATTCATGAAAATTTTTCCTTATTACTGATAATTTTCCCAGAATTATCGAAGATATGTTTTCTTTATTCAATTTCTATTATCATTCTTTTTACATGTTGGTATTTTCATCTTGTTTAAAAAAATATTTTGGATTTATTTCTCCTTAAATATGAATTTTTATCTTAAAAATTCTTAATGATCGGATCCTACCAAATTCCTTTTTCGGATATGAATTTCAACCGTCAGATCTGATCAACTGTGTTTCTATCGTTAGATATATTTGGGAAGATGAATTATCACCTAAAATTCCTATATAAAGGTCCCATGATGGTCATCCCACACTAATATTCAAAGCCATGGTGTGATGAAGCTCTTCTCCCCTTCTTAAGGCCAGTTCTAAATTTCTTGGTGTTCCTCACTTCCAAATGTCTAAGTAAGCTTTTCCTCAAAATAAAATTTATTCAGTAAAGGTAATCTCTGAATGGGAGATATAATGATAAAGTTTAGTAGATCTTAAATTATTTGCTATGTATGATTCTAGTATCTTGAAAAATATCAAGTTGAATTTCTAGGGGAGATTATGTGTATCCAAACCAAAGTCACATGATCCAGTTTATTCGAAGTTGTTGGTAGAATTATATGAATCCAAAAGTTTCTTCAATGAATTAGAGACATAAAAGTTTTCATTTAAGATCTATGGAAATACGTATTCTCTCTCCTATAGTAAGCCTTCCAATCTAATTGGAATTCAATTTGAAGGTGAAGCTGAATTTTATAATGATAAGCTACCATATATATCTGGATCGTTCAATATGGAGAAGGCTATAGAATGAATTGGTTTTCAAATAGTAAATACTCTAAATAGTATCCATCTCACATTAATTAAACGGATTTTTGAGTTATGGGATTAGGGATTTCTCATTCTGAGAAAAGGTGACAATGATTCCCTAAAGAAGACTAATATTTATGCTTTAGACTTTCTAGTAAATCTCCGAATGAATAATTTGGTGAAGTATGTTCTACTTACTATCATGAATATCAAGAACAGGACTCTAAAATCTCAAATCATCATACATCCAGTTATTCTCTCCAAAATTATAATCTTTTGTTTAGAATCATTTAAAATTACTTTTAGTTCTAATCCAAGGAATTTGAAGGCCATGTTGTTTAGTGATGAATCCCTCAGAAGAATGAAGGTTGGATTCAATAGTGAATTTTAAGATTTTTATGATTTATCTGAATCAGAAATAGAAGCCTTATCAAAAAAACAAGAAGTAGGTGATAAATCTAAGAAGTGTAGTAAAAAGAGGAAGCTGAAGGAACCAGAATAGAAAGAAAAATAGCCCCCTACTAAGGAAACTCAATTAGCATGACCAAAGACAAAGAAGAAAAAGACTTATCCTAATGAGGTGGTTGCCAAGTGGAGAGGAGACAAGAATAATAGAAATGAATGGGAGACTAGTTTTTTCTTGGACCCTATGGAGGAAAAAGCTATAAATCTGAAGGATACTGAGGATCTTGAGAAACAAGAAAAACAAAAGAGGATGAATAAGAATATGTCGAAGGCCGAGATTTTTCAATACCTTCTTAAGGCTACTGAGAAAGCCTCTGAAAGAGTTCATCTACCAGAATATTTTTAGAAGAATCACTCCCAGTGACTCCAAGAAAGAAGATGGTAATTCTAGAAACAGAAAAATAATTAGAAATAGTTCAGGAAGAAGAAGTAGAAGAAAAAGAATAGGAAGAACATGAATAAGGGGTTGACACGGATGATGTCATACAGTATGTAGAGATTTATCATGATAAGCAGAGTCCTTCAAAAAAATTGTCGATCCAGATTTCTTAAGCTGAATCTTCAAAACATTATACCCTAGGGAAAGAAGAAAAGGTTTTGGAAGAAGTCAATAAACTATCTAATGATTAAAGTAGTAATAATGATTTTGTTCAACCATAGGATGTTTTGGCAGGTGCAAAGAAAGAAAATCATGAGAAAGATATGATAGTTCAATTATCAGATAGTGAGCATGAATCACCAAAAGTATCAGAGAGCATTTTGAATGGTGATAAGGGAAAACAAGTGGTGGTTGATACACCAATAAAAGTTGTAGTAATAAACAAATGTGTTGGGGGTTCATCGAAGAGAAAAACTGCATAGGTAGAGAAAGAATCCTCACAAACCAAACAATCTGATTTAGAATATTCTTCTCTTGGACATTACTTTTTAGTCTAATCTTTTAAGAAGTTGGTTTATACCATTCCCTTGTTTCTGATGAAAGACTCGAGGTTTTAGTGGCTTACACACTCCTTCAATAAGAAATTGGAATCAATTACCATGATTATGGATATGATTTTTAGTCTTGAGGCTGATTAAAAAAAGTCTTCATTGGATATGAAGATCATAAAAGATCATGCAAGGAAATTACAATGTGGTCAATGGAAAAAATCAAAGAGATGAGAATTCTTGATGAATTTTAGGAATGTGTAAAAGATTCTTTTAACACTAAAGATTTTAAAGTTCAATGATCTTACTAAATATTTTTAGGAGAAGATAAGTCTTGACCAGATAACTCGAAAGCATGGAGTCAAAGATCTTAATGGGAAGCATAATTCAATTTCTTTAAATTGGAAAAGGGAAAAGAGATAATAGAATTTAATTCGATGAAAAACTCAATAAGCAAGAAGAAATTTTGAAATCCCAAGCATAAATTATTAAGGATAGAGAGGAAAATATCAAATCCTTAGAGAAGAAAAATGAATTTCGGGATCAACTGCTCAAGCATGTGGAATAAGATCACAAGGAGCATAAGAAGATGAAAACAATTATGAAGAATTTAATTCTAAAGTAAATAAAAGGATAAATTTTCCTAATCTGATATTTTGCTGTATTTCCTTCTTTTTAAAAATTCGTTCAATCTTAATGATTTTTTTGGTTGTTATTTATATATATTTTTATAGTACTAATATTTCATGTAACAATTTTTTCCATTCCTTTTTATTCCATTTTTAAAATCACAAAGGGAGAGAAATTAATGTTAAAAAGAATACTAAGTAAAGAAGTGAATCCCTTAAGTAAGGGGGAGTCTATCTAAGGGGGAGTTTCATCAAATAATATTTCCTTATAGGAAAAAAATAAACATCTATTTAAGGAAGTCAATAATACTTTCTTAATGGATTTTAAAACCTAAGGGGGAGTTAGTCATATTCACCATGATTCATAAGAAAAGGGAGATATGTTTTTATTTTTATGTCTATAAAGAAAAACTCTATGTCCTTTTATTAGTTTTCCTAAGGATGTTTGTTCTTTCAAAAAAAGGGGGAGATTGCAGCGTCAATAAGTTTTCCTTGTGACTTTTCCATTCCTCTATGTTTTGAAAATTTACAAACACTTTATATTAAAGAAAATTATTTTTCCTAAGAATAATCTTAATAAGGAAATTTTCCTTCTCCTGGGAAATTTTATCGTTACCTATTTTTTCATTGTTTATTTTATTGTTCCCGAAAATCTAACTCATTTTATTCCTATGTCTAAAATTTTTTTTCACATATAAAATCTCAAAATCCTATAAATCCTTGGTTATAGATTATTTTATTTTTATGATCCGAATTTGCTGAAATTTAGAATCCAAATTACTTAAAATTTAGACTCTTAATTCTATGAAATTGGGATGCTAAATTCTTTGAAATTAAGACTAGAAATTCTCTAAAATTCAGACTCTAAAATCTCTAAAATCTAGACTCCAAATTCTATGAAATTATGACTTCAAATTCTCTAAAATTAAATCTATGAAGTCCTCATAATTCAGGAATTGAATTCCTCAAAATTTAGACTCTAAATTCCTCAGAATTTAGAATCTGAATTCCATAGAATTAAAACCCTGAATTCTATAGACTTCAGATACCAATTTTTTTGAAATTTAGACTTTGAAATCTATAGAATAAAGGTTCCAAATTCCCTGAAAAACAGAATCTGAAAATCCATGAGTTATAGTCCTAGATTTATTATTTGGTTACACTCCGAACTTTATTTTACAATATAATCCAAAAAATAGATTTGGTTATGAAACCTTATTTTTCTCACACTTGTTATAGTTATAAAATGATGTCTTACAATTGGTTTTTAACTAACCATTATTTGAGTGAAACATGTACAAGTCCCTCTAAGATTCATGGAAAAATATTACCATTGGATGAGGGAGATGACCATTAGAGAAGTTCCTATAAAAAAGAGCTCATTTGAACAATCTGGAGAAGGAAAATTATATAGAGATTGCATGGTGGTGAATTGATTTCTAGAGAGAGAGATTCATATGTCTAGTGCATACGAAAAATCTTGTTAATCTTGTTTTGTGTGACTCCAATTGTTTCGTATGTACAATCAAGGACTTCCCGGGATAAGAAGATAGACGTGATGACTACATTAATGTTCAGGGACTTCCATGGATAGGAAGAAAATGGTTATGACTACCTTAAAGTTCAAGGGCTTATGGGGATAGCAAAACAGATTCCAATATTCCTATTGAGTTCTTACCTTGGTGTGGGTAAGACAAAATTTCGTGAAAGTATAAATCAAGGGACCTTTATCTAAGGTTGTTGGATACCCTTCTCTTTGGGTTAAAATATTTCATACATGTTCCTTGTTTTGTTTCAAGTTTTTTTTCAGATTTATTTTGATAAATGAAGAAAGTATAACCTTTTTATAATTTCATGTACTTTGTTATACTTTCATAAGTAAGATTCAAATGCTTTAAGGTAGAATCTGTAACCTATAAACTCTATTTTAGTTTCATTTCATTAACCACTTTTCTAGAACCTATTATGTTTGTACAACTATAATAGTTCTTTATAATTTACCTTATTTAACCTTGTTAAACATAGTTTTACTTATGGTTAAAAAGGAATGTTTTTAAATATACAATTAACCCCCCTCTAGTAAATTGAGCATCTACATTCATATTTCAATCATACAACATTAACATATAGAGACTCCAAAGGTGACATGACTGTATGAAATTACATGGTTATTTTCAGGATAGAGATATTCATTATTTATGATGTTGTGATTTATTTTCCATAGATTAGTTCTTTATCTTTTGATTTTTATTGCGATCATAGAGTGCACATGAGGATATACTGTCTCCACCTCGGTGGAATGATTGTGTCCGAAAAGAACATTACAATATGGAACTATATATATTTTTTATATTTTATTTTCATTCTTATAAATATTGGTATAAAGGATAAATAGTGATAAAAACATCAGAATCAAATTTGTGTCAGACCAGAACATTTTCATGGTAAATTCATCTTATATAGAAGTGTGAAATGGGATTTATATTTGGAACATTATTTTAGGTTGATGTTTTAGGGATATAAATTTCATGAGTTATGAATTATTTACTAGCTTTCAATGAAGGAATAATCAGTGTGTGTTCATACATCATAATTTTCACATACAAACATGATAGATTCATTCTTGAAAGTGATAGTGAATTTATTTAAATTCATATTATAAAATTTATATAGATAAATAATTTAATCACTAAAAAATTAAATAATGATTTCTTGAATAAAATTTTAGTAGTGAATTAATTTATTAAAACTAGTGTGTAATATTTTATGGCTTAATTAATATTATACCAAAAATATTTTATGTATATTCCTGGGGTATTTAATGGGGATTTATAGATATTTCATATCTTGAGTTTGAATGATGGAATATTTAGTGACAATTGAATTATAATTGACAGGATTTGTGTGGGTTTTGTGTATAAAATGCACTATTATTTATGATATCTGATTGATATTCATTGTTAGTGAATTGAATTTTGATATTATATAAATATTCCACCGAGAAGGCATGTTGAGAGACGTATCAGGGGTAAATCCAAACAAGGACTGTGAACTGAGGAGCTTCAGGAAGGTGATATATGGAATGATCTACTGGTAAAAGTTCCTGGGGCTCTAACTGATGTGAAGCTTACTGTGAGTAAGACAACTATGCTTCAGGATCTAGAGAGAGGTATTTTGAGGGCTGTGAAGTAAGATAATAGCTTAAATAACATGTTATTTCTAGGTGAAACATACCTTGAACTTCATGTGTGATATGTGACCTCATGGTGAAAAGTAATAGATTGAGGGGATCGGCAGGGTCACTGAGCTGACTGGTACTATAAAAGGCTAGATGCTGAAGCTTTTTGAATTTATGTTTGAGGAACTAGAACAACACTAGATGACATAGTACCAGAAAATAAGACTCGATTTTTATTGAGGGATGAATTCAAAACTCTATTTTATGATCAGTTTTATCCAAACACGTCGAATTTGGAAATATCCAAAAAAATTATTTAGATTAAGAAAAAAAGATAAGGTGGTTCTAAAATTTGTTTCAAGGTTTATTAACTTATTCTAGTTAGCAACAACTTTGGGTTGAGATGAGTAAATCAATGTTCAGTAGTTTGATATCTTCTTGTGACTACATCTTTGAGGTCAAATGATGATGAAGTTTTTAATTTCCAAACATGGTGGTTCCATAACATTGTGGAATTTCCACAGTCTTCCATGAAGACACAAATAATGTTATAAAAGGGTTTGGATGCTTGTGATGGTCCATGAAGGCCATAGTCTACTTTCGGTTAGGGTTATCCATGGATGAAACAGAATTAAAATTCCATTTTTTCAGAAAAGTTGAAATGGGAGGTTCTTTAAATGATTTTGGAGGGTGATTAAAAAAGGGAAAATTATCAAAGAAAATTCCACATCTCTTATTTATCTCACAATTCAACCTCAATATCTACGGGAATGTTTCTATGATTTGGCTTCCATATAGCCTATGGGAACCCTCTGCCACCTCCATGAAATAAAACTATCTAACTAACAATATCATGCAACTATCCCCAACCTTGTTGGGGAGAATTCGACTTTATTGATTCAATGTGTTGGTAAAGTGAATTTGGACTATGGTAAAAATTATAGATATTGGTCATTTGGTATGTCTATTAAAAAAATACAGTGGTGGTTCCCCTTGGCCCAAAAGGGGGTGTTTACCCTTTGTCCCACACTCATTATATAGGCAGTGAGACCCCCGCCAAGGTGGTGGCACCCACAGACTCTTGTAGACATTACTATCATTAAACTCCATACATTGTTATGGATTTAAATATTGATTTTTTTCCTTATTCATTATGCCTTAGATAAGCCCATTATAGTGGATTACCTTTGGGATGAGAATACGGACTAAAAACAACCTTTTTCATGATTTTTTTACATGTGATTTGGTTTATATTTTTTATTTGTATATTCTAGTATCGTAATATTGTGAATTGTTTTTTCATGACATAGAACATTTAATGCATTGATTTATAGTTTTTTCATTATATTTTTTTATGTTTTTCATAATATTATGATGCATTGGAAGAAAGTTTTTCAAAAACGTATTTTTTCTTCATATATGTCATTAATTTTATTATTTTCCTTATATGTTTTTGTGTGTGTTTTTTGTATATATATATATAATCATTTTTCATCACACCATTCCATCCACGATATCTGTAATTCCATCTTCTATACTTCCATGGAAGCTTCCCAGCTTGCCATCATAAGCCTCCAACTGCGATTGGCAACTATGGGTGAGGATTTTTTGTCAAAATGGTTTATAGAGTTAATAAATAAACCACTCATCATAGAAAAGTACTTGGGAATAGATCATAGAGTCTGCATGATTTTAACATCATGGGATTTTAGAAGCAGGTTCTTTGTCAGATAAATGAGGAGGTTTGAGGAAATTTACCAAGGTGGTGAGTCATTGGGTGGTCATGGAATGAACATTTCATTTTCCCTATCTCATGAAAAAACACTTTTGGAGTGCCCTTAGTGTGGCCAAGAATGTCATACTAAGGTAATATGTCCTAGAAAGCCGAACCAATTACTCTCTTATGGAATATTGAGAGGCCTTCAACATTTTTATTAGAGTGGAACTCATGGGGGTAGTGGAAAAGGTTTTACATTGACCCAAGAAACATGTTCTTGGATAGGGGGAACTCAATATAATAGTACTTTTATTTTTTTGGAAGGTCTAGTCAGGGTGGTGGTAGAGGTTCAAAGGGACCATCTAATAATAGAGTTACAACTCAGGGTAGACATGGAGCTCTTGGTGAGGATTGTGTTGTGGGTTCTTGAAATCATTTTTTTGTGTGGAGAAGATGCCTAAAAAATAGTGATGTGGATCTTAAATAGTGTGAGGTACGATTACAAAAAAACATTGTCTAAGTGCACTTTCTTACACTAGTGCATCAAATTTCTACATTTCTGCACATATTTCATGTGATCATGGTCTGTACCTATAATTTTTGTTTGTGTTACTGAATGTTGACACTCCTCTAGGGAAATAGTCTAATAAAATTTGGAGATGTTTAGTCTATTATTTCATTAAGAAGATATGGGCTTCTCTAGGGATTTCTCATCTTGGACATGGCCATCATCCATGTGATCATGGGTAAGGATTGGATAACTCTTTTATGAGAATTCATTGATTAATTACATAATTGAGTTATTTATTCTCTTCCTACAGGTGAATACTACACTTTAACTGTTAAAAGGGATCTAAACGTGAGTCCTGAAGGATTAGATATAAAGCATATGGGAGCCATCACTTCAAATAAGGTATGTTTGATTATTATATTAGTTGAAGGAGATGATCACCCTATTTTCCCTCCAATTTTTGACATCATTACAAATGTATTTCCTAATGATTTCTCATTTTAACCTATATTGGAGTCTAAATCCCACATCAGACATCAGATTTTTCATGATTAATATTTCTTATAATTAAACTCTAAAGACTCTATTAAGTGGTAACTTATTCATTGGGTCTAACTCTACATCAACATACATGGTATCAATGAAGGTTCCATAACCCTCCCACCCCTATCAATTATCTCATAGAGAAAACCTACAATTATCCACCAAGGGGTGGGGGTGGCCTCCATGGTGAGGTAGCCATATGTCTTCAGTCATCTCCCCTAAATCCACCTTTTTGAATCACTATGTGTGATGGATCCTATATTCCTAATCCATACCCATCACACCAATCGAGATCCCTGGATAGAACCCACATCCATATGTGAAGGATACTTCTAATCCACCCTTTTACATGATGAACTTCTCCACTACGACGACCACCCATTGTGATATCTAGTGGAAGGGGATCTTCTTGTGCAATTCCCCTCCAACATGACAATAGCAATGGGATTCATGACTAGAAGCCTCCTGCTGAGTAGCCTCCCAGCTTGGTCTGTCCCCATTCTTGCTTCATTTCATTTCTGGTCAATATTCACCAAAAGGTGGTTTCCAATGGAATTTCAATAATTCTTGATCCAAATCCCGTCAATCCACTTCCTCAGGCAATGTTCCTATCTTGTTTGGGTCTACTATTTTCCATGAGTATTGTGGGACGATGTCCACTCGAAGGATCCTATTCACTCTATTTGAGATATACTCCTTTTTTCTTCCACTTAATCTACCCTCCTTTTCCCTCTTTGATCACTTTAATTGGATTGGTGGTGTTTCACTATCTCTTCTTCAGCTTTGGGATTCTATGGATGTCAACTATGATCAACCATGAGCGATCACCTATGTAATCCCCTCTCATAAAACACAATGAAAGTAGATTAGGATTTATATAGTCCCCTTCCGTAATCTTTATGGCTAACTCCCACATATGATAGGTCAACCACTCGACATGCTCGACCTAGAGTCATTCTCACTAATGTGTTCATCTCTATTCGACAGCCCTGGCTAGAATAATCATCCAAGGACCCTACACAAAACATCTAATCCCCTTGCAACAGGTTTTGTCAAAGAGTTTTACTTGTTCATCCCTCTCCCCATCCCATAATGCCTCTCCTCACCATTAATGTAATATGGATATTCCCATTAGAGATATGATCATGGTTAGATACTGTGTTGTTCCTAAATTACAAGATTATCTTTACCGAGTTATTCATGTTGAGGCATGATCTGGCTATTCCTACTAGTGCATCCTGTTTTTGGTTATCCCAACATGTTCTTCATAATAGGTGATGCTCTAGGTATGGAACAACATTTTCATTAATATATTCCATCATCCATCATTTTGATCTTGAGGGGTAGTTGTTATCACATATGATTTCTTTTTATTTATTCTTATTTTTAAATCAAGTTGGGTATGTCCAGCTTGAGGGGGAGTGTTTGTAGTTTTTCTTGTTATCTTGTTTTTCATTGATATTTTTTCTTTAAATATGTATCCATAGTAGGTAGACCTAGATTGGGGTGTAGGGTTAGAATTTATGTACCACTTCGGACTTGGGTGTTTTTCATGATTATAATTCTCTATAAATAAACTCCAAAGCCTCTATTAAGAGGTATCTGCGGTATTTTTTCTAACTCTCTATCATTATATGAAATCCATATAGATGAGATGAGATTGTTGTTGAATTGTTACCTCGTACCAAGAGGAAATCAATTCCTCTATAAAATGGCTATCATTGAACCATGATAATTAATTATTCAACATGAGGACCTAGAGGTGAAGGAATATATCAAACAAATCACATCACTATTGTATGATATTAAACCCATCTTTTAAGTTTTATTGGATTTGTTTTGAGGAGGTCATTGAAACAAATTTTTGGAGTTATGGACACATTTGAGGAAATATTTATTGTGATTTGAGATGCGAAATATGAAACAGTCATGAAGCTACAATGTGCATGATTTTTTATGCTATCAACCATTTAATTATGTTGAGTCAACCATTTAGTTTAGTCAATGTAAACAAGAACAATAGATCACATTTGACAATGTAGTTCAATGCCGTAAACTGTGGATATATTTATGTAGATTCATTGTTATGTATTGTTTATAATTTTCAAAATTATGTAAATACTATAAATCCATTGACACGTGCTGATATTTTATAATGTGGTTAATGTGCATTATTTCGTGATCGTTTCTAAGGAATCATTTTATCATGGGACATACAACCGACGATTGATGTGTTAGGTGGTCTTGGGATTTTGGTTGTACGTACAATATAATTTTTTATATAGTGGGACATGTGGCATCTCATAACAATTTGAAAAATTATAAAAAGGGAATGAGTCACTATAAAAACTAAATATTATGATTATGGACACATGGTCTGGTCTCCTACATAAGAAGAGATTATTGTGAGAATATTAAACCAGTGATTCAAGAATGATCCTTGGAAATGTTGAGTGATCCTCTAAAGTTTGTTTATGACATAATGCAAACATATTAATCATAGTGGGAGATTGAAAAGTGAAAAAAAATTGGGCATGATTGCAGATCTATAAATTGAGATATAATTGAAGATTTTTTTCTCCAGATTATGTAAAAATAAATGAAGTTATGTTTCTAATAAGGAGTTTATTTAAATGGAATATAAACCTTCATTGAGGATCAGATTCATTTGAAGAATATGAGATCATCTGTAACGTAGTTGACCTGATGCACATACATTCATAATAACAAACTCATTCCATGGATCTAATCTTATTGAAAGGCCATTAATACATTATATATATGTGGGAGAAAACCACAAAGAACATACCCAAGGTGATACAATGATAAACGACTAATGATTATAATGTAGTTCACCTAAGAGCTCCCTAATACCCATCAATTGTAGTGCATCAGTGTATTCATGCATGGTAGAAGTGAGATGATCATTTTCATTTTGTTAGCCCCAAATTGAGATAAAACCAATAAATTGTAGGACCAAATGTTGTCCTCCTCCATAATATTTTACACTTTTGGCTTGTTGACTTACTATTTTATTCCTTAGTAAGGTTCATAGTCCACCAAGAGTCCCATTTTCCTCCCACCAATGAAATGTAATTGTGATATGGAGGATAAAACTTGGTAATTATATACAATGAAAAATATTGGTTGTATTTTCCAAGACGATGATTCCCACATGAATTTTCAACTAGGACAAGCATGTTTGTGTGGTGGGTGGTAACACCCCACCAAACCATCTAGTGGAGAAGGCTGTGAGAAGGGTTGTAATATGCCAATAAATGTGGATCTCTCCTATCAGTTTTAGTAATTTTCTTTTCAACACATCTTATACCATTTGTAATTGTGTGCTATTTGTGAGTTTCTTGCTTACATATTCAAGAGAGATAATTATGAGAGATATTATCCAATAATTGTGATGGTGTGTATACCCACTTTTTCCCATCATGAGATCCTTCTATTTGCCTGCTATTTTTATCCCTTAATTTTTGGGTTTTCAAAATTATATATTGTTTGATTTACATCTATATTTTTACACATTATTTTATCTCATAATTATCACTTCACCAATGAGATAATCATTTTCATCAAAACATGTGGTATTGAAATATGGTTTTAACTATATGTCGTTTACTACTTTAGATATTAATAATTTTCATAAATTAGAGTATGCTTTGTTATTTGAACTGTGATTAATCTTTCACATCCTAGAATATTTATTGATGTCACTAAATACACCATTGTGAAATATATGAGGTTTGGGAATGATGGTGGGTCTAGATGATAGAGAAAATTGTTATCATGAAATTAAATGGGAATAATTTTATCTTGTAGAAAATGATGATATGGGTAGTGATTAAAAAGGATAATTACTATAAATTTGAAAAATCTCAATATTTGGGAAGATAAAGAGTGGTTCCAGTGGATTTCAAAATCATGGCATGGGAAGGAATTTCTTCTATAAGTGGCGATGTTTTATTTAGTGAAGCATCAAAGATTTTTGGAAGTATAAATCATCTAAAAAAATCATGGATAATCAAATCTAGATTAATATGGAACATGATGTATTGATGGGAATGATTTGATAAATATGAAACTATCCCAAAAGGTATTGTGTACATGAGTAAAGATAACACCTAGAAGATCATTGGAGTTGGTACCATCAAATTGAAAAGACATTATGGTATTTTTCAAACCATTCAAGGAGTACGCTATGTGAAGGCTTGAAGAAGAACATATTGCCTTTGGGAAAAATTTAATACATCAGATGCAAGACTCACACCGAGAATAGAGTGATGATAATTTTAAAGGGAATATATGTGGTGGTGAAAAAGGATTAGATATCAAATAACCTGTATGTTCTTATAGTTGAAAAAAATAAGGATGTGGAAATGATTGTTGTATAAAATACCTTGACATAGACATTAAATATGTTATGGAATTAGAGGATTGGTTATAGGTATTAATGAGGCCTAAAGATTATTCTTGACCATATGTTTCTATCGGGACATCCAATTCAATCCTTACCATTTTTTGAGCATTGTGTTTTGAGCAGAAAAAAAATTTAATGTTCAAGATATGAATAGTAAGAAGAAAAAAGAACATAGAGTTGATACATTATGAAAATTGGAAAACACCGGTTATATCCTTTCTATGTTAAAATAACTTCGTAACCATCAATGATGATTATTAAAAGTTTTTGTATGAAATCTCGAGGAATGAATATGTTTTTTATGTATTCAAAATATTCAACCATATAAGGAGATTTAATTCAAAAAAAAATCATGTGTCTAAGAACATTAAAATGTGGAAAATATACAACTGAGTAGTTTGATACATTTTTTCAATGGGAAGTTATCATGAGACAATTCATTGGGGGAACACACTCCTCAACAGAATGGAGTGATATATCGGTTGAACAGAACCCCATTAGATAGAACAATAGTGATGTTTAAGACTAAATAAATTTCCCAAACATTTTGAGAATAAGTAGGGAATATTTCTTGTTATGCGATAAATTGATCTCCTTCAATGGATATTGATCAAAAAACATTGATGGTGATGTGGACTTGTAAATAAGTTGACTATTCTCAGTTCCATACCTTTGAAAGTGATGCACTTGCAATTTTTAATGACTAAAAAATTTCAATGATTGATTAGATTTCTGGTAAAAATATCTTATTGGGATATAATGATGGTGCGAAGGGGTATCATTTCTGAGACCCCACTTCCCAACATATTATCATCAACAAAGATTTCATTTCAATAGAATACAGGGTGCAAATGAAAATTAATGGAGACTTAGAGAAAGACAATATATTAAAAAATATAGTCAAAGTAGGGGAAAATCCAAGGAAGAACTATTTTCATATAAAAAATTATAAGGGCATGCTGATCATATACCAATTAAGTCTTGACCATGAAGGTTAACTTGGGAGAAAAAAGCACATGTATGGAACTCTGACTAAGTCAGTGAGATAAATAATACTATAAGAAACCATTATTTTCCCAAAAATATTGCATCTATTTATATGAATATTCAATACATAACAATACAACTGATTCTATAATCATAAGGGTTTATAGTATTTAGATATTATATAAACAGTATCCTTATTTTATGAAATATATTCAATATCTCCCAAAAACATATTCTCACATAGTAATCCTATAAGTAAAACTATACCAAAACCTTTCTTCATCAAAAGGGGAATGAAACATAAAAAAGGGTGACCTTATATGATTATTAAGGATAAACATAGGAGATATAAAATCTATGATCATATTAAAGAATAACACAAGAATAATTTTATACGATCATGACCATAACTTATGAAGTTCAAACCTGATAGAGCTATGCAAGTGTAGGGTCATTATAGCTTTCAGTTGGGTAATCAGTCCAGACCTCCTTTACTATACACATACAAGGGATGAGGTAGTGTTCATAAAAGATATGGTTAATATTGTATTTTTTAGTTAGTAAGATAGTTTTTACTGGGTAGTTATTTTTTATCGGGTGGTATATTAATTAGAGGGGAGGGAACAATGTGTGGGAATTTATTTTGAAGGTAGTTAGTAGGCTCTAGCCTTGCCTAAGTATAATGAAGTCCTCCTTGAGATTCTCAAGTTTGGTAATTGAATTCATCCTTGGTACCATATTTGAAGTAGTAAGAGCTTTTTTTTGAAGTGTTATGTAGTATCTCTCTTAAAAAAAATCTTACTCTCATATATTTCCAATCTATTTGGTTCTTTATTTGAGAGGTTTCTAAAGAGAGATTAAGAGAGAGGTTCTTGGGAAGCAACAAACTAAACCTATCAATACCACTCTATACCCACACGTATAGAGAGTTGGATAGAAATTATAGATACAACAATCCCCACTTTTAAGTCTACTAAATCAGATATGAAGACTTCTATTTTAGAGTTTCAATTAGAAGTATTTCTTCTCCTAGCCATGATGTCATGAATTGGGAGTGGGAAGGTAGATATTAATTTAATAATGATTGAATGGGGAAGTCAATTGATGAAGATGAAATTAGTACTCAGCTGTGAGAATTAATAGAGAGGATAGACAGTAGTCTGATAATGGAATTGATTATCAAATCAAAGGAAGGGAACAAATATGTGTGTTCTTAGGGAAGGTAGAAATATTGATATTCTCTAGATAGTATCTAGAATCATGGTTACTCAACCTGAGACATAAATATTTATTTACCAAACATGGGTGCAGTTGAATGTTCCAAAGGTGCAATGGTATATGGAAGATATAGCTTAGTACTAGATGATATCTTTAAAGTCATCAATTGATAATCTAACATGGTTGTAGCTTAAAGAAGATCATATCGCATGATATTAATGAGTTGTGGAAGAGGATATGGTGATATATTTAAAGGTTCATTTGTAGGAATGAACAATATAGGAATATAATGATGCCTTTGAGCAGATATCCATGCAGATTTCTGAATTAACACTGCTCTGGTACATGAGGCTACTCATACCTGGACTGATATCTAAAATTATATGTTATATGATTACAGTTGAACCTACCAACTGGTGAGACTTCTTACATTTCCTCGTAGGTTTGATAGGGAGATTATAGTTAAAGGAATAAAAAGGAATCAAGAGCCATGTTGGAGGAAGATTAGTTCTAGAGGATTTGGGGGAGTATGGAATTAATGATCCTTAAAGTTTGTACCTTTAGAAAAATGGAATTAAAGGGAAAAGAGGAGAAACTATGAACCTCAAGTGGGAGGATTCTAGAATTTGTAAAGAAAAGAATTTAAATTTTGGAAATCAATGATTCTTTGTTATACCTGTTGAAATAATATACTTTGAAATGATTTCTAAAAAAGGGTTCCAAATTGATAGAATGGGAATGTGTGGAACCCCTAGAAGAAGGAAATGAAGAATATGATGATATAATTGAGAAAGAGGGAATGATAGGGGACATGATAGAAATTGAGATTCATGGAAGAAAACCCAATTATTTAAAAGGATAGAAGGTTGAAAATAATATGTATATGTTGGTGGAAAGAAATATAGGAGGGGAACCATTAATGATATTGGTGGATAGTAGTTCTAGTAACAATTTTATTTCAAAATATATTTTGATATCTATTTCAGTATGAATTTTAGAGACTAATATATTTTTTATCAGAATCACATATGGGAATCGGGTGGTTTCCAATGGTTATTGTCGGTCATTTAAAGTTGATTTTGGATAATAGGAATTTTAAATTGATGAATATATTCATGATACCTACAGACCATATATGCTATTGGGAATATCATGACTGCAAACATTGGAGTATCTTACCATTCATTGGAAGAACATGACCATTGAATACTTTTTTCAAGGTTGGAATTTTTCAATTCAAGGGGCATGTTAAAAAAAATGTGTACCTAGAGCTTTACAAGAATACTTGGGGGAAAGGCATTTTAGGTAAATGGTTTTCATTGTATTTGTTTCATTTTTATGATCTTTTAAGATGCATAATTGAGGCCATCTCAATAGTTACAGAAAAAATGTAAGTTTCTCTAGTATAAAACAATCTTTGAGATATCCACTTGATCACCAACCAAGATATAAACCAATCATGCCATCAGATTAAAAGCATGGAATGATATAGTCAATATCTGACCTTACAAATACACATTTCATATGAAAAAATGTGGTAAAAAATATGGTTTTAGAGTGGTTGTAATAGGGTTACATCTGATATAGTACCAACATGTATTCAAGTCCTATAAATTTGGTTGGGAAGAAGGATTTAGGCAAGGGGATGTGTGTATATTACCATGAATTTAATAGGTTGATGGTGCCTGATAGGTATCCTATTTCAGTGATAGAAGAGTTTACGGATGAGTTACACGGTGTAAAATATTTTTCTAATATGGATTTAAAATATGGTATTCCTTATGTGGTAATAAAGGAAGAAGATATTTAGAAATAAAATTACAAACTCATGAGGGGAATTACGATTTGTTAGTAATTCCCGTGGAATTAATGAATGATCTAGAAGCATTTCATGCTACAATGAATGTAGTTCTTAGGATTTTATTTTTCATGGGTATTTTTATGATATGATGATAAAATAACTCACAACGGAAAGTGTGAGAAACATTTGTGGAAACTGTATTTATAACTATAATTAATTAATGAGAATGCACTGATTTCCAGTTAAAAGATGTGTTCATTCAGGAAGAAATTTGTAGAGTACTCGGGACAAATTAGTTTTGAATATTGTGTGTCCAGGGATCATAAGAAACTTTAGGCTGTTATGTAGAGGAGGGTTCAAAAAAATGTGAAATAATATAGATGGATTTTTGGGCCTAATGGATTATTACCATAAATATATAAGGGAATATGGGAAAATACCAAGGCCTTTATCCCTGTTGACCAAAAATTATTTATTCGAGTGGTATTTTTAAGAACAGTGAGCTTTTGAAAAATTGATGTATTATACGAATTATTCTCTTGTATTGTGAATGAAATATTATTATAGAGGTTTTATTGGTGAATGTGAATCTTCACCTTCTAGTTTAGGACATTTATTTCTCCAAGAGGGCTGGCCACATTATTTTTTTTCCAAGGCATTATCTAATGATTATTTAGAAAAATAATTTAATGTAATGGAACTTATGGGGTTAGTGATATCAATTTATCATTTTAAACAATACCTAATGGGATGAAGATTTTATGTTTATATGGATCATCAATGTCAAACATATTTTTGGAATCATAGTATAGTATAAATAGACCAAAACAGTTAGAATGAAAAACATATAGGTTATTATTTTGAATTTATTTACAAACCTGGATGAATGAATAAACCATTAGATTATTTATTAAAGAATGAATTTATGGCCATCATGGATATTGTTATTTATCAACATTGTTGGGAATAAATTATATTGGTCATGTAGGAAAAACTTCAAGATGATAGGATGAAAATATTGGTGGAAACCTTGAATCAGGACAAGGAATCTAGGCTCGATTACACCTATCTAGATGGTCGGTAATTTTATTAAAACAGATTAGTTTTATCCTAGAAATAAGTAATATTTCCAAAAATATTGTTGTATAATCATTATTATCCAATAAAAGGACATTTAGGATATATAAATTTATATAAATGGATAGAAAATGGACTGTGTTGGGATGTAATTAATCGAAGAGCACGTTAGTATGTCAGAGATTGTAATGTATGATGGAAAATATATGAGGTTCTATGTTCCACATGCCTTCATTAACTGCTACAAATACCTTACATGAATTAAAATAATTTATCCTTGTATTTTGTTTCAGGACTACCAAAATCATAGTTCTCTGAAGTAATTATTAATGTATTGGATATATTGAGTAAGAATGGTAAATATATTCCACTAAAGAAGCCTTATACAACAATACTGGTCATCGAAGTGTATATGAAGGAATTAGTACATTTTCATGGAGTTCCCAAAGAAATATTTAGTGACAGAGGTCCTTTTTTACAAGTTTATTTTCGAAGTAACATTTTATGTTGGAAGGAATTTTTTTTAAAATGTTGTCTTCTTATCACCCTCAATCTGAAAACTAGATAGAGGTTGTGAATAGGTGTTTAGAGAATTATTTGTGGTGTTTCTCCCTAAATCATCCAAATCAGTTGGTTATGTTGCTAGCTTGGGTAGAAAACTATAACAACACCACTTTTCATTCATATATAGGGTAGTCACCATTTGAGACCATCTATGGCTGCAACCAACCACATATTTTTCATTATGCTATGTGAGAGGTAGTTGTCGAGGTAGTTGATGTAGTGTTTATTCACGTTGATGAAACATTGAAATAGCACAAACGAAACCTCCAATGTTCATATAACATTGTGATCAAATACAAAAAAACATGGATGGGTGGTGGAATTTAAATCTGTTGATTTGGAATGGGTTATGTCGAGGCCAAATAGGCCTATAAAAATAACCAAAATTAACAAAAATAATTATTTAAGGTATTATAGACCATATGAAGTTGATATATGGGTTGGTTATATTGCATAAACAATTAATTATCCAAGTACTGCTAGATTATATCTAGTATTTCACATGACACAATTAAATGCTTCAAGGGGAATCCAACCTATAGAAACATTTATACCTACTAATTTTGTTTGGAAAAAAGATTATCTAGTGGTATTTTTAGTAGAAATAATTCAAATTAAACCACTATAATGGATTATAAAATGGCATGAAATATATGAAGATGAGGATACCCATGAGTTTGTGAGGGTGATACAATATCAACTTCCTCATTTTCACCTATTGGAAAAAAGTGAATTTTGGTTTAGGAGGTTTTGATATAGCTGTGAAAGAGAAGGGTCTATCCAGTAGTTGGTTGGATAATCATTCTAGACCTCCAATGTGGTACACTTTCTAGATAAGGAGAGGGGTTCATAACTATCAAGGGTAATAATTTATTTTTGGGTTTTAGTTAGTTATATAGTTTTTATCATGTAGTAAGTTTTTCTATGGTGGGATATTAATTTTAGGGGAGGGAACATTATTTAATAACTCTGTTAGAAGGAAGTTGGTAGGATATAACCTATAACGGAGGAGGGTAAAGACTTATAGTAGATTTTTAATAAGGTCCACAAAATTCTTCCTTGGTAGAATAATTGTGGAAGTGAGATCTACTTTTTAGAAGAATTATTTTATTTCTATATTTTATATATCATACTATCATCTATTGTATAACAATACAAAATCTATCATAGATAATAAATAAGATTTATGTCCTAAAAATTATCATTTCAAAAATCATGGTTCATAAGAGTGAAAAAAACATCCTAAAAAAATCATGACCCATAAGGTCATGTCATAAACTATTGGTAAAATCATGAATATATAAAACAATTTCATATTTAACGGTCAACTACTAAGACCATAAATATAGTGGATCTGGACACAACTGTTTCCTATAGTGCATCAGGACGCACCATTTTCCCATAGTGTATCCATCCTATTGACTTGTTTCCCATTGTTATCTTCTGAGATATAAATAATTAACTAGTTCATTAAAGGTATACATATGCTACATCCATTTTATAATAAAATCCATACATATATGTTCCCCCATAACATAAATCAATCATTATATCAGAGCCCATGAAATGAAACAATTTTAATAAACATTTCATAATATCATAACCAATGGAAATGAAATGGGTTACATAAATATCATGTCATGAAAAACATAAAAAACCCATAAAAAGAATAAAAATAGTATATTTGAATAATATACATAATAAATCATAAGTAACATAAATATTTTATCATAAATAGATCATATTTTTGAGAGATTAATTTGAAATAATTCATGGAAAAAATAACATTTCCATGTTGAAATCATTTCTTTTTAAAGAGCTGCAAAATTATTTAGAAAATCATTTTCATTGAAGATAAATTTGTATATTTGTAAAGGAAACAACAAATCATTA
This sequence comes from Viscum album, assembly GCA_963277665.1. Classification (NCBI taxonomy): domain Eukaryota; kingdom Viridiplantae; phylum Streptophyta; class Magnoliopsida; order Santalales; family Viscaceae; genus Viscum; species Viscum album. The sequence goes on from OY728147.1 coordinate 793,511,492, forward strand.
AGGCATCCGAATGGTAGAAAATCCACCTATTCTATATTATTTAAAAAAAAATTCATTTAATAACTTATTTATATAATTCACAAAGAACATAATTTGAAAATGAAAAGAGGATCCATTCATTAAATATTATAAATAGTCAAAAATAAGCACAAATGATTTTAAAAAATAATTATAAATTAATATAAACATTTTTTTGAAAAAATTTTAAAAAACATTTACATGGTTGAAAAGGTCAATTTTTTGGGAAATTTTAAAAATATAATCATAAAAATATTTTCCCTTATAAATACCATATCATTCAAGTGAGGATTAATCAAACAAATCAATTATGTGTATCATTTGTAAATCCACATAAAATAATTATAAATGAAATATATGATGATAAAAATTCATCTCAAATGTAATCTGGACATGTAATTATCAATTATGATTACTTTTATTCCAAAAAATGGACATTAAGTTAATAAAACCCTTACCACTTTGTAATCAGTCGAATCATAAGCCCCATAAAAGTAAAAATAACTAAATAAAACATTGAATACCATGAAGATAATGAGATTCACGATAAAATATATAAAATGGTAGTATATATATCACAAAAAATAAATAAGTCGTGATCATTGAATATGTCTCACAAAATAAAATGTGAGATGAGACACCCTTACCAAATCATTCCCTTTAATTTTGTGTGCTTTAGCCTCCTCCTAAGTAGTACCTTCTTGAATGACCCCTTAAGGAACATGGAACTGCACATTGTGTGTGAACATAAACACTTGAACATGGGGAGAGTGGGGAGGAGAGGGTTTGGAATATATTGGAATAGATTGAAGGCTTGTATGGATAAAGGGGGTGGTGAAAGGTGGTATTTATACCTGAAGATGTGTGGTTTTATGTGATTAAATAATGATTATAATTTTTATTTAAAGACAACCACATTTGGATGGCATTAATTCCAATTAATTTATATGATAATTAATATTTTAAAGGATATTTATAGTCAAGAAACACATAAAACATCCATTTAATCCTGTATTTTCTCTATATTTTAAGCTTTTAACTTTAATCTTTTACTCACTACCTTAATTTACCCATATTGTGGTCAACCTTTTTTTACCTCGATATCATTTTTTGGGATAAAATTTAAAATGTTCATATAAAAAATTATGTACATCCTAATTCCAAAAATGGAATACATTTTTAAAAATTTAGTAAACAAAATTTGTAAAATTATATTGAAAAATAAATCTTCAAAGAGCAACACAAAATAGTTTATGTGAAAAATGTGTTTTTAGTCCCAAAAATACTCATACCAAAATAATGTATAAATATTTTTAAAATTAATTAATTAGATCATTTATACCTAAAAATGAATTAATATAATGTGATATAAATTTTAAATCATAAAATGGATTATAAATATAATGAAAATGAGGGTTTTATAAAAATAGGAATTTTCTCAATTCATGGAAGATTTCAGAAATTAAGAAAAGTATCAATTTTATTTTCTAAGACAGTTTTGACATGATGAATCAAAAAATTATTTTTATTTTATAAAATATATTTTAAAAAAGCTTTAGTAATTAATTTTATTAATTTTATCATTGAAATCAATAAATATTTTTTTAAAAGAAAACATATATTTGAAGAATAAACTGATTTTGCTAAAAATTATGTATATATTCACAAATAATTAATTAATACATTAAAAATTAGATTCAAAATTATATATTTCATAATATGGTTAATATTATTTGTTCCCTCTACTTTAACGGTTATTTTATAATAGCTGTATTAAAAAAATAAATTTTTGGAGTTCATTTATGTTTGGTGTTTAATGAACAACTATCAAATAGATTAAATTTATTTTAAAAGATAATTATCATAAAATCATTGTTTTTTACATTCTAAAACCCTATAAAATGAATTTATCCCTTGAAATTCATCATTAAATTCAAATATATAAGGATACCTATTCCCCATCACATCATTAGGTTCCCATATAGATTCCTCAAATTGGTGGTTTTTCCAAAACATATTAAATTGGTTGGTGGTCTTATTTTATAAAATAGTATATATATGATCCATAATATATATTAATTATTATTTATATGAAATATCTTACCTTGATGGTATGACATCTTTTTTAAGTACTTATGAAGGATCATGTATTTACTTCCTTAGGAAAGACACATGGAACTCATCATGAACTTGAGAGGGATTTAGTGGAAGATATAAATCATAATGTATTGTATAGATATGATCATGTATTTCATAGGGACTGATATACCTAGGGATTTCTTTCCCTTTTTTCTTACATTGAGTAATTTATAGAAATACGTTCTCACCATCACCAAATTATTTATCATGTCAATGATTATACATCTCATTTATCTTTGTGTTTTACTTATGTATTTTTTCATGAATAAAACCTTATATTTCATCAAATTATATTTATAAAGTCCAAATAATTTTTTTGTAACTTATTTTAGTACATTGGTATTCTACACTTACTTCTATAAAAGGTTCCATAATTAGCCATCTGATTGCCCGAGTGAAAAATGATTTTGTAAGAAAAATTATCTAAAAGGAGTTGTCAATCCTAATCTCCTTTGAAATAATTTGAATAAAATTTTAGTTTAACATTTAGAGATTAAACTAATCTCTTAGATATAATATCTTCCTAAGGATGATATGTAGTGATGAAACTCAAATCTGTATTAAGATCTTAATGAGAAATTCACTAAAACCATGAAGTAAACCCCATATCCCATTCAGATACAATTGAATATGGTAATACATGAAAAATTACCCCTTAATATATATTATGGAATGAAGATCCATAGATAAATATTCTCTGAATGAAGTGTGCTGACTTCATGAGGTGAATAACTGATACCCATAATTACCTCAATATAAAAAATATGGTAAAACCTAATGATTACCAATATTTTTAATCAAATTTCCTAAATGTTTAGTGGAATTCCTTCTTGAATGTTTTTGTAACATATAAAAAACCAAAGGTATCTATTTTATTAAATGTCTCTTAATTAAGATAATATTCCATCATGTAAAACCCTCAAAATGGGTTTCAACACATAAACCCATGATGGTATCCATAACACTTATGTTATTGTTATAAGGAAACATATTCATATCCAAATTTTAATTCACCTTTTATTCCTTATACATTCTATTGTCATATAAGAAATAGTTTCATTTCAAGCTTAGGTTCAAAATTTTGTTGAAAAATTTTCAATTGTTATTTCATTATTCCAGAATATGTGTAAAAGGTGATAACCACATAAAATTTCTCTTTAGGAAGCATAGTATTATATCCATACCAAAAAAAACATGGAACTCCAAACTAAGGATCGTATCACAAGGGATCCTTAATTTTCAGGATTTACATCATCTATCATGATTGCATAAGATTTCCCTTTATCCTTTGTATTTAGAGGTTGTTTTGGATTATCATCTACATTAATCCTTGGATTGGGACTTTAATTCAAATAAATTTTAATCTCCTTTCACTTTAAACATTGGATTTTGGGTGGTGTAGTAGTTAGAGTTCTCTCTTCTATTGTAATAACTAGCCCATTAATAACTTTTTTGATATTCCTAGGCTTTATGTTCCACCATTAAAAAGTTAAATCACCTCATTGTTCCATTCAAACAATTACCTTGATGTTTCATCCAACATTTCTAACATGTATATGACTTGAATATATTTTCACCATGTGATTTATTCGAGTTTTCATGAGACTCGATGATTCTTCTCATTTCAAAACCATATGAATTATGGGAATATAAAATTTCCATTTCTACATTGAGTTCACATCGAATGATTTATTTATTGATACTAAAGTATATTATATCTAATTCCCATTATAAACATGGTTTTACAGCACTAAATAATCAATCAACTTCACATTCATGGATTATAATTAACCTATGGGCATACCTTGAAAGCCTTGCAATATTTTCCTAATAGGTACTAATAGATTCATAATCCTTTTACATCATCTCAAGAAATTTATTATCTATTATTGAATGAAAAATACAAGGAATGTACTTACTATGGAGCATACCCTTAAACATATCTCATACCATGTATTCAATCTCATCATATTACCTCATATTCATGATAAGATTTCATTGTTGATCCACTTTTCCTTATAGATGATAAATAGTTAGGTAAAAAATTTCACATCCTTAGCAATGATGAAGAAATTTTTTTTTTCAATGGTGTTGATGCATTACTCACCCACTAGTGGCTCAGAATACCCACTAAAAAATGTGTATGTTTCCTCATTAATGATTTAATGGTACATTGTTAACTCTTTTGATCATTTGGAAACTCAGAATGATTCAAATCATGGGAAAGTTGTGTGAGAAAAAATGCAAGATTAATCACTCCATCACACATAAAATTTTGTTTTTGTGGAATACAATCATTGCATTGTATATCAAACCCACCATTAACATGGTTCTTTGTGTTCCATCTATGAACTAAAACCAAAAATCATAGCTTAATAAACACTAATCATTGCGGATAACCACATAATTTTAACAAATAATTTATATAATGTCTAAATTGGGGAACCTTCTTCTATGAAATCTTATGTTTTACCTTGGTCATTCAGGATCATTATCAAGTCATTATTTCATCCAATACATAGTCATATATGACTATTTTTCATAAAAAAATTTCTAACCCTAATCTCCAAATATTGTCTAAACGCTTCTCTAATAACAACTGTAACAACACATTCTTTTCATAACGAAATATTGAATATATTTAGAAGAATATTGAATATAGAAAAATAACACCCATTCTTAAATTATTACATTTTAGAGTCTTTAGATATTAGATATAAAATATTCTTATTTTATGAATGATCTTAAGCATCAGCTTCAAGGACTTTCTCACATAGTACTCCTCTTAGGAATACCATTCCTATACCATTCTCCGTCATCTGGGGAAGAAAACATAAGAAAGTGTGAGATTAGATTCTTGGTAAGTATAAACATAGGTGATATAAATCTAGGATCATATGAAATCATAAGAGAAGAAAAAGGTTATATGATCATGACCATGACATAAGAAGTTCATAGCCAACCTATAATAAATTATAAACATTATTTAGGGCATAAACATATTCATTTTAGAAATCATAGAGATTAATTGTAAAAATTCATCATAAATCAATCATGATCAATAATCTGAATTCAAAAATGTGTGGAACCATAATAAATATGGAAAACTATTCCATACATCATGGTTAACTACCAATACCATCAACATAGTGGATTAAGACACACTTGTTTCCCATAGTGGATCCAGATGCACCTATTTCTCATAGTGGATCTATCCCACCGACTTGCTTCTCATTATTATCTCATGAGATATAAAGTGTTACCTAATTAATTTAAGTAATATATAGGTTACACTAATCACATAATGAAAATCATACATATGTGTGTCACAAGAACAAAAATCATTCATCAAACCATAACTTATCAAAAGAAATGGGTTTCATAAACATTTCATCATAGCATAACCGATGGAAAAGAAATGGGTTTCATAAATACTACAACATAATAAACATAAACCAAACATAAAAATAATATGTATTGTATCATTAAATAACATCCCCAATATATAATAAGTAACAAAAAAAATGTTATCTAAGATGGAGAATAGTTTTGATAGATAACTTGAAATAATTTTAAAAAGAAATAACATTTCAATTTCTAAATAATTTATTTTTAAAGATTCACACAATTATATCAGAAAAAAATAAAATAAAACATTGTAAACTTGTAAGATAAACATCAAATAACTAAGGAGTCATAATGGTAGGAAAATAATCTTATTATATATAAGTTAAAAAAATTACTTCAATAATTTTGTCAGATTAGTTGTAAAGAACATCATTTAGAAAAAAAAAATGAAATAATAATTTCACACTATTTTGAAAAAATTTGAACATTTGTAAAAATTAATTTAAACAGTACATAATAAAATAGTAAAAAACAATTTTTGAAACAATTTTTTAAAACATGGACATGGAAAAAATATATAGTATTAAGGGAAATTTTAAAATATAATTTTTTTTAAAATAATGTCTCTCATAAAGATCATATCATTGAAATGATAATTAATCAAACCGATTGATTATGCTTATCATCTTTAAATCCACATAAACATAAGGAAATAACAAATAATAAAATCAAAATTAATATCACAAATAATCTTAACATTGCCTAATCAATGAACTAGAACATTAAGACAATGAATGGAAATTGAGTTAAGAAATATCTAAACACTCTGTAATCAGTCACATTGTATGCCTCATAAATGTAATAATTATTAAATGAAACATTAAATAACATGAATATAATGTGATTTTGGATATGATATATCAAAGGGAATTATATAAACCAAAAAAATAAATAATTCCTGAATAATTTATATATACCACAGAAATAAATGTGATACGAGAAGACCTTACCCCATGCCTCCCTTTATTATTTCATGCATTAACCTAATCTTGAATATCACCTCCTTGAAGGACCCTTTCAAGAAAGCGGAATGGGTCTTTATGTGAGCCAATCATACCTTATATGTGAGGAGAGTGGATAAGAGAGGGTTTGGAAGATATTTGAATGGCATCAAGGATTTTGAGGAGAAGTGGGGTGGTGATAGGTAGTATTTATACATGAGGGTTAGTTTTAGGTGATTAAATATTATTATTTTAAATTTAAAGTCAATCAATTCTGAATGGAAATAAATACAATGAATTTATATAATAAATAATTTTTTAAAGGATGTTTAAGTTCGTTCAACTCATCAACCACCAATTTCATTGTATATTTTTTAGTTATTTAATACATTTTCTTTTTAACATTAACCCGCTACATTATTTCACCCACACTATATTAAAACATTTTTTTATCATAGTAAATTTTTTATGCCTAGAAATTAAAATGAAAATATAACATAATTTTAACCACCTAGTTCCAAATATGGAATCCATTTTTAAAAATTAAAAACAAATAAATTTAAAAATTAGATTTTAAATTAAATTGCTAATCACATTGAAAAAACACTTTTTGGAAAAATGTGTTTTTAAGACCAAAAATATTTTCATACCAAAATAATGTATGAATATTTTTTAAATTTGATTAATTATATTATATCTAATTAAAATTTTCTTATGTTAATTTGAGATCTATTTAAAATCATAAAAGGTATTTTAAATCTAAATAAAATGAGGTTTTAATACAAATTAGTATTTTTTTCCAGTCAATGAAAATTAATTTTTTTCTGAAAATTATCTAAAAATGGTCATAATAAAATTTTGACATGATCAATAATGAAATTCTTTTCTTTTTTTCAAATAAATTTTCTGAAATTTTCACAAATTAATTATATATGTATTCTTATAGAAAATAGTAAAAATCAAGTTTTATGAAAACAAATACTTGAAGAATAAAATGAATTTTCTAAAAAAATATGTACATAATAAAAAATAACAATTAATACACTACAAATTATTTTTAAAATTATATATTTCTTTATTTTGTTAATTCTATTAATTTTTTTATTTAATAGCTTGGTTAAAATTGTTGAATTTAAATAATAATATTTCAAAGGTCCATTAAGCTTCGTGTTTTGTGCAAAGTAAGCTGTCAGAGTGATTACATTTCTTTAAAAAGGGACCGACCATAATTTATTGGGTTTTTCAATTACATACTTTCTATTGACCAAGTATGGGGAGTAATATTCTTTTTTGGAGGTGACTCATAGTCTATGAGTATCATCAGTGATGGCAGCAGCAAATGATGAACATGAAGCCCTGCATGAGAATGGTACTTGGGATCTTGTTCCATTACCGCATAGAAGAAAGGAAATTATCCATAAATGGGACTTTCTGATTAAGAGGGATGATAAAGGAAATGTGGAAATATATTAGGAAATATTAGTTGCAAATAATATGCTGTGAAGGAAGGTTTTCTTTTGAATGAAATATTTTATCCTTTTTCCGACTATCAAATGTTCAGATAGTTTTGGCAATGCATGATAGATAATGTTTACATCAAGAGCATATGGACATATATATAATTCTTCTCATCATAAAGATTTTTGTAAAATGATATATATTCACCAATCATAAGGTTTTATATATGAAGACAATGGGAATATGGTTTGGATGATGAAAAAATCTATGTATAGTCTCAAGTATGCATCGAGATGTTAGTAAAAGATATTTTATTACTATATAATATGTCTTGGATACAAAAAACTTCATGCATATCCTTGTCCATATTTCAAGGGATCATATGGTAATGATTTCACCATTACTCTATTGTATGTGCATGACATGCTGGTTGCAGGCTCTAACAATGATCAGATCCAGGAGATGAAGGTGCATTCAGATAGAGAGTTCGATGTGAAGGACTTAGGAATAAAAAACAATATTATTGGTATGTGGATTTTACAATAAGAAAATAATAGGATTATTTGGATATCATAAAAGAATTACATTAGTAAATTTCTGAAAAAAATCAATAAAAATGAATTTAACTCATTATTTACCCCACACTCAATTAATTTCATGTTATCCTCTATGATGAGTCCTAGAAATGTTATAGGGGGGATGGGGATGTCTTGAGTACCATATACTTCAGCAATAGGGAGTATGATGTTCACTGTGGTTGGTACTAGACTAGACATTACACATGTATTGGGGGAAGATTGTCTTTATATGGATAATTTAGGATGGGATCATTTGGATCACAATGAAGAGGATCATGAGATACATCAAAGAGACCTCATATGTGGTATTATGTTATGGAAGATCATATTTTTCTATCAAAAGATATGTTTATTTCGTTTTTCAGGTGATCAGACTAGAGTAAATCCACTATTAGTTATGTGTTTATAGGTAGATGATAGGATGTGAGCTAGATTTCAATGTTATAGTCATTTGTGGATTTATCCAGTACTAAGACAGATTATATGCTAGCTTCTTAATATTAGAAAGAGGGAATTCAGATGAGAAATTTATTGGAGAAGATCAGGTTGGAACAAATTCTAATACCATTGTTTTTTTATAGTCAAAGAGAATTTACAAATTGGAAGAAATACATTTTTCATTCCAAGATGAAACACATTGGTTTACAATATTACTTCTTCTGAAATGCGGTGGGGGAAGTGTGGACATGCCAAATATTCCCCCTAAATATGGGTTATTTATTGATGAAGACAATTCACACTAATAATTTAAATGTTCTAGATCCTTGATCATCCTCACCAAGACAAGAGAACCATGGTTTGGAATATATAATGGATGAGTGGTGATATTATTGTTTCGATATCAATATCTTTGTGGGACATATGTAGATAAAATTTTCTTAGATGGTGGAGCCCCCATGATTTTTCAAGTGGGGTAGGTAAGGTTGTATGGTGGGTGGATATACCCCACTAACCCATTTAGCAGAGAAGGTAGTGACAGGGTCTTGAAGAACCCTATAAATTGGTCTCTCTCCTAGTGGTTTCAACAATCATATTTTCATCACATCTTATCACATAAGTTATTGTATGTAATTTTTGAGGTTTTTTCCTTATATATTCAAGGGACATAAATTCATACAAATATTCTTCTTGTAATTTTGAGGGAGTGGGTACCAACTATTACACATATTTGGATCCTTCTAATATTTCCATGGTTTTACCCCTTTTTTAGGGTTTGTCTACATTCCATCTGATGTCATAATTTTTTTCAGTTCATTTTACCACATAATTATAACTAAATGAGTAATCCAATCATTTTTTAGAACAAAACCAAATACCCCTCAATGCATGATGATGGACTCGGGTTAAAAACATCACAGCCAAACCATCACTGGTATCAAAGGAAGGTAGCCATTTGTCCTATAATTGGTATGAAATTGTGGTTTCATTTATTGGGATTATTTTCTTTGAATGTGTTGATTTGATTGTTGATGTCTCAATTAATGTATTTCCTTTTTTATAGTGTTTCATAGAAAATACCAAACATTATTGAAGAATAAAAAGTCAGGTGAAATCCAATAGTGTTGAATAGTTTTTGTGAGGAGTGAGATTCAGTTGAATGATTACAATAGTTTAGAGAAGAGAGGTATGTAAAATTCATACTGTGAATTCATTCCCACATTCAATGATGCTTCAGGTATGATTGAGGAGGATAATAGGAAAATTGAAATTGTAACTATTGATGATGAGGAAGTCGTCATGAGAATAAAAGTGAATGATTTCCACTTTTCAAAGGAATTGGATGAGCAGTCAACAAATGAGAATCTAAATTTTAATGATGAGAAAAACTCTCAAGACATTAGGATTCAAGGGATGAGAATTGAGATTTATGAATTAAAACCCCTAAATATAATATTCCTATTTAATTTTCTACTGACCCAATGGTAAATAATATCTCCCTAGACGAGGAGTTAGAGAATATGTCCACAATGGTGGAAAAAACATAGTTCAAGTGATGGAGTTTGAACTCAAAATTGTTTCATCATTTTAAAGCTAAGAAAAATGATCTTGCTGCACACCTATCAGAACCGATTGAGGAGAATCGAAGGTTATAAAAAAATAATTCATGATTTTTTTTTCTCGAATTAAATTTTAAATAGAGAAGCAAAGTGATAGGGTGGATAAGTTATCCCATGAATTGGAAGATGAGATAACATGTGGGAAGACTGTCAAGAATTAACATAATGTTCAACTTGGATCAAAGAACAACAAGATTCATCATTTGGCAGGAGCTGAAATCTATCAAGAAGTGGACCAATCAAGTGAAATGGAAAATCCAAAACTCAAATATTCCATGCATTTATTATTTGAATACCCTCAGTGAGTATTGATTACATGAAAGAAAAGTATGCTTCTTCAGAATAAATCCATTATAAGATTATCATGTCATAAAGGCCATTTACAGTGGGAAATTTTAGTATTATAAATAATGTAACCCATCTAATACATGAAAATAATATATCAATGGAAAGCCCCATGAAATAGGGAAATTTTATAGGTGTTGGAAATAGATTTAATATGATCCCTTCAAGGTGAAAGGATAAACAAAAGAGATAAATAAGAAGGTATGGAAGAATGTGATATTTTTAGGAGATGCATGGTCAAATCTCACATTTTTTTAGGATCTAGAATATATTTCATAATGTAAAGATATAAAAATTGAAAATAAAATAATCTATCTACAAAATTAAATGTATGGCTATCATTCTGATTATTCTTACTATTAACCATACATCAACAGAAAATTATGATATAATTTTAGTAGGAATTGAAAGGCAAAATCAACACATATATAATGATGAATTAGTATCATTGAGAAATTTATTTCTGAATACACATAAATAATAACCTCATATTTAATTTAATCTATAAATGTGTCAAAAATCTATTATTGAATAGTAATTCTATAGGAGAAATAAGGTTTTTGAGGAATTATTTTCCTCACATAACCATAAGACTACGAATCTCTGTGTAAGGGGGGATGTCTCAATGCATAGAATTCATTGGGAAAATAAATAATTATTACAGGGATATGAAAAATTGAAAATTGGATTCTAGAAATAAAAGTCAACATGTTTTGAAAAATGAATTCCTTGGTGAAAAAATTGTCTCAGGAGAAGAATATATAACCTATGTGAGTACAATAACCTGTGTTTTATAGAAGAGAACAAAAAAATGGAGTGGAAAAAAATTGGATTCCATTAAAAGAATTAGGCCTAATGGTGGAATTAAAAGATAAAGGTAATGTTGTGGTCCTTGATGTCTCAATGTCCACCTAAACATGTGGGATATGAAAGGTACCCACTCCCCTTAATAATTAAAATATCCAAAAAAATTTAAAGACATATTGGAATTAAGGGGAAATATAATACATGGGGAAAGGGTTCTCAAAATCATAATAAATGAAGATGAAATCATATTTCAAATTTAGCTGGAAAAGCTCTGAAAAAATGTGGTTGTTTAATCCTTTCAGGTTCAATTGGATGTCCATAATGAAGCTACATAAAAAGGATGAAATCTTCCTTGTAAATTTGATAATGAAAGGACTGATTTATATTGAATATATTAATTTATGATAGATCTGAGTTAATCGTCTACATTATGATAATTCTATTCCTAATTGAGTGCTAACAGATCATGTGGGTTTCAGTATTAATTCTCAAATAAGAAGAATTAATAGAGGCTATAGTGAAGATGGACCATGATTATAACTATTATTATTTGAAAAAGTTGCATCATTTCTTTTATATTAATGAATTTTAAGTCATGTAAAACAAAACCATCTACTTAAAAAATGATGACCAAAAAAATGAAAAACATTTCAAATACACAATTGTGAAATCAAGGGGCAATTGTAGTTGATGTTTCAAATACTATTTTTTTGTAAAAATATCCATCTAAAGAAGAATAAAATTCTGGGAAATTGTTAAAAAATATAGATAAGAAAAGTATTATTGATTTATAACATTACAAATAAATATTTTACAATATTTATTCAGGGAATAATGAAAATAGGCTATGGAAATTGGGCCATAACAATCAAGAATCAATGGATAATTTCCAATGAAATTTAGAATCAAAGGGGAAGGCTTCTTATCATTAATGTTGTTACTAGTGGGTTATAGTTTAGTCGGGATTTTTTGGAGTTGGTTCCCTTGAACTAACTAACATTGTTAATTCTATTACCTATTTATTTATTGTTAATAATTTTAAAAAAATATGTTATCATATGATGAATGTTCTTCTACATAACATTGATTTGATGGTGTATTTAATGTATTTTTCACAACAAATGGTTATAGAAATTCTATACAATTATGAGAATGAATAAGTGTTATCACAATATTCTTTACCATTTATAAAATGTTCTAGAATTAATTTGAATGATGGGACACAAATGGTGTTTTGTTTGTTAGGTTTTGGATTCTCAAAAATTGTAACAATATATGCTCACAAAAAAGTATTTGTTTTTTTGAATCGTAAGTGATATAATATTGATTGAATAAGTCTCAAAAGGATTTATCCTATCTGAGCTAATATAAGTAGGTATACCAAGCTCTTTTAATGAAATTAAACTATCTAATTATGTTCATGGTCATGTTAGTTTATCAATGTGTTTATTTCCAATAGTCCAAGAAAGATACATAAAGTATATAGGTTGGAGACTTCTATATGCAATTTTTGGATGATATATCAAGATAAACTGATTATATTACATGATAAGCGTTCATTTTAGGTTGTTTCCATTGTAACATTAACTTCTTTCCTTATTGGTTCATTAATTTATTGGGAAATGTTAATCATAGACTTTAGGTTAATTCGTATAATGCCACTAGGAAAGGGGAATCAACGGTCACAATCTAATTGAATAAAAAAATTAGATTAAATATTATTTGAAATTAATATTTACAATAAATATTAATCCTTAGATAAAGGAATGATTATTATTTAGGATATATTAATCACATGAATTCAATCAAAATATTTGAGTTTAAAATAAATATGTGTTAAATTCTAAATTAATATTTATGTTCTTGTTATTGAATATAATATATTTTTTATTTATTTAAAGAATTATTTAATGAAATTTATTTAATTAAAAAATAATTTATTATTTGAGGTTTAATAAATGAATAGAATTAATTTACCAATTTAATAGTCTGATGAAATAATGCACATTATTTTATATCATTCAAAAAAATGTAAATTTATTTATTTGAGAAATGATATTTAAATATGAAAGAGTTGGAGAATGTAACGAATTATAATATTAATATTAATATTTTTATTATTTCATGCGATGTTTACATAGAGTAAACAGATCTCCCAAATAATGAAGCTAGTTTCATTCTATCACACTCCATTAACTCATTGAGTTTTTAATTCAATGCACCATCACTGTTAAAAATGATAACCTACACAACACAAATTCCATGAAAAGTACTTTAATTTATACTAGGTCGATATTTGAGATGATCATATCAAGAAACATGATTCATCCAAGAATTATCACATATGTGATAACATATTTTTGATCATTTAGACACTTTTCTGGGTGCAAATTAATGTTTGGTATTTTGGGATAAGAAATGCAACCAAAGCCTTGTTTAGAAGGACCTTGTGCTCATTGTTCTTAATATTGAGGTCATAAAACCTTGTATTACCTTGGTTAAACCATCAATCTTGTGGTCTCTCTCATATTGACACACATTTATTTTGGTTATCTTTTCATACAAAATTGGATAGTACCGAGTTCTGGCATATTGTAGAGCAATGATAACTATGCAGTGGTTCTTATCACACTATAGACCATCTCGCACCATTATTCTTCAATATTTTTTCAATCATGGTCCAACAGGTACTTAGAAATATTGCATCTATCCTCATTATAAATACCCTTGAACACCTTACCCTCATATATTCCCCTCTTAATCCTCACCTTCACTGAGGAACACTATGTGGATATTGAAATCATCCTGGAAATTGACCATTAGAACACCACATTCACCACCCTCACAAAGATGTAGATCTGAGGAATCACCGTCCCTAGCTCCACCTATTCCACCCGCACCACATAATTTCTCCCCAACATCTCAATCTCCCCCATATACCAATCCACCAACATCCTCACACCCCCCTTATGCTTGTAGAACCCCATCTTTTCCAGCTCCATTCTCATTACATTCACCAGTATCCCCCCACACACCCTATAATCCTACATGTTTATTAGATCCACTACCTTCTCCTCCTCTATCATTAATTTATCTAGAGATGTATCCTCATAATTTAAATTTCACTTCCTCAACCTGCCACCACTATTCCTCTCTACCCCAATGCTTTACAAAAATGGGTTTTGAACACCCACCATGGGATTGGATGATGACGAACCAAATGCAAAAAAGACCTTCCCATAATTCTCAATATTTTTTGAGTGATCTTCCAGAGATGGACTGATAGTGGTGGTGATTAATTACTTATCCTTTTTGATTTTCCTCTTTATCTCCCTCTCTTTCATCTCCCCCTCCACCATTTTCACCCCAGCCATCTTGTGCTTCATTATCTCATTGTGAAGGGTCTCAACATCCCGATATATGAAGGTGATGAACTAGCCTTTCCTCCTCTTTTTACTATGAACTTTCCAATCTAGAAAAGGTACCTCATGATCTCCGTTAGTGTGGCCCACTTCATGGAGTTAATTAAGATATGGTGATGGACTCCAATGTACTCATTGTACAATATTTTGGTGATGAATCGACTAAATAAGTGGAAGAGGTTCATGTTCTCAAGGGACAATGCCTTGAACTCCTCTATGCATTCATCGATGATGCGGTTTGAGTTTTGGTCAAATAGCTCTATCTACCAATGGTGGATATCACTCCTGTAGTAGCAGTTGATCCTGTTCATGTCCTGGAACTAATTCTAGAATAGTTAAAAATACCACTAGAATGTTTTTTCCCTTGGATTTGAAACTGTTCACAATAGATTTTGGGTTGAGAATCTCGTTTATTCCAACTATAAATTCTTAACATAAAGATCATCGTCTCATAAGTCAGTTGTAAAAAAATCACAATCATTTTAACAAAAAAAAATACAAATCATTATGATAGAATTTTCAAACTAGTATGATAAAAACATCGATGAAACATGACTGGTATAAATGAATAAACCTCATGTGAGGATGCTCACCCTAGTATCCCGGATCTAGTGGCATACTTTATTACATTGGCATAGGTACAAGACTTAAATCCCAAAAGATAAATTATTTTTGAATATTTGAAATAAAGATCACATACTTGAACCTTAAATTATAATTTAAAACATAAAATACAACATAGAAAATACTTTGAGACCATAATTATTCTCCTAGATTAATTATATATATCAGTCATAATAATAATATTAGAATATTGGGAAAAGTAAAAGATAAGAAATAGGTTTGCATGGATTCTCATTAAGGGTAAGAATACATTAGTATTTGTTATGAATAAATAAGTATAAACATTATGAAAATATTAATAATTGAAACAAATTTCATTTAAGAATATCTTGAAAATAATTAGGTTACAATAATTAATACTATGTAAATACTCACATGAGTTAGAAAACATAACCATGTATTTTCTACATGTAAAATAATCACATGGAATATAAAAAACTATTCTCATAATAAGGTAATGAAAAATTTCAGAAACAAAAACATATCATTAAGGATTTGAAAAAAAAACACCATACATAAATGCGTAATAAATATGCCAATACCCAAACTATTTTGTCTCATGAGAAGTACTGATGCATCAAGGTGTTATAGCGATCCCCACCCTTTAATTACTAAGTCAAATAAATTCCTCATATGAAAATAGTGAAACATAAACAGCATAATTATTCATGTTGAAAAAAAATCATAAGAAATGTAAATACTTTAACCATAAATCGCGAGTTGTTACAAAATAGCACATTCATAGTCAAAGTGATCACAAAACCTTCAACAAAAATATGGTATATTGTATCATAAGATATCAATCTTTGTTATGCATAAAATATATCAATGGATGTTGACATATATGAAAATAGTCTAATGGGATCCTTAAAATTTATCAAGAGAGACACCCCTTTTCACTCTAAAATCATTTTTTCTTAAAATCATGTAGTTATAAAAGAAAAAAAATCATTGAAAAAAATATTGTAAACTATTAAAGAAAGCTTCAAAATATTAATTCTTCATGAAATTGGTAAAATATATCCTAGAATATAAGTCAATAAACATCCCATCTGTATTTTTGTTGAAATGGTTATAAAGTATCTCATTTAAAAATGAAAAAAAGATTCATTTCATTCTGTTTTATTAAAACTAAAGCATTGGTAAAAGAACATGACACAGTTTTAAGATATTATTAAAAATATTTATGAAAAATTTTATAAGAAACATGTATATGGATGTTAAATTTTATCCAGTAGAAACTTCCATATAAACAATACCAAATAATAATGAGATTGTGAAATAACCCTTATCTTGTACTTTCCTTCAGTTAGATGTGAATTAAACTCAAATATAATGGTTTTAGTCATGTTATTAATATATAATATAACCATATCCATTTTTATGGTACATCATATGATCCTTTTATACTAACTTATCACTCATTTGTTAATAATATTTTGTTATTACTCTTCATTCGAGTGTTAACCTCTTCATTTTCCTATGCATGTTTTATAATGTAAGTCCTATTTCATATGAATATGATACATTGAATAAATATATATAAAGATATTAAGATCATAGATATTATATATAATCATTATATATATCTTTATAATAAATTCTTAATGGTTAATGTGGAAATTTTATCACATCGCGTCGTGAAACAGTGGGTTATACGTACACCCGTGCAACTGTATCATTCCATTAATAGTGAAAAGATAAAAATTGGATGATATATTAATTATAAATAATAATTATAATTTCATATTTATTATTTATATGCATTATATCCATCATTATACCCATCCATATAACATAATTATAAAAAAATAGATTACACCATGATATAGAGACGATTAGTCGCAACTACACACCCGTGGATATTTTATTTTTTGTAGAATGGATAAGAGGTTTAACATGGTTGTTCCATAATCATAATAACACCTTATAATATAGGTTATATTATAATTATAAATTTATGATGGAAAAAACATGAATTCTAAGTATACAATCAAATAAACATGGATGAGTTCGTAAAAATTATTTCCTCTTCATCGGAAGAATTTTTTTAGATCTCATTTTAAGGGATCAAGGGATGGAATTTTTTGAAGAAAATAACCTCCAAAAAATGTCTAAGGATATATGTAGGAGAAATGGGGATTTTTTCGAGATAAAAGGAATATTGTGGTGTGACAAATTGTGGGAGGATGTTCCCTTTTATAATAGATGACATGGGCACTCTTGGAATATTTTAAAATATTAAATCAATATAAATTAATATAAATTAATTTTATACTAAATATGGAGCCAATGTGAGTTACATATAATCTATGATGTGTAAGGGTCTAAATAATCTCAACCAATGATTTTTGTTCATGTTTATGTCACATTATTTTTGTTATCACTTCCCATTGACCGTTAATTAAACCCTTTAACTCATACCGTGACAACTTGGTTTTCTAAACAATATGACTTAATATAGTTTTTATATATTTTAAAACAAACCAAACATATAAAATTGATGACATATTCACCTTTATTCTAATCATTTTTAATAATATTATTTTTTATGAATTTTATATCATTTAATAAAATAATATTTATTTTAATGTATCATTAATGTCAACTTTGACACTATTCATTTCATGACTTTCTAAAAAATAACTATACACAAGATAACATCAAATAAAACATTAAATACATCCAAAATATGACTATGATATCTGTAAAATTTTCGTTTGACATTAATTAAGTCAAATTATATTTTTTTAAATAATTTTAATATCATTTATTTGATAATTATATTAATTAAACAATTACAACATCATCGTTGTGTATGCCTTTAATGTAATTTTTTATTTACTAAATATTATAAATAAATTAACATAATAAATATAAACATCTAATATTTTAATTTAAAATTTATATTATATTTTTTCATATATATTACACCATATTGAAAAATATATAGTTAATAAAAATATGAGTATAACATATTTTACATCCCCTAAAATATAATGTAATAAATTCCATACTCTCATCCAATTGTCTTATGAATGTTTTAATATCTTCACAAGGAATTTATTTTGATAAATAAACTTATATAACAAGATTTGGGAAACCGTTAGGTTAATTTTAGGGGTTTTATAATATATTTTTTACCCATAATTATGCCATTTACCCTTAACTGTGGTATTTAAAATATTATTATATTTACTATTCATATTCACACAAATAAAAAAATATATTTATATAATTGGAAGCAATGAATAAAAATATGGAATCTATTTTTCAAATTTCAAAGCATTTATGTTGCATTAATTAATTTAAAATTAATTCTATTAACAAAATGAGAAAAAAATTTACTAATGTGAAAACATACAAATGAATTTAATGTTTTTATATTCATATTTAATGTAAAATTGATTACAGATACCAAAAATTTATAATATGATATAAAAATAATCTAATTATACTTTAAAACTAATGAATAATATAATATAACACTACAAAACATTTATATGGAAAATCTGTTTTCAATTACAATGTTATATTTGTTCACAATTCATCAGAACATGAAACATATCCAAAAAACACCAAAAAGGAAAAAAAGTAAACTATTATATTATTTTTTTAAAATAGTAACTTTATTTTTTTTATAAAGAATATATTCAAGATTCAAAATGGGATTTAAAATAAGTTCTCCATGAAATGGTCGTAAAACTGCTTCTTTAAAAAAAATAGCCTTTCAGGATTAAAATTTGTTTTATTTTTATACTAAGAATATCAAACATATATGATGAATTTAAAAACAATTTTTTGAAAATATAAGATATATATTTCGTTAATATATTTCCCAAATAGAGATTAATTTAATTTATCATGATAAAAGATCATTGTGGTCATAAAAATAATATTTTAATAAAAACAAATTCATTATATTCAATTGGTTTTTATTTTCATTTGAAATTAAGTATTAGTAAATGAATTAATTTTATAAAAATTTGTAAACTATATTTTCCTAATTAATTTATCATGTTAAAAACCACCAACTTAATAGATAGAGTTATAATAGTTATATTTTATTGTATATCATTATTCATTTAACATTGTTATTGTATGAAATGTAATATATTGATGAAATTAAATTTATTTAAAATGATACTTATAATAAAATATTGCGGTGTTAAATTCTCCCATCCATCAATAAATTTCAACCTTAGAATTATAAATTTCACTTCAAAAATCAAAGGTTCATAATTTAAAATTCTTTTGTGAGAAGCCCTCATGGGAAAATGGGTTAATAATAAATTATTTTAATAAGATGGAAAAGGAAATGTGAAGCTGACCACAAAATTAGTATCTATAATAGGATCACATTAGTGTATGGAGAGAATAGGTACATGTAAGATAAATTAATCCATAAATTTAAGAATGAGAGTGATACTGACCATGGTCATGAGAAAGTATACCATCACAAAAACATTAAAATGTGATTGGTTAAAGAGGCCATTTATTTATCTATAATAAAATTAAACAAATATCATTTTTCATTATAATTTCTATTCCTAGAGTTGAGGCATTATTATACTATCCAGAAAATTAGTCGATAAAATAAACTATAATTTATTTCTTCTCATATCATTTCTATAGTCTCATCCTTTGGTTGTGCTTTGATCTAATTTTACTTCATTCCAAAGCCTATGTTTCATCATATGGTGAGGTAATACATTAACATCTAAAACCTTTTCGAAAAATAATCTTAAAACACGTCATAAGTGGGTTCATTTTCCAAATTTATATATCATTAATATCTCCACAACATGAATCATCTCTTATTTGAAAAATTCCAAGAATGTTAATACCTTCCACATGTATTCTCTTGAAACTTGTTAATAACATTTATTATAGTAAAACATTATTGAAAACATTAACTATTCCTTATTCCTTAAATAGAACATTTATTATTGGATATACTAGTTAAATATAAAAAGGTTCTAGACTTCATAAATAGTGTCATAAATGTCTTTTTCAAAAAACCATTAATCATTTACAAGGTAGTCAGTACTACCAAATTTTCAGTATTGAAAATAATAATCTCTCTATTATGACATCATTTTCTCCATATCAGAAACTTATTAAGTGTTATCTTCCCCCAAACATATGTTTTAAAAAAATATTAACTTGAAACTGAGTCACCTTTCTTAGTACCATTCCTAAAAAATTTTAAAAACCTTAAGGAAATAGTACATCAGTAAAATATTTATGTATCCTAAGAATATTAAATCCAGAATATTATAATATAATTATTGGATAAAAAAACATAAATATATTAATTATTACACTTTTATTGTAGTAACATCATATGCATGACCTTGATAGCTTTTCTTTTTCTTAGATATTTTACCATGATTCTTTGGACTTTAACTTCCATAGTGAAAAATCTCCTTATTGTTTAAAAATTTCACATTTACTAATTATATATTTCCTTTACAATCAAGGGTTTGGTGGCCCTTTCTCTTCACTTGTAACAAACCCCCATTCCCTTCAGCATAATGGGGTGTTTCTTCCCATAATTATCACATGTTGGAAAAAATTTATTTCCCGTTTTCCATTTATATGCCTCTTTCTCAATCGTTATCTTCTTCTATTGATTTCCCAGAAAGTCAAAATACATAGAGATTTCTTTCTCTATCATGATAAAAAATGAGACTATATATTCGTATGATGAGAATGTTTTGGAGTCCAATATATTTTGAATTAATGTATTTAACCCATCCAAAAAATGATCAATTTTACTCCTTGGGTTATATATGTAGACTGTTGCATTCCTTTCTAACAAAGTAATTTTGACCTCATATTGAGAAACATTATTGTCCTCCTTTTTCGTGAGAATAAGATATTTCATCTCTATATACGCTCATTGTTTGAAAGGAAATTATTTTTCTATTAAAAGTTCATAAAACTCATTCCATTCCATGTTCTCTATTTTCTAATCCACTTTATTTCTTTGAATAAATTACCTCTTTTGTTTCTCAACACCAGAAAGATAATAAATTTCCCAGAAAACCTTCTCCCATTTGTTACCTCCCAAAAAAATAAATATATTCTCAGATGAACTTATCTATTTCCCCCTAACAAATGGATATTTAGTCACATTTAATGATATAGGTTGTTGTATCATGAAGAGGAATAACATTTTTCCTCCATGTTTTAGATCTGGATGATTTATTTCAATAAGGTTATTGTCTATTACCTAATTCAATTTTCCAAATATAGTTATATGTTTCTCAGAACTAGTTGCAATTACAGTTACATCATCATTATCTTGCATTGGAGGGAAATATATATCTTGATTATGGGTGTTGATACAATTTCCATTACTTATACTGGGATCCATTTACAAAAAATGAAATACACTACATTAGGTTATGAATGATAATTTCTTATTTCACACTAGTAAAACACTTATCGTAAATTGAAAATTTATGAATAGTTAATCTCATAATAGAATCATGGTTTAATATGGGACATATTTACTTTTAAATCATTAAAAAAGGATCGTAATGAAATGTGAATTATCATAAGAATTAACCTTGGGAGAGTAAAACTAGGTGTGTGGTATGGGCCATTTTCGTGTACCAAGATATGTTGAGTCTGGACTGCTGTAACGCCCCGACCCCAGTTACCCAGAGTCGGTGCATTATTGCGTAACATTGGAATGATCACAAAAGATCAAGTCTCGAAAGACCGATTAGTTTAGTAGCCTTGGAAACACTATATATATTCATAAATGTTACATTACATCACAATGTGAAAAACTTCAATAACATAGTGTCCATTTTCCACACTCATATCCCCTTCATACTATCCCTGCAGGTCATTCCTAAAATACTTCTTCACATCCTCGAAAAATTAAAACAATGAAAGGGGTGAGCTTAGATGCTAAGTAAGGATAACAATATAGCGGAATCTTTTATAAATAAACATTAACATTTAAGGCAATGTATAACAAAAACAAAAGCCTTTTTAAACATTAACTTCAGCATAATATAGAAAAAATAAAATTAAATAATTCCATTTACTTACTCACATGGATATTCTACTAGTCGAATAATCCCATTCAATATCAATAACCACTTTCATAATGATGGAATGCATAATGCCAGACTATCATAACCACGTAGCCAAGGCGTCGTGCCAAGACCACAAATAAGATTTTTTCAAGGCCTCGTGCCAAGACACTAGTATGTATCATTAGACCTACCAATGCGTCGAGGAGCTATAGCGGGCTCCACCCGTCACTTATTAAGTACAATGCATTCCTCATATGAATAGGTTTAAACATATCATATAACATAATCGTATCACATAAAACATGCATAAAGGAAACATAAAATTTCCACATTTCAATCACAAGATATCAATACAACACATTGATATAATAAAAACACTTTCAATACCATTTTCAATACCAAAATAAAAGAAAATTAAAACTTGTATTTATTTTTCATTTTAAAAAAAGTTATGGCTTGTAGAGGAAGCCGAGACTCAAATAATTGCCACGGTGGCGGAGAAGTCGTTGTCGCCGCATACGTAAACAACATTCCTTTTTGTCATTTAGTAAAAACGCTTCATATAAAAGATTCCTTTTGAATAAAAGTAAAATTCAATGGGATTTATACACTGTATAAATGAAAGTTGTGTATAAAACCAAATATTCCTCAATGAAAGGAGATTGATACGAAGTCCTTACAAAGATCATTTTTAAAATAAAATAGTTCTATTATGTGTATTTACTATAAGTACACATAAAGAAAGTACAAATACAAGATAGGACATAATGACCTAATTTTAAAGTAGGAGATTAACCCAAAGAATGGAAATTGGGTTATGAAATTCTCTTACCTCGTGTCCGACTTGACTCGACCGCTCTTTAACCTCCTTAAAATCGGGTAACTCTTTTTGATTTGATCCAAAGGCTTACTTGGGAATAGTTCTGCCCAAATTGAGGCTTTTAGGAGTAAGAGAGGGATGTTGGGAGAGTATTTGGGCAGAGGTTGGCCGAGCCAAATGGATTGGAAGGTGTGAGTAAGGTGGTAGTGGTGGGGGCCTTTTATAAGAGGAGAGAAGGGGCACTCTTGGAAAGATTGAAATGTTACTTTATTATGAAATGCTTTTTCGGATTATAAAGGTCCCATACTTATATATTTCGAGGTTAAGGTGATAAGGGTTCTAAATATACTCATACAATAGGTTTTGGACAAGTGTAAGTCTTATATTTTACATTATCTTTTCATTTTATTTAAATCGTTAATTAATGAGGTAATCGTTGCATCATCATGGTGTCATAAATAATTTAGTATATTTAATGTTTAAAAATTATAAAACAAATCTCATGATGTAGGAAATCTTTTTGGATTTCTAATGAATATTTATAGTCAATAATATGACTTGTATAACCCCATTTAAAAATTGTTTTAGTAAAACAACTCATGTTTGTAACATTTTTATTTTAACATTAAATAAAAAGTTTTTAATGTCATTTTCCTACCAAAGTGGCTCCATGGGGTCCCCAAGTTGACCCATGGATTGTCTTGGTCGGCCATGACTCTTCCAATAGGGGTAGGACAACTGTAAAGGTATTTTCATATTTTTATAATATCATTTTTACCTTAAATTTCACTAATGACCTTTAATCGCGTTTAATTAAACTTAAAAGTTACTATTCACCAAATAATTATTTTAATCCCATTAAACCACATTTTACTTCCTAATTACAACCATGTATGTTGGATTTTTTAAAATCAAATCACAGAAGTGGTAATGTTTCATTTAAACAAAAAATTAGTTTTTTAACTACCACTTAGTGGTTTCACTATTCATCAAAAATTGAAGTTTTTCATAACAATGCCAAAATTTCACCCTAAGCTATAATTGATATTCAGAATTCAAAAATGATATTTATTTTAAAAAATTCCAAACATATAGGTTTTATTAATTAATATTATAAATAATTCCCGTTGTCACAACAAATAGCGTGTTTTTAATAAATAATATATATCAAAAGATTGACAATTGTTTATGTCCAATTTCAATGTGAAATTAATTATAATGACCACCATTGGATAAAATGGTAAAAATATTTTCTAATTACACTTTAAAACCACTCAATAGTATAATTTATCACTATAAATTATTTGGATTAAAAAAGTTGTTTTAAGTATTTTTCACTATTCATAAAAAATTGAAAGTTCTCAGAAAATTACAAAAAATTCAACTTAGGGTAATTTTGATATTAAGAATACAAAAATGAAGTCCATTTTTAAATATAAAATTTATATAACTTCAAAAAGTAGGTATTACTATTCATAAATGCTACTTTTATTGGTCGCGGTGTGTTAGAACCTCGAACTTGCGTACTATGCAAGCTATTGCATTATTGAAAGAGAAGCGTATCGTGGAAGCTCGAGGTGTTACATTCTCCCCTCGTTTAATAAATTGAATCCTCGCAATTTGAAATTTTTCATTGAAAATAATTGGTTAAAAATAGAAAATACTTTTGTGGAAAACCCACATCGGAAATAAGGTTAATAAAAATATAACTTTAAAAGAAAGAAAGATAAGTACAAAGGTCACCCGAGATAGCCCATACTAGGATTCTATGAAAATATGGATATGGAAGAAAATCAAACCATCAAGGTCTGATGGAGAGTTGTAGAAAATAGGATTAGGAGAACGTTAACCACAAGAAAATCACAAACTTGTGATTGGTTAAATGGTCATTGAATCCCCAGTTGTAAAAGTTAACCAGCAACGTTTTTGTTTTAATTTACCTTTTATAAAGTTGTAGAATTTATTTAGGAGATTTACTAAGAACGTAAGGGAAGATAGATACTTGTCATGTAGACTTTCATTCTTTAATAGATTTTTACCAAAAATCCATATTTTACTCTAAATGGTAGCAGAACTCGAAAATATTCTATTTATCCTAATTGTATGAGGTTCCAAATATTAACACATACCATTTAGATTAGGAAAACTATTTTTTAATAACCAGGGACTTCCTGTAGGCTAGTGGTAGGTAATAAAGGCCTGTCACACTATGGTTGTGGGTTCGATTCCTGCAGCTTTGTCCGACGCGACGGGTTATCCCCCAACCTGCAGGTTGTCCTTTTCCTAAAACTATAGTATTATAATATTCCAAAAATAATCTTCATAAATGTTTTAACCTTAAGTAATACTATCCAAAGTTCAACTTAATCCATTCCAACCTTTATAGTTATCCAAAATACCTCCGTCCAGACTTTCTCTAAAAGGTCCTTAAATTCCAAAATCAATTGTAACATTAGATTCCCCAAACAAAGTAATGTTTCTCTTATTATCACATACTAAAAATATTATTACCTTTATCATATTAAAACCTTAATGAAAAGAACAAGTACAACAGTACAATATATATATATATATATATATATATATCACATTATCCTTATAACTAGAATATAATGCTTGAGTCCAAAAGCACCAATACATTAATTATTCCACTTTAACTGTAGTGACAACATAAGATTGTACATGATCCCTTGGCCTTTTCTGAGGTAAGTATCCCTGATGCTTAGGACATTCATTGGCATAATGCCCCATTTCCCTACAATTGTAGCATTCAACATTGACAGCCTCTTTCATTCCCATGAAATCACGAGCCTGGCGGCCTTTTTCTCCACATTTATAAGAAACTCCCATTCCTTTTAGGCAAGTACCAGGGTGATTCTTCCCACAATTATTGCATAATGGAAAATCATTCTTTCCCTTTTTCCCTTTATCTGTCTCTTGTTCCACCATTCTCTTCTTCTCTTGCTTTACTTTATTGTCATAAGACTTAGAGAATTCCTTTTCTGTCTTAATAGCACATGAGACAATATCTTCGAACAATGAGAAGGATTGTGATACTAAAGCTCGACGGATAAATGGTTTTAACCCATCAAATAAACGATCAATCTTACTTCTTGGGTTACGTATATAATCTGCAGCATACCTCACTAACCTTGTAAAGTTAGCCTCATACTTTGCAACATTCTCATCCTCCTTTTGTCTCAGACTCAGAAATTGCCTTTCCATATCTGCTCGATGGTCATGTGGAAAGTATTTTGATAAGAAAAATTCCTTAAACTCCCTCCATTCCATACTTGATACTTCTTCATATTCCTTTGTGTTTTGAATCAGCGACTACCATTGATCGGCATCTCCAGGGAGGCGGTAGACCGCCATGACAACCTTATCTCTTTCGCTACTCCCCAAGGCATGGAATATTTTTTCTATGGAGTTTATCCATTGCTCAGATACTAATGGATTTGTATCCCCATTAAATTTTGGTGGTTATTTCCTCATGAAGAGATCTAACATTGATCCTCCACGTTGCAGATCAGGGTGCTCCATACGAGTAAGGTTATTATTCATAACCTGAGTGAGTTGTCCCAGTATGGTAATAAGTTGATTAGCACCAGTTGTATCTACAGATCCATTATAATTATCTTGAGTATGAGGTAAATCCCTACATGGAGTGCGTGCATTGATACAGTTTCCATTCCTTCAACTAGGCTCCATTTCTTAATAATGGCATAAACTAGATCAGTTTATGAATAAAAATACATAATTCCGTACTTGTAAAACACTTAACATAAATTAAACAGTTTAGGGATATAATCCATATTAATAAAAATAATGGTTTTCTTTGAGGGAGTATATAATCATAAACCCTTCATAATGATTTGTAAAGAAAATGAGAATTATCCTAAGCATATCCTCCGGGAGTGTCGTAACCAAGAGTGCAGCAAGGCCCGTTGTCGTGCACCAGTTCCCGTTCGAGTCTAGCTCAAAGCGGTGTTTTCGAGTTTTACCCCTATGTACATCTGTGCCAGAGCCGCCTCTACCTGCTCGTATCCAGACAGGGATGTATTGCTCGGAAAACTCACAAAATCTCTATAATACCAAAATTCTAGGAAGTTCTTTTATACTAATACTCAAAGTCTATCTTTGGGATATGTTCTCTAATCAGAGCTTATCTAAATATCTCTTCCAAGGTTAGTACTAAATTGCCTCTGATACTAATTGTAACGCCCCGACCCCAGTTACCCAGAGTCGGTGCATTATTGCGTAACATTGGCATGATCACAAAAGATCATGTCTCGAAACACCGATTAGTTTAGTATCCTTGGAAACACTAGATATAATCATAAATGTTACATTACATTGTAATGTGAAAAACTACAATAACATAGTGTCTATTTTCCACACTCATATCCCCTTCAGACTATCCATGCAGGTCATTCCTAAAATACTTCTTCACTTCCTGGAAAAATTAAAACATTGAAAGGGGTGAGCTCAGATGCTCAGTAAGGATAACAATATATCGGAAGCTTTCATAAATAAACATTAACATTTAATGCAATTTATAACTAAAACAAAAGCCTTTCTAAACTTTAAATTCAGCATAATATGGAAAAAATAAAATTAAATAATGACATTTACTTACTCACATGGATATTCTACTAGTCGAATAATCCCATGAAATATCAATAACCACTTTCATAATGATGTAATGCATAATGCCATACTATCATAACCACGTAGCCAATGCCTCGTGCCAAGACCACAAATAAGATTTTGTCAAGGCCTCATGCCAAGACACTAGTTTGTCTCATGAGACCTACCGATGCATCGAGGAGCAATAACGGGATCCACCTGTCACTTATTAAGTCAAATGCATTCCTCATATGAATAGGTTTAAACATATCATATAACATAATCGTATCACATAAAACATGCATAATGGAAACATAACATTTCCACATTTCAATCACAAGATATCAATACAACACATTGATATAATAAAAACGCTTTCAAAACCATTTTCAATACCAAAATAGAAGAAAGTTAAAACTTTGTATTTATTTTTCATTAAAAAAAGTGATGGCTTGTAGAGGAAGCCGAAACTCAAATAATGGTCACGGCGGCGGAGAAGTCGCTGTCGCCGCATATGTACAGAAAGAAAAACATTCCCTTTTTGTCATTTAGTAAAACACTTCGTATAAAAAATGATTCCTTTTGAATAAAAGTAAAAGTCAAAGGGGTTTATACACTATATAAATGAAAGTTGTGTATAAACCCAAATATGCCTCAATGAAAGGAGATTGAGACGAAGTCCTTGCAAAGATCATTTTTAAAATAAAATAGTTCTATTATGTGTATTTACTATAAGTACACATAAAGAAAGTAAAAATATAAGATAGGACATAATGACATAATTTTAAAGTAGGAGATTAACCCAAAGAGTGGAAATTGGGTTAAGAAATTCCCTTACCTCGTGTCTGACTTGACTCGACCGCTCTTTAACCTCCTTAAAATTGGGTAACTCTTTTTGATTTGAGCCAAAGGATTCCTTGGGAAGATTTCTGCCCAAAGTGAGGCTTCTAAGAGTAAGAGAGGGATGTTGGGAGAGTATTTGGGCAGAGGTTGGACGAGACAAATGGCTTGGAAGGTGTGAGTAAGGTGGTAGTGGTGGGGGCCTTTTATAAGAGGAGAGAAGGGGCACTCTTGGAAAGATTGAAATGTTACTTTATTGTGAAATGATTTTTCAGATTCTAAAGGTCCAAAACATATATATTTCTAGGGTAATGTGATAAGGGTTATAAATCTACTCATACAATAGGTTTCAGACAAGTGTAAGTCTTAGATTTTACATTATCTTTTCATTTTATTTAAATCGTTAATTAATGAGGTAATCGCTGCATCATCGTGGTGTCATAAATAATTTTATTGATTTAATGTTTAAAAATTATAAAAAAATATCATGATGTAGGAAATATTTGTAGCTTTATAATGAATATTTATAGTCAAAAATATGACTTGTATAACCCCATTTAAAAATTGTTTTAGTTAAACAACTCATGTTTGTGACATTTTTATTTTAACATTAAATAAAAAGTTTTTAATGTCATTTTCCTACCAAAGTGGCTCCATGGGGTCCCCAAGTTGACCCATGGATTTTATTGGTCGGAAATGACTCGTCCAATAGGGTTAGAAAAATTTTAAAGGTATTTTCATATTTTTATAATATCATTTTGACCTTAAATTTCACTAATTACCTTTAATCGCGTTTAATTAAACTTAAAAGTTACTATTCACCAAAAAAATTATTTTAATCCCATTGTACCACATTTTACTTTATAATGACAACCATGTATGTCGGATTTTTGAAAATCAAATCACAGAAGTGGTAATGATTCATTTAAACAAAAAATCAGTTTTTAACTACCACTTAGTGGTTTCACTATTCATCAAAAATTGAAGTTTTTCAGAACAATGCCAAAATTTCACCCTAAGCTATAATTGATATTCCAAATTCAAAAATGATGTATATTTTACAAAATTCCAAAAATATAGGTTGCATTAATTAATTTTATAATTAATTCCCGCTGTCACAACAAATAGCGTGTTTTTAAGAAACAATATATATCAAAAGATTGACAATTGTTTATGTCCAATTTCAATGTGAAATTAATTATAATGACCACCATTGGATAAAATGGTAAAAATATTTTCTAATTAATCTTTAAAACCACTAAATAGTATAATTTATCACTATAAATTATTTTTATTAAAAAAGTTGTTTTAAGTATTTTTCACTATTCATAAAAAATTGGAAGTTCTCAGAAAATTACAAAAAATTCAACTTAGGGTAATTTTGATATTACGAATACAAAAATGAATTCAATTTTGAAATATAAAATTTATATAATTTCAAAAGGTGGGTATTACTATTCATAACTGCTACTTTTATTGGTCGCAGTGTGTTAGAACCTCGAACTTGCGTACTATGCAAGCTATTGCATTATTGAAAGAGAAGCGTATCGTGGAAGCTAGGGGTGTTAAAATTGGGGCACATTTTTAGAGTTGGTACCCCTTGGAACATCTATGCCAGAAGCATGTGAACTTGTTGAAACCCAACAAAAATGTACTTCTAGAAATACCCACATAATATCAACCTAACAACAATTATAGAATTTTCATCAATGCTTATCCTAAAATTTTTTCTTAGGTTTTAGTTCCCTAATCATTGTTTTCTAAATCCAGTTTCAAAAGTTTCTACTAAACTTGCTCTAATACCAACTGTAAAGACCCCATCCTTAGTTTCCTGGAGCTGATGCCTTAATTAATTACATTGGAATTTATAAAATACTCAAATCACAAAGTATTGATTAGTTTAAAAGTTTTGGAAGCCATATCACATATATGAACCTTAGATTATAATTTAAATATAAAATATAGCTTTTTAAATCCCTTTTTTAGTATATTATTCTCCTTGATTAACCCTGCATATGAGTCATAATACACATCTTGGAATCATGGGGAAAATAAAACAAAAGAAAGGTTTGTTCTAATATTCTCACAAATGGTATGGGTACAAAAGAAGATATTGTGAATAAAGAGTCAAAAATAATATGTTATGGTGAATAACTAAAATAGGTTCCATTTATACAAATCTTGGGTATAATATGGATACAATAAATAATACACTAAAAATATATTAATGAGATGGAAAACATAGTCATGAATATTCTAATATTATGAAAATCACATGGAATATCAATAACTAATCTAATAAGGATGGAATACATAATGTAGCACATCATAAAAACTTCATCAAGGCTTCATCCAAGACACCATATATAAATGGGTAATATATCAGCCAATACCAAAACTAGTTTATTCCTTGAGACCTAATGATGTGTTGAGGGGATATAGTGGGCCCCACCCATTACATACTATGTCCAATTCATTCCTCAAATTAATATGGTGAAACATAATAAAAAAACATATTAACATAGAAAAACTATCATTCGAAATGTGAATACATTAAAAATTAACCATGAATAATAAAAAAATTACACATCCATAGTCAAACTAATCATAAACCCTGAAATAAAATACGGTATATGGTATAATTATATATCAATGTTATTTATGCATAATATTCAACAAATTATTTTGACATAGATGAAAGTATTCTAACAAAATCTTCAAAATTTCTTCAGAGAAATACCGCTTTTGACTTTGAAACATTAATTTTAAAAGTCTCTTGGTTATAATAGAATGTTTTTTCACTGAAATTTGTCATATAAATAGGTAAAAGAAGCTTAAAAACATTAAATCATCATGAAATTGGTATAATAATCTCTTTCTATATAAGTGAAAAAATATATTTCCATATTTCATTCAAAATGATCATAAAGTATGTTGTTTAGAAAATGTTAAGAATAATCATTTAAAACCATTTTCAAAAACATCAAACATGGGTAAAAGGATATTATTTTTTTAGAATAATAATAAAAATATTTTGGTAAAAATTTATAATAAAAATTGATGTGGATGATAAATGGTCCTCAGTATATACTTATATATATACAATCCAGAATAATATTGAGATTGTGAAACAATCCTTACAATGTAAGATACATTAGTTGGATGTTCCTTAACCTCCTATATAATGTTGTAAAAGATTTTATTAATATATACCCAAACCATATCCATATTTATGATATCATATAATATCCTATTACATTATCTTATCAACCATTTTTTTATAATATTTCGTTTTTACCCTTGTTTCGAGTGTTAATTTCTTCATTTTTCTTTACATGTTTTATTATGTATGTAAACTTTATAATGAATATATTATATTTATTTCATATCAAATAATATATTATGTTCATAGATATTATATTTATTCATTATAAATTTTTTTATAACTATTCTTGAATGTTTAACTTGGAATTCAAATCACATAGCGTCATGGAGAGGGTAGGTTATATGTATGCACTAACAATGAAATCATTCCCTTAATAGTGAAAGGGTAAGAAATTGGATTGTTTATTAATTATAAATAATAATTATCAGGTCATTTTTATTATTTATAGAATTTATATACATCATTATACCAATCCAAATAATGTAGAGATGAAAATATATTACACCACAATGTGGACATGGGAGGCCGTACGTACACACACGTGGTGATTTTATTCTCCATATGATTATTAAAAGGTGTAATATGGTTGTTCCATAATCATAATAACATCACATAATATATCTCATGTTTTATTTATTACCTTATAATTTAAACAACACATTAAAAGTTGGTATAAGAATAAATAAACTAGGATGTGTTAGTAAAGATGATTACCTCTTCTTTGGTGGCCTTTTTTTAGATACACTGTTAAGAGATCTAGAGTTGGTCTTTTTGTAAGAACATAACCTCGAAAACAAGTATAACAATGTTTGTTGGAAAATTATGTAGGGTTTTTTCTATCTAGAAAGCTCAATGTGGTAGGAGTAAGTGAGGGAGAGGTTCTCTTTTATAGGAGGGGGAAAAATATGGAAATCCTTTAAAATATTAAAATAAAATAAAATAATTTTCTATTAAAAATGGATCCAAAGTGAGATATTTCATATATAATATGGGTATATTTCTAAATCCTCAAAATCTATTATTTATAGACATGGTTATGTCACATTATTAACCTTATATTTTGTTTTTAACCTTTAGTTAAACCCTTTAACTCTTACCATGACACTTGTCTTTTTCTATTTAAGTGTTAATATTATTATAATAATATTCCATAAGAAACCCAAAAGGATAATTTATGAAAAATCTGTCCTTATTATTTTTTAATTGTCTGGTTTTTATATAATTTATGAATTATATATGATTTCATAAAATATTAATTATTTTAAAGTATTATTAATGTCAATTCTGTCACTATTCATTTCATGAATCTTTATAAAATATCAATACATAAAATAACATCAAAAAAAACCTTTTATAAATTTAAAATATGTATAGGTTATCTATAAAATTATTGTATGAAATTATTTAGCTCAAAATATATTTATTTTAATATTTTCAACACTGTTTTTTTGATATTTCCAGTGATGAAATAATTAATGTATTGTCATTGTATAAGATGTTAATGAAATTATTTATTTTTAAAAAATTAAAATAAAAGTATCAAGATTAATATAAACATTTTTTATATTATATGAATATTTTTAGTCTAATTTGTAACCCGTATAACCTTATATTAAAATTGATATATTAATTAAAAATATGAGTATCACATATTTAAATTCACTTTAAATGAAATAAAATAAATGTCATAATCTCATCCAAGTGGCTTAAAATGTATATAATATTAGAAAAATGATTATTTTTGTCAAAAAAACTTATCCAATGATATTTGGATAAGTTTTTGCGTATTTTTATAGTCTTTATGATATTATTTTTACCTATAATTACCTCATTTACCCATAACCATGATAATTAAAATATTACTAAATTTATTATTCATTTGACCAAAAAAATGTATATAAATTTTTTTGATTAAATGATTCCATATATGGAGTCTATTTTTCCAAATACAAAACATATAATTTCACGTAATTAATGTAAAATTAATCACGTTGATGAAATGAGAAGACATGTTATTATAGGGAAAATGTACAAAAGATTGTAATGTTTTTATATTCATATTAAATGTCAAACTAATTCCAGTGACCTAAATTTGATTAAGAGATATAAAATTACCTTAATTATAATTTAAAAGAAACTAATAATATAATTTTACATAATAAATAATTTAGACGAAAAACCTGTTTTCAATTAAAATGAAATATTTTACCAGTATTAAAAAAATATGAAACTTATCAGAAAACAAGTCAATGAAAGTACATTGTTATATTTTCTTTTAAAATAATAAGATTATTTTTCTAGTATAATATTCTAAAGTGTTAAAAATTTGATTTAAAATTGGTTCGGTTATAAAAGGTGGAAAACTGTATTTCTTTAAAAAAAATATAATCTTTTATGCTTAAAATTGTTTTTATTCTTATCATAAGCCTATCAAAATTACTGGATGAATTTTTGTTTTTTGATATTTAACATATATGCTCAATTAATATCTTTCACCAATAGTGATTAATTTAACATATAATGATAAAATTTCATTACGGGCATAAAATTGTTTTTTAATAAAAAGACGTCCCTTTTATTAAATTGGTTTTTATTTTATTTTAGAATTTATTGGTAATCAATTAATTCATTTTATAAAAATTTCTGTTATATATTTTCATAATTTAGTTAATCCTATTCCCAATGGCCATCTTAAGGGATCATGTTAAAATAATAATATTTAATTATATCATGATTCATTTAAGCCCGTTCTTGCATGCAATGTAAGCGATAAAAAAATTAAATTTATTTAAAAAGAGATGTATCATAAAATCTGGTGTGGTTGCTTCTCTTGGACAATCACCAAAATAATATGGAATCCTTAAATGTTCCCAGTCATACCTAGAACCTCGATTAGAAGAAATGGCTACCAATGGAAAAAATAATAAGAAAAATTTGAAAATGAATTAATTTTGAATAGTAATCAATTAATTTAAAAACCAAAAAATTATATAAATTTAAAAACCGAATAATTATATTTATTTTAAATGAGATAAAATTATAATACAAAATATCAACTAAATATAAAAGCTCATAATTTTCCTTCTGGAATCGTGACAAGTATGAAAGAATGTTCAGATGAAATGAACTGATTTTTTAATGAGAGTAAACTTCAGTGATGAAGAATAACTTGTCATAAAATAAATTTATGCTTAATAATAACCATTTGTATTTAACACAATCATTCTATAAATTTGATTAAAGTTAATTTTTTTCAAACAAGAAGAACTTGTTCCATCCGTCTAGTGGGTACCTCCCAATACTTTCTAGCATCCCTTTAACTTAAACCAAATATGAATACACCAGTAATTTTCATTCTAGAATAAAAAATATGCTTCATTTGAGTATTTTTTTCAAATATGTGGTGGGAAACAAGAATTATTTCATTCTAGGATCATGAAAATATAATGTTAAATTCATTCAATAAAACATGATTCAGCCATGTCAATATTGCGTTAGAAATAGAAAAAGGTTATTGAATATATTGTTAAAGGTGTATACCTATAAATGGATTGTAAATGCTTGAATTGAATACGATGCTATGAAAACTCTATCGAATACCACCTAATCTTTTAAAAACTACATTGATAAGAGAGAGAACTTTACTAACGTATTTTTTTAATCCCATTTTTACATTATAATGTGTTCATTGTAGGATTTTTCAACTCAGATAAGATAGTTGGAAGGTGCCTCTGAGATCTAATAAGATCATAAAAATGTGACGGAGAGTCAAAAAGATCATTTCTATAATAGAGACCAGACAATAGAAGAGTTATTTAGGATTAGGAATGGGGGATTGAGGAATGGGGATTTGGTTGAGTGTTGTAGACACCAATAATATGATAGGTAATGATTGTTATATAACGGGAGTGGGAGAACAACAAATGTTATTTGATTTCATATAATGATAGTAAAGAGGAAAGGTAATAAAATTATGATTAAAATAATAATAAATATATTTATTCACATATATTTTTATTATTATAATAAATATAAATGCAACTAAAATAATGATACATTCAATTTCATTTTTATTTATAATATATTTTCAAATGAATCCCATGCCTCAAAATGAGGTAGGAGGATTAATTTATAGTTGAGGAAAGTATGGGAAAAGATAATCCACACAAATTTGGGATACAAAAATTAAAAATATCTAATATTCTAGTACTCTTAATACTCCCCCTGATGCTAAGACAAATAAATTTTTCATGCCTATCTTATTACAAAAAAAATGGACATGTTGTTTAGGTAGACCTTTTGTGAGAACATCTGTATGTTGAGCAAAGGTGTGGACTTGGATTAATATGATCTTATTCTACTCAAATTTTTCTCAAAAGAAATGAAAATCAACTTCAATATGTTTTTTCCTCTCATGAATGATTGTATTTGAGGAAATCATGATAATAGATTTAATTTAAATCTAGATATGTACCAATATCACTAAATTATACACAATTTCATGAATAATTTTATGGTCCCAAATAATCTATGTAGTCACATATATCAGGAAAAATTCTCTGACTCTACATTTGATAAAGATATAACTGTCTTCTTCATGATTTACCATGAGGTCAAATTTTCACAAAAACAATACTGCAAAAAAAAGACATATATCTCATATAATGGAGACATCCAACATTATCTACATCAAACAAATGCCTCAATATCTATATTCCCATTATCAGAATGTAGAATATCTCAACTCTGTTTTTTTTACATATCTAGTAATGTGAAGAAAAACCTCCCACTTAGTTTTTGTTGCATATTCTATAATCAAGATCATTTTGTAACTACACAATAAATATTAGGTCAAGTCATATTCAAGTAGTTGGGCATCCCAACATATGGTCCATATCTCTATGGTGATGTAAACATCTTAATGTCAGTATGAATTAACATTTCTAAAGGTTCAAGGGGTGAGTCAACTAAGTCATCTTGAGTTATTCTAGTCTCCTGCATTATATCAAGAACATACTTTCTCTAAGATAAAAACATTATTTCATTAGATCTGGATTCCTCATTTATCATGAAATATCTTAGTAGACCCAACTTTTTATATGAAAATATTGACGATGAAATTTCTAGATTCATCCAAATACATCATTATCACTATCATAAATATCTATTTCATCCATATATACTACCAAAATAATTCTTTCTACTACATATTGATGATAGAAAATAGGGTAATCCTTTATTATTTGTCACATGCCAAATATAATCATAACGATTCAAAAATGGTAGTACCAAACACCCAATTACTATTTGAGTCTACATATTGATCATCGAGGGTGAAAATCCTTAGAATACTTCCCATCATCAAAAAACTGAGTTGCTTTTTAATATAAACTGCGTCATTATGAAAAACATGAAGAAAATCGTTTTTGAGGTCCAACCTATTGAGAGGCCATTGAGATGAGGCAACAAAAGAGATATTTAGGAAAAATGAGGAAATATTTTCCATTAAAGATAAGGTGCCATGATAATCAACTAAATATTATTATGCATACCCTTTCTAAACAAAGATATCCTTGAGGAGATCAATAGATAAATCAAAATTAATGTGAACGGTATAGATTCATTTGAACCCAACCACCAACTCACCCAAAGGAGGAAGGAAAAGATCCCATGTTTGGTTTTCATCTGGATCCTGATGTTATTTTGGCATGTCATATAACTAGATGGGATGATATATTGGACCCTGAAACATTGTGGAGTCTAGGGAGCATACCATTTCCCTATAACTTTTGGGCTAGACACAAAAAATCCATCACAATTCTGACAGAAGCATGATCATTTTCAATGCGCAAAAGGCAAACTGGGGGATGGAGTATCAGGAGTAGCTAAGTCATCATGGGTGGAAGAAACATTAGCTATCAATGTGTAATATGGGATAGTTTGGAAGGTATATAAATGGTCCAATATTGATCCAATGACATGACTAAGAAGAGAGATGTGGGGGTGGTGTATCGAAATAATATGGTTAAATAAATTCAGAATTAGGAATATTAGATAGTGGTTATAACTCTGGAACAAAAATAAATAATGAATCAAAAATTCAAACATCAATTGAGAAAACATAAGGATGAAAATATGGAGAGAAGAATTTATAGGCATATTTGGTGTTTGAATAACCATTAAAGATTCATTTTAGACAACACCCTTAAAACATGGTAATCAAAGAGTGAATATCTCAAACATAACACACACAAGAAAAAATGAATGGGGGCAGGGAATGAAGGGATGTTGTAGGAAATAAATAATTAAAATTTGTATCCCCATGAATAATAGATAAGGGATGTCTATTGATAAGACAGGTATCTTAGAGAATAGAATCGACCAAAAAATTGTAACTTTCTAATGAAATAAAAGTGCATGATAAACTTCAAACATGTGGTTGTTCTTTAATTCAGAAACACCAATTTGATGAGGTGTTTTATGAAAGTATTTCTGATGGATAATTTCATTTTAAACAATAAAATACAAGAAAATTTGAGAAAAATATTCATGGAAACTTTTAGAACATAACTATTGAAGTTTAAAGGAAAATTGGGCGGTCATTTCTTGATAATATGAGAAAAACCCCAATAAATATTTAATAATATTTTTTTAGAAAATTCCATCAATCCATCTGTGAAAACTCATGTAATAATGTAACATAGTTTCTATAATCCAATTTAGATGGACTTGGACTAGGCTCACATATATTTTAATTAACCAATTGAAATGGATTCGATGCATGGGGAATTGTGTTGGAAACATAGGTGACTTGGTGATGCTTTACATAGTGACATGATTCAAATTTAAAATGAAGAAGAGGACCCAAGTCCATGTTTTTTTTTTGAAAAAAGGGTAAAGGTGGATGACCAAGGTGGTAGAGAAGACATGGGGTATGATCGGAGGTGTCCATACATATGAGAGTTGGGGATGAGGCAAGCACATACACACCACCCTGAAGATGTCCCCTAATTAGCACACATGTCATAAAATGATCATTATATATAACCAAAGTGTGTGAAAATATGTATTACATTATAAGTCACCTAAAATTTTATGAATAGATATAAACATAAAGAGATAACTTGGAACAAATGGAACAACAGATAGTGTTAAGACACATATAATCATACACTCTCTTTACCAGCAATCTTCATTGTCTAAAAATTAGCTACAAAAACATTACCTCAAATCAAGGTCAATCTATGGGAATTAATACTACCTACATCCAAAATCATGTTCTCTAAGGGAATAGAGTCAAGAACAGATGAGGTGGATAGTTGGTATAGACACACAAATAGAGTATCACCATGGAAAATATTGGTGCTTGATAAGGCTCTTGATTGTGTACTAAAAATGAACATCGACAAGGTGTTGAATGTACATAGTTGGTAGAGAATATGTGATGATATTTCACATCTAGAACATCCACTTATTAAATAGGTTATAAAATAAATATACACATGGGTAGTGGTGGGGTACAACTGTGAATTTTGGTGAATTGAGTATCGAAACTGTTATAGGTGACAAAAAATAGGCAATTGTGGTGGAGATCCATTAGACTACATGTCTTTATATAGGCATGTGAATCAAGCAGAAACATTACCTAGCAGGGTTGACAAATGGGGGCATAATTCTGGATACCATCACATGGGAGGTGTGAATACAAATATGGGACAATGCACTGGGGTTCCTGTGATGAGGGTGATAAGGAGGGAATGGTTAAAACCCCTCGAGTTTAATTTTAAAATGAACCTTTTACCTCACAAAGAGGTGGGACACTTTTTTTATAGATAAGAAATAGATTACAATAGATAACCCAAACTAATGTGGAATAAGAAAATTAAAAATGTCTTATATTCTAATACACTTAACAATATATTTTTAATTTTAACAATTTCAACATCAATTAAGACTAAGTATTGTAAACATTAATGCACATTTAGATTTGTATCCTCCTGGTATGGGAGATATAGAATTCACTATAGTATTCTTAAGTGTCATCAGTTAAGTGGGGATATAGTAATTGAGTTTGGGGGAATATCTATGACTCGTTATGGAAGATCCTAGGTATTCCATTTATCATCATATCACTATTTAGGTTAGCTTATGGAGACTCATTGGGTGACATTTAATTTTTTGTTTTATGATGGTATGACACTACCTGCATATTTTTTGGTATTGTGATATTCACTGATTATGTTTTTCTATTTATTTTTTATTACATATTCATCATCTAGTGATTTTATTGTGATCAAAGAGTGTACATGAGGATATATAGTTCATCGCCTCGATTTCATGATTTTCTCAGTGCAGCATTTTACAATATGGGACCATCTATTTTTTAATATTTTATTTCGATAATTGTAAATATTTGTAGAAAATAGAAATAGTTATTAAATATTGATAAGGAAACATGTGTCTAAACATCACATTGTGAGGGGACATTCATCTTACCAAAGTGCATGGGATGATATTTATATTCCACAGATTGTTGTTAGGTTGATTTTTATGGGATGTAATTATCATGAGTTAAGAATTTTTTACTAACTCTTTATGAGGTAAACATGATTGTGCATTCATACATCATAATTGCAACATAAAACCATGAAAATTTCATTCTAGGAAGTGAACATGATTTTATTTAAATTGATATGGGAAAATATATCAAGATAAATAAACAAATCACTAAAAATTTAAATAAATGATTTCTAAAATAATTATTAGTGGTATTTAATTAACTAAAACTAGTGAGTAAAAGGTATTGGCTTAAATAATCTGATGTCGTGAATGTTACATGTATATTCATGGGGTTTAGACCGGGGATTTATTTAAATATGATGTCTTGGGAAGTTAATGAATGGAAATTTATAAATAAATGATTTAAAATAGAAAGGATTGGCGTGGGGTTTGTGTATGGAACCCTGTGATATTATGAGCCATGATTGATATACATTATTAATGATTTTTATTTTTATATTAAATAATATGTCACCTAATAGGCTTATTGAGGGTCTTCACTAGAGTAAATCTTTGTTGGTATTATACACTGAGGAACATTAGGAGGGTGAAGTAGAGAATGATCTGCTAGTAGATGTTCCTAGTACTCTGATAAATATCCAGCTTACAGCAAGTAAGTCGTGGGTGATTTAAGTAGTGGATTTGGGTATTTCTATGTGTTCCATGTAAGAGAACAACTGATTTAGACCATGATTTCAAGGTGCTACATCCATCGACCTTCCACTATGATATGGGACCACATGGTTCAAAAGAATAGATTGAGGGGATATATAGGATCACTGAGCCGACTGATACTCTAAAATACTGGAATGTGAATCTTGCAGAATTTATGTTTAGGGAACTAGAAAAATGATGGATGACATAGTGTAGTCTAAAATGAAAAAAGGTGTTTCATGGGATGAATTTCTAACTCTATTTTATTATCAGTTTTTTTCAGACGCTTTGAAGATGAATAAAGCTCAAGAGTTTATGGTTCATAAAAAAAAGTGATGGTGGTTATAATATTTTAGTTAAGGATTATTTTCCTCCTCATGTTTGAAACAACCGTTGGTAGATATGAGACAAAAAATTCTCATCATTTCAGGAGCGTCTTATGACCACCTCATTAAGTTTAGATAAGGCCAATGTTGTTAATTTCCGACCATGGCAGCTCCAAGATGTGGCATAATTTCAACAGTCCTCCATGAAGACATACATCATGTTATGGAATTGTGTGGGGTATTTTGATGGCCCATAGATGGAATATTCTATATGGTTCGATGGAAATATAAGGATGAAATGGAATCAAGCTATGATTTTTCAATAGAAATAAAAAATTCAGGTTCATTCAGAGATTTTTGCGGTTGATTAAAAAGAGAACATGATCAAAGACTGTTTTCTCTCCCTTATCTCCCTCATGATTTTTCCTGCATATTCAAGCTAACTATTCCTAATAATATAATTTTGGAGGTCCTATATATATAATGTTTACTAACCTGAAAATATCAAAGTTTGATTCAAGATTCATTAAATGTGTCTTCTTGGTATATACTGATGGAGTGAATAGGTATTTTTTATGAGACCTCTATTTACATAGAATTATCATAAAACATATGTCATTTTTGAAGAAGATTTGTTGGAAATTGTTATTGATGGAGACATGTATAAAGAGAATATAGAAACTATAACATTCAAACTAGAAGAAAATCCAAGGAAGAACTAGTTTCCTCTTATGAATTATAAGATCATGATGAACAAGTACCGATTGAGTTTAGACTATGAGGGTGGACTAAGGAGTGAAGACAGCCTGTATAGAAGTCATACTATGCCATTGTGAGTAATAATACTATAACAACCCATTCCATTCACAACAAAATATTATGTCTATTTATGTGACTATTAAATACATAAAAATACTACCCTCACCAGAATCGTAAAGGATTAGAGTCATTATATGTTATGAATACAATATTCCAATTTTATGAATGATATTAAAAATCTCCAGAAACAATATTCTCACATTGTATTACACTTCAGCATATCCTAAATTAACATATATTTATCACCTAGAGAAGGAAACATGAGAATGAGTGAGCTCATGATTCTTAGTAAGTATAAAACTAGGATATTTCAATATATGATCATATAAAAACATAAGATAAGAATATGGTTGTGTGATCATTAAAATAACTTAATAATTTAATAACTAATAGTTCTTCTCAATATGAAGGTATTTCAAATATTTGATTGGGTAATAAGTCCATACATATTGTGTTTTACACATACTAGGTAGGGGGAGGTTTTGTTAACAATCAAGGGTAATATTTCACTTTTGGTTTTCTGTTTGTAACACATCAAAATATTTCACTTTTTCGAACGGGGAGATTTCTATTGGTAAAATTGCATTTTCTATTAGTAAAACTTTTTACCAATATATATGTCCCTGTCACTAAATTGTTGGTAAAAACTATATTTCTAAATGTTTTTGTGATAGATAAAATAATTCTATTGCAATTACAATTATACCAACAGATAATATTTATGTTGGTTAAAGTGTTGAGCAATAGGTTATGGTAACAAATTTATCTGTTTGTAATAATATTACTAACATATAATGTATATTTGTTT
Organism: Viscum album; assembly: GCA_963277665.1. Classification (NCBI taxonomy): domain Eukaryota; kingdom Viridiplantae; phylum Streptophyta; class Magnoliopsida; order Santalales; family Viscaceae; genus Viscum; species Viscum album. The sequence continues at coordinate 793,554,968 of OY728147.1, forward strand.
ATAAATTACATTTTAAAAATAATTATAAATTTTTATTACTAGTAAAGTTTCATATTATATTTATTATTTTATCATATATAATACATAAAATACGATTTTAACACATGTCCAAACTCAGAAAAAAATTATATTAATAATGAAATATTATATACAAAAAGTTGGATCCCCCAATCCCCCATCCCGTACTGAATCACCTAATAAGTTCCACCCCCCAGGAGACCCATCTATGCCATCTAGTCAGCTCCATGTCACGACCCAATCATGGGGGTCCTGTCCCACACCAGCAAGAACATCAAAGCTGCGGTTCATCTGGTTAGTCCCTATCGAAGAGATGAGAGTCGCCCCGAAAAAGAGGATGATGGTGTGTGTCAACCTTGACACCACTGGTTGGGAGTTGTGGCCACTCTCCTGATGAGTCCATGGCAGGACGAAACCAGTGAACCTCACATATGAAGAGCTGGACAGCTGAACCCCGCCCGCCTTGGAGGGGGCTGGGGTGCCGCACGGGTGAACTGATGTGCTGAGACGCTCAGCCCGTGACAAGTGGTATCAGAGGGTATGTGCCTCGTGGTGTTGCGGAATGCTGCCGGAGGGACCTTGGTGGTGGGAGCGGAGTCCCGGGGTGTCATGCGGAGATGACACGACGTAGAAGGTCGCGCTTGCGAGATGTCCGAGGCAGAGATGCCACTATGAAGGGTGGGTCTCGTGGAGGTGTTTTTCGACCCTGAGAAAGAGGGTGGACCATGGTGGTTTGCGACCCATAGAGTGGGTGGGCCATTGATGCCAACGACAAGGAAGAAGCGTCCCCTGAGGCCATGCTTGGTAACCGGTTAGTTGGAAGCAGTCGCGGACACACAGAAGGCCACGATCCTGCATGCACGAGGGCGTACATGGAATGGTGGTGGGAGAATTTCACGACCCAATCATGGGGGTCCTGTCCCACACCAGCAAGAACATCAAAGCTGTGGTTCATCTGGTTAGTCCCTATCTAAGAGATGAGAGTCGCCCCGAAAAAGAGGATGATGGTGCGTGTCAACCTTGACACCAATGGTTGGGAGTTGGGGCCACTCTTCTGATGAGTCCATGGCAGGACGAAACCAGTGAACCTCACATATGAAGAGCTGGATGGCTGAACCCCGCCCGCCTTGGAGGGGGCTGGGGTGCCGCACGGGCGAACTGCTTTGCTGAGACGCTCAGCCCGTGACAAGTGGTATCAGAGGGAATGTGCCTCGTGGTGTTGCGGAATGCTGCCAGATGGACCTTGGTGGTGGGAGCGGAGTCCCGGGGTGTCATGCGGAGATGACACGACGTAGAAGGTCGCGCCTGCGAGATGTCCGAGGCAGAGACGCCACTATGAAGGGTGGGTCTCGTGGAGGTGGTTTTCGACCCTGAGAAAGAGGGTGGACCACGGTGGTTTGCGACCCAGAGAGTGGGTGGGCCATTGATGCCAACAACAAGGAAGGAGCGTCCCCTGAGGCCATGCTTGGTAACCGGTTAGTTGGAAGCAGTCGCGGACACACAGAAGGCCACGATCCTGCATGCACGAGGGCGTGCATGGAATGGTGGTGGGAGAATGTCATGACCCAATCATGGGGGTCCTGTCCCACACCAGTAAGAACATCAAAGCTGTGGTTCATCTGGTTAGTCCCTATCGAAGAGATGAGAGTCGCCCCGACAAAGAGGGTGATGGTGCGTGTCAACCTTGACACCACTGGTTGGGAGTTGGGGACACTCTCCTGATGAGTCCATGGCAGGACGAAACCAGTGAACCTCACATATGAAGAGTTGGACGGTTGAACCTCGCCCGCCTTGGAGGGGGATGGGGTGCCGCACGGGCGAACTGCTGTGCTGAGACGCTCAGCCTGTGACAAGTGGTATCAAAGGGAATGTGCCTCGTGGTGTTGCGAAATGCTGCCGAATGGACCTTGGTGGTGGGAGAGGAGTCCCGGGGTGTCATGCGGAGATGACACGATGTAGAAGGTCGTGCTTGCGAGATGTCCGAGGCAGAGACGCCACTATGAAGGGTGGGTCTCGTGGAGGTGGTTTTCGACCCTGAGAAAGAGGGTGGACCACGGTGGTTTGCGACCCAGAGAGTGGGTGGGCCATTGATTCCAACGACAAGGAAGGAGCATCCCCTGAGGCCATGCTTGGTAACCGGTTAGTTGGAAGCAGTCGCGGACACACAGAAGGCCCTGATCCTGCATGCACGAGGGCGTGCATGGAATGGTGGTGGGAGAATGTCACGACCCAATCATGGGGGTCCTGTCCCACACCAGCAAGAACATCAAAGCTGTGGTTCATCTGGTTAATCCCTATCGAAGAGATGAGAGTCGCCCCGACAAAGAGGATGATGGTGCGTGTCAACCTCGACACCACTGGTTGGGAGTTGGGGCCACTCTCCTGATGAGTCCATGGCAGGACGAAACCAGTGAACCTCACATATGAAGAGCTGGACGGCTGAACCCCGCCCGCCTTGGAGGGGGCTGGGGTGCCGCACGGGCGAACTGCTGTGCTGAGATGCTCAGCCCGTGACATCCAGCTCCAGTGCCCCAACCATGAATGTGACTCATCCATGCCATCTAGTTAGCTCTAGTTCCAGTTCCCCAACCATGAAAGTGACTCATCCATGCCATCTTCCAAAATCAGTTGTCACTGCAATGATTCATATAGGAAATCTATTTCTCTAATGCTCCTAGTAAGGTTACCTTCAAACTTTACAACTACAGACATCAATATACCAATGGGATATCAGCATTCAATCAAAATCCAATTTCATTGAATTTAAATTTTAGTTTCTTTTGTGAAAGAAGACTTAAATTTTTGTATGTGTTACAATACCTAAAAGTGAAACTGACTTTACCAAGAGAGAAATAATCTTTACAATGTAAATTATTTTTTACAAGGATAAATCTGTTATAAAACTGGTGGAAGATAACAAAAATTGGTTGTACTTAAAATAATGAAATGGTAACCAAGATTAGTGCAGTGAACTAGATCTTGAAACATTACAATTCTGGGACACCATAACACTACGATAGAATCACTAAAACCCCCTAAAAATAACAACATACTAGAAATCTGGTATCTTTGTCTATATTTATCATCTATTAATTCAAATAGAGCCATGGTTTAATGATAATAGACATAAAGAGTAAAGGAAATATAAAAAATGATAACCTCAAATCATTTTTGCGTTTCTCACCCTTGGATTCAATCACACTTAGCTGTCATGCCAGAGATCCTAACATCATACAGATCCTCCTCCACACTCTTCAGATCAAACATCATTCTAGTCATTCACACTCAGCAGACAGAAGGGGGCCAAAATGGAAGAGATGTTCCAACATCATATTTCTAGTAAAATATTAGATATCCAAGAATCATCAATCTTTTGAGGAAGAATTCATTTTGAATATTTAGAATATGAAACGAATCATAAAGACCTATTAAAAAATCCAACACCCTTACTAGGTAATCATAGTCCTTGACTGTCACTCAGTTCACAACATTCCTTAGAAAATTTCTAGACATTAAATAGATTCTATTGAGGTTGACTTCTAAGTCCATGAAAAATTCTGACTCATTCAATTTTTTCCCTGAGGTGAATGTTTCTTCGTATTGGTACAGTGAAATGAGGCCACCCAACCCAAGTTGTTCTTAAGAATCAACGTGCATAAGAAGAGTCCAAGTTTCTAAATAGTGCATAAAATCAATGTGTGAGACAACTGTTTGCATCTCAGTTCTCCAATAAGCAAGATATCTAAAATATCGTTCAGGGCATCCAAAAATAATTTCAGTGATACGATCAATAAAAAAATATAAAATAAATGTGAATCCTTCAAACCATGATTAATTTAAATGGGAAAGTAAAAGAAGGAGAAATACCACAAGACGCTGAGAAGAATGGGTTCAATGGTGCATCCAAATGAAATCGTGACCCGGAAAAACAATCCCTCTACCTAGAGACCCTAAGCATTCAAAATTCCATATCCACCGTAGGATTTCCGACTGCAGTGATGATAAAACACCCACAAAAAATAGACCTAATGCAAAACATATTACTCTCCCTTTGTTATCCCGTGTCATCACATGGATTTAGAATCCAATACACTTGTTTCCACACTACACCACAAAAACAAACCCAATGTTAATGAACACTCTATATAATAGTCATACCTCTAGCTCCACCTGCCATTAAATAACGACTCTGAATCTTGTATTGGACACCCACCAAGAACACTACATCACACCACTAAAATCCATCCATGAAATCCAAATTACACATAAAAACTTAAAATGAACCATCAATTCTGAAATAGAACAAGAAAAGTATCCCAAAAAAACCTTTCACAAACCATAAAAACACACACATCAAATAGGTGCATAATTGATGAATTATCAAAGGGAATTTTCTCTATTATTCACATAAATCAGTAAATGAAAAGGGTGACCTTGAACAACCAATTTGTCTCCAAACTTCCAGCCTCACGAGTAAAGATCACATGGTATGTTATCAAACCTTCCATCTAGTGATGATGAGCGACCATGAAGAACACAAAAAATCAATGTGAACCAAAAAAACATGACGAACAATCTCCAATAAACTAGATGATACCAAAAAATAATAAATAAAATATTCAAACTAATCAAACATACTTAATTTGTTCAAGAAATCACTCAATGAAAAAGAAACAATGATAATATAAATGATTCGATAAATCTAAAAAATATAGAATATAAAAATTATTTATTAGGATCTTTTTCAAGTTCAGAAAATAAATAAGCAGTAAACCAATTCAATAACATATTCCATTCCATTCCATAAAAGATGAAAGATAACCAGTGAATACTATACTAAAATTATATTTTAGTTGTAGTATCAAATTACAGAAACATGAAAAGCCTTCTGCATGTACTACTTCTCACATAGTAGAATATTCAAATCAGCGGTATAATATTTTCCACACCTAAAAATTAATATATTTTTTATGACCAAATGGTTATATGAAATTAAAATCAGCAATTGAAGAAAAAAATAATTAAAACAAGAAAAACCAGAGAAAAAGGGATAAAAAGACTTACAGTACAAAAATCTAGAAATGTGTAACACTTCACTCGCCTAAATAACCAACAATTTCTCTTCTACAGCTATCCAATTTAGTGTTTGGAGTTCTTTGAAAAATCAGTTGTCGATGCCTTAGTGACACCAAAGATTACATCATACATTTATTCATATGTTTCTCTCACAAATCTGTTGTTATTGTCATGGCATGGAATACACAAGAAGTTCACCCACTCATACATGAAATCACCACAATTTCATGTCGTCTTCCTTGGGAATCTAGTTGAAACAACCCAAAATCATAAAATACAAGGTTACAAAATTATAATAATGGAAAATGAAAAAAGTCTCTTGTATAAAATTAGAATGAATATGGGTTCACCTGAGTAATACCATCCCTAACAATGGAAATGAATTCTAGATTTATGGGAACTCTTAAAGAGCTTCCATGATCTAGAGATTCACACCAAAAAAACATATAAAATTAAATTATTGGAACATTATTTAGATGAAATCCCAAATAAATACTTTTCTTAAATAATAAAAATTATCAAATCAAGAAACCATTTTTTTCAAACTCATACAGTTCATGGCCACAACGCCTTTTGTACGTGTTTAAAAGTTCATGCACCACAAAAAAAGAGAACCCTACAAAGGCTGTTATAATACAAGACTAAAAGACTCCAATTATCGACATCAACATAGTGCTTCACTCTCTCAACTATAAAATACACTCTAAAAACCCATAGCAGAGTCATATGTGGCCAATATTAGAAAATTCCTATCATATATGCCCATAATAAATTTTTCTATTTATCACTTGGATAATATAAAATTTAATGAGGTTTAATAAAGCTGATAAATAACAGAGAAACATCAAACTAAGAATATCCTACTCCACAACAATCAGTTGCATCATCAATAGGTTTTGAACATTGCTTATCCAATCACGAACACACCAGGTGTGAATCAAGAAATAAGGTGTACCTTGACAATATCCAATCATAAAAGGCTATAGCTAACATAATATTCACTAATATGATATATAGTAATTTTTCAAGCCTACAATGAATGATATAAAGGAAGAAATTATAGTTCTTTACCAGATTATGATTCATTTTAATTTGAATGATTATGTTGTAATTCTTGGACAAGGTAAGAGTTGCATTGGTACAAATTTACTATCCAATTCAAGGTTCTCATATCGAATTTAGCACTCGATGATGTGACAATATTTGGCATGGACCTTCGTCAATATTTTTATGAGCTTAACATTATGTATATAAAGGTTGAATAAGTCTTTGACTACTAATTATAGGATTTAAAGGTTCTTAAATGTGTAATGTTCAACAAAGGATTTTTTACCCAAGAAAAAAATGAGAAAAAGAGTTGTGAACCCCTGCATCATTCTTCTTGATTTTCCATTGGAGTACAAGATGTTGGATAACTAAACAAATTTAGATTTGGTGAGAGAAGATGCTTTGGGAGTATGAAAAATGAAATGTACATTGAGAATCGTGACATATAGATCCAAATTTCGAACCAAATTTTGCTATAACTAAGAGAGGGATGAGTGATTTGGAATGCCATTACTTAATAAAATCTGAATTCAATGTCTTTATATGATTAATAAAATAAGACAAAAAGGTAATGAAAGCTTTTGGAAATGTGTTTTCTAACTAGACCAATGAATATGAATCCTATGTGGGAACAAAAGATGGGATTTTTTAGTTCATATAGATCATTGACCAGTTTTTATATATTATAATGGAGCGTTCAGAGGCAAAATCTTGCACCATTATAAAAATGGGTTCTATAATAGATCTTCTAAATAATGTGCAATGAAATTTTCAGGTTCTTATACCTTAGGAAGAAACCTTCTCAAGAATCCAAAGTTCATTCCTAATGGTAGTGCTACTGGGATTTCCTTGTATTCCACTTTGATGTAGAAGAGATCTTCTAATAAAGTCATTGAGAATTGGCCTTACCAATCTTCTGTTATTTCTTTCGAAGCATTACCCAGAACCATAGAACACAAAAGTGGAGTTAATGTGATTTGGACTCTGACCACCCTATATGTAAATAATGTGAAAACTGAAAATGCATGGATTGTAAAAGACAGGCGTACGAGTGTCATTGCTGACATGAAGGAACACAAGATATGGGATGCTTATAACCTGAAGGATAAACATATATGGGATACTTTCAAGGTAAAGTTTGTTAAAAAAGATGGAAAATAATGATTACTTTCAAGACATGAATAATTCAGTTCTTACCAGGTGAGTGTAGTGAATAATAACCTTAATGTTTCTAATTCTAGAAAACCATAACACTAAGAGTAATCAAAAAACACTATGAATAGCATAATATAAGACTTCTCATGACATCCTTTCATTATGTCATCAAAAGGAAATCAAACTAACTCGCCTCTAGCATATACATCACTTCAATGACCACTCTGATGAACTATGAATACAACCCCTAAATCCTAAAAGAACACTCACAATTGAGATAATAATATCCAAAAAAAACTAAATAAAATAAAATTAAACTAGAAAACAAATGTGTACCCGTCCTAACCTATTAATCAAAAGGAAATAGAGAAAAGGAACATTAAATCAATCCAAGGATCGATCTGAGATGTTGGGGAAGAAAACCTAAAAATAAAACACCAATAGAATCCTAAATAACTTTGAAATTACCATACAATATCAAACCTACACCACATCACCACTAGTTGCATATTTTTATATTTTCAAACAATAACTTTATGGTGAGAGAAACAAAAAATTCAAAACATCCAATACAAAATTCAAACAAAGGAACCTGTCAACTAATTTCAAGAAATAAAAAGATTCAAATTTCAAAAGTTGCTCAAATTAAAGAAAATAATATGTCAAAGCCTTGGACGACAAATCGCTTATAGCCGCTCACCCTAACTATCTCATTCCCAAGGCTGTATCACTGTATCATCATTTTCAAACATCCACCATAGAACTGAAACAGAGTCACTAGAATCCATCATCACCATAGTTGTACCACCACCATCACCACAATTTCTAAACCACCATATAGAAAGAACCACCAAACCACCACCACCCTCACCAGGAAAGAGAACAACACATTTAACAAGTATGCGGGAAGCATCACTATCATTACTAAGTGTCACCGAACAAAACCAGCAACCAGATGATTCAAAATTGAACCAAAATAAAAAAATAAACCATGGAACATTGGGCATACAACCAAAAACCTGAAGCCATGATGAGTGAAAATCGATTCCATATAACAGAAACGAACAAAACAAAGAACCCACTTGTGGAATGGGGAATGTGAACCAAAGAGGGAAAAGTCACAGCAACCGAGGCCCATAAACGAGTAACAAAATGTCGCAATTCCAATCTAAATGACCAAAGAATCTAAAGATAGAGATGAACCCCCACCAAGATGAAAACATGGGGATGAGCATGAGAAAGGAGAATCACACCAGAGAGAAACCACTCACGACGTGGGTGATGAAAAGTTGGATGGAGTGACGCCATTGTGAAGGAACCCTAGCGTGAGGAAAATCGGGAGACCTAGGGAGTGGGGAGCCATACCTTCACAACATCACATTCAATAAGAAGAACTCATCATCAAAAGAGGGAGAAGAGAGAACCGAGCAAGAAGTATAAATCTATGGGAGAGTGATCCTTTCCTGGGGAGAATGACGATGAACCCGGTTTGTGAGTGCGGGAAGATCACAGATGTGAAGGCGGTGGGAGATAAAGAGAATAGAGGCGCATGGAATAAATGAGGATTGGGGGATGTCAGGACATTGGGAGGCAAGGGCAATGTGAGGAGAGGGCAAGACAAGATGTGAGGTAGGGAGTCGGGAGGCAAGGCAGGGCAGCAGGACAGGTGCGTGGGCGGCAATTGCAATAAGTAATAGTTGATTAGGGTAATGTTTTTTTAATAAAAAATATTTAAAATTTTATTAAATAAATAATATTGAAAAATATAAAAATAGTTAATGTTTAGATAAAATTGAAAAAAACCAATATGGAAAAATATAAAAACATATAATATTTCAATAAAGTAGAAAAATTAAATCAATCATGATATGTTTTTAAAAAAACACTAGGAAAAAATTACTATTTTTATAAAAATAATATATATATATATATATTAAGATTCTCTTAATTGGTTATTGATAAAAAAAATTGGTTATTTTATAGTTTATTGTAACCTTTTTTATTGATAGAGAAATTTTTTTTGTTAATATTCATTATTAATAACAGATTCATGTGTTGGTAAAAAAATGTTGGTTTTAGTATGATAAAGAAATAGATTCAACTGTTGGTAAATGATATGTTGGTATTGAAAAACCAATGCTAACAAATATTTCTGCTGGGAAAAATATGTGTTGGAATTAAATGTTAATACCAATTAAACTTAATATCTGTTGGAAATACTCACTTTTACCAATAGACATATTATCTTTCAAAAGGTTTCTGTTGGTATAAGCCATTTTATTTAGGAGTGTAAGTTGGTTTTTCTTTGGTAGTTAGTTTTTCTCAAGTGGGATATTAATTGGAGATGATGGAAATTTGTGAGGGTCTTTTTTTAGAATGTATTAGGTAGGATTAAGACTATTTCTATAGAGAGTTAAGTCTTCTAGGAGATTATCATGAAGGTCAATGTAATTCTTCCATGGTAGCATAATTGAACGAGTAAGTTCTTTTTTTCTAGAATCATTATTTGGTATCTCTCTTTTATAACTCTTAATATAATATAGTGTCTACCATTTTAGTTCTTTAATTGATAATATTTTTTAGAGAGAGTTAGATATAGGTTCTTAAGAAAAAAATGATTTGAACTAATCAATGCAACTGTATGCCCATGTGTATGGAGAGTCGGATAATAATTGTCAAAATAATGGTCACCATTGTGATGTATTCTATATCATACATGGAGACTTCTTTTTGGAGATATAATCCAAATTATGGGAGCTCTTAATAGTTAAGTAATGACTTGAGATTATGAAAGAATAATTTGTGGTTAATAATGAAAAAAGGGGAAGTCAAACGATGAAGGAGAATGTGATACTCAGATGCAATAAGGAAAGGGGAGGATATAGAGTGGTCTGAGAAAAGGATTTATTATAAAATTTAATGAATAAGATAGTTTCATGAGGTCTTAAGGAAGGCATAAATTCTAGTATTCTTGATATAGGATCAAATATCATGCATCAAACGAGTTTAGAATTACTTCTTGATTCACCAAACACTATAAGAGTTTAAGGTTTCAATGTTTCAATTATATATAGAAGGAGTAGCTCAGTATTGGACTATCTATTTTGAATTTGATGCATCTAAAAGAGGATATCAATTTCCAATATGGAAAGATAGTGGAAGAAGATCTACTGATCTATTTGAATGGGGTTCAGTGGGTATGAAAAGTGGAGGAATATATTGATGACTTTATGATGATAGCCTTGTAGATTTTGAAATTAACATAAAGGTGGTACATGACTCTATTCCTAGGTTGATTGATACCTAAAATTGAAAGTTTCATGATTACTCTTTTACCTATCAATAAGACATGACTTCTCATTTTGTGCATATGGGATGAGATTAATTTTTAGTTATTGGAATCATAAGGTCGTCAGGGCCACACATCATGTTGATTAGTTCTGGAGAATCTAAGTCTGGATGGCTTTCAAGTGAAATGAAATTTGTACCAATAATAGATTTTTGGGAGAGGGATAATAGAGTAAACTATGAACCTTGGTGGAGAGGAATATTTAATTTTTGAATAGATGAATTTTAAGAGAGGAATGCCAAGGGGATTTTTATACACGCAGAAAAAAGCTTAATCATGGGCACTGATGTCTAGAAAAGGGTTTAAAATTGAGGGTTTGGGAATTTTTGGAGCCATATGAAGAGGGAGAGAAATAATCTGATGAAATAATGGAGAAATATGGAATAGTAGGTGATATGATGGAAATGGATTTACTTGGAACAACATAAAGTTATTTTAAAGGAAATAAAGATGGGAATACTAAGTATATGTTGGTTGAAGGAAATATAAGAGGGCTACAATTTATGATTTTGGTGGATATAGGATCTAGTCAAAATTGTATATCAGTATTGATAAAAAATATCTAGAAATATGAATTTTTGAGACTATTCCAGTTTTTATCATAATGGGAGATGGACATCATGTGGATTATAATGGTTTCTGTAGGTCCTTGAAATTATATTTGCGAGAACTTGAATTTCAAATTGAGGATTATGGTTTTTATAACTGAAGACTATAACTAGTAATAAGAATATAATGGTAGGAAAATTTGGGGTATGTTACCATGATTTTGAAGAACATGACCATAATTTTTTTTGTAAAGGGTGGAATATTTTGATTCATGGGTCCGGTCAAGAACATGGTCTACTTAGAATTTTTCTATAATACTTTTGGATAGGGACATGTGTGGTACATGGTTTGCAATGGATTTGAGTTAGATGTATGGGATTAGAATATATATAATGGAGTAATTATCAATAGTTTCAACTACAAGTGATGTTTCTCTAGTGCATACCAATCTTTGAGATATCCACTAGATTAACACCCAAGATGGAAACTGGTCATGTCATCATATTAAAATCAGGGGTAGATCCACTAACTATATGAATTTAAAAATGCACATTTTATATGAATAATGAGGTATAAATTCATGTTTTAGAGTTATTAGCATAGGGGTATGTCCAAAATAGTACTAGTTGATATTTAGGTCCTATAATTTTGTTCAAGAAGTATGATGGTGGTAGGAGGATGTGTGTATATTATCGTTCATTGACTGAGTTGACAATACCAAATAGGTTTCCTATTCTAATGATAGAATATTTTTTGGATGAACAATATGTGGAATTTTTTTAATGATATGGATTCGATCAATGGTTTTCATAAATTGAAAATGAATGATAATGATATAGAGAAAATAGCCTTCTGAAATCATGAGGTGCCTTACAAATACATAGTAATATTGTTCAGATTAATGAATCCCCGGTCAAATTTTTTGAGTTATAATGACTGCTATTTTCAAACATTGATGCACAGGGGGTGTTTCTGTTCTTTGATGATATATTGATTTTTAGTGAAATCTAGGAAGATCATTTTGGAAAACTATGTTCATTAATAAAGTGTATGAAGTAGAGTGCACTGATTTCTAATGAAAATAAGTATTCATTTGGGAATAAATCATTATAATACGTGGTTCATATTATTTCAGAATATAGAGTTTCCATAGATCCAATGGACCATGAGGCTATTAAGATATTGAGAGTATTAAAAATTTGATAGAATTTGGAGGGATTTCGGTCCAATTGGTTAATTAATTTAAATTTAAAAGTGAATATGGAAAAATAGAACAAACTTTAATGGTTTTGACCAAGAAATATGGATTATGGTGGTATTTTCAAGCACAATTATTTTTTGAATAATTGATGGAAAATATGACTTATGTTCTTATATTGAAAATGATTGACTTTTTCTAAACATTTTTCTATGGAATATGATGTGTTAGGTTCTAGTTTAGAGGATATATTGCTATATGATGGGAGACCAATTGATTATTTTATCAAGAAATTATATGATCATAATTTGAATAAATATGTTTACAAAAAGGAGCTTATAATTATAGTTGTATCTATTTAGAATTTGAAATAATACCCAGTGGGATGATTATTTTACATTTATACTGATCATCAAAGTCTCAAGTATTTTTATGAATAAAAGGATAGTATTAATAAACCAATAGTTTTGGAATGAAATAAATTTAGGTTATGATTTTGAAGTTATTTGAAAACCATGATTGATGAATAAAGTAACATGTGCTTTATCACTGGATTGGGATGGAGAAAACATGGACATGGATATTTTTTAACCATGTTGGTAATAAATTCAATTGATTAAGGATGAGATAAATAAAGATGAAAGTCTTAAATATTTGGTATAAACCATGAAATATGTCAAGGAATCAAGGCCTCACTACACCTATCGGGATGATATGTTATTTAAAAAAAATAGAATAGTTTTTTCCTAGAAATTTTTTCTAACTCCAAAAATACTGAAATTTGTCCAATCATCTCTTGCGGTAAGACATTTAGAATAATTTTATAATTATAAAATTTTTTAAAATGGAGTGTTTTGGTTATAATGACTTGGGGTGTAAAAGAATATAATAGATATTATAGTGTATTCCATAAAAATAAATACTATGTGCTTTGTCCAGTAGTACTTCAAATTCTTCCAATCCTTCAATTTATTTAGGATGTAGTTTCCATGTATTTTTCATCACTACTTCCTTAATTTTAGTGTTATGATGTAGTTAAAGTGGTAGGGTATAGATTGGGTATGTATGAACACTTTATTCGACTAAATCACACTTATAATGAGAAATTGGTTTCCAAAGTGTTTATGAAGGAAGCAGTAAATTTACCATGAGTTCCCAAAGAAATATTCAGTGATAGATATGATTTGTTTACTAGTTTATTATGAAAGCAATTTTGTAATTTGAAAAGAACACTTATAAAAATGAGTTCTTCTCATCACCCTCAGTAAGAGAGTTAGACAGAGGTTTTGAATAGGAGTTTGGATACTTATTTGTGGTATTTCTCCAAGGATCATCCAAAGTACTGGGTTTTGTATATGTCTTGGGAAGAGTACTATTATAACACCGATTTCCATACATATATAGGAAATACACCATTTGAGATCATTTATGGACTCAACCCACCACATATTTTTCATTATGCTAAGGGAGAGGCAGCGGTCAAGGTTATTGTTGCAGCGCTGGTTAACCACGATGAAGTTTTAAATCAGCTCCACGGAAACCTCCAACATGCTCAACACCATATGGTAAAATATGAAAACCATAATTTAAGAGAGGTGGAATTTAAATTTTGGGATTTTTTATGGGTTAATATGATGCCTAACTTTCCTGGAACAATAACCAAAATTAACCACTATTTGGATTCTAGGTATTATGGTTCATAATATATAGATAGACAGGTTTGTTCTATATCCAAATGACTTAAACCTCTAGCTAATACCAGATTACATCCAATATTTCATGTGTCTCAATTTAATGTTTCATGTGGCATCCAATTTACATATATATTATTACATACATATTTTTTTGAGAAATAGGATTATCTAAGGGTTGTTTTAGAATATATAATTCAAGGGAAAACACTACAATTGATTAAAAAAAGTACTATAATAGATTTGAATAAGAGAAAAATTGGAATGATTTGAGGTTGATACAATCTCAATTTCTTAATTTTCTCCTTGGGGACAAGGTGGATATTCATGAAGTACGTATTTATAGAGCTATGCAAGAGGAAATTCTTTCCTGCAGTTAGTTGGGTAATCAGTGCCAACTTTTTATTGTGTACACTCACTAAAAAATGGGAGGGGATCATAAAATTTAGGGGTAATATTGTATTTTTAATTTTTTTTGTAACTTAATTATTTTTATCTTAGGGAATATGTTTTGTTATAGTGATATATAAATTAGAGGGAAGGGGAATTTTTGTTGGAATTCTATTAGAAGGAAGTTGGTTGGCTTTAACCATGGCCTGAGGAGAGTTTCATCTTCATGGAGATTATTTAGAAGATCTATATAATTCTTCTTCAGTAGCATAATTAATGAAATAAGATCTATTTGTCTATATGTATTATTTATAATCTATCTTATATAACCCATAATCTAAACTATTTTTTTCTAATACCATACATTTCAAATATTATAATGGGGATTTATGGAACAAAAATTATCATATCAGAAAACATGGTACATAGGAGTGAAAAATCATCATAAATAAATAATGATCCACAATATCATGTCATAAAAGTGTGGAACCATCATAAATATATAAAATCATTTCATATATCATGTCCAACTACCTATTCCAACATAATAGGGGATCAAGACACACATGATTTCCATAGTTGATCGTGACACACTTGTTTCTCGTAGTGGATCAAGCAGATCGACTGGTTTCCCATTGTTATTTCATGAGATATAATGCTTTACCTAATGAATTAGAGGGGGACATAATTCCCACACGCCACATAATGAAAAATATACATATGTTTTACCCAATACCATAAATCATTCATCATATTATATCCCATGAAAATGGATTTCATAAACATTTTGACATAGCATAATCCATGGAAAATAAATGGGCATCAAAAATATCATATCATACTTAACATCAAAAAACCATAAACACCATAAATATATTATACTTGAATAATATCAACAAAAAATAATAATTAAAAACAAAACAATTATCTTAGATAGCGTATTTTTTTGAGACTTCATCTGAAATAATTATTAAAAAAATATATTTTCAAAGTACAAATCATTTCTTTTTAATGATCCTCAAATTTTTTAGGAAAATTTTTTTTATTGAAAACAAGTTTTAAATATTTTAAAATAAAAAAAAAATCATTTCTATTTTATGTTGCTGGAAAATCCTCTCATGCTATATGGATTATAAAAAATAGTACCTTCAAAAAATCTCATATATGTCACAAAGAACAACTTTTAGAAAATGAAAAATGGATCCTTTCAAAAAACATTTGGTAATAAGTCAAAATTGAGTAAAAATTAATTTAAACAAATCATAAGAAAATAGTACTGACCATTTTGGAAACAATTTCAGAAAACCTGGACATGGAAGAAAAATGGTGTTTTAAGGGAAATTTTAAAATTTTAATTTTTAAAAGATTTCCCTATAACACCCCAAGATTTCATAGTACGTTATTTCTTCATAGTAATTCAATAACTTGCACCACATGCAACACCGAGTTCTAGCACACCATGACTTACCATACTAGTCGTTCAAAAGAAGTTGTGAATAATATTAACTGAATTTTGAACTTTAGATAATCCTTATAATTTTAGAATCCATATTATGAGTTTCTTAGACATAATGTAAGAACAAATACATTTTTTCAGATAAAAGAAGTATTATTCAAAAAAATGAAATTTTACCACCTTTTAATGGAGAAGCCTTTTTCAATCCAATATTTGAAACTTTTACTTATTAAATATGACAAAATAATATTCTAGTTTAGAATTCGGACATATGAATTTAGTTTCAATAATGTTTTGGTGTTTTTCTGATAACTTTCATAATTGGGTGAAGAGTGAAAAGTACTGTATTTTAACTGAAAACAACTTTTTTAATAAAAATGATTTATAGTGTTAAATTATACATTTTATTGGTTTTGAAGTATAAGTAGATTATATTTTTACCATTTAATCCAATCATGGTCATTTTAAGTAATTTCACTTTGAAATTGGACATAAACAAAGGTCAAACTTTTGATAGTTACTATTTCTTAAAAATATGCCTTTTGGTATTGACAGCTGGAATTAATTTTAAATTAATAAATGAAACTTCTATGTTTTGAATTTGGTAAAATAGACTTCATTATTGAATTTGTAATATCAAAATTAGCTTAGGGTGAATTTTTAGTATTTTTCTGAAAACTTTTAATTTTTGATGAATAATGAAAAACACTAAGTTATAGTTTAAAAACGAATTTTTATTTAAATTTTTATTTATTTTATTTAAATTTATTTTATTTCAAATTAGATACATAATACCTATATAAGTTCAATGTAATTCATTGGAGTTAGTTTATAATAATTTTAGATATATAAAATGTTTATTGAACTTTTCACCGTCTTTTACCCACCACCTAGGAGAATTTGTAAATTCATATGAAACATAATTTTACCACTTCTATGAGTTGAATTTCAAAAATCTGAGAGACATGGTTAATATCAAATAGTTAAATCTTCTTTAATAAGATAAAAATAATTTTTGGTGAATAGTAACTTTTTACATTTATTTACCATGGTTAAAAGTAAATAGGGTAATTAAGGGTAAAAATAATATTATTATTACCCTAACAGATGTCCTAATTCTATTGGATAAGTTTAATTCGACCAAAAACAACCTTAGGAATAAAATATGACCATTTAGGTCCACTTGGATTAGATTAGGACATTTATTAATATTTAATTTAAAGAAGAGTTAAAAGTGTTAAATTCAAAGTTTATTTACTAAACCATTTTAAATATATGGTTATACATAAGATAAATTAGAATATAAATATTCATTATAAAGATAAAAATATTTAATACCTCATTATATTTTATTTATAATTTTTAGATATTATATAATTAAATTTATTTATGACACAATGATGATGCAATAATTACCTTATTAATGAAATAATAAAATAAATGGTATTATAAATATTAAAATAAATATAATTTCAACGTTTTTATTACATACACGAATTTTCTAGGTGACTTTGACATGTTAGGGATGATTCAATATATCTTGTTATAGGTAATAAAGTTTTTATGACTTTCACAAAAACAAACTACCAAATAGTGTCAAAATTGTCATAAATTAATATTTAAAACAAATACTATATTATTGGTTGATATAATATTCCTAAAAATGTAAGGTTCAGACAAAGGGCATAAATAATATTATATATGTTATTAATTATCCACTTTAGGTTCTCTTGGAAGTATAGATGAAGATTATTGACCATATATAGTAAGAATATAAGAAGGCACTGTAAAAGTTAAACCATTTAACTAAGAGTTAAATCTAAATGATAAGGTTAAAATGGTAACCTAAACTTGTCCAAAACCTATTGGATGAGAGTATTTAGACCCATAACCACCTAATACTAGAAATAAATTAATTTATAACCATTATAAACCGAATATGATTGTACAATAAATTAATACTTTAATCTTTTCCTAAAGTGACCCTCACCCCTCTTATAAAAGAGCACTTCCCCTTCTCTCAAAATCACACCTCCAAAGCCTTTTGGATCGGCCAAACCCTGCCCAAATATCCTCCAACTTCCCTAAATTCAACCTAGAGGCCTTATTTTTATTATAATTCCAACCTAATGAGCCCTTTTGATCAAATCAAAAGGAAGAACGTGAAGAAGAGATAATGATTTCACCACCCTCTTTCAAGTCCCTTTCTTCTTCCACTTCTTATTTCTTTGTTATTTACATTCCAAAATAATAAATCCAGTATATTCTATATAACCTGATGTTATTATAAATATTTGACAACTATATTCATTATTCAATCCATCTTATGAATGATAATGTCACCATGTGTGCGTACATACGGCTTACCGTCTCCACACCGTGGTGTAATTTTTTATTCAACACTATGTTATTTGGATGGATATAATGATGAGTAATATGTATATAAATAAGGAAAATAACATGATAATGTCTCTGTAAAATTAATATACCATCCAATTCCACACCTTTAATGAAATTATATCATCGTTCATGTGTACGTACGGATTACCGTCTCCACGACGCGATGAGATTCATTTCCACGTTCACCATTCATCGACAATTATAAAAATATATATTTCTAATAAGTATGTAATATATGATATAATAATTCTACTGGAGATATATATATTTATATAAATATATATATATGTACTTACATATATCTTATTCACTTAGTTCCGTTCAACATGATATGAAAACAGAGACAACGTTTATGCGTACGTACGGACTACCATCTCCATAAACGGTGTTTTACATTTCATATATATGTCTATTATACATATTTATATTCTAAATATATATGATATATAAATCATGTTTTATATTCTGTATGTATTTAAATCATGATCTAAGTGGTACAATCAAGAGTAAAAAGTTAAAACATGTACGATAAAGAAAGCGATTATTACCCGAAATGTTAATTTAACATGGAAATTATTATTAAATGGGTAGTATAGAGTCATAAATGAATAATTTATGATATAATAAATATTAATATTGTTATAGTATAAATTAATAACATACTACAGTCTTCATACAGAAGATTAAACGTACCCTCGACTAAAGGAAAGTGCAAGGTAAGGTATTTTCATCTCACTCCTTATTCCCGTGAGATTCGTGCCATATTGCCACTATTACCTTTTGTGTGGTGTATTTATTTCCCATAATTGTATTCTTTGTGTAATACACTTTAATTTATGTTTATTTACATATTCATTGTAGGATACCTTTTTCTTGAGGTGTATGTTTCGTAAGTTACCAAATTGGTTAGGGTTAATTTCACAATCTCTTTATTATCCGAGGTTGTTTTTACGTAAGTATCTAATGGGACATATTTATTATCCTTGTCCATGTTTCATGAAATATTTTTCAAAGGTATTCTTTTAAGGAACTTTTTGTTTACAAAAAAATTCATTTCAAATGTTTTAAATATTTATTCTTTTACATATTTCTCATTAAAGTCCATGTCTTCAAAATGGGTTTTAAGGATTTATTTATATGGACATGAATTTTTTTTTAAATGTTAATCCCTTTAAAAAGTTTCAAAGTGGTATGGGACACTTAGATTCAAAAATGTCATTAAATATTTTCCTTTCTAAATTGAATGAATTTTAAATTTTTTCATGAAAAAGGGATATTTCTCTCATAGAGTTTTACAAATCATTTCCATCTATGTCAATATCCTTTGATGGATTTTAAACTTGTTTGAAGAGGATTTATTATGATACAAATGTTCCATATTGTATTGAATGTTTTGTTATATGTTTGACTATGGATGTGTTATTTTTATACAATTCATGGTTTAGGGATAAAGTATTGACATTTCGTATGATAGTTTTAATACGAATGTTTATGTTATGTTTAAACCTTTTCATATGAGGAATTCATTGGACATAGTAAGTGACAGCTAGAGCCTGCTATTTCTCCCTGATGCATCATTAGGTCTCATGAGACAAACTAGTGTCTTGGCACAAGGCCTTGATAAAATCTTATTTTTTGTCTTGGCACAAAGCCTTGACTATGTGGTTATGATAGTCTAGAATTATGCATTACATCATTATGAAAGTGGTTAGTGATATTTCAAGTGATTATTCGACCAGTAGAATATCCATGTGAATAATTAAATGAAATTACGTAATTTTTTTCCATATTATGCTAAATTGCATGTTTAAAAGAATTTTGTTTTTTCATACATTTCCTTAAATTTTTATGCTTATTTATGAAAGTTTTCGCTGTATTTTCCAAGACTGCTAAACTGATCGGTCCTTCGGGACTTGATTCATTGTTATCATGCCAATGTATTAAAATAATGCACTGACTCTGGGTAATTGGGTTCGGGATGTTACAATCCCTATATAAATATCATATCTTTTATGTGAGAATTAATCAAATGAATCAATTATGTGAATCATCTATAATCCATATAAAATAAGTGGAAACACAACATAAGATAATAAAAAGTAATCTTATGCATAATATTAAAATGACATAATCAATGAAGTAGAAGTTTAACAGAATAAATGGAAATTGAGTTAAGAAATCCCTTACCACTTTGTAATCAGTTGAATCATATTCCCTATAAAAGCTACAATTATTAGATAAATCATTTTATACCATGAATATAATGACATTCAGAATATGATATAAAAATATAATTATATACATCACAAAAATGAAATAATTGGTGAAGAGGGAATGTATATATCATCGAAGAAATAGGTAGGTAAGAAACCCTTACCACATGATTCCCTTTAATTTTCTATGCTTTAACATCATATTGAATATCACCTCCCTGAAGGACTCCATAATGAAATTGGAATGTGTATTTTGGTGAGACCATAAAATAATGGACATATGGAGAGTTTGGAGTAGAGGGTTTGAAAAATATTTTAATAGCTACATGGATTGTGGTGATAAATGGGGTGGAGGGGTGGTATTTATTAAAGAATATTTGTGATTTTATGTGATTAAATAATGATTAATTGGTATTTAAATCCAACAGCATTTGGGTGGAAATATTTACAATGAATTTAGATCATAATTTTTTCTGTAAATAATTTTTATAGTTTATCAACACATCAACAACCCATTTAATTTTTTAGTATCTAGATATTTTAATCTTTTACTTTTTAACATTAACTAAATACATCAATTTACCTATTCTATGGTAAATCATTTTTTTACCATGGTAAATTTTTTATGACTAACAATTAAAATGAGCATATAACCAATTTTATACCTCTGGATTCCTTATACGGAATCCATATTTAAAAATTTAAGACACAGAATTTCACAATTACATATAAAATGAAGCTGTCCAAACTGAATAAAAAACATTTCTTTGGAAAAAATGTGTTTTTAGGCCCAAAAATACACTCATAACAAAATAAGGTATAAATATTATTTAAATGTAATTAATTATAATATATATTAATAAAAATTAATTAATTTTCCTTAATATTAATTTAAAATAATAAATTGGATTATAAATATAATGAAAATAAGGGTTTTATAAAAATGAGTATTTTTGCTATTTAGTGATAAATTAAAATTCTAATAAAATTCATAAAAATTAATCCTATGATTATTTTTAATTGATAAATAAAAAAATGATTTTAATTTTATCAAATAAATTTTAATTTTTTTAAAAAAAATTATATTTATTTTCTCATAGAAAGAAACAGAAATCATTTTTTTGAAGAAAACCATTATTTAAAGAATAAAACTATTTTACTAAAAATTATGTGTGTATGCCCGGATAATTGATTTACACCTTAATAATGAGATAAATAATTATATATTTCATAATGTATTAAACAATATTCAATCCCCCTAATTTATCCATTTGGCTATAATGATCATGATAAAATAATAATATTTTGGAGTTTTTTTAAGTTTGATGTTCAGTGAAAAACTATCGAAGAGATTACATTTATTTAAAAAGATACATACCGTAAAATTGTAGGGTGTAACATTCTAATTTCTTATAAGGTGATTTTCACCCCCAAAATTCATTACATAGAGATGATCATATGATAATACCTTTGGATAATCACTTACTCATGTTCCCATACAGCTTCATCAAATTAGTGTTTTCACAAAAAAACATTAACCAGGTGAGTGGTATTATTTCTTAAAACATTATCTATATAATCAATAATCTCTATCAGTTATTCTTTATGAGGAATATCTTTTCCAGCAGTATTACCTCTTAGTTTATTACATGTGAAGAATCATATATGTACTTCCTCTAGAGAGATATGTGGAACCCATCATAAATAAGAGAGGGATTTTTTGGAAGTGTCGAATGATAAGTTATTTTTATGATATGATCAAGTATTTCAAATGGACTAATATACCTAGGTTTAATTTTTTCCTTTTGTTCTTCCATAGGTAAATTCATAGAATTTCCATCTCATAAACATCAAATTCTAGATCGTGTTAAAAATTATACAATTCATTCATCTTTTTGTTGTCCATATGTGCTGTTGAATGAAACTAACCATATTTTCATCCCATTATCCTACTGAGGTCCCAATGATTTATTTCTTCATCTTCATTCCTGTGCATTAGAGTTATACAATTCTTTCCTTATTTTTTTTCATAAGGATCCTTTTTAATTTCCCACTTAAAGATGTTGTTGTAGAAAAACATAACTATTGGGAGGTGTGTATCATAATCACCATTGAATTCCATAGAATAATATTTTTGTACATCATTTAGAGTATGAACTATTCCCTCTTGCTGAGCATCATTCTAAGGATGATATGAAGTCATGATACTCAACTTTGTATCAATATCTTAATGTGTACTTCACAAAAACAATTAAGTAATCCTAATATTACAATAAAATAAAATTTAATATGGTAATGAATGGGACTTTATGAATTCCAAAATATATAATCTGGAAAGTAGATCCTGAGTGAAATATTCTCTAAATGAAGTTTTTTGACTCTGTAAGGTGATTAACTACAACTTATAATTACCCAAATATCAAAAATATGATAAAACCTAATGATTGCTCATATATTTAATTATATGTCCCCATAATGTAAAGGCATTCCTCATTGAATATCATTTTTGTGTATACCAAACCAAAGGGTTTTTTTCATAAATGTATCCTAAACATTACTCCCTTAATGTAAACACAAAAAAAGGTGTGTCAAAAAATAAACCCATGATCGTATCAATAACTATTATATTAGTATTACTTGGATACATATACACTTCCAAATTTTATTTCACCTTTTATTCCATATAAAATCTCTTATCTTATACAAAAATAGTTTATTTACATTCATAAGTTTATAATTTTATCAATAAAATATCAAATATTATTTCATTATTCAAGAATCCATGTAAATGGAGATAATCAAATGGAATTTCTCTTAAGTATTAACAGTAACATATCCTTACAATATTAAACATCAAACTCACATATACAGAGGGGATAATAAGGGTTCCCAAATTATCATGATTCACTTCATTAATTTTTATTGAATATGCCTTCTATTTATCCTTTTTCTTTCAAGGTTGTTTTCGCCGATTATCCACATTACTCCTTGGATTAGGACATTGATTCACAAAATTTCTAACCTCCTTGCACAAGGATCACTGGTGTGTAGGTTGTGCATTAGTTGGCATCCTTTCCTCCATTGAAATAATCAGCCCACTAATATATTTTTTACATTCATGGGCTTTATAACTTTCCAAACCACATTTAAATACCCTCATTGTTCCATTAAAACACATCCCTTGATGTTTCTTCCCACATATCTGACATGAATATGACTATACACTTTCTCACCATGTGATTTATTTGATTTTTCATGATACTCTATCTTTCGTTTCATTTTAAAACCATTAGAATGGTGGGAATCACCAATTTACGTTTCCGATTTTAGTGCACATCGAAGGATTCCATTGTAGATGGAATATAACATTATAGTTTATTCCCTTTAGAAACATGGTTTTATGAAACTAATGAATTGATCAATATCACATTCAAGACTAATAATTAAACTGAAGTCATACCTTGTATGTCTTTAAAAAATTTCTTCATAGGTACCAATGAATTCGTCGTCCTTTTTCTTCAAGTAAAGAAATTTCTACCCCATCATTATAAGTAGAATATAAGTAAAATAATTACTAATGAATATCCCCATTAACTAATCTAATTCCATGGATTCAATATGTTCTACTTTCCTCGTATTCTTGATAATATTCCACCATTTATCTAATTCTCCTTATTTACGATAAATAGTTGGGGAAATTTTTCTTATCCTGAGCATTTAAGAACAAAAAATATATTCACAGTTGTCTTGATCCATTTCTCACCCACTTATGGATCATTAGGCACATTAAAAAAGGTGGATGTAGCATCAGGAAAGTTTCAAAGGTACATTGAACCCTTCATGGGTTATTTGGAAGCATGACAAGATCCATATCCATATAATGTTGTTTAATCATTGCTATAAGATTCTACAATCTGTATCCCACAATGTTTGGTTTCCTTGAAGGACAATCATTTCATTATTTTTCACCCTCCTTAATAACACGGTTCCTTTGGTTTCCAACAATTGATTAAAATCAAAATTAATTTCATGAGAAACACTAATCATTATGGTTAACCACATAATTCTGAAAAATAGCTTATAGAATATCTTAATGATGATAGCTTCTTATATGACACCTTAGGTTTCACCTTGATCATTCATGATCATTATCAAAAAAAAATAGGATATCATCCTATGAATATTTTTATGTCCATTATTTTCACAACAAAATTCTAACCCAAATCTCTAATGATTTTCTAAACCCTTCTCTATTAACAACTATAATGACCCATTCATTTCATACCCAAATATTGCACCAATTTTGATGAATATTCATAATGTAGAAATAATACCCATGATAGAACCAAAATGATTTAGATTCTTTAGATAATATATATATTATGTTCTTATTTTATAAAATATCTTCAACATATCCAATACATATATTCTAATATAATACTCCTCTTAGGAATAACCATCCTAAAACGTTATTTATTATATGTGGAAGGAATCATAAGAAAGCGTGAGATCATGTGCTTGGTAAAGATAAAAATCTATAATACAAATTCATGATCATATCAAATCATAATATAATATTAAGGTTATGCGATCAGGTCCATATCTTATGATGTTCATAACTATCCTATCATATATTATAAACATGATTTATAGAATAAAAATTATCATTTTAGAAAACATAGAATATAAGCGTTAAAAATCATCATAAATAAATCATTATCCATAATATCAAGTCATAAAAGTTTTGAACTATCATAAATATAGAAAACCATTTCATAAGTAATGGTTAAATACCCAGACTATCAACTTAGTGGATCAAGACAGAACTGCTTCCATAGTGGATTAGGACGTACCTACTTCCCATAGTAGATCAATCCCTTATGATTGATTCTAAATGTTATCCCATGATATATAATGATTTACCCAATGCATTGAAAGAAGTAATTAGTCTCACCATTCACATAATGAAAAATATACATATGTGTGTCACCAGATCCAAAATCATTCATCATATCAAAACCCATGAAAAGAATTGAGTTTAAAAAATATTTCATTGTAGAATACCTCATTGAAATGAAATGGGTTTCATAAATAGTACTCAATGATAAAAATAAAAGTAAAAAATAAAAATGATAGTGTAATTAAATAATATCCCCATTAAATCAAAATTAATATAAAAAATGTAATCATAGATAGATAATAGTTTCGAGAGATCGCTCGAAATAATTCATGAAAAAAAATGAATTTTATAATAATTTATTATTTTAGAGTTAAACTATTATATAGAAAAATATTTTATTTGAAAAGAACCATATATTTTTGTAAAGGAATCATCAAATAATGATGGTTTCCGGACTTCTGGAAAATCAAATCATGTCGTATATGTTAAAAAAACATTCATTTCATACCTTATTAGGATAATTCACAAAGAAAATCATTTAGAAAAAGACAAAAATATTACATTAAAATTGTTTTGTAAAAATTATAACAAGAGTAGATATGAATTTAAAAAAATCTTAATAAAATTTTGAATAATATTTTAAATTTTGTTAGAAAACATGGACATGGATGAAAAATAGAGTTTTAAAGGATATTTGAGCAATAAATTTTTTAAAATAAAGTCCCCTATAAATAGCATATCAATGAAATGAGAATTAATCAAACAAATCAATTATGTGCATCATTTGTAAATTCACATAAAACAAGAGTAAACACAACATAATATAATAAAAATTCATATTACATAGAATCTTAACATTTCATAATAAATTAAATAGAACCTTAATATAATTAATGGTAATTGAGTTTTGAAATATCTTACCACATTGTAATCAGTCGAATCAGATTCCCCATAAAAGTAATAATTATCAAATGAAATATTGAATACCAAAAACATAATTAGATTTATGATATGAAATATTAAAGGGTATTGTATACACCATAATAATGAACTAATTTTTGAATAAGGCATATATCTCAAAAAATAAAAAATATACAAGGATCCCATACACCACACTTACCTTCAATTTACGTTCTTTAACCTCTTATTGATTATCACATATTTAAAATACCCTTCAAGTAACATCGAACTGGTCATTTGGTGAGACAAGCAGTACTTGGATGTGGGGATAGTGAATACGCGTGTTTTTCATAGATATTTGAATAGATTAAAGGATTTTAAGCAGAAAGGGGGTGGTAAGAGGTGGTATTTACATATGAGGGGTAGTTTTAACTCATTAAATAATGATTATTTTATATTCAAAGTTAATAAAATTTAGGTGGAATTAAATCCAAATAATTTGGATGATAATTAATGTTTTAATGTATTTTTACCTTAAAAAAACTCATCAAACACCAATTTAATGTTGTAGTTTTTAGGTATTTCCTGCTTTCACTTTTTTACTTTTACCACCTACATAATTTTACCTATACAATGGTGAATCTTTTTTTACCATTGTATCTTTTTTATGACTAAAATTTAAAGTGAAATTATAAAATAATTTCCAACTCATGGTTCCAAATATTGAATCCATTTTTGAAAATCCAAAACACATAATTTGAAAAACCACATTTTATAATTAAACCATCAAACGAAATGAAAAATAGATTTTTTTTTTGAAAAAATGTTTTTTAAGCCCACAAATGAAGTCATGCCAATATAAGATATCATGATTTTTTAAATATAGATAATTAGGTAATATCTAACTAGAAATAACTTAAGATAATTTGATATTATTTAAAAATTATAAACTAGAATACAAATATAACACAAACGAGGGTTTTATAAAAATTGGCATTTTTACTATTCAATAAAAATTATTTTTTTTTTGAAAAATTCTCAAAAATTCATAATGATGCATTTTTTCATTTTTAATCCTAAAATAATGTTAATTTTTTCTAATTTTTTTTCTGAAATCACTACTGGAAATAAGCCCATTGGCGACGGGGCAGTTCCGACGGGATCCCGTTGCAAAATCCTATTTACGACGGGGGTCCGTCGTAAATGATCCGTTGTGGTAAATGGCGTCACAACTAACACTATTTGCAACGGGTCTATCGCAAAAAATATTATTTGCGACGGTAATGTGTCCCGTCACAAATACTAATTGATATATATATTAAAAACACTAAGTAAAAATTTTGCGACGGGCCACGAATACCATCGCGAAAGTGTTAAAAATTTTTTCAAAAAAAAATGAGTAATTGGGATGGGCCCATTGCAATTTTCTATTGTGACGGGCAAATATTCCCATCACAATATGAAATTTAAAAAAAAATTAAAAAAAATTAATTGTGACGGGCTACCGTCCCGTCGCAATTACCTATTGCGATGGGATGATTATCCCGTCGCAAATATGTATAAAAAAATAAAACGAAATTAAATTATTAATAAAGAAAATTTAATTAATATTATAATAGTAATAATAAAATTATAATTCATTCAAATATTATAACTAAAAATCATTCAATTATTTAAAAAATTATAATTAAATTAAAATATTAAAAAATTTAAATATATATAAAAAATTAATATTATAAAATATGAATAATATTATTAATCATATTAATATTGTAATATAAATAATATAATATTATATAAAAATAATAATATACCGAATTCATATTATTATAGATAATTAAAAAATTATAATTTTAATTAAATTTTTTGAAACATTTTATGTATTAAAAATACTAAATATAAAATTATTAAAATAATTAGAAAATAAAAATATGAAAATTATCAACATTTTCAAAAAGAAATATAAACAGATAATAAAATACTAAGAGTAATATTATTATTAATAAAATAAACAAACATTAAAATAAATACCAATACTAAATAATAAAGTATTAAAAACATAGAAATTAAATAATACAATATTGACACCAGTATAAGAGTGACAGAAACTCTAAATAGAAAAAATTTCATATTTTAAATTTAAAAACTTTATAACATATAAACAATAACTAATTTGAAGGTGGAGGGGGAGGGGGGATCTGCTAGTGGAGGAAACTCCATCCCTAAGGCATGAGTGAGTCGGCGCATGTACTCCATATGCTCCTACTCCTACTGCTGCCACTGACTCATCTACTCCTCGTACACCTGTTGTTGTCGTCGGTGCTCCTCCTCATGCTGCTGCTGCTGCCGACGCATCTCCTCCTACTCCATTTGGAGACTCTATATCAACTCAGTCTGAGATCACAACCGATCCTCATACTGTGTAGCGAAAGAAGATGCACGAGCTCCTCTCGAGCTGGACACCGACATCGCAGCACTGCCATAATAATCTCTTGGAGTCAGTCTAGAGCTGATACCAATTACCCGGCCCTTCTCTAAGGCATATTTTATCGCCTTCAACCATGCCGCCTCATCAAATTGATGGCCACTGGTCTGATCTGATGCCTCGGCCTGACCCACAGGCCGGGTCCGTGATGCTGCGGTCTCATATGACTCAAGTAGTTTCAATTTAAAATTAAAATTGTGAATATATTATATGCAGTTAATTTTTAAACTTGAAAACAAATAATACTGACCACGATGTGACGCCGGAGATCACCTCTGAGCTCCCCAGTAGCTGGATCACTGTAACTCCTCAGATATATGTCGTACTCCATAATATCGGGGTGCTCGACATCCTATAAGAATATAAAATAAATTATTAATATTTAAAGTTATATAAAATATTTATAAAAAATATACGTACCAAATGATGTCTATGAGTAATGAAAGTATGACTCCCAGCTCAATGAGCCACCTCCTGTCTCCCCTGATTCTACCTCCCCACCGATGATCTTCTCCGAAAGTCACCACTCAACCAGTGTGCACATAATCCATCCCATACGTGGGATGAAATGTACTCTGGTCGGTGTGCTCTACATGACTTGTCAAAATTTGACACTCCTACTTTCTTCATGGAAGCTCTTCTTAAATTGTGCAGAAACTGACGAAAGCGATCATGCATGGCCACCTCCCATGTCTCGTGGATGGCGTCATGCATGGTATCCTCAATCGGATACCATAAACCCTACAAATAATTCAAAATATCAAGTTATAAATGAAATAAATTTCAAAATAAAAATTATTTATTTACGTACGTACCAACCAATGACTGAACATGACCTACTTCACATCAACAGGAACATGCTCCTATGTCGTCCACGGCTGAGAAAAATAGTTGGCAAAATAGCGCTGCCCTGTCCGAATGCTATATGCGGAAAACTATAAAAACAATAATGAAACATTTATTATGTAAATAGATTAATGAAATCTTAGTAAAATGCACAGGTTATCACACCTCCATGTGCGTGGATCGAACCCAAGACGTGGACATCAAAACACGTGTTTGACATTCCATTATCTGATTTGTTAGCCATAAATTTTGCAACTGCTTCTAATTTTCTTATCTTGTAACTAGGATATAACGCATCCTCAATAGACCTCAAGAACTCATAAAATTTAGAGTGTGCCAACTCAGGAGTTGAATCAATATCATCTTGAGTTTCTGTATGTTGAATAGATGGACCTACAACATCATGTACTATATTTTGAAACCGGGATGGATCCGGAATCAAGTTAATATCACCTTCTGTAGAACTGCGTTCACCATGTTGATACCAAAAAACATAGTCCGGTTGAAAACCAAAACGCAAGAGATTTCCCCCAACTTTGTCAAATGTGTCAAATGTTCTTAGTGCACATTTTTTATAAGGACATTTTATTGTGCCTTCTGATACAAATTCTGGATTTGATGCCGCAAATGCTAAAAAAGTATCCACAACCTCTATATATAATGGATTTAAACCAGAACCATTTGGATTTCTACGTTGATTTATCCATATGGGGTCATCTAATAATGATTGTTGACGACCTCGTTGTTCCATATTTTTCTATAAAATATAAAATCATTACTGGTTTTGAATAATTTGTTAGAAAAAACACTCAAATAAGGATAATTATAGAGTTTACATCAGACATGACTGACGCAATCTTTTTATTGGGATAGACCTAAAAATTGACCATTTAAGAATTGAACATGTTAAGAATAAAGCAAAACCTGTTACAAATATTGATAATTTTAATATTTTATAAATTTTTAATTATTTTAATAATACTAATATTATTTTTTCATAAATATTAATTATATAATAATAAAATTATTACATTATTAGTATTATTTATTATTAATATTAAAATTATATAATTTTCATTATTATGTTACAATTTTCCTTTCATCTCTGTGTTTAACATTCTGTCTCCACATGTAATATTTGCATTCACTTTCACCTCTCTTTTGGTGGGTAGGTTGATAATTTTGAAAAAGAATGCAAATATTACATGTGCAGACAGAAGTTTTCTTAAAACCAATACAGAGATGAAAAGATAATTGAGAAAGATAATGATCATGCTATTTTTTTCGAATTAGCTAATTATTACTAATTACTCATAATTATTGGTAATTATCATTAATTATTACTAATTATTGGTAATTATTACTAATTATTGGTAATTATTCCTAATTATTGGTAATTATTCCTAATTATTGGTAATTATTCTTAATTATTGGTAATTATTCCTAATTATTGGTAATTATTCCTAATTATTGGTAATTATTCCAAATAATTGATAATTATTCCTAATTATTGGTAAATATTGACAATTATATGCAATTATTGGTAAATATTTGCAACTATTGGCAATTATTGGTAAATATTGGTAATTATTACTAATTATTGGTAATTATTACTAATTATTGGTAATTATTCCTAATTATTGGTAATTATTCCAAATTATTGGTAATTATTCCTAATTATTGGTAATTATACCTAATTACTGGTAATAATTCCTAATTATTGGTAAATATTGACAATTATTGGCAATTATTGGTAATTATTGGTAAATATTGAAAATTATTGGTAATTATTACTAATTATTGGTAATTATTGTTAATTATTACTAATTATTGGTAATTATTAGTAATTATTACTAATTATTGGTAATTATTGGTAATTATTATTAATTATTACTAATTATTCCTAATTATTGGTAATAATTCCTAATAATTAGTAATTATTGGTAAGTATTACTAATTATTGGTAATTATTGGTAATAATTATTAATTATTACTAATTATTCCTAATTATTGGTAATTATTCTTAATTATTGGTAATTAATCCTAATTATTGGTAATTTTTAGTAATTATATTTAATTATTCCTAATTATTGGTAATTATTCCTAATTATTGGTAATTATTCTTAATTATTGATAATTATTCCTAATTATTGGTAATTATTCTTAATTGTTGGTAATTATTCCTAATTATTGGTAATTATTCCTAATTACTGGTAATTATTCTTAATTATTGCTAATTATTCCTAATTATTGGTAATTATTGGTAATTATTATTAATTATTGTTAATTATTCCTAATTATTGGTAATTATTGCTAATTATTGGTAATTATTCCTAATTATTGGTAATTATTCCTAATTATTGGTAATTATTCCTAATTATTGGTAATTATTCCTAATTATTGGTAATTATTCTTAATTATTGGTAATTATTCCTAATTATTGGTAATTATTCCTAATTATTGGTAAATATTGACAATTATTGGAAATTATTGGTAAATATTGGTAAATATCGGTAATTATTGGAAAATATTGACAATTATTGACAATTATTGGCAATTATTGGTAATTATTGGTAATTATTGATAATTATTACTAATTATTACTAGTTATTACTAATTATTGGTAATTATTGTTAATTATTACTAATTATTGGAAATTATTCATAATTATTGTTAATTATTATTAATTATTCCTAATTATTACTAATTAATGTTACATATTACTAATTATTGTTAATTTTTTCTAATTATTACTATTTTTTTGAATTATTCCAATTATTACAAATTATATTCCTTAATTACTAATTACATTCATTAACTACTAATTACATTCATTAAGTACTAATTACTTTCTTTAATTAAAATTAAAGTTATTAATTACTAATTACAGTCACTTAATTATTAAATATTGTTTATTCCTAATAATTAAATCTAACAAATCAGATTTAATACCTTAAAATAACATAATTATATCTAATAAGAAATAATAAAAACTAATGTAAAAATATAAAACAAAAACATTAAATAAATATTAAATTAAAATTCAGAAAAAACCTTAAACTGGTTTTTGAGCATTTGATTTGTTTTGTAGGATGATCCCCGCAACCTCCTTGAAATCGACTTGCAAAAAAAAATTCACTCAACACATATAAACTAGTAAAAATTAGTTCATATTCAGAAAACCTGTCAAGGCTGGCTGTATTTATAGGTTATATTCTTTGTGACGGGGTTTATCACGACGGTATTCCCGCCGCAATTGGTATTATTTTTTACGGGACCGTGGCAAATAACCCCGGCTACATTTATTATGGGCGGCAATAAAAGGGATTATTTGTGACGGGGCCCGTCGCAAATAACCTGTTACCGTCGCTGGTTATTTGTGACGGGAAGTGGATCCCGTCGCAAATATCTTTCGCACGATTTGGCGCGCATTCGCACCAAACCATTTGCGACGGGTGAGAATAACCCGTCGCAAATAACTCTTTATTTGCGACGGGGATTATGCCCCGTCGCAAATACCCCGATTGTGGGGGTTATTTGCGACAGGACATATTCCCATCGCAAATAACCAGTCGCTAATACCACTTTTCCCATAGTGAATTCTCAAAAATTATTTAAATTTATTTTCTCGCATCATACAATAAAAAATGTTTTTTGAAGACAGAAAATATTCGAAGAATAAAATGACTCTACTAAAAAGTATGTGCATTTTAAAAAATAATTAATTAATAAATTAATAATGAGTTAAAAATTATATATTTAATAATTTGGTTAATACTATTCATTTCCTGCAACATAAATTCTTGGGTATAGTGGCTGTATTAAAAAATCGAGTCTTTGGACCTACCTGACCTAAAAAAACATCGGATCATATGCCTACAAAACAGGTTTGGTTTGGGTTGAGAATTATAAATAATATTTTATTATTAGTCAGTTTTAGTTTAGGGACCTCTTATAGGGTACCCTTAATGTGGATATATTATAAATTATTATTATATTTAATAAATTTTAAAAATGGTATAATTTTGTTAGAGTTTTAAATGAGTTATATCAAAAAAAAATTATCAAAACTAGAAATAATAAATATAAATATGAATTTTATGAACCTATAAATGGGAATGAAGGATTTATCAACCTGATAGGCTCTACTATAAAACAAAAACCCATCAGGGCCTAATTTTTTAGGCTCAATTATTATACAGGCCAATAAGTAAAATACCTGATTAATCATAGGTTCATGTTCTAACTTCAATAGCTGATCTAATACCAAACCCACTATAAACTATTAATATATACTCTAAGTTTTTATTCTTAAAAAATTAATATAAAACGCATTAAATTTTTGAGGAAATTGATTATTATATATAAATGAATTTTTTCTCTTATTAGTAAACAAGTCAGGTCTGGATTAATTTGGACAAAACCAACTAATAAATGTGTTTTTATGGACAAATTAGTAAATGGACCAGAACATGGTTAGTCTAGCTAGATACAATAAATAAGTGGGTTGGGCTTTTGATCATGAATCCAAATTATCTAGCCAATTTTCATATATACTTTAAAATGGTTTTATGTTTTAAATATACATTGAATTATGGATTTATAATATAAATAAACAGATATTAAATGGTTCATATCTGATAATTTTATAATGGGTTTGGATTTTTATACATGAATTTCCCATTTCTTCTACCTTTATCCCCTCCCAACCTCCTCACCAACTCCAACTTCTCCACAACACCCTACATTATTTCCCAACCATGCCCCTGGTGGTATCTCCCCTTTGACTTCAGTCCCACCCTGCTTCCCCTGTATGACGTACCAACAACGTCCGCTATCCCTCCCACCCGATCTCTACCCTAAACATCTACTAGGTGTGTGGGGAGATTATTGAGTTTTTTTAAGTTATTTTTTTGATATATATCTTGTTGAACCATGACTTCTGTGTGAGAACTCACTATTTCAATGTAATTTTCCTGAAATTTTATGTTCTTCAAACTGATTGTGTGCTTCATCGCCTAAGTGATTTGGTATTTGTCTATATGCACTCATACCCTCATATATGTTTCATTTAATGTTATAATTATTCACTCTACGAATTTAATTTTTGTTCTATTCAATTGATTGATCGATTTTGTAGTTAAGAATTTTTTGATTTACATTCTCCATTTGGTCCATTGTATCATTACAATGAAATTAATTTTTTTGTTGATTTTTAGTTCTTCGTTTTCATTTCATTAAATGAAAAATGAAAATACATTTTTTTATAAATTAATTTATTTCTACTTATAATTTTAATTTTTAACACAGTGAAAAATATTTATATATTATTTAAAAAAATTTATTAGAACATATAATTAAATAAAATATTCTTTTGGAAGTGAAAATACAAGTGATACTCATCTGAAAAAAATCTATAATGTGTTTGGTTTTAAAAACTGTTTTTCCTCTAATTTTATAATATCAGGTTAATGATTTTAATAAATGTTAAAAGACATTTTTAAAATAAAAAATAATACAAATGTGTCACCTAGACAATTTTTTATCATTCAAATCAAATATGAAATACATTTTTCCTCTTCAAAAAACATTAATCTCTATTAAATATTTTTTAAATGAATATTTTCATATTAAAAAACTCAATGTTGGATATAAATATTAGTGATATTGATATTAGGATTATAAAAATTTGATTCATATGGTTAAATATAAAATATGTGTGTGATTTTAATGTTAAAAACATTGTTTAAAACATAAAAAACCAATTTACAAAACCTCTTTAAGGTATGTTTTATAATATTTAGAGTCTGTGAGTTTTTTAGATTATTGTAATAATGTTGATTCTAATAACATCAGTGTTCAGAGATTGTAATCAGGAAGTATTTGATTATATCAGAATGTATCAGATTATTCAAATTTGATTAGTACTATTTATCATATTTAGGATTATTATGACAATATAATCACAAAAATACATAGAATAATATAAAACATTTAATAAACATGTAATTAAATTTCTAAAAAAATGTAAAAATGACTTAAAATATACTTAAAAGGAAAATCTATAGTAATATAAAGAGAATAGTGGGAAACTTCATTGTCTAAATGTATCCCTTATTTTATACTTACTGCAAAGTTTGTATTTACAAAACAAGTAATTCCCTCAATATGATGATCAACTCTGTCTTCATATCCCCAGAATCCCTCAATAAGAATAGTATATTTTCTGTATTCCTAGCACCAAAATCTCTTGATCTAATAAATGAGATTCTCTATCTCACTATCTTTCTGAGCCCTCTGTGCACATATTAGATACTCTATCTTTCATTCCTCAAGAACCGTTGATCATAATAATGTGATTCGAATGTAGTTAAGAATTAAAAAATGTTCTTATGGAGACAAACTAATAAGATTTCCATCATAACAACTCTCTCTAATTAAATAAAATGATTAAGAAAGATATTTTCACACAGATTATTCATGTGAAAATTCGAGAGATAATGTATTCAACCAAATTCATACTCTTCAATTGACCTTGTGTCTATAGGTGAGCTTCTAATGGTCACATTCTTGAGACTTTCGTAATGGCTTCAGACAATAGGCTCTTGATACCTCATTATAAATTAATGTCTGATGTTGAATTGGTAAACACCATTACAATGTTAATGATTTTCCTTACATTATAAACAATATAACAATACTCTGATTATAAACATAGTTTATTCTGAAAATCATCATTATGAATTTCATTACAATATCTTTTATGAGCATCAATTCAATTTTAATCAGTACCATTATCAGTTCAATTAGGAAGAATTTTTGTCAGTATGAGAGACATAATTAATGATTGAATTATTATTTGATAAATGTGACCCTTATTTACTAGAAAAAAAACTCATTTTTGATATCATAATAGAAAATGTGAATTTAAATTTCAAAATACATTAATATTTTTTATAATTATATAAAAAATCACTGTTTCCAATGAAAACATAATAAAACCATTTTGGACATAAAAAGTTAATAACGATTTTTTAATAAGGTTTTAGTGATTTCCAAATAAAAAGGAATGGAAATGTTGGAAGTAAATCATCTCACACAATAATATCCACCATTTTTGTAAGAACAAACCCAAAACTATAATGAAAAAATAACTATAAAAAGTTATTCTCAATATTCTTTAAAAAAAATTGTAATCAGATTTTTAATTTTATAAAATCCTCCCGCTATGTTTATATATATTTTGAATAATATTTTGAGAATTATGGAGTAATTGAATAGTTATTTCTTTAATGAAACATTCCCCCCATAGAAATATGTATCCCTATAAGGACCGTATTCTCCCCTTTTGTACAAACAGTTCTCTTTGTATAATGGAATCTCCCCATTTAATAATTTTTCTCCTTTTCAATAAATAATATTAAAAATATTTCAGTCTTTGTTATTTTTAAAAATACATTTTGACCTAGTATGATATACCTACAAATTTAGTGAATAGAAAAATGTATGCCAAAATAAAATCAATTAACTAATCATCTAGAAAAATATGAATG
Organism: Viscum album; assembly: GCA_963277665.1. NCBI lineage: Eukaryota > Viridiplantae > Streptophyta > Magnoliopsida > Santalales > Viscaceae > Viscum > Viscum album. Next base: position 793,592,194 of record OY728147.1, read on the forward strand.
AAAATTCAAAAAATCATTATTGGAAAAACATTCAAACAGTTATATTTTGATGAAAAATTAATTAATTAATAATAAAAAGATTCAAATTTTTACCCAAATACAACAAAAGTTAAAAATAAAAATTAATATTTCTTTATAAATGTTTTCAAAACTGTTTTCATCTTCTTATAATCTTTGTTTCCTTTCTACAGCTTCACTACTTTTCCTTCCAAGAATAACATATTTTCTTTGGGACAAATTGATGAAATCAGAAGTAAGACCTGCACCATGAATGGAATGATTAGAAAATTTAAGGGTTCACATATAGTGGTGTAGGTGGAGTATATCTCCAAGAACCATTATGTGCTTATGAGAGAAACAGACAAAGATGGGGAAATGTATGTTTCATCAACTACCATGAAAAAATCATTCATTGTGTTATGTAATTAGAAGCTTAGTCATATGTCTGAATGAGGCCTACAGATTCATTTTGACATGAAGTTGTTGTATGCACTTGAAAATGTATCCTTAACATTTTATAAGAATTTTGTTTTCAGAAAACCACACATGTTAAGTTTATAAACCTCTGTAGAAATAAGTAAACAGATCTTAGAGTTGGTACATTATGATGTCTATAAAACATTATTTATATCCCTAGGAGGAGAAAAGAACTTTTAATCCTTTATTAGTGATTATTTAATGAGATTTTGAGTGTGTACAATCAAGAGGAATTATGGTGTTCTTTTAAAGTATTTAAATATTCAAATTCTCATAAAAATCATTAATTAGAAAAGAAAATAAAGTGTTTAAGGATTGAAAATTGTGGAAAATATAAAAGAGATGATTTTGATTTTTTTTGTGAGAAGGTAATAAGAGAATGTTCATGGTGGTGTCAAATCCTCATCAGAATGGAGTGGTATATTGAATGAATATAACTCTATTTGACAGAATAATGTTGATGTTGAAGACTTTGCTGAAACATTTTAAGAAGAAGTGGTGAATACTTACAATTATGTGATCAATCGATATCCTTTATTATAAATTGATCTAAAAACCCCAATGGAAATGTTGACTTGTAAACTAGTTGACTATTTTCTGTTATATACATTTGGAAGTACTTTGTATTCAATGTTTAATGGACATAAAAGATCAAGGTTGAATTAGTGATCTTGGAAATATATCTCTTGGGATACATTGATGGTGTGAAGGGGAATCATTTGTGAGACCACACTGCACAAAAAATTATCATCAACAAAGACTTCATTTTCATTAATACGAGGTGAAAATGAAAATTGATAGAGACACGAAGAAGGAAAATACAGAAACTACAATTGGAAAAATACATCATAAATCCATGGAAAATTAATTTTTTCATAGGTATTACTTGAGCATGATGATGAAATACCAGTTGATTTTGGTCCATGAAGGTCAAATAGAGAGAAAAGAGAACCAAAATGGTACTAAAACTATTTCACATAGAAAAATTTTAAAACAATAATTTTTTCCAATACAAAAAAATTACATCTATTTAGATGAATTCTCAATACATAAAAACACTTCCAACAATATAATCTTAAAGGTTTATATGATTTAAAGATTATATATACAATATTCTTATTTTTTTAATGATATTCAACGTATCCCAAAAATATCTTCTCACATAGTACTCCTCTTAGGAACACCATACCAAACACATCTTCATCACCAGGGGAATTAAATATAATAAAGGGTGATCTCAGATGCTCAGTAAGGATAAAAATTGGAGATTTAAATCTATGATCATATGAAATCATAAGATAAATATATTGTTATTTGATCGTGAGCATAAATTATGAACTTCATACCAGATTGAGATATGAAAGCGGGGGTACTTTCATCATTCAGTCTGGTAATCAGCCCAAACCTCCTATGTTGTAAATATACCCAAGAAGGGGAGGGTTTTATAATAGTTGAGTGCAATATTATTTAGTTTAGCAAATTATTTTTTCTTTGGTAATTAGTTATTATTAGGTTGTTAGTTTTTCTTGGGTGAGATATTAATTGGAGGGGATGGGACTTATGTGGGAAATTTGTTAGATGGCATTTTTTAGGTTTAAGGACCCGACCCTAGTTTCTCGAATCTGGTACCATATTTTATTAAATTGGCATATAAAAAAGGAATATGAATCCTAAAGGACTGATTAGTTTAGTATCTATAGAAATAGGATACATAACTAACTTCAACATTACATCATGAAATGAAATACAACAGAGAAATTCCTTTGAAAACATCCATATCTCCTAGGTTATCCCAGCAGTTCATTCATAAAATACATCTTCATATTCTGGGAAAATAAAACATAAGATAATTGTAAAAACTCGGTTCTTACTTTTGAGGTACGGGTTTCTTCTTTTCACTTTTCCTTAAGTGTTTTTGGGAAAATAATGAAAATGGGGAAAAATCCTAAATTTTGGAAAGTACACGTTGTGTACTTTTGGCCATGTGGGATGAGTACACAGGGCATGTGGCCATTTCGGCAATGAAGGGTGTAAAGACCAACTATACGCCATGTAGTGGTCCCTTACACATCATGTAGTCAGTCGGAAGATGAATAGTAAGGCGGTGTCTAGCTAAGCGACAGAACACACCGTGTACTCAAGGAGACACGCCGTGTAGTCACGTCGGCAGGTGAACAGTGCCACACTGGCGGGCAACCGCCAAAAGAACAGTTAAAAATGGTGAGTACACGCCGTGTACTTTGTTATTTTCGATTTAAATGGGCAGTATCCTCCCCTGTTCACAGGGAAGGCTTAGAACCAGACGGGAGCTCGGGAGGGACAACTTGATATTCGAGGATCCGCCGAGCGCACGTCGAGAATCTGTTTCCGCCTCGGACGATCTCATTGGAACCGCACGGGTAATTCCTCCACTCCTCTTAAGTTGTTCATGCCAATTATTCTTCTAAGGGATGTTATTTAAGTTTAAGATAGTTTTCTTCTATGTCAGATCTACGTCGTTCTTGGGTGTTTCTGGAATCGACGTTCATGTATATCATTCGTTGGCATTTAAGGTAGGTGGCTTGGTGTTTATTTTCCAACTGTCGTGCATTTTTGTGTGTTTTGAGCTATGAACCCATATTTGGGGTGTCGTGTGGCTGAGGCCGTGGATATTTTAAATACCTATAATTGTGTAGGTAATTTAGTGTGATATTAAAATTATGTTTGGGATCACTTCTTATATCCAGGACCATCCTGGGGGTGCATTCCTCTGTTTATCCATTTGGCCAGGATACCTGAGGGTATTCCTTGTTTATATAATGCCTTTAAAGTAATGATTGTAGAATTTCCTTGAGAGGAATTGCTTGTATATTGCTGGTCACATGTTGGGCATGGCCCAGTTACCTGTTTAGGCTGGGGGATGCATTGTGATTAGCCTGTGGGCCCTGTACTATTTAGCATGTGGGAAACTTCTTCCGTGCCTACGGGCAATAGACTCTGTGCTGAGGGAGACATTTTTGTACGCCCGAGGGCAATATCCGTAAGCCTGTGGGTAGATTCTGGTATTGGTTTCTCTTTACTTGAGGGTATGAGTTTACATGTCTGAAGACACTGGCTATTACATAGAATATTCACTGTGGAGATATTTTAAATTAACTGATTAAATTATTAATTAAATGTCAATACAACTGGTAAGTTAGTTACTTTTGAGTATTTCTTAGTTTATTTTATTTTATTACTGCACACTGTTGTTGCATGCTTTCACACAGTTGGGCACGAGCCTTTGGTGGGTGCCTACTGAGATATGTTTCTCACACCCTGTTTGGGTCATGCTTTTCGGCCCAAACAGATTAAGTTTCTGCAGGTATAGATAAGGGAAAGGGTCCCTATACAGGTACTTGATTTCTGTTGAGGAGTAGGATAGCATGGGACAGAGGATTGGCTCGCGATGCCGCTGGCTGATCTGTTTTGCTTTTCTGTACTTGTACTTTAGTTGTATTGTATTTTATTGCAGTGTAACATTTTCTGGATATTTTCTTAGAACTGGAGACATGTTTCATCATATCTATATATCTAGTTGATTATATCTACTGCAGTCGTTTGTTATAGTTGTGTATGGTTTACTGCTTCCGCTATTGCAGTACGTTTTATTCTTTCTGATGTGCTACACTTTGACAAATGAGGGCATAGTTTCCCCATAATCAGACCTGGTCCCTCGCTGCTAGTCGGTAGCCTCTGGCGTTTGGGTAAATGCGCTTGAGGTCACGTGGTGAACTGGGTTCGGGGCACCCATTGAGTGGCACCCGGAACCGGGACGTTACAAAGTGGTATCAGAGGGGCTCTTTTCCTTGACATACAATTTGGAGCCTTAGTCTGGAATAGGACAGGAATGGTAGTTGGTAATAAGATGTGCCCTGGCCTAGCTAACCCATGTACAGGGAAAATCCAATTTACCTCGTGTTGCAATTCTACTGATTTTGCAATTTTACGGTTGATTTGATTTCACCGAAGGGTGATGCACTTGTATTGTGCTGTTTATATTTGATCCATGGGTTCTATTTAGTTGTAACCAAATGAGGTGATGGTATGCCATCTCATGCATCATTTAGGAACATTCTAGGAATCACATTCCATACATAGTTTCCATTCCATGTAGATGCATTAGAAATTTCATTCTGTTGTGATAGTCTTTGTGCTAGAAAAGCATGCTGTTGTGATAGCTGCATTGAGAAATACTTGCTACATGATAGGGTATTTTGTATGAGAAAATTTATAGAATGAACTCCAAAATTTGGTTCTTGGGGAGTATGGGACCCCATTGACCGGAATTTGGTGGATCATTAACTGTTTATTATGTTATAACACATATAAGATGCCAAACTTTGATTTTGGGGGAGTATGGCCCCTCACAGATTGGAATTTGGCACTTAGGTGTTGTTTTTCGGTATTTATCTGGGTTCCAGAGAAGTTTCTGAGGCATAATGTCCAGACAACCGGTATACATGTCGTGTAGTACCTTAATCACATCATTTATGATTTTCTGTTCCAGAATAAAAGGAAACTTTTTGAGTACACGCCGTGTACCCAGAGCACACGCCGTGTACCCAGAGTACACATAGTGTAGTCTCTTCCCGTGTCACAAACCATGTGGGTGGTGACATGGAAAAGGGGATAGCTTGTGGCAAACACACCGTGTATCAGATGCACACGCCGTGTAGGGTTGACCTGGAGACCTGGCCATGTAACTAACAAACACGAGCCAGTGTAGTCATTTCTTGAACATGCCGTGTCAATGAAGAACACGCTGTGTAGTGTGACCTGGGGACCTGGCCGTGTAACTAACAACAAGTGTCGGTGAAATCCTTTCATGTACATGCCGTGTATATATAGACCACGTCGTGTAGGTTGAGCCGTGTATCCGGCCATGTAACTAACAACCCGGGTCGGTGGAGCACGTCTAGTACACGCCGTGTACCTGTGGGACATGCCATGTAGTTTTGTCTGAGGATAGAATGTGTGGACTTAGCCATGTGGCTGGGGAGATGGAGTAGTTTACACGTCATGTGCGGGTGTAACACGCCGTGTAGAGTCAAGACGAGTAGTCGGACGTGTCACAAGCGACACAGGTAGTTGGAAATAACCCCATACACACCGTGTAGATGATATACATACCATGTAGTTTTGATCAAACGGGAGCCGTGTGGCTTAGCCGTGTTGAAGGACCCGGGCAGGGGGAAGAGAAGTCAAGTACATGTCGTTTTGTCATTATACACGCCGTGTAGTATTGTTTTGAAAATCTTGAAATGCCTTCTTCCTCTAGTTCTCTTTGTGGTTCCATCGTTTTCAGTCTTGTTAATCTTGAATCTAAGGCGTGTTTTTGACCTTGTGGAGTCATGCCGCCTAGAATACCGCGCGTTATTCTCCAGGAGAGTGGCAACGAGTATACTCCTGAGATGGTGGGCCATGGTCTACCAGTGGATCCTCCAGTAGAGACAGATGCGGAGCCAGCTGTTTTACCGGAAACAGGCGCGGAAGCACAATTCCATGAAGGCTTTATGCAGTTCATGAAGACCGTTCGGGGAGCACCGTAGGCTGTCACATCTATGGTTGAGCTGACACGTATATTCCAGCAGCATCATCCGCCTACATTTTTAGGGGATGACGGACCACAGGCCACAGATTCTTGGCTATGATCGATGTAGACTATTTTTGAGCATCTTGAGACGCCTCCAGGGCGGAGGGTCAAGATCGTGACATACATGCTGCATGATTCATCCAAGAGGTGGTGGGATGTTACCACCCAGTCAGAGAATCACAGATACATGGCATGGGAATATTTTCAGGTAGTCTTTTATGAATTCTTATTTCCAGAGACGCTGAGGGTAGATAGAGCTCGAGAGTTCATGAATCTGCAGCAGGGTGCTATGTCGGTGATGGATTACTTTGCTCGCCTACAGAGCTTCAGCGTTTTTCACCCGTTCTGGTGGGTGATGAGACGATGAGAGCCAGGAGTTTTTAGGATGGTCTCCGATATGACATCCAAGAGCTAGTGAATGTTTTCATGTTGCCTTCAGTACATGCTATTATAAATCAGGCACTGATTACAGAGAGGAACCTATGGGAAGCTAGTGGTGTGGGTTAGGGCGGTTCAGCAGCAGTTTCTGGTACTATTTCTACTGGGAAGAGGAAGAGACAGATGGACTTCTCTCAGGGTGGCAGTACCAGCCAGAAGAATGCTTCAGGTGGCCAGGTCATGTGCTACCAGTGTGGTAGAGAGGGGAACAAGAGGCCACAGTGTCCACGAGACCCAGTGGAGTGTCGGGCTTGCGGCCGGATGGGTCATCTGCAGTGCTTTTGCAGGGCGTTTCCACTGATGGCTAGTGAGTGGGGTTCTGTGGCAGCTTCCTACCAGTCGGAGGACTGGAATACGTCAGGGCATGAAGGCAGAGATGGTGGTCATGGTCATGGTAGCGAGACACTGGGATCTCTGAGGTGGCAGGGCGGGACAACTCAGGGTAGTCAGGCAGTGTCACAGGGTTGCGGCACTGGGCAGGCATATGCAGTGCAACAGACCCAGCATGAGCAGGATCCCAGACCTTCTACTGTCATAGGTACTATTCTAGTAGCTTATGTTTTATCTTTAGTACTTTTCCATAATGGTGTTACACATAGTTTTATATCTATAACTTTTGTGGAGAGCCTTGGGCTCTGTGTTTCTACTTCTTCTGGTATCATGATGCTAGACACTCCGTTGGGGACTAGGACGGCTGGTGTGCGTTAGTGCAAAGAGTGCCCCCTTGAGGTTGGTGGGTGTCACTTCCTTTGGGACCTCTATGTCTTAGAGATGGTAGCTTATGACGTCATTCTCGGGGTGGACTGGTTTGTTCCCTTTCGAGCCTTTGTGGACTGATATCGTCGTAGGATGAGTTTCACATCACCAGAGGGCAGAGAGTTTCTATAAAAGGGTGAATGGGATGTTCAAGCGAGTAGAGCTGGACCAGAGCATCATGGGAGAGGTGGAGTCACAGCCCTGATGGAGAGTTTATATCTGGATGATCAGGGGACTTTTCATACGGATTTCCCTCCCGTGGTGGATCGTTTTAGGGATGTCTTCTCGGATGACTTTTCAGGTCTTCCTCTAGAGCGTGAGGAGGATTGCTCTATTGATCTTGTGTCAGGAGCAGCACCAGTGTCCATTAGTCCTTATAAGATGGCTACACCAGAGTTGCAGGACCACGAGAGATAGTTAGAGGAGTTACAGGCAAAGGGTTTCATCCGACCCAGTACTTCACCTTAGGGTTCTCCTATCATTTTTGCGAAGAAGGAAGACGGTACCCTCAGACTCTATGTGGATTATCGGATGTTGAACCAGTTGATGATTAAGAACTGATATCCCTTACCAAGGATTGATGATATTTTTGATCAGCTTCGTGGAGAATGAGTGTTCTTGAAGATTGACTTGAGATCATGATATCATCAGCTACGAGTTAGACCATCTGATATACCTCTCACAGCTTTCAGGAGAAGGTATGGTCTATACGAGTATACAGTTATGCTGTTCGGACTCACAAATGCACCAGCAGTTTTTATGGTTCGGATGAATCATGTGTTCCATCCTCATCTAGACTCTTTTTTGGAAGTATTGGTGGAAAATATCTTAGTGTTCTATCACACTCGACACGACCATGAAACCAATCTTGAGATTTCATTGAGTACACTGAGGGAGAATCAGTTATATTCTATGTTCTCAAAGTGCCACTTTTGGATGGACCATATTCACTTCGTGGGTCATATCATCTCAGAGGCAGGAGTTTCAGTATACCCAGAGAAGGTGAGAGTAGTAGTTTCTTGGGAGTAGCCTATGAACGTGTTTGAGATACAGAGTTTCTTAGGGATAGCTGGTTACTACAGAAGTTTCATCCATGACTTCTCCTGCTTAGCAGTTCCATTGACTAGTTTCACTAAGAAGGGTGTGAAGTTCGTTTGGACAGAAGCTTTTGATCAGCCTTTCAGGATCTGAAAGGAAGTTTGACATCATCACTGATCCTGATACTCCCAGAGCATGCGAAGAGCTTTATAGTTTACTATGATGCATCAGGTATTGGGTTTGGAGATTTGTTGATGCAGATCAATCGATTTGTTGCCTACGGGTCTCGGCAGTTGAGGCCACATGATAGGAATTACCCGACGCATGATCTCGAGTTGGCTGGAGTTGATCATGCGTTGCGTTGTTGGAGGAATTATCTCTTGGGAGAGCATTTTGTGGTTTTCACCGACCATAAAAGTCTCAAGTATATCTTTACCCAGCATGACTTGAATCTGAGGCAATGAAGGTGGGTCGAATACCTACAGTCCTTTGATTTTGAGCTTGCATATACACCTGGTAAAGGTAATGTGATAGTTGATGAACTGATTAGGAAGACTCAGATACAGGCAGTGCAGGAGTCCAGTGTTGAGTGGCATCTTATGGATTTGATCTCTAAGATGCATTTAGAGGTGAATGATAGTCAAGGGCAGACTTATCGTTCCTCTTTAGCTGTGACTTCTACCCTCCTCGATCGAGTGAGGATTTGATAGCTATCTGATTCCAAAGTCCTAGTTCTATGGGAGTCGGTGGCAAGTGAGGACCCTTCTCCTCGGTGGAGGATAGGCGATGATGAGGTTCTTTATTTCCATGGACGAGTGTGGGTTACAAGGGATATACACGAGGAGATGATGCGGGAGTTTCATGCTTCAAATTGGGCAGTTCATCCCAGAGTTACCAAGATGTACCGTGACTTGAGACATCGGTACTGGTGGCCGGGTATGAAAAGGGATGTAGCTAGTTTTATTACGAGGTGTTCCACCTATCAGCAGGTGAAGGCGGAACATCAGAGGCCAGCCAGACTGTTACAACAGTTACCTATCCCAGAGTGGAAATGGGATGATGTTACGATGGAATTCATGACTGGGTTGCTGAGGTCACCTTGAGGCAATGATGTCGTGTGGGTTTTTGTGGACAGACTCACGAAGGAAGCTCCCTTTTTTCCAATAAAGGAGACCTTTGGTGTTGACGAGCTTCGAAATTTGTATATATGAGATATCGTATGTCTTCATGGGGTCCCTCATTCTATCGTTTCAGATAAGAATTCTCGTTTTACATCTCGTTTCTGGCAGAGTTTTCAGAGGGCACTAGGTACACAGGTGCTTCTGAGCACAGCTTACCACCCTCAGACCGATGTCCAGTCAGAGTGTACTATATAGGTGCATGAGGACATGCTGTGAGAATGAATCCTAGACATTGGGGGCTCTTGGGAGAAGAACATACCCCTAGTCGAGTTTACCTATAATAACAGTTTTCAGGAAACTATTGATATGGCACCATACGAGGCTTTATATTGTAGGTCGTGACGATCACCCTTGTGGTGGTTAGAGGCAGGTGAGGCAGATTTACTGGGGCCACGTCTCATGCATGAAACATCAGAGCAGGACCAGTTGATTCAGAAGCGGATGGCTACCGTGCAGTCTCATTAGAAGTCTTATGCTGACTGCCACAGACAACCTTGGGAGTTCATGGTCGGGGATCAGGTTTTCCTATGTGTTTTTCCGAGGTTGGGACACAGATGGATCAAGAGACAGGGAAAACTTTCACCAAGGTATGTGGGGCCATTTGAGATTCTGGAGAGAGCCGGGCCGGTTGCTTATCAGTTGTAGTTACTTCAGAGGTACCGGGTCATGCACGACGTCTTCCATGTATCTCAATTGCACCGTTATCATTCAGACCCGTCTCACATCATTCGGCCAAAGGAGGTTGAGCTAGAGGAAGATATGTCCTTTTAGGAGAATCTGATTTGTATTGTTTATAGGAGCACGAAGGTTCTCCGAGGCCGGTCAGTTCCTCTCGTACGGGTGCTATGGCAGCATGGCCGAGTGCAGGACGAAACCTAGGAGCGGGAGACCAACGTACGTGTTCAGTGGCCCGAGTTATTCACAGTTGTATCTTTTCCACCCTTGGAAGGGAAATTCGAGGACGAATTTCTTTAAGGGGGGAAGTTTGTAAGAACCCGGTTCTTACTTTTGAGGTACGGGTTTCCTCTTTTCACTTTTCCTTAAGTGTTTTTGAGAAAATAAGGAAAATGGAGAAAAATCCAGAATTTTGGAAAGTACATGCCATGTACTTTTCCACATGCCATGTACTTTTGGCCATGTGGGATGAGTACACAGGGCATGTGGCCTTGTCAGCAATGAAGGGTGTAAATACCGACTGCATGCTGTGTAGTCAGTCGGCAGACGAATAGTAAGGTAGTGGCCAGCTGTGCGATAGAACACGCCATGTACTCAAGGAGACATGCCGTGTAGTCACGTCGGTAGGTGAATAGGGCTACGCTGGCAGGAAACCTCCAAAGGAACAGTTAAAAAATGGGGAGTACACGCCGTGTACTTAGAAGTACATGTCGTGTACTTTTTATCGCTTAAAATGGGTAGTAGCCTCACATGTTCACACGGAAGGCTTAGAACCGGATGAGAGCTAGGGAGGGACGGCCGAATCTTCGAGGATCCGCCGATCGCACGTCGGGAATCTGTTTCCACCTCGAATGATCTCGTTGAAACCGCACTGGTAATCCCTCCACTACTCTTAAGTTGTTCCTGCCAATTCTTTCTCTAAGGGAAGTTATTTAAAATTAAGAGAGTTTTCTTCTATGTCAGATCTACGTCGTTCTTGGGCATTTCTGGAATCGATGTTCATGTATATCGTTCGATGGTGTTTAAGGTAGGTGGCTTGGTGTTTATTTTCTAACTGTCGTGCATTTTTGTGTGTTTTGAGCTACGAACCCATATTTGGGGTGCCGCGTGGCTGAGGTCGTGGCTATTTTAAATACCTATAATTGTGTAGGTAATTTAGTGTGATATTAAAATGCTGTTTGGGATCGCTGTTTGGATCCAGGACCACCTCGGGGGTGCGTTCCTCTGGTTAGCCATTTGGCCAGGATAGCCGAGGGTATGCCTTGTTTATATTATGCCTTTAAAGTAATGATTGTAGGATTTCCTTGAGAGGAATTTCTTGTATACTTCTGGTCACATGTTGGGCATGGCCCGGTTACCTGTTTAGCCTGAGGGCAGCGTTGTGATTAGCCTGTGGTCCCTGTACTATTTATCCTGCGGGAAACTTCTTCTTTGCCTGTGGGAAATAGACTTTGTGCCTGAGGGAGACATTTTTGTATGCCCGAGGGCAATATCCCTAAGCATGTGGGTAGATTCTTGTATTGGTTTCTCTTTACCTGATGGTTAGACTTTACGTGTCTGAAGACACTGGCTGTTACATAGAATATTCACTATGGTGATATTTTAAATTAACTGATTAAATGATCAATTAAATGTCAATACAACTGGTAAGTTAGTTACTTTTGAGTACTGGTTAGTTTATTGCATTTTATTAAAGAACACTGTTTTTTCATGCTTTCACATAGTTGGGCACGTGCCTTTGGTGGGTGCCTACTAAGATGTGTTTCTCACACCCTGTTTGGCTCATGCTCTTCGGCCCAAAGAGATTATGTTTCTGCAGGTATAGATAAGGTCAAGGGTCCCTATACAGGTACTTGATTGCTGCTGAGGAGTAAGAGAACATGGGACTGAGCATTGGCTCATGATGCCACTGGCTGATCTGTTTTTCTTTCCTGTACTTTTACATCAGTTGTATTGTATTGTATTGTAGTGTAATATGTTCTGGCTGTTTTTTTAGAACTGGAGACATTTTGCATCATATCTATATATCTGGTTGATTATATCAACTGCAATCGTTTGATACAGTTGTGCATGGTTTACTACTTCCACTATTCCTGTACGTTTTATTCTTTCCGCTGCGCTACACTTTGACAAATGAGAGCATAGTTTCCCCACTATCAGACCAAGGCCCTCGCAGCTAGTCGGTATCCTCTGGCGTTTGGGGAAATCATCTTGAGGTCACGTGGCGAACTAGGTTCAGGGAACCCTTTGAGTGGCACCCAGAACCAATACCTTACAATAAGGGTGAGATGAAATGCTCAATAAGAGTATGAAATAAAGAATAATAAATGATAAACATAAACATTAGGCATGGTGAATAACATAAAACACATGCCTTTAAAAATTAAACATGAATATAATATGGAAGGAATAAGAGCTAAATAAATAATTCCATAATAAAACATAATCATGGGTATTGTACTAGTAAAATTACCACATGAACTATCAATTACTAATTTCATAATGAGGTAATTCAATTTCCAAACATCATAACCATACCACCAAGGCCTCATCCCAAGACCATGAACAATCATTTTGTCAAGGCCTTGTGCCAAGACCATAGTTTTTCTCATGAGGCCTACTAATTCAATTGAGGGGATATAGAGGGTTCCAACCATCACCTATTATGTCTAATTCATTACTCATATGAACGGGGATCAGTATAAACTACATGTACATTCATATTGAAACAAACTTATGAAATGTAAATAAATTTGCCCAAACATTAAGCATAAACACTAACCAATCAGAGTAAGTTCATGAATGGTGTTAATATAGTACATACATAGTATAACTAATAAGGAACCATTAAATTGAAAATTTTATATGATATCATACATAATAACCAACAATAGTGTGGAAAAATATGAAGATAATCTTATAAAATCATCGATTAATTTTTGAGATAAATACGATTTTACTTTGAAAAGAAGTCTTCTTTGGGAAAAGTCATTGTATAATACCAGAATTTAAGTAGGTTGGTATTTTCCTAATAAAATTATGTATTTTATAATGAAAAAGGTTTCTTGAAATAGATCAGATATTTCCCTTGAAAAAAATGTAAGAATTTGAGAAATCCTATTAAATCAGGCTTGTATTTTGGGAAGAATTTTTGAAATATCCTTTTAAGACATATATCTCCCCAAAAGTGAAAGTAAGATTGTAGTTGGTACACATAAATAAAACATTATAACAGAATATATGTGGAGTACATATGAACAAATAATGATTTAATTGAGTTAAGTAGAGAATAAGAGTAACCCGAATGAAAATGGAGGTTCGGGAAAAATAAACCCATGTATTCTGAGCCTTGGAGCAGCCTCATCTTCTTCTTTCTGTAAAACATCGGGTTTCTACAAGATTTTTTATTCCTTCCCCATTTGGGCTTGTATCTTATTTGGGTGGAAGTGGCTTCGTCTAACGGTGGTGGGTTCGAATCGGTGTGTATCTTTGCGGTCTCTCTCACGACGGCGGTAGGTTCGATTCGGCATGGGTGTCTTTGCTCAGGTTGTGATATTCTTACAGAAGAGTGTGTGTCTTTGCTTGGGATGGTGTCTCTCATGAAGGTGGTTCATCGACTTGGTGTTGGTGTCTTCTCTCCAGCAAGGATCTCGTGTGGCAGCGGTGGGTTCGAATCATCTTGGTCGTCACTCGGTCTGAGATCTCTTGCAGTGGGGGTGCATTGCTTCTCGGTGGATCTTTGGCTTTTGGTTCACCTAGGTATTATATCTTCATCGATCCATGGTGAGGTTGGAACCACTTTTCCTTGGTGGTGCATCATAGGTTATCCTGGAGTGTCTCAGGTTCAGCGTGGTCTCTACAGTGGTTCTGGTGTTGGATGGGGTCTGGTCCGGCATGACCAAGTGTGCTTCCAGTGGTTTTCTTGAGCATCTCTGGCCATATCTATAGTACTACGGAGGGGGAGGCTCCTTAGTTTCAGTTTATGTGAGGTTTGACATGATTTTAATTTGGTGATATTGTGCTCACGCACTCTGGCTAGATCTGATTATTGGATTGTCCTATTTCAACTGCAATAGTCCTTCTTTATGATCCTTGTCATCATGAGGCTTGTGCCAGAACCTAGAGAGGAGCATCACGGTTCTGATCAGAGAGGATCCATGCCTAGAGCGGTGTTTCAATTTCAAGATGACCCTGATACCCTCACTGGGAGCATCCCTTTTATGCAAGGTTGGGTCACCAGTCCAAGGTGACGATGACTTGATCTCCTAGTTTTTTAATTACCTTCTTGAATTTTGTGGTTGCGGTGATGAGAGTGTCCTGAGTATGATGGTGGGGTTGGTCTAGGATGGTATTTTTGGAGGTTCATTGGTTTTGTTTAATGGTGTAAACATTTGTGACCTCTGTTGGTACGATGATGCACCCAGACTCGACCACATGGATCAGACCCCAAAGGTCATTCCAGAGCTTCTATTCATCATTGTAGCACTTTATGGATTTGGGTTTTTGAGTGGGTATGGCCTAATCCATCGAATTGGTCATGTTCTTTGACATAGGACATTTTCTTTCCCTCCGTCCTTGCATCTCTGGCCACAATCCATATTTTTGTATTTTCTAATAACACTTTTAATGGGTCAGTGTAGACCCTCACAACCATCACCAGAGTTACACGGGAAATATGCAACATTCAAATTTCAAACAAAACACTGCAACCAACCCATCAGTACCACCATTGCCGCATAAAAGAAAACACAACATTCAAAAAGCAAAACCCTTCCATCATTCACGCTCCTACCTCGAGATCACAAAAGAGCCGCCTCGAGATCACAAAACCCGTCCTTGCATCTCTAAATAGCTTTCCATGACCATTTTTGGGGAGGGGATGATTTGTGTTGTTTGTTTGGTTTGTTTCTCTTAAACTGCGTGTCATGATATGTTTTTTTTCAATGATTTATTTGGGTTCCCCCACCCCCCTTATTCCTTTCACTATAGGATACTCGGGCTATAGCCATGATTTGAAACTGTGGGTATAGGTCCTCAAAACGTGGCTCTAGGTAATTTTAATGGTTTGAGAAACTGTGGAAATGTTTGGTAAGGCTATAGGCCTAGACATATAGCCACGGTTTGTAATTGTGGCTCTAGGTCTATAGACAGGGTTTATACCATGGAAA
The DNA here is from genome assembly GCA_963277665.1 of Viscum album. Taxonomy (NCBI): domain Eukaryota; kingdom Viridiplantae; phylum Streptophyta; class Magnoliopsida; order Santalales; family Viscaceae; genus Viscum; species Viscum album. The sequence continues at coordinate 793,607,541 of OY728147.1, forward strand.
TAGGTATACAACCACTGTTCAAAATATGGTAATATTTTTATAGCCATGATTTAGAACTGTGGCTATACTAGAGGATGGACACAATTTATTACCACTGTTAGAAAATGTGGCATTAGACCTATTGGAATAGTTAAAAACCATGGTGATAAGGTCTGAAAACAAAGAAAAAAATTCCCCCCACCCCCTGCACCGCCCCCTAGACAACCCCCCCTGTAGTAGCACTCACACCCAGGAATGTCCCTCTCCCCCCTATAAAGCCCCCTGGATGCCCCCACTACGGACCCCTCCATCCTAGACACCCCTCCCCTCCCTTGGACATCCTCCTCCCCTGTGAAAAGCCCCACTCCTAGACATCCCCTCTACAGAACACTACCTCCCTCCTGGAAACCCCCTACATCCTAGACACTGGACACCCCCTACATAAACCCTCCCTTCCCCTCCCCTAGACAACCCCCTCCCCCTAAAAAGCCCCCCCTTCAGACCCTCACTCTTGGAAACCCCCCTGAAGCCCCTCTCTCATGGACACTAGACACCCCCACCCTACATAAACCCACCTCCCCTAGACATCCCCCCTTCCCCCCTACAAAACCCCCCTCCTGGATAACCCCTTGCAGACCCCTCCCTCCCTCCAGGACACCCCCTACCTCCTGAACACTAGACACCCCCATCCCCTGGATAGCCCCCCTCCCCCTGCAAAGCCCCCATGCAGACCCCTACTTCCTGGACATCCCCTTGTATCCCCCTTCCTCCTGGACACTGGAAAACCCCACCCTACATAAACCCTCCCTCCCCCCTCCCTTGGACACCCCCCCTTCCCCTGCAAATCCCCCCTCCTAGACAACCCCCCCCCCCCTCATGGACACCCCCTACAGACCCCTCTTTCCAGGACACCAGACACCCCCACCCTGCATAAACCCTCCTCCCCTAGACAACCCCCTCCCCTACAAACCCCCCTGGACAACCCCCCTCCTGGAAACCCCCCCTCCCCACCCCTCCTACAGACCCCTCCCTCATAAACACAACCCCTCCCCCTATATACCCCACCCCTCTTGGACACCCCTCCCTCCTAGAAACTGGATACCCCCACCCTACATAACACCCTGGACACCCCCACCCCCCTCCTAGGCACCCCCTTCCCCCCTGAACACCCCTTCCATCCCCCCTCGCCCAACCCCCTCCCTCTTGAAAACCACCCTACAATAGCTTTTGTGTTCCATAAAAAGACAGGTCACCTGCATATTTAAATCCTCTCCTACCAAAAAACAGTTCATGTAGAAATGAGAGAAAGTCTCAGGGTGGAACACCCAACTCATCCCCCTCCCCTGGTACCCCCTGCCCCTTACCCCACACCTACACAACCCCTCCCCCTCCCCCCAGCACACACCCCCTACCCCCTCCCTTGCAAACCCCATCCCCCTACACCCAAGACACCCCCTTCCCCTGTCCCCACCTACAAACCCCCTCCTCATGTCCCCAACACACCCACCCTCCCCCATGCCTCCCCTTCCCCTACCCCCTGCTCACACCACACACCCCCAGAAGGAGTTCAGTATGAAGAAAAAATTATTGAGACAACTATTTTTATTCCTAAAAAAGGGAAATTGTGACTATTCCTAGTGTTTAAACTGCAGAAGGAAGAGCTACACCTGAGGTGAAGCATCAGTCAATGGATCCAATTATCCTTGGATCACTTGCTGATGGAGATCGAACTGACGATGTAGTTATGGAAACTTTTGAACATTCTCATACACCACCTATACCATCACGACCTCCTACTGTGCGTGATGAATCCCCATTTATTAGTAAGATATCATAAAGTTATAAAATGTAATATTTTTCCTCTGATATTCTAATTGAGTTTTATAATATTTTAGGAGATTATAATGAGCTGAAATAGGAGTTAAAATATACTAATAATGAGATTAGATAACATCAGGAGTCCTCTATTCCCATGGTTGATTTTGACAAGTTGGTTGGGTTAATGGTCTAGTTACATATTTTAAGGATGTCTATACTACCAAGTATCAGATCAATGATCTTATTGTTATGGTTGTATCTCAAAGGTACTTGTTCCAAAATATTTAAATGGTGCAATTAGACATGTCTCAAGATGTTCATGATGAGGTTCTATCATTCATTACTCAAATAAAGGGAATCCTCTACAATTTATAAAGTTTTGTATAAAGATTTTTTGAGTTCATCAAAAGGTTTCAACCCTATAAAACATCCACATTTGAACCTTCAGTTGTTCCAATTTTTTAGATTGGAGTTGATCAATTTCTCTTCAAATTGAATTATGTATCCTTAAAGATTTAGTACCTATAATGTGATATGTTCACACCATTTCTTATGCAAGATTTCAAGAGGAATATTATGGGTGAGTTCCATGATACCAGAAAAAATGTTAGAATGCTTGGTATTAGAACTAATAGATCCGTAAAATTAAGCAAGTGGTTATTAGAAAACCATTTTTTAAAACAATAAAGCAATTATGGAACCATGTTTTTAAAACAATCCGGAAATTATATAATTAAAATTAAAGGTTTAGAAAGAGGGAACATACCTCAACCTCAAGGCGCGTCACTTTTGATGAAGACAACTCAAATCTTCCTTTTTCTGCATGGACAGATATACAACTTCACATATATATAAGGACCCCTAGACCCTATGTACATATTTTCATGGCCAAATATTTACAAGGGGTCCTTAGATATATGTTTATACATACATATACCGTTTTACACTTACACATGTATACATTTTTCATATCTATATAGAAGTACACCTAGCCCCAATATAAATATTCATACTTACATGAGTGAATATAAATAAAGGGGGAACATATATATGTATATTCCTACCTATGCATACACATGTAAGCCTTTGTCAATGGTGAGTCGAATCCGCCTCAACGAAATCCAAAACACACGAAAAAAATATAAGGTTCCCAAATGTCACAAATTCTAGAAATAAAATTGGGCCAAAGAATAAAAATGGAATAGACCGTACCCAAATACGATGTTGAACTCACTTTCATAGATGGGGGTGGATTGAACCGGCCTCATCATAAGAAACCACCTATAAGAAAATAGTGGTAAAATGAGATATAACGACTTCATATATATATGTGATCAGTTTTTTAACTGTACATGATAAATGATACTTGAATCCACAACCAACAATGAACAAATTATATTGAGATTTATATGCACATCCCAATACTAAATAACATGATCATTAATAAAAATATATTTTTCAAACATCACCTTCAATTTCCCAATCAAAAATATAAAATCACCAAAATATAGGAATAAATTAAACTTCTATCAGCACTTAAATACAAGAAATAGGGATTAGACATTGTTCATAACCTAGAAATGCCATTCCATGAATGTATAAAATACCTAAAACTCATCATGCCTATATCCTTCTTGATTTTCAATATTGAATCCTCATTTTGTTTCACATTCTTCTTCTGGAATTCACCTTTATTATTATTTCATATAGGTTTATCAATTTTATAAATTAGATAATCTTCCTTCTTTTATTCTTACTCAATCCTCTAACCCCAATGCACCCCCCACAAAATCCCTTATACTTTCCACCGCCAAACCATTCTCCTCCCCCACAACCGTCCACTACCCCCCCCCCCCCCGCACCACCCCACCCCTTCCCTTAGCCTGCACTATCCCCCTTGCCTACACCAGCCCCTAAACCCCTGCACAAGCTCCCCCAAACCCCCCATAAACCACCCCACCCTTCCCCTACACCACCCCCACCCCTTCCCTAGTACTAGAATCCTTCCCAAACCAGTCCCCTCCCCTAAAAAACAGTCCCCCCCCAGACCCTATCCCCCCCCACCTCCCTAACTCCCTCCCCCCCTACACCACCCCCAACCGCTAGCCTACACCAGCCCCCAACCCCCTATCCTGCACTAGCCCCCACAACCCCACACCCCTGCACCATCCCCCCTAACCCCCTGACACTAACCCCACCCCTTCCCCTACACTAGCCTCCCCCTCAAACCACTCCCCTCCCCCCTACACCAGCCCCCAACCCCCTAGCCTACACCCCCCAATTCCCTCTAATTATATTATTCTATAAATAAAATGTGAGCTAACTTTTTCTTCTTCCTAGTGGTATATGTTGTAATGTATTAGGGGATCACCAAATCAGTTTCATGTTTGTTTAGTATCTTTTATTTTATTCCATCTGCTACTCTGGTATTACATCTAGTTTAGGTTGTATTGTATTTCATTAAATGCCTCATATAGAACTGTTTGTCATTGTTTAGTATTTTGTAGGTTATTCTCATATCAAGTAAATTCATCCCCCAATGATATAGTATTCCCCTTTCACATATTTATTGACTTTGATGATCTGGGGGTTCCACCTAAGGATAATAACACCTCTTCCCATTCCCAATCTAATAGGTAAGAGGAAGGATGTAACACCCGTGGGAGGAAAATTTATTACAAATATGGGAAATAACCTCATCATCTTTGAGGCCTCAATACCTTTATCATCCTTGTTCCAATTATATTTGATTGACTTTCATCATCAACTTATGTTGGCCCTATTTATATTCATCGAGAAATAGTTTGACTGGGCACCAGAGTACATTGTTAATGAGAGTGAGGATCTATCTCTTGGAACATCAGGATATAGGATCACCCAGAAAGAGACTAAAACGGGGGTATCTATTTCCCAGGACAAACCATATTATCCCACCCTCACTTTGGAGGTTTGGATTCACTACATGGATGCCTCTATCTAATTCCATATAGATCAAATTCATATTCTATTATAGGATTGTGGGTTATTGTTCATCTATCCACTATTCCACCCATTTTATCTCCCTAAAACCTCCATGGCCTTGTATAATTACTATTACATTGAATTTTCAACCCCTATCCCTATTCTGACTAAAATCAGTGTCCTGACAAGTCGACACTATACTCAAATTCCTGTTGATATCAGCAACCCGACTTCCCAACATGAGTGTTTGCTGGCCTAACAAAGCAAGGGGAAGGGACATGCCACCAAAAAAGGTGAAGCGAACTACTTTTTTAACCATAATACCAAAACCAGAACATATTTTTAGAATATAAAAGTACTTAATGAGTAGCGCTCAATATAAACTCTGACACAAACCAAAACTACAATGTAGAGGTCCCTAGTAGTATTTGAGCAGGCTAAACCCAGTACCCCAGATTAGACTCCTCTTATTTTAGACCAACCCATTCTAGATGGGCATCCAGTTTTCACCTTGGTTTGACATTATCCATAATAGGTAACTATTTAGTCTATTGATAATACCAACCATCTTAAGTAGGTCTCTCCCAGTGAGAAGAACACTCATATGGAAGATACCATGTGGGAGCTTGTGGATGTGAACCTAGTGTCTTAGGATCTTCATACTCCCCAATTTTTATCTATTTTGAACTTAAATTATGTTGGATATATATTTCTTTACACTTTTGTCTATTTTTTGTCTATTTTATATGCCTTTACTAAACATATAGGCTAATTTTCTGACCACCTCTTCTTTGTATGCATCACTATTTATCTTTGTTGACCTCACCACTTTAAAGTAAAGGAAATTTATGATTGTGGACTCGCATCCCTTTTCTCATAACTGAAAAAAGGATTCCAACCACACCATATTAATTTTTTATTCACCACAAGCACTACATATCCCATGAATCCATACAAGGCAATACGAACTTTATGGTCAGAGCATCTCAGAATAACAAAACCAAATTAAGTGAAACCTAATGAACACCCAATGAGTCATACCAATTGGAAGCTAACTCAATGATTATATTATATCCATTTTCTAGATACATTAATTTCTTATCCTCATAAACATTTGTTATACATAAATATTATATCCATTTTCAATTCAATTCAACATATTTCATTCAAAAATATTAATATTTTTAAAATAAATAAATATGATGAAGGTATGCGTATAATGTATCATTTTTTATTAAAAAATATAATGGTACAAGATTCAAAAGTTCATACCTTGGGATCAACTATCCAACCATGATAAAGACCAATGTCCAGAAGATTGAATATTGCACACTAAATAGTAAACTCGAAATCATCTATTCTGCAAGAATGGTCTATGCCAATTAAATTGGATTAAAAAAACACAACAAATGACTACTAATGTCTTGAAAAAAATGGTATAAAATAACCATTACATCCTGAAATTTATATTCACATCAATCCTGGTTGCAAGTCATGGGAGAAAACCAATTAAATCGACTTTGTTTTATTGTTGGTTTTCTGCATAGAATGCATCTCTATACTACATACCAGTATAAGTCATAAAACTCGCAATATGATTAGTGAAACTAATTGGGTGACCACCTCAAGAAAAAAATGTAAAATTAGACTACATACCATTGGAGGTGTGTTAGAGGAGATAGAGGGGCTGAATCCGAGAAGTGTCATCGAGGAGGTACGATGGTCGCATCATAGAAGAATTCAATTCAATATAATAATAAAAAAACTTAATTACTACATAAAAAACATATCACATAATAGAATAATTCAATATATGTAGAAATAGTCAGAAACACCACAATACAATTCAGTATTACAATAATCAAACCTCACTACGTAATAAAATTACACATATTAACATTCCAAAAAAACAATTCACCCCAATAGTGATTCTCAATATCAATATCATTAGATTCATGATAACCCTCATGTATGCCTCCTATAGAAACACCTTTAACACCTCTCATGCCACTAGTATCATCATCGATATCAGCATTGGTACCGGCACCGACACTGGGACCAGCTCTGGCTACAGCTCTGGCTCCAACTCTAGCTCTGACTCTGGGAAAATAATCTACATTAGCAGAACTCATCGACATCAAACATGCATCAACCGTTGCAGCTACTTCCAGTTAATGTGTAGAAGAAATGGTCGAGATAACTTTCATTATATTTTCAAATATCACCTTTTCAGCTTATTGAGTTTCTTCTTTGATTGAGGAATATATATGTTCCACTGTGACCAAAATAGAACTGGTAATCGAAGAAATGTTGTAAGTAGACCATTATCGAGATGGTACAATCATCTTCCCAGGTCGACAATGCACTCTACCCTGATGCTCATCTTCTAATACCTGATGTTGATTATCATTCAGGCTTAAATTGTTAGGTTATTTTTCTGCCAAAGTCTCCAAATCATTCTGTTAATTGATATATAACATAAATTATATTGATAAAATAATACAAGGAATTAAATTCAGTCAATATAAAAGAAATTGAAATATACTTACAATCTCTTTCTCGGTGTCAGTATTTGGCACAATACCATCTTTCTTTTTATGCTTATACAAAAAAAAGTAGAGTGAGGAACGAGACCCTCAACATTCAATTCTTATTTCTGAAAAAACCCAAGAAATAAATCAAAATTAGAAGTAAAAAAAATTACACTAAATGAAGTTAAATATTTTAAATATTAAATTACATGTGTTTGCTCAAGATTTGAGAGTGAAGTGTGTCAACGAGTATAAACATGGTTTATTCCACTAGTATTTCTTTTATTTCTATATGATTTATCTTATGAAAAAATAATTATAAAATTTCATTAACATAAATAAAACTTGTTTTCACATAAATAAATGAATATATTTATATAATTTTATCCAATACATTAAACTATTGACTCTTCTAATAGCCGATCAACTCTTTGTATTGTGATATTGGGAAATAATGAATCACCAGTACTTCTTCAAGCTTCGTGACAACTCTTTTTTCCAACCAAGATATAAGTCTTACATGTACGCTTTCCACATTTCACCTAAATCCATTAACCTAGCAGACTTGGCATTTTTTCCACTAGAAAAATTATATCAAAGCTACAATGGACAAAATATTTGATATGAAAATATTATAAATTAATTTATATAAAAGGTTATTTACATTAAATACCTTTATCTCTACCTAGGAATTGTTCTTTATTTGTTCTCTAACTTTCCTCCAACTTGTTGTTTGAACTGGAATTATATTGTTGTGTCTAGAAAGTGTTCCCATAAATATTTTACATTCCATACCATTTTTTACATTATAGATCTGTCCTCATTGTATTCAACCATGATTTGTGTGTGTCGATTACAAACCTCTCACATTTTTGTGCGGCCTTTTCATCTGGTGGAGATAGGATCTAATCATGAAAAAAAGTAATAATGTATAATAATATATATGAATTTATCATTAATCACTAACAGTAATGTTTAAACACATACCAGAAGATGGGGTATCTGCTGACCCCTGAAGTGTAGTGCCTAGAGGGGGAGTATCCTCTGTGGTGGGTGGGATATCTACTGTAAGAGTACTATGTATAGTATATGGATAACATTGTATAGATGATGGTGGATATGGATATGGATATGGTGGTGGGATATATGTGGGCACTATTCCCAGTACAATGGATGATGGGAATGGAGAATAAGGAGGGATGGGAGTCTTAGAACTACCATCTGATGTGGGTGCGGGAAGAAAGGGATATGGAAAATGTGGGTACTGAAAATATAGAGGTGGCATAATGGGTGGATGACCTTCTGGTGACTCAATCGACATAGAATTAGGCTGAACTGTAGAATCAATACCCCCTTCCATACTACCAGCCTCGATAGTATAATCCAACCGTCTCCTCGACAAAGTATCCTAAAATAACATAGATGATTAAATAAAATGAATGATAACAAGATAAATTATATGAAATATCATAATATTCAAACATAAATTGTACATACAGTGTTATCCAGATGAAATATATGTTGTTTATTTCTCCGTATTCTTATATTTCTTCTAATATCATCTTATTTAGACATTTTGACCTGAAAATTTAAAATTATATTATCAAATAAATATAAATAATGATAACTATTAAATAATACAATTTTAACATAAAACAATGATATACAATTTCAATGTGATATTTATATTGATGAAATATAAAGACTTTTCTATTTTCAAGAATTACTATAGACGTGTTTAAACATAAATTTGTCAGAACATAAAGAGTATTATATTCAAAAATGGTATAAAATATACTAGTAAATTTGATATCCTGTATGGAAGTTTAAAAAAACACATACAATATTACGATAATGTTAGGTAAATACAAAAAATGTGACAACGTTATATGAGCTCTGTGACAATTTCTGGTTCACAATATACTATAGAAATTGAGTCTTCTATGTAATCAAATGAAAAATTCGAATAAATACCAATAGTTTCCTCCACAAAATCATTTTCATCCATGTATTTTTCAAAAACATTTCTAGTAATTGCATCAACAATAACACAAAACTGTTGTTGTAACAATTCATTTACATAAAAAACTTATCTAGCAGGTCACGCAAGAATATAAGGTTCATCAGTGTGAAGTTGGAAATTAATATCAATCACTGTAAATCCATATTTATCAATATGCATTCGTTATCATGTCATTAAATCAAACCACTTAAATTTCATCATTATGACAAGACCATGTTCATACTAATCTAATAAGATGATTCTTTCAACCACACCATAATATGATATATTTTCTGACCGAGGTTGTCTATCTGATGCACTCACTTAACAATATGTTGTGGTTCTTACCGTGACACTGTCATGTTCTGTTGCCATTTTTTTATATCTATTTATAACAAATTTATGTCTATTGACAACCATTTTGTTATAGTCACGCACCACATTGTTTGGACCAAAGGAAAATTCTATTACTTCATCTGATACATCATTCATTGGTAGAGATAAAACCTAAGAGTTACCAATATTGAATACTAAATAGAGACATGTGATTATGTTATGAGGAGAAAAAAATCTGTTACCTTTGAATTTAACCAAGCAGCAAATTCTTTGTTGTGCAATAGTTCCTTCCTCTTAATAGATATAGGGTGACGTATCTTTTTTATAATTTCTAAATGTTTTCTACAAATATGAAAGATTAAAAATGTTAGAAGATATGAAGAAATAACATAATGTAAAAAAATGTATATTTATTAGTTTACTTAGTTGATATAGTCATCAAGCACACCACAGTTGAATAATACCGTACGATGAGCCATTTTCCACTCTTCCCTACTTAACGTACACAATGAGTATGATCCAGATATCCACCCCTGTTTGGGGAAGTGAAGGAAATACAGGCTCAATGGGATCATATTTCTCATATTCAGTTCTCATAAGTCGATTAGACCTCGTATTGATGTTATCCAAGTTTGATAAACAGAAATCCATGCATTCTTGTTCTAAATAACATTTCATAATAGATTTATCGGGGTGATATTTATTTCTCACATAATATTTCAATGAAAACATCATTCTTTCTGTAGGATACATCCACCGACTCAAAATATGACCCCCAAAAATATCTTCTGTGGGAAGATGCACTGTCATATGTAACATACATTTGAAACATGATAGTGGGAAATTTTTCTCCAAGTCTCAAAGAACAATTGGTGCATCTCCTAGAATTTTCTGAACAACACTTCTACTCAGTCTTTTGGCACAAAGGCCTCGAAAAAAATAACATAACTTAATCACAACTACTCTAACATTATGTGAAAGTAAATGTAAAATGACAATAGGAATAAACTCTTGTAACCAGACATGTTAATCATGGGTTTTAAGAGATTTTAGTTTCACATCTTGTGTATTCACCCTTTTCGAAATATTACTTGAATAACCATCTGGAACTTTAAAACATTCCAAGACCTAAAGAAATTGTTTATTCTCTACATTTTTATATAATAACAGAAAATAAGGAATTTCACCTTGTTTTGACCAATTAATTCAGGATGAATTTTTTCTCTTATACCCAATCCATCAAATCATGATGATACCTCAAAATCAGTATGTAACCTATCAAATTTCATCCAAGACAACCCATCTGTAGGATGCATTATTTCCTCATTATCTTTATTTCTTTCATCTTCATGCCATATAATATTCTTTTTCATTTGATCTGACATAAAAGGTTTTTTATTCCTGGGAATTAAAGGGAAGTTCCACATCACTTTCTCTGGTATGCGATATTGAATTTGGTCATTATTAGTCATCCACCGTGATGTGCCACACTGTTTTCACTAACTTAAATATGTATTTTCCTTCTAGAACTGACAAAATTTTTTGGGGCAAGAAAGAATCTCAATAGATGAAAATCCAAATTTGTCTACTAACTTTGATGCCATGTTATCATTTTCTGGAATACATGAATCATCAGGAAGTAAATCCTTAATAAATATAAAGAGATTGTCGACTGCAGTATTACTAAATCTATACATTGTTTTTCCATGATATAATCGCATTAAAAACTCAAGTTTTCTCATTTATCCACATGCCTGATATACTTGGGTATTTTCATCTTCAATAAACTTTTTAACACTCTTAATGTTATCATCCTGATTAATAGATAAAAACATTGTTCCGTTATTCATTTCCTCTTGCACTGATCTACATGAGCAGTTGGCTTCAGAAAAAAAAGGAAACCAATCAGAAATCAAATTTTTATACCAATCCTTTCCACTAAATCGATGGAATTCACCACTTGTGCCTTTTCTCCATTGTGACACCACACGTGATATTTTTTTTGGAAACCTTGTTTAGTGATATGATAACTAACTTCCTCATGAGTTAACCATGGTCTTCAAACATAATAAAAACATGAGCATCGAATCAATCTTCTATATGAATCATTAGTGAATGAAAAGTCCAAGAAATATCGCAACTTCTTTTGAAATTCATCTGTGATCCGATCAACATTGTACATCCAGTATCTATGAATTATGAGGAATATAAACATACATTAAATAAATAATCAAGAAAATGAATTAACATTATATGTATTGTTTCATATGATAATAAGTAACCATCAATAACATGTCAATAAAAAAATCATAACAACTATTATGGTTATGGGAATTCCTAAATATTTCAAATTATAATAAATCATGAAAAGTCACACCTTTATATGAACACATAAGATTATTTTGGAGTACCTACAACACCCATATTAAAACCTAGATGTTTGAACAATGGCCTATTATGTTTTCTATAGAATTCTATGATGGAAACCCCCCTCCTCGACACCCATCCCCCTCCCTTGTGGACCCCCCCCCCCCCGTATAGCCCCCCCCCCCCCCCCCGCACCCGCACACCCCATGCCCCCATCCCTTCCCTATGCACACTACTCCCCCAAACCCCTTCACCCCATCCTAGACATCCCCCTCCCCTGGCACCTCCAACCACCCTACCTACAAACTACCCCTGGACACCCCCCTCTCGCCCCCCCCCCCTCATGGACACCCCTCCCCCTGGACCACCACACCCCCTGCACCCTCATACCCCCTGCTCCATCCCCCCCACCTCCCACCCTCTCCTGGATAGCCCCCCTCACCCAATACCCACATCCCCCCTCCCAACACACTACCCCTAGACACCCCCATGCACCCGCACACTCCTAACCCCTCCCCCAGCACCCCCACACCCCCTACACACTTCCCCCCAACCCCCACCTCGGACACCCCCCTCCTTGATAGCCCCCTCCCCTACCCTCTCCCATGCCCCCGCCCCACACCCCCTGCTCCCTGCGCACTACCTCCTACTCCCCCCCCCTCCTGGACAACCCCTCCCCCTACACCCCCTTCCGCCCTCCCTGAACACTGCCCCTCAAACCCCCACCCTTGACACCCCCCTCCAGGACATCCCCCATCCCCCTACACCCCCTGCCCCATCCCCCTAAACCCCCACACCCCCTGCTCCCTGCACACTACCCCCAACTCCCCTCTTCCTAGACATCCCCCTCCCCCTCCCCCTGCACCCCCTACCCCCTCCCTGCACACTACCCCACCTGGACACTCCCTCCCACTGCACCCCCACACCTCTTATACACTGCCACCCCCACCCCATCCCGGACACCCCCCTCCAGGATAGCCCCCCACCCCTGCACCCCCTACCCACCTTCCAGCACACTGCACCCCCTATTATATCTCAGGGCCTATATCCATATATTCAAGGTGGTCTATGTGAAAAAATAAATGAATTCCTAAATAATAAAAATAAAATACCTGATAGGAAAATTTATTAATAGACTCATAAATTAAGATTCCAATAAGGTTAAACATGCCTCCAATTTAGAGAAAACAAAACATTCCACCATAATCCATCCCCTACTCATGTGAATTTTTCACCCAAAAAAAGGTATTACACCAAACTCGTTCCTTAGTTGAAGCCCAAACAGAAACAAATATTGTGGAAGAAACTACCTCTGCAATATTATAGGAGAAACCCCACCCCATAATTACATGGATATTATTACAATAATTTCATCATCAAAGATAGTCATAATGGTGTTATAGTAACCTCATACCATATATATTGGATAATTATTACACCATTCCCATTAAAGGTATTTTTCCATCTTTTGGTTAGGAGGGACTTTATACAAAGAATTATCTTCACTCTATCCAGATTATGATCATCCTCCCTCATTGGGATCAAGTTTAATGCAATCCATTGAAAATTCACTCACATTTACCGATCAAAAACCTATTTTGATGGATTGTTTAAGAGAGAGGGAGGGAGAGAGGAAACTCATTGTGATCATAATCTAAAATGGACTACCAAGATTGAAAATATCAATGATAAATGTTTTTTCCACTTAAAAATAGTTTTATGGTAATGAATCCTCCTACAATAGTGAAGAGGATATGATCACAATTATTCACATTACAAAATAGAATTTTATTATAATTATCCATGTAGATAACATATATCATGAAACCAATAAAGTTGATCAGAATGATATTATATCCAACCAAAATATGGTTCTCACTAAAGTACATGATGAATGAGTGTTCACATGGTTTAAGAGGTAGATTAAATATCTTAGAGATACTTAAAATATTTAGATATTTCATGACATAGAAGGCCTCAACAAAATAAAATGTAAATTTCATGGATATATGCTACCTACCACATCAATGATTTCACACTCTTTCCACTGAGAATTGATGCAATGAATATGAAGTTGAAATAGATAATTGAATGGAATCAATATTAAGGGGCATAGATGTGGTTTTTCTATTAAGTGATACATCCTTGAGATGGAATATATATACAATCAAGTTAATTCACCTAACAAGAGGGGACTTATCACCCATAAATATTATATACTACTCATTTGGCTAACACATGTCACATAAAATTAGATTATCTAACCCTCAAGGATTATGACTATCATTAATACCTTCCATTGTTTTTCCAACAACTAATATTTCATGTGAGATAACGAAATCATGATCATGATAGATAAAAATTTAAAAGAAGTGATAAAATCCATATTTTGATCTACCCTATCCTTCCACATGATTGTATTCCAAGGAGAATATTATATTAATAATCACTTACATAATCAATTCCTTTTCTTCTTGGAATGAATCATTGTATGAGAGGTGATAGTTAATTCATCCCAGGTGGAATCCAGACCTATAGTGGGTAGATCTAAATCCTTAATAGATGGATTTTATGGACCCCATATAAACTATATTCAATAGGAAGGGAGATCTAAATAAACATAACATGAAATTCAAATCACTGTACATCCTTAAAATCAGAACATTGATGAAATAATATGCTATAAAATACCTACTTTGATTGGATGCTTCCAGGAGGAGGGAATCATGGTGACATGTCATGATGGAGGAGGAAACTTTGGTGAGAGAGGTCTCCTGGGAGGATGGTGCTACTGTGAGAGAGGTAGTCAGGGAGGAGTGCACCATAGAGAGAGAGTTCGTCGGAGAGGAGGGTGTCGCGGTGAGGAGAGGTTAGGGAGGAGAGGTCAGGAAGGAGAATTCATCGGGGAGGAGGGATCCATGGTGAGGAGAGGCCAGTGAGGAGAAGTTATTGGGGAGGAGGGCACCGCAGTAAGAAGTGGTTGGGGAGGAAAATTCGTCAGCAGAAGAAGTCATCAAGGAGAGCAGTGTGAGGTGAGTAGCGGATCGAGGAGGATAAGCCCGATACCAAATAATTGACAAACGCGGTACAACCACAGTGGATTAATTAAACTGTGGAAATTGGAAAGGTATATCCACGGACAAATAAAATTGTGGATATAGCTTCAATTTCTACTAGTGTTTAAAATGGGGCTTTTCTTTTAATAAAATAAAATTTGAAGGCCTTCAGGCCGATGGAAAAAAACCCTTACCTTATGTTCAAAGTTATTCCTATCATGAACTTAATGACATGAATAATAAAATTTAGATTCAGAAATTCGTATTTAAAAAAAATATTTTACACTTAATTGATTAATTATAAACATATTAGTTTCATTCATGGCCTCTTTATGGGTTATGAGATTCAATTTAATTTTTTGGGAGCGTTTTCATCCTTGTTTTTCTTGACCAGTTTACTTATATTCATGTATGGATAAACATGGAGAATAAAAATGGGTGTCTAGAATAGATGTATTATGTTATTAGTGAACAAAAATAATATTAAATGGTTATAAAATTAGTTTTGGTTTTTGGTAGTGTAGACGATTATATAAAACATTAATGACAATTGTTTTGGATAATTGGCAGTTTTTTATCACAATGAACTCATTTTGAATTATAAATTAATATCATGTGTAAAAAAGGATTTAAAACCCCTTAAATATATTATAATACATATATGATAGTCTGTTTAAACCATAAAAATGGTTTCATTACCAGAATTGAAGATGATAATAGAAATTGAAAAATCTTCGTCCTTGAATGTGATAAATTAATATATCTCAGATGGTGTTTTCATTTCTAGTATAAAAGAAGGGAAATGATACATGATAGAGAATTATTCCTTTATAATAACGAAATTGTAGTGCATTTTTGTTACTAGAGTCATAACAAGATTTTTTTGAAATTAGTTGAGGAAATGAAACGAAAAGAAATAAAAATAAAATAAAATAAATGAAAAGATGAATTGGCCTCTTGAATAAATCTTCCATAATAGCCTATTTAGGGGAGTGGTTTTGGCCTTTTTATGAGACCAAGAGCTACTAGACATGGGTGTATCTTGGAATGTTCTTTTAGAATAATTTAGAAAAGGCACAAGGCTTGAGAGGAGTAAAGAGAAGATGGAGTTTTGGGGGGGTTATAGTGGAGGAGAGGGGTGATTTGTGAATATATTATTCGTTATTTGATTATTTCAATAAAAATAACAAATATTGTTGATTCAAGTGACCCATAATAGTAATTATTTCATTTGAGTTAGAACAAAGTGTTCTTACATAATCCACGATGCTAGGAATTTTAAATTTAACTAATAATGTATATATATAGTAAATTACTGTATTTTACTATTTATCATAAATTTGAGTACTTTAGAAAAATACCAAAAATTAACCCTAACCATTTTTAGATGTGTAAAATGAAAAAATGAACTCCATTTTTTGAAAATAATTTTCTGAATATAAATAATTTAATTTTTAAATAAAACCATAATTTATTCAAAAAAATAAAAAATTTAAAACAATATTTCTTTTTATATCACTTTAGAAAATTAATCAAGATATCATTTTATTATTACCATAACAAAATAAAATAATTATATGATTTTATATTCAAAAATAGTTATATTACTATTCATATTACAATTCTTAAGTATATTTTACTATTCAATAAAATTATGTTTTTCTCATTAGACTCAAAATATCTTACTGAATGCAATCGTGTATGTATGTTTTTCGAAATTCAAATCACAAAGGTGAAAAAATTATATTTTCTATATAGGTTATAACAAATTAGTGTTTTTTGGAGACACAATGTTTAATTAATTTATTTATAAACCTATGGGGTTTCATATTTTCTACTCCTTAAAACTATTTTTTCCTTGAAATTAATAGAATGTTACCTCATAAAAAGAATTTGGTATATCTTCATTATAAGCTCCTTGGGATCTCAGGTTGCCTCTTCGATTTTATGATTTTTTTCAAAGTATCATTACCCGGAAAGTCCTTTGATTCCTCAAAACCTATTCCTTACTGTCCAAAATCAAGATTGTCTCTTTAGAGTAAGATAGGTCTTGTTCCAATTATATACATTTAGAAGTGAGGACATGCAATAGGTCTGGCATGTACTTTCTCAGAAATGAGACATAGAAACCATTATGTACTTTAGGCATGTTATGTGGCATAGCCAAATGATATGAAAAATATCCAATTCTCACAAGAATTTTAAAAGGGCCTAGGTACCTAGGGCTCAGTTTCCCTTTTTCCCCAAATCTTATAAAACCCTTCCATAGAGATTCTTTTATGAAAACATGATCTCCCACTTGATAATCCAAATCCATACTTAGATTATCATCATAGCATTTTTGAATACTTCGAGGTAATTTGATATTTCCTTGAATAGTCTTTACCTATGTTGTTGATTCCCCCAAAAGCTTTGGACCCACTATCTTCCATTCAAAAACGTCATCCCAACATGTTGGTGTGCGACATCTTTTTCCATACAATGATTTATATGGTGACATTTCAATACAAGAATGGAAAATATTGTGGTAGGAAAACTCCAACAAGGGTAAATACTGATCTTACATACATTGAAAGTTGATAGAGCATTATATGAACATGTCCTCTAAAGTTTGGATCATCCATTTTCATTGCCCATCAGTTTGAGGATGATAAGAAGTACTCAAATGAAACTCAGTATCGAATGTATTCTGAATAATTTTTTAGATCTTTGATGTAAATTGAGGATCAATGTTAGAAACTATTGAAGGAGTTTATCCATGATGTCTTAAAACATAATTAATATATATTCATACAAGACTCTCCAGTGGAATACACTCCCTTATTGTGAGGAAATGTTCAGAATTTGTATGTCAATCAACAATTACCCATATTGTATCATTATTTCTTGGAGTTTTGGGTAATCCAGGGACAAAATAGATGGTTATGTAATCCCATTTCCATGTAGGAATAGGTAGAGGATGCATGAATCCTCTTGGATGTTGTTGTTCTACCGTCACATGTTGACAGGATAAACATCTTGATACATAATCAACAATTTCCAACTTCATGTTGTCCTACCAGAAATGTTCCTTCAAATATCTATACATATTAGTTCTATCAGGGTGTATAGAGATATTCGAGCTGTGGAAAGAATCCAAAAACTATATTTTTAGCTTGGGTATAGAGGGAACACATAGCCTCTTCCTAAATTTTAGAATTCTTTCTTCACATACGAATTCAACCAACTACCCTCCTTTAACGAAATTAATTTTCTATTGAAGGTTCTCATCATCATGCTAATTTATTTTAATCCTTCCTAATAAAGATGGTTGGAGAACCAATTGAAAAGTAATGAAATTTCACCTTCTTGGAAAATTACTATGACCATCCTTATTAGAACCTTGAATACAAGATCCCTTTTAATGAACATTTTGTTTAAAACTCCATGATCCTACCTATTCAACGCATCATCTACCTTATTTTCCTTTCTTGGGTGGAATTTTATGAAACAATCAAAATCCTTGAGTAGTTTGATCCATCTCTATTTTCTCATGTTGATTTATCTCTATGATAAGATATAATTTAGTCTCTTGTGATCCATATATATGTCACATCACTCACCATGGAGATAGTTGTAGGTTCTGGGCGTAGCGGAAGCACGTTCGTGGGAGTGCCCAACTTTGATCTTAGCGTTAAACAATGTTAAAACCGATATTTGTCCTGATATAAAACACAAGATCTTTTGAATAGAATGAAGAATCAAAAACAAAAGAGGGAGTCCCAGAACCATAGGGATAGGATCATCATTTATTGGTTATAATTAATTTAATTAATTCACAAGAATTACCTTGGTGGAATTATTTCTTCGTTGATGTCTCTGATCATGATCTTGTGATCCTTCGTTGCATTGTAGAATTCAAGTGTAGGATTCCTTTAGCAGTGATCCACATGTGTTCCACGTATCTCTGGACGTCGCCAAAGGGATGTTCGGGTGCTATCATGGAAGAACCTTCACCTGCGATGTCCACCTTCGATCGCCTTGATCCAATATAGGAGGATCTCTCTCGGTCTTGAGAGCATTCTTAGAGTAAGTAGTTCTTTCATCCTTGAAGGAATTCTCCAGAATTGTTGTGCACAACTATTGGGAGAATTGTTGGGTTGTGAGGATATTTATGATCGGGTTTGAGGTTACAGAGTTATTCCAATAAATAAACGCATTATGCATTTTATTTATTTCATTAACTCCTATTGAAAACCCCCATGTCGAATTATTAATTCATTGATATACACCCACACTGATTATAATAAATATCATTTAATAAAATAATATTATATCCTAAAAATCCTGACTGGAAATACTACACGGCGTGTAATCATTAATACCCGGCGTGTACTCGTTTTCCATAAAACAACATGGCGTGTATATTTAATATACCCATAGTGTACTTTTATTTTCCATTTTTCTTTATTTCCTCCACCACATTTATTAGACCTTGAGTAATGACTATTTATTTCTTAAATAAATGTAACTTCATTACTCGCTAATAAACATATTATTTCTCCCACAATCTATTCTCTTGATTAATTAGTGTTTAAATAAATGCGACCAGGCATCCTTAAATAATTATTAAACCATAGTCGGTAATAATCTTTATTCAACTTGTTAAATTAATATTTAACTCAGATACTTGGACACACTTATTGTGAAACTCTCTAGGCCTCTTTCTCGTTGGCATTAGGTGGACTTGCCTAAATTCCAAGATTACTGTCTAGAAATGGGTCAAGGAACCCAAGAGAAAGAAGTTGATCCCGTATTGGCGTATCACCTCATGCGAACGCTTACCGTGTAATATAATCCCTTTATCTCGATATCTCTAATCAAGTGGGTTCCATGCTAGTTCCATGAACCCATGTTCTCAATTATTCTTTATTTGACTTTCCAGAATTGAACTTTCCCATTCCTTACTATGGCCAAGGATTTACTTAGGCTATATCAATTCCATCAATGGTCCTGAGATATCTTCTTCCATTAGGGAACATAAGGGACAAATCCTTTCTCGCTTTATCTATTAATGCGGTACTACTCATGATGCACCTAACATATCATACCTCACTGTGAACAATGTGTCATCACAGTTTTCGTCAATACATCTATGTGTGCGAGTTGTAATACCCATTTTTAATAATGTTAAAGTTTAAGGGCCAATACACACGTCCGCAGATAGGAACATCCAATGACACTATGAAATGTGGATTTCCTACTAGCAGGTCTCGTTCTCATAATATTCTCCTAGATATTACCAAGGGCTCACACCAGGAGAAGGCACCTCAAAGTTTTATGAGTCCTCACTTCAAATGGACTGTATTATTTGTGTCCCTCAAATAACATCTTCCAGCTATAGAACATATATTCAAGAACAGTGTTATGACACATCCAGGTTCTCATCATAGCAGGGATCCGCTATGACCCTTTAATACAACAATTATCCTTGGGACATTATCACATGAATTGTCATGCAGAAGAACAATCAAGTTGTGATAAGATGTTTATTTAATGAATAAAGTACAAATTAGTTGGTTCTAGGCCACCAACTCTAATAGACTCCCACCTGGACTAAAGCCAACTGCTAACAACTTTTAACCCAATAGCTCTCACATGATATTCGCGCTTCTCCTAAGATATGCCTTTAGTCATGGGCTTCACCATGTTCTCTTCTGTGGACACTCTACTGAATTAAACTTCACCCCTATGATAGAAATACATCAAGAGGTGATACTTCCTAAGTATGTGATTTGTCCGTTGATGTGACCTCGGTTCTTTTGCAAGATCCACTACTGCAGTATTATCACAATACAATTGTAAAGCCCCAGCCCTAGTTATCCAGAGTCGGTGCATTATTACATAACATTGGAATGATCACAAGAAATATCAAATCTCGAAAGACCAATTAGTTTAGTAGCCTTGGAAACACTAGATATATTCATAAGTCTTACATTACATCATAAAAATGAAAACTAGAACAACATCTTTTCTTCATAGTCTACACTCATATCCCCACATATTATCCCTGCAGGTCATTCATAAATTATTTCTTCACATCCTGGGAAAAATAAAACATTGCAAGGGGTGAGCTCAAATGCCCAGTAAGGATAACAATATAGCATAAACGTTCATAAATAAGAATAAACACTTAAGGCAATGTATAACTAAAACAAAAGCCTTTTAAACTTGAACTTCAACATAGTATGGAAAAAATAAAATGAAATAATTCCATTTACTTATTCACATGGATATTCTACTAATCGAATAATCACATGAAATATCAATAACCACTTTTATAATGATGGAATGCATAATTCCAGACTATCATAACCACATAGCCAAGGCCTCGTGATAAGACTAAAAATAAGATTTTGTCAAGGCCTTGTGCCAAGACACTAGTTTGTCTCATGAGACCTACCGATGAATTTTTTTAAGATACTTACGTTTACAATTGCTAAAATATACTCTAGTGTTTTTCTGAAAACATTATACAAGCTTCTAAAATCAAAATAAATAATTCTAAGACTGCTCGACTGATTACAGGCCATGATGGATCCACACCCAATCCCTTCCTGTCTACCACACTCGAGAGTCAGGTTTTCTGAAGAAAAAAAAAATTAAGCTTGCGTTAAATACGTATACATTTGCACTGGATTTTCATATATTTGAGAGAAATATCTCTTTTTTGAAATAATTTAAAAATCACATAATTATAAAACATTTACTTTGAAAATATTCTTATAAGCTTGTAAGGGAAGCTTCAGCGATTTTATAACGACGGAAAATAACCGCATCCGTCGTATAAGTTAAAAAACATTCTTACCTTAATTTTGTCAAAAAGGATAAAAAGCACCTTGTTTAGAAAACGACGGAAAGATTCCTTTATAAACCACTTATAAAAAGTCAAAAAAGGGTATAAATGAATTTAACCCATATTATTGTAAATAGTAAAAATGTTTTGAAATACATTTTTAAGAAACATGGATGTTGTTGATAAAGAGATCCCAGTATATTATTACGTATAAACATCCTAGGATAATGAAGAGATTGTGAAATATCCTTTACCTTGTACTTTTCCTTGGTTGGGGTAGGTTAACCTCCTGTATAATGGTGAAATAATTGTTATTAAATTATAAAATAATCATATACATTAATATGATATCACATATGATCTTTTAACATATATTTTTTAATAATATCAAAGTATTATTGTTGTTTTGGGTGTTAACTTACTCGTTTTATTTTATATGTTTTGTTACATAAGCTGTGTTTGTAATGGATACATTGTATCTTAATCATATCCAGAATGATATCAAGTCCTTCGATACTATTATTATTCATCAAATTAGAATTATACTTGAATGGATACGATGGAGAATGAATCTTATCGCGTTCATGGAGACGGTAGTCCGTACGTACGCAAGAGCGACAATATCATTCTTTTGATATTAAAACAATATATAATTGGATGGTATATCATATATACAGAATCATTATCATTTTATATTAATTATTTAAATGAGTTACACATCATTATTATACTCATCCAAATAATAATTTATTGAATAACAATTACACCACGACGTGGAGACGGTAAGCCGTACGTACGCACGTATGGTGACATGTTATTCAAAGGATGGATAGAATACTGAATATGGTTGTACCATATTTATAATAACATTACAGTATATATAAGATACTGGAGTTATTATTTTATAATGGTAATAACAAAGAAGGAAGAAGTGGAAGAAGAAAGGAACTTGGAAAAGGGTGGTGAAATCATTACATCTTCTTCGGGTTCTTCCTTTTGATTTGATCAAAAAGGGCTCTTATGATGGCTTTCTGACTAAAGTAAGGCCTATAGGATGAAGTGAGGGAAGTTGAGAGAGTATTTGTGCAGAGTTTGGCCGAGCCAAAAGGCTTTGAAGGTGTGAATTAATGAGAAGGGGGGTTCCCTTTTATAAGAGGGGTGAGGGGCACCTTTGGAAAAGATAGAAATATTATTTTATAATAAATTCATATTCGGTTTCTAATGGCTCAAAAGTGAATTATTTATAGTTTAAGGTGGGTATAGGTCGAAAACCACCCAACCAATAGAATTTAGACAGGTTTGGGTTACTATATTAACCTTATCTTTAAGTATTAACTCTTAGTTAATTAGTTTCACTTTTACAATGTCTCTTTGTATTTTTATATTATATGGTTAATAAACTTACTATATTCATCCAAGAGACCCCTAAGTTGTCCATTAATGATACAACTATCATGATATAAGTCTCTTGGCCGAACCTAAGATTTTCAGGAATTTAATATCAATTAATAATATAATATTTGTTTTAAAAACTCTTTTATGTCAATTTTGACACTACTCAATAATTGATTTTTGTAAAAATCATAACAGAATTATTACTTCTAAATAAGTCAATTAAATCATTCCTAACATGTCATATTAATCTATAAAATTAGTGAAATTCATAAAAAGTCTCAAATTATATTTATTTGGGTATCTACAATATCAATAATTTTAATTTTTCACCATTATGGTTATTACTGCATCACCATTGTGTCATAAATAAATTAAATTATTTAATGTATCAAAATTATAAATAAAATACCATTATGTAGGAAATATGTTTATCTTTGTAATGAAGATTTATAATAGAAAATCCAACATATATAACCCTATGTAAAAATTGTTTTTCTAAAATATATATGCTTGTGTCATTTTTGTATTCATTTTAACTTAATTAAAATAAAGTGTCCCTATCACTTACAAGTGGCACCATTGGGTCCCAAAATCGACCCAAAGATGCCCATGGTAGGACATGTATCAACCAATATGGTTAGGACATGTTTTAGGGTAATTTGTTATTATTATAATATTATTTTTAAACCTTATTTACCGGATTTACCCTTTAACCATGGTAAATAAAATATTTACCGAAGTAATTATTCAA
Source organism: Viscum album (assembly GCA_963277665.1). Taxonomy (NCBI): domain Eukaryota; kingdom Viridiplantae; phylum Streptophyta; class Magnoliopsida; order Santalales; family Viscaceae; genus Viscum; species Viscum album. The sequence goes on from OY728147.1 coordinate 793,631,572, forward strand.
AATGTCTAAAAATAAAAGATACTTATTTACTGAATTTGAACATCCTGATTCCAAATATGGAATCCATTTTTCCAAATTCAAAACACAGAAGTGGCAGAAATTAATTTAAAATTAATTCCTGTTGTCAAAACAAAAAGCATGTTTTTAAGATATAATAACTACTAAAAGATTGATACTTGTTTATGTTCGGTTTAATTTTTAAATTATGTCCAATGACCAAAACTGTATTAAATGGTAAAAATATATTCTAAATATACTTTAAAACCACTAAAATTCTTAATTTATCACTATTAATTATTTTGATTAAAAAAGTTGTTTTTAATTAAAATTTAGTAATTTTCACTAATCATCAAAATATTAAAGTTATCTGAAAAGTACCAAAATTTCACCTTAGGCTAAATTTGATACTCCGAATCCAAAAATAAAGTCTATTTTGAGAGATAAAATTTCTAAAATTTTAAAAACTAGGTATTATTATTCATAACGGCCAGTTTGATAGGTTGTGGTGTGTGTTAGAACTCGATATTGCGTACAATACACACTATTGCATTATTCAAAGAGAAGTGTACCGTAGAAGCTTGGGGTGTTACATTCTCCCCTCCTTCAAATAATTTATTCCTCGAAATTTCTAGAATACTACCGCATGAAAAGACTCGGGTGGTTCTTCATCATAAGTTGCTCGGGTTCCCACGTTGCCTCTTCCATCATATGGATTTTCCACAAAACTTTTACCAGACACGTCGTCCGATTTCTCAGCACTTGTTCTCTCATATCAAGAATCCTGACGAGATCTTCACAATAAGACAGATCGGGTTCCAGTTCTAATTCCTCATAGGTGAGTACATACGTTGGGTCAGTCATGTATTTCCTCAATAGAGATACGTGGAACACATCATGAACTTTGGAGAGACTTGGCAGCATTGCCAATCGGTAAGCTACAACCCCAATTCGTTCTAGAATTTTAAAAGGTCTGATGTACCTGGGACTCAATTTACCTTTCTTACCAAAACATATGACTCCCTTCCATGGAGATACCTTCTGGAAAACAAGATCACCGACTTGAAATTCCAAATCCTTCCATCGATTATCAGCATAGCTCTTCTGCCTACTTTGAGCTGCTTTGATATGGTTTTGGATTAACTTAACCTTTTCCATTGTTTCCTCCACCAGTTCTGGTCCTACAAGCTTTCTTTCACCAACTTCTTCCCAATAGGTTGGTGCACGACATCTATTTATGTATAATGCTTCATATGGTTCCATTTGAATACTCGAATGGAAGCTATTGTTATAGGAAAATTCTACCAGAGGTAAATATTGATCCCACATACCCTGAAATTCAAGTGAGAAGGATCTCAACTCTAAGGTTTGAATAGTTCATTTTGATTGTTCATCTATTTGAGGGTGGTAGGCAGTGCTCAAATGAAGTTCAGTATCTAAGGATTTCTAAAGACTTTTCGAGAATCTTGAAGTAAAATGAGGATCACGATCAGAAAAAATCGATAGGGGTACTCTATGAAGTCTCACAACTTCATTAATATATAGTCTTTCTAGTCGTTCAAGTGGTAAATCCTTTCTTATAGTAAGAAAATGTGCTGACTTGGTAATACGATCAACAATGACCCATATTTCATCATTCCTTCTAGGAGTCTTTGGTAGTCCCATGACAAAGTCCATCGTAATATTGTCCCATTTCCACTCCAGTATGGGAAGAGGTTTCATGAATCCTCCAGGCTGTTGCCTTCCAGCTTTCACTTGTTGACAAACCATATATCATGACACAAAATCAGCAATCTCCCTCTTCATGTTGTCCAACCAAAAATGTTCCTTCAAATGTCTATACATTTTGGTACTCCCAGGGTGTATAGAGAAATTGGATCTATGAGCATCATCCAACAATTCCCTTTTTAGATCAGGTATATCGGGAACACAAAGTCTCTTCCCGAATTTCCAAATTTCATCTTCATACACAAAGTCTCTGAATCTCCCATCATTCACAGCTTTAATCTTCTTTTGAAATTCTTCATCATCGGTTTGAGAACTCTTAATCCTTTCTAGTAAATATGTTTCGGAAACCATTTGAAAAGGCATTGATGTTTCACCTTCCCTGGTTATTCTCATGTCCATCTTCACTAGATCCATGAAAATTGGATCCCTTTCAATTCTCATATTGTTCAAAACTCCATGGTGTTTTCTGCTCAAAGCATCTTCCACCTTGTTTGCCTTCCCCGGGTGGTAGTGTATCGTGAAATCATAATCCTTGAGTAATTCAAGCCATCCCCTTTGCCTCGTGTTGAGTTCTTTTTGTGAGAAAATATATTTCAAACTCTTGTGATCAGTATAAATCTCACATTTTTCACCATAGAGGTAGTGCCTCGATATCTTCAAAGCAAAGATCACAGTTGCTAACTCGAGATCATGAGTAGGATAGTTTTGTTCATTAATTTTCAACTATCGTGATGCATAGGAAATAACCCTATCATTCTTCATAAGGACACAACCAAGTCCTTTCTTCGATGCATCACTATAAATAACGAACCCATCATTCCCCGATGGTAGAGTCAATATAGGAGCATTGACTAATCTTCTATTTAGTTCTTCGAAACATTCTTCACACTATTTTTTCCAAACAAATTTAACCCATTTACGTGTGAGCTTCGTTAATGGGTTAGACAATCGAGAAAAATTCTGGACGAAATGTCGATAATAACCTGCCAAACAAATAAAACTGCGTACCTCAGTTATACTCGTAGGTGCTGGCCATTCTTGGATTGCCTTGGTCTTAGAGGGATCAACAGAGATTCCATCTTTAGAGACAATATGGCCAAGAAAGGAAATCTCCAGAATCCAGAATTCACACTTGCTAAACTTCCCATATAATTCATGTCTTCTCAGAGTCTTCAAGATAATGCGCAAGTGATTTTCATGATCTTCATAGCTTTTGGAGTATACAAAAATATCATGAATAAATACCACCACAAATTCATCAAGATATTCCTTAAAAACTCTATTCATCAGATCCATGAATACAGAGGGTGCATTAGTCAATCCAAAAGGCATTACAGTAAACTCGTAATGCCCATACCTGGTTCGAAATGATATCTTCGGAATGTCTTCCTTCTTCACACACAACTGATGGTATCTAGATCGAAGGTCAATCTTTGAAAAGTATTGAGCTCCATGTAGTTGGTCAAATAAATCATCAATGCGAGGTAGGGGATACTTGTTCTTTATTGTTATGGCATTGATCTCCCGATAGTTGATACATAACCTCATAGATCCATCTTTCTTTTTAACAAAAAGAACAGGGGCTCCCCATGGAGAAACAATAAGGAGAATAAATCCCTTATTACTCAATTCCTCTAGTTTGTTTTTTAGTTAAACTAATTCTACAGTGGCCATTCTATAAGGGGTCTTCAATATAGGCCTTGATCCAGGAATTAAATCAATGGAAAACTCAACTTCTTGTTCTGAAGGATGTCCAGGTAAATCGTCCGGAAACACATCTACAAATTCTTTAACAATAGGTACATCCTCTATTTTAACATTACTTTCCTCACCCACTGTATTTTCATCCTATTCCTCCCCAATAATTGAATTTAGTTGAGATACTTGGGGTGGATCTAGATAAGAACTAGGCGGTGATGATTCTGCTCTAAAGATAAGGTATTCATTATCATCATCATCAAAAATTGTAACCTCATTCTTCTTACAATAAATCTTCGCATCATAGTCCGAAAGCCAATCCATACTGAGGATTATATCAAACTCAATCATAGGTATGACAATGAGATCAGTAGATAAAGAACATTTATGTGCTCTAATGGGGACTGATTCACAAAACTTTGTTGCAATGATACTTCCTTTAGGAATTTTAACTGACAACTCCCTTGTTAAATAAAATTGGAAATATCTAATTTTCTTAGCAAATTGGGAAGACATGAATCAATGCGATGATCCAGAATCAAAAAATACATTTTCTAAACTTGAGGAAACCATTAAATTACATGCCACCACATATTTCGGAGCTTCTACCTTAGCAGTAGTGATACCATAAGGATGGCCTTGATCCCTTGGCATTTTTTGAGGTAAGATCCCCTGATCCTTAGGATATTCATTTTCATAATGTCTCATCTCCCTGCAATTGTAGAATTGAACATTGTTAGCTTCCTTCTTCCCTTTGCATTCACGAGCTTGGTGGCCTTTTTCACCACACTTGTAAGAGACACCCATTCCCTTCAAGCAAGTACCGGGGTGTTTCTTCCAACATTTACCACAGGATGGATATTCAAAATTTCCCTTATTCACCTTATTTCCATTCCCAGATTGATCAGCAGATCTCTTCTTCTCTTTCTTCGCTTTAAAGTCATAAGACATAGAGAATTACTTTTCTGTCTTGATATTACATGAGACAATGTCTTCGTACGACGAGAAGGATTGTGATACTAATACTCGACAGAGAAATGGTTTTAACCCATAAAAGAATCGATCAATCTTACATCTTCGGTTACGTATATAATCTCCAGAATACGTTGCTAACCTTGTAAAGTTAGCCTCATACTTTGCGACATTCTCATCCTCCTTTTGTCTCAGACTCAGAAATTGTCTTTCCATATCTGATTGATGGTCGCGAGGAAAGTATTTGTCTAAAAACAGATCTTTGAACTCCCTCCATCCCATATTTGATACTTCATCCTCCTCCATCGTGTTTTGAATCAATGAACACCATTGATCAGCATCTCCAGTGAGGCGGTAAACTACCATGATAACTTTTTCCCTTTCACTACTCCCCAAAGCCTGAAATATTTTCTCTAGGGAATTTATCCATTGATCAGCTACTAAGGGATTTGTACTCCCATTTAAAATTGGTGGTTGTTTCCTCATGAATTGATCTAACATTGATCCTCCACACTGCGGATCAGGGTACTCCATACGGGTAAGGTTATTATTCATAACCTGAGTGAGTTGTCCCAGTATGGTGATTAGCTGATCGGCAACAGTTGCATCACCAACTCCACTATAATTATCTTGAGGATGAGGGAAATCCCTACATGGAGTGCGTGCATTGATACGGTTTCCATTTCATCCACTAGGTTCCATTTCAAAACAATGGCATAAACTGGATCAGTTTATGAATCAAAATACATAATTCCATACTTATAAAATACTTAACATAAATTGAACTATTTATGGATATAATCCATAATCATAAAAATGTTTTCTTTGAGGAAGTATATACTCATAAACCCTTCATAATGATTTGTAAAGAAAATAATAGTTATCCTAAGCATATCCCCTGGGAGTGTCGTAACCAAGAGTGCAGCAAGGCCCGTTGTCATGCACCAGTTCCCGTTCGAGTCTAGCTCAAAGCGGTGTTTTCGGTTTTTACCCCTAGGTACATTTGTGCCAGAGCCGCCTATACCTGCTCATATCCAGACATGGATGTATTGCTTAGAAAACTCACGAAATCTCTATAATACAAAAATTCTAGGAAGTTCTTCTATACTAATCCTCAATGTTCATCTTAGGTCTATGTGATCTAATCAGATTTTATCTAAATAAAGCTTCCAAGGTTTGTACGAAAATTCCCCTGATACCAATTGTAACGCCCCTGCCCCAGTTACCCAGAGTCGGTGCATTATTACATAACATTGGCATGATCATAAGAAATATCAAATCTAGAAAGACCGATTACTTTAGTAGCGTTGGAAACACTAGATATATTCATAAGTCTTACATTACATCATAAAATTGAAAACTACAACAACATCTTTTCTTCATAGTCCACACTCATATCCCCACATATTATCCCTGCAGGTCATTCATAAATTACTTCTTCACATCCCGGAAAAAATAAAACATTGAAAGGGGTGATCTCAAATGCCCAGTAAGGATAAAAATATAGCAGAAACTTTCATAAATAAGAATAAACATTTAAGGAAATGTATAACTAAAACAAAAGCCTTTTAAACATGAACTTCAACATAGTATGGCAAAAAAAATGAAATAATTCCATTTACTTATTCATATGGATATTCTTCTAATCGAATAATTACATGCAATATCAATAACCAATTTCATAATGATGGAATGTATAATGCCAGACTATCATAACCACATAGCCAAGGCCTCGTGCCAAGACTAGAAATAAGATTTTGTCAAGGCCTTGTGCCAAGACACTAGTTTGTCTCATGAGACCTACCGATGGAATTTTTTTTAAGATACTTACGTTTAAAATTGCAAAAATATACTCCAGTGTTTTTCTGAAAACATTATGCAGGGTTCTGAAAACAAAATAACCAATTCTGATACTGCTCGACTAATTATAGGCCATGATGGGTCCACGCCCAATACCTTCTTGTCTACCACACTCGAGAGTCGGGTTTTCTGAAAACATTTTTAAGCATGCCTTAAATACGTATACATTTGCACTGGATTTTCATATATTTGAGAGAAATATCTCTTTTTTGAAATCATTTAAAAATCAAATAATTATAAAACATTTACATCGAAAATATTCTTATAAGCTTGTAAGGGAAGCTTCAGTGATTTTTTACAATGTAAAATAACCGCACCCGCCGTATAAGTTAAAAACAATTCTTACCTTAATTTTGTCGAAAAGGTTAAAAAGCACCTTGTTTGGAAAACGGCAGAAAGATTCCTTTATAAACCACATATAAAAAGTCAAACAAGGGTATAAATTACTTTAACCCATATTATTGTAAATAGTAAAAATGTTTTGAAATACAATTTTAAGAAACATGGATTTGAATGATAAAGAGATCCCAGTAGATTATTACATATAGACAACCTCAGATAATGAAGAGATTGTGAAATAACCCTTACCTTGTACTTTTCCTTGGTTGGGGTAGGTTAACCTCCTGTATAATGGTTAAATAATTGTTATTAAATTATACAAGAATAATTTACATTAATATGATATCATATATGATCTTTTAACATTGATTTTTTAATAATTTCTTAGTATTATCGTTGGTTCGGGTGTTAACTTACTCGTTTTCTTTTATATGTTTTGTTACATAAGTTGTGTTTTTCAGGGATAGGTTGTATCTTAATCATATCCAGAATGATATCAAGTCCTTATATACTATTATTAATCATCAAATGAGAATTATACTTTAATGTATATGATGGATAATGGATCTTATCGCGTTCGTGGAGACGGTAGTCCGTACGTACGCACGAGCGACAATATCATTCTTTTGATATTAAAATAATATATAATTGGATGTTATATCATATATAAAGAATCATTATCATGTTATATTTATTATTTAAATGAGTTACACATCATTATTATACCCATCCAAATAATAATTTATTGAATAACAATTACACCACGACGTGCAGACGGTAAGCCGTACGTACGCACGTATGGTGACATGTTATTCAAAGGATGGATAGAATACTGAATATGGTTTTACCGTATTTATAATAACATTACAGTATATATAATATACTAGAGTTATTATTTTACAATGGTAATAACAAAGAAGGAAGAAGTGGAAGAAGAAAGGAACTTGGAAAAGGGTGGTGAAATCATTACCTCTTCTTCGGGTTCTTCCTTTTGATTTGACCAAAAAAGGCTCTTAGGTTGGATTTCTGACTAAAGGAAGGTCTCTAGGATTAAGTGAGGGAAGTTTAGAGAGTATTTGGGAAGATTTTGGCCGATCCAAAAGGCTTTGAAGGTGTGAATTAATGATAATGGGGAGTGCCCTTTTATAAGAGGGGTGAGGGGCACCTTTGGAAAAGCTAGAAATATTATTTTATAATAAATTCATATTCGGTTTCTAATGGCTCAAAAGTGGATTATTTAAAGTTTAGGGTGGGAATAGGTCGAAAACCACTCAACCAATATAATTTAGACAGGTTTGGTTTACTATATTAACCTTATCTTTAATTATTAACTCTTAGTTAATTAGTTTCACTTTTACAATGTCTCTTTGTATTTTTATATTATATGGTTAATAAACTTACTATATACATTCAAGAGACCCCTAAGTGGTCCATTATTGATACACATATCATGATATAAGTTTCTTGTCCGAACCTTATATTTTTAGTAATTTAATATCAATTAATAATATAATATTTGTTTTAAAAACTCTTTTATGTCAATTTTGACACTACTCAAAAATTGATTTTTGTAAAAATCATAATAGAAATATTACTTCTAAAAAAGTTAATTAAATCATTCATAAAATTTCATATTAACCTATAAAATTATTATAATTTATAATAAGTCTCAAATTATATTTATTTTGGTATCTACAATATCAATCATTTGAATTTTTCACTATTATGTTAATTACTGCATCACCATTGTGTCATAAATAAATTAAATTATTTAATATATAAAAATTATAAATAAAATAAAATTATATAGTAAATATTTTTATCTTTCTAATGAATATTTATAGTCAAAAATACAACATATATAACCCTATGTAAAAATTGTTTTTCTAAAATATATATGCTTATGTCATTTTTGTATTCATTTTAACATAATTAAAATAAAGTGTACCTATCACTTACAAGTGGCACCATGGGGTCCCCAAATCGACCCAAAGATGCCCATGGTTAGACATGTATCAACCAATAATGTTAGGACACATTTTAGGGTAATTTCTTATTATTATAATATTAATTTTGAACCCTTATTTACCGGATTTACCCTTTAACCATGGTAAATAAAATATTTACCAAAGTAATTATTCAAAATGTATAAAAATAAAAGTTACCTATTTACAGAATTTGAACATCCTGATTCCAAATATTGAATCCATTTTTCCAAATTCAAAACACAGAAGTGGCAGAAATTAATTTAAAATTAATTCCCGCTGTCAAAACAAAAAGCGTGTTTTTAAGATATAATAACTATCAAAAGATTGATACTTGTTTATGTTCGGTTTAATTGTGAAATTATGTCCAATGACCAAAATTGTATTAAATGGTAAAAATATATTCTAAATATACTTTAAAACCACTCAAATTCATAATTTATCAGTATTAATTATTTTGATTAAAAAAGTTTTTTTTATTAAAATTTAGTAATTTTCACTAATCATCAAAATATTAAAGTTATCCGAAAAGTACCAAAATTTCACCTTAGGATAAATTTGTTACTCTGAATCCAAAAATAAAGTCCATTTTGAGAGATAAAATTTCTAAAATTTTAAAAAGTATGTATTACTATTCATAACGGCTAGTTTGATCGGTTGTGGTGTGTGTTAGAACTCGATATTGCGTACAACACACGCTATTGCATTATTCAAAGAGAAGCATACCGTAGAAGATTGTGGTGTTACAACAATGTAATGTGATTTTTACTTCTAGGCTCCACATCAAGATCCTAGACAAATTTCTGAATCCAGAAGACTTTATTGGTTACATCAAAAGCCACTATGTATTCAAAATCCATTGTAGAATCAGCGACAATTGGATGCTTTGAACTCTTCCAACTCACATCTCCTCCATTGAGACAGAAAACATATCCAGATTGTGACTTCAGGTCCTTTTAATCTGTCTGAAAACCAGCATCAATATACCCTCTGATGAAAAGCTCCTTGTCTCCTCCATACACCAGTAACACATCCTTAGTTCTTCTCAGATACTTAAGGATAGTCTTAACAGTAGTCCAATGCTATTCTCCTGGATCTGATTGATATCTTCCTACCATGCTTAGTGCATAGGCAACATCAAGCCTGGTACATAACATTGCATACATGATAGATCCTATAGCCGAAGTGTATGAGATCTTACTCATTCTATCTTTCTCTTGTTGTGTCTGAGGACCCATTTTCTTAGAACAATATAGGCCATGTGACACTAGAATCAATCCCCTCTTGTATTGTTCCATACTAAATCTATTTAGTATCGGGTCAATGTATGTACTCTGACTTAGTCCAAGCAGCCTGTTAGATCTTTCACGAATGATCTTGATCCCTAGAATGTAGGCTACTTCACCCAAGTCCTTCATAGAGATAAACTTGTTCAACCAATCCTTAACTGACTATAAGACTGGTACATCATTTCCAATAAGCAATATGTCGTCAACATATACTACTCAGATAACGATCAGATTCCCATTAAAGCACTTATAAACACATGGCTCACATTCATTCTTAGTGAACCCATATTCTTTTATTGCTTCATCAAATCGAATGTTCCATGACCTGGATTTTTTCTTTAATCCATAAATGGATTTCTGCAACTTGCAAACCCGTTTGGCTTCACCTGGTGTCACAAACCCTTATGGTTGTGTCGTATAGACATCTTCCTGAAGGTTACCGTTAAGGAATGTTGTTTTGACATCCATTTTACAAATCTCGTAGTCATGGTAAGTTGTTATGGCAAGTATGATTCTTATGGATTTAAATATGGAAACTAGCGATAGGGTTTCATCATAGTCAATTCCTTGAAGCTGTCTGAATCCTTCATCCACTAGCCTTGCTTTATAGGTGCTAACTTGAACTTTCATATCTAGTATTCTCTTGAATACCCATTTGCATCCAACAGGCTTTACATCAACTGGCTCATCAACTAGAACCCAGACTTGGTTCGGATACATGGAATCCATCTCATATTTCATAGCTTCAAGCCATATTACAGCTTCTGATCTTTCTACTACTTCCTTATAGAAGAGAGGTACATCATTGTCCAAAAATAATGATTCACCATCCTTGGTGACTAGGAAACCAAATATCTATGGTTCCCTTACCTCTCTTGAGCTCTTACGCAATACTTGTGTTTCTAGATCCTCTTCCACAGGGACCTATGGAAGTTGTTCCTGTACCAACTCCTGTGTATCTTGAGCATAAACTTTTTCGAAGTCAATCTTGATCCCACTATCTTTCTTGAGTATGTGCTCCCTCTCAAGAAATATGGCTTGTATGGCGACAATCACTTTCTTTTCTGAAGGGTTATATAGGTAATATCCTTTCGTTTCCTTGGGATATCCTATAAAGATACACCTCGTGCCCTGGGGTTCTAGTTTGTTGCCTGAGGAGGCCTTAAAAAATGCATCGCATACCCATACACGTGTGTCCGACAAAGTGGTTTTCCTTTCATTCTGTAACTCAGATGGAATTCCAGTTGCCACATTAGTTGGTACTCAGTTTAATGTTTATTCTTCAGTTTGTAATGCATATCCCCAAAAGGATAGTGGAAGATCTACATGACTCATCATTGACCTCAATATGTCCAAAAAGGTGTGGTTCCTCCTTTCACTGACACCGTTCCACTGTGGTGTATAAGGTGGAGTGAGCTAAGATAAAATCCCAGACACCCATATAAGATCTATGATCTCTTGGTTCAGATATTCTCCACCTCGATCCGATCAAAGTTTCTTTATCTTCTTACCAAGATGATTCTCTACTTCATTCTTGAATTCCTTAAATTTTTCTAAGGCCTTGGACTTATACCTCATTAAGTATACATATCCATATCTACTCAAATTATCAGTAAAAGTAATGAAGTAAGAATATCCACCTCTATCTTCTACTAGAAATGGTCCACACACATCTGTGTGTACCAATCCTAGAAGCTCGGTGGCCCTTTCACCCTGTCCACCAAAAGGCAGCTTGGTCATTTTTCCTTGTAAACAAGTGTGACATCTATCAAGTGGTTTTAGATCAGTAGATTCTAAATAGCCATCTTGGCTGATCTTTATCAAGTTCTTCTCATTTACATGACCGAGATGGTGATGCCACAACTGGGTGATGTATGAGTCATGTGAGTTTGGTTCTTTATCGATTTCCAACACTTGGATTTCATAATTTAATACATACAAAACATTATTTAAATGTTTCATACCATAACATACATTGTTCTTATAAAAGAGACAAACCTTATTTCCAAACATGAAAATAAATCCATCCATATCCAAACAAGATACAAAAATTATGTTCTTGGTAACACTAGGAACATAATAACAGTTTTGTAAAACCAAAATCATGTGAGTTGGCAATGAGAGGTGGTAATCTCCAATGGCCAACATAGCCAACCTTGCTCCATTGGCAGCTCGAAGATCCACCTCTCCTCTAGAAATCTTTCTAAATCTTCTTAGTTCCCGCATTTGAATAAAGATGTGAGCCCCACAAGCTGTATCTAATACCCAATGTGTAGAAATAGAAAGATTACACTCGATAATGAATGCACCTTTAGCATCCACATGCTTCTCTGTGTAGTTCCTCTTCTAATGGACTTGCTTGTCACATGGAAAACACACTACCTCCCATTCCTTGCCCTGCCTCTAGATCTTCCCCTTCTTAGAGGGATATCGCTCAGGGGCTTCAGACCGTTTATAAGTCTTTGTCCCCTTTTCCTTGTCCTTACTTTTATTATTCACCATAAGGACTACGAGTTTGTCACACCACATGTCCTTATCTACTTGGAGAATCAAGGTTAGAAGTTCCAATAGACTCTTCTCATTATTTCTCATGTTGTAGTTCACAATAAATCCTGAGAAGGTCTTGGGCAGTGATGATAGGATGAGATCTATATGCAACTCATCCGGGTACTTAATCCCTAAGATGTCCAGGCATTCAATGTAGCCAATGAGCTTGACTACATGAGGCCCAGCTGGCACAAACTCTCCATGATTAGTTGTAACCAAAGAGTTGTAGATCTCATATCTCTCCTATCTCACCTTCTCTTGGTAGAGATATTTAAGGTGAGACATCATGCTATACACGTCCATTTTTTCATGTTTCTTCAAGAGATCATTAGACATGGATGATAGCATGAAACACTGGACATACGTGGCATCATCCATGTGTTTCATGTAGAGATATATTTTAGCATCATTGGCCTCTTTCCTAGGCGCAACTAGAATAGGCTCTTCCAGCATAGACAATTTCCTTTCATGGTGAAGGATGAAATGTAAATGCCTCTGCAACTCTTGGAAATTGGTGCCGGTGAGAAGGTTTTTCTTCTCGAGTGTGGTTCACAATGATATGTTTGAAGTCATTTTTCTTTCCATTTCTACAAATTAAGATGACATAAGTTTTAGCAATTTATTGATAAACTGAGATAAATAAATAAATTAATACTTATTAGTATCCCACTATTTTATCAAAATCTAATAGCCCACACCATTGACTTCAGAATATTCTGTTCCCTAAATATTCTAGTTTCAATGATCCATATTTCCTTTCAAATTACCCCAACTAGGGTTGGTCATGCAACTAGAGTGGTTTTAGGTGGGTATTCCAAATGCCAACAGCATTAACTCACAGCTCCTTGATCCGCTGAGTGGACTCCCCAATCCTAAAATCCTTTTATTTTGGATTTCCTCAGCTTTTCCCTCTTTGTCACACCATGTCCTATTATGGCAGTCAACCCTTGATGCGAACCAAGATAAGTCAACCCAAAACCTTGAATTAGAATTCCTCGATAATTGAAAAAACCCCAACTAGTGTTGGTCAAGCAATTTGAGCTATGGTTCGATTCTAACCAAGATTATGGAATGCTATACCGACTTAATATTTATTTTGAGGGATTTTATCCTTATACCAAAATTTCTATTTTATTATCTTTGATTACATGCTTGTTAATATTAAGTGGGATATACTTAAGTGATTATCCATGTCAAGATAATATTTACGCATAAGACGGTTTTATTTTAGTTCCATATTGCATGCTTGTTTAATCAATTAATTGTGTGATCATGAAAACACACCCACAATAAATAAACCATACAACTGACAGAAATAAAATAAATGGCATGATCACGAGCTTTGTTCTATTGTTTAGTTTATCTAGAGGTTGATAAACTAACCTAATACCTAGGGGAGAAACACCTTGAACCTTTCGGGTTCATCTTTACATCTTTCCACCTATCCACCTTTGTATCTCTTTGGATTTGTTTCACCTTGGCTCTTGACTTGAGCCACCTCCACTAGCTTGGGAGCTCCATTCATTACATATGCATTTATCTCACATGTAGGTGAGGGGTAAAAAAGGTTTTGTACATAAAATAATACTTGGTCATATAGGCCCTACATATTAATGATGAGATGGCTCGTAGGCCAAAAAATTTAATTTAAATAAATTAATTAATAGAAACCATTCACATACAAAGGTCTTGGTTTAGATTATAATCATCCATAAATGAAATGATAATTGTGCATAAATAAAACTAGAATTCAATTATTTAATTGTTCTTTCTTAAGATAAATCACACTCGAATGAATTAATTATCATTAATTAATCAATCCTTTTATCTTAAACCCTTTTCTGAATTTCCTTGAGATTCTCATCCATCATAATTTTAAATACATTAAAATGTTCCTTGTATGTAACTTGTACCTTGGAGGAAACCCAGTTAATTCCCGTTCATTACATAGATTTTTAATTAAACACATATATATAAAACACCTATCACGTGTTGTACCTCAGCTTTACACCTGCACCATGGTACACATCTCAAAGGTTTGTATAATATAATAATAAATTTTAATAAATCTGCGTAATTTGGGTGAGTACATGGAGTGTAGTTACGACTACACGACGTGTAATTTTTCTTCATCGTCCATCTGAAGTACACGCCCGTGGACATGGCATGCTATTGTACTTCGGAAATTTTTGGAGTACATGGCATGTTCAGCAGGACACACGCCATGTAGTTTCCCTGTTACACGGTTTCTAGCTGGGAAAACCATGTACGTGGTACACGATCTAACCCTAACCCGAAGGGACTACATGCTGTGTTCATTGGACCACACGGCGTGTAATCCGGAAATCGTGTGCCACCTGTTCTTGGTCAACACACGGTGCCATAAATGACTTAGATAGGATCATTACATGACCTGATTTGGCAGACCAGTCTGATGCATGAACCAATACTACACAGCGTGTTATTCCGAATACACGCCATGTATTCTCATGTTGTTTGGCTAGGAACGTTTGGATCCACTGGATGAAATCCTCTATTTTAATTTAATTAAAAATTAAAATAAAAGGTCATTTCTGTATAGTGAATGAGAAACAACATAGGAGGAACAGATCTCGAGATTCAGATTTACAGAACGATTAACTTGAATTGAAACAACTAAATTATTAAATGCGTAAATCACTAACAAAAAACTAAATAATTATAATCAATGATATGATCCCTATGATAGCACTTATAGATTCAAGCCGTAGTGGAAGCACGTTGGTGGGAGTTCCCATCTTTGATTTTAGTGTTAAACAATGTTCAAAGTGAGATTTTTCAAGATATAAAATGATGGATCTTCAGAATAGAACAAAGAATGAAAAAAAAGAGGGAGTCTCGAAACCATAGAGATAGGATCATCATATGTTGGTTATAATTAAGTTAATTAATTAAAAGAATTACCTTGGTTGAATTCTTTCTTTGTTGATGTCTCCGGTCACAATCTTGTGATCTATCGTTGCATCGTAGAATCCAAGTGTAATATTCCTCTAGAGGGGATCCACATGTGTGCCACGTATCTCTGGATATCGCCGAAGGGATCTCGGTTGCTAGCGCGGAAGAATCTTTACTTATGATGTCTTCCTTAAATCGCCTTAATCTGATGGAGGAGGATATCTCTCGTTCTTGAGAGCTTTCCTGGAGGAAGTAGTTCTTTCATCCTTGAATGAATTTTCCATAATTGTTGTGCACAACAATTGGGAAAAGTGTTGGGTTGTGAGGATATTTATAATCAGGTTTGAGGATACAGAGTTATAACAATAAATAAATGTGTTACGCGTTTTATTTATTTCATTAACTCTTATTTAAAACCCCCATGTCGAATTATTAATTCTTTGACATGCACCCATGCTAATTGTAATAAATATCATTTAATAAAACAATATTATATCCTCAAAATCCTGACTGGAAAAACTACACAACATCTAATCATTAATACACAACATGTGCTCATTTTCCATAAAACTACACAGAGTGTATATTTAATAAACATAGAATGTACTTTTATTTTCCATTTTTCTTTATTTATTCCACCACATTTATTAGACCTTGAGTAATGGCTATTTATTTCTTAAATAAATGTAACAACATTACTCGCTAATAAACATATTATTTCACCCAAAATAAATTCTCTCGAATAACTAGTGTCGAAATAAATGCAATTAGGTATCCTTAAATAAGTATTAAACCACATTCGTGAATAATATTTAGTCAACTTGTGAAATTAATTTTAACTGGGATACATGGACACACTTAGTGTGTGACCCTCTAGGCCTCTTTCTCGTTGGCATTAGGCGGGTGTTCTTAAAGTCAAAGATTACTATATAGAAATGGGTCAAGACACCCAAGAGAAAGAAGTTGACACCTCATTGACATGTCACCTCATATGAATTCTGCCCATGTAATATAATCCCTTTGTATCGATATCTCTAATCAAGAGGGTTTCATGCTAGTGCCATCAACCCATGTGCTCAGTTATTCTTTCTTTGACTTTCTAGAATGGAACTTTCCAATTTTTTACCATGGATATGGATTTACTTAGGCTATGTAAATTCCATAAATGGGCCTAAGATATCTACTTCTGTTATGGAACAGAAGGGATAAATCCTTTCTCACATTAATTATTAATGCGGTGTTACTCGTGACTCACCCAACGTATCCTACCTTATTGAGAATAGTGTGTCATCCTAGTTTTCATCCATACATCTAAGTGCATGAGTTGTAATACCCATTAATAATAATCTTAATGTCTAAGGACCAATACACATGTCTGTAGATAGGGACATTAAATGACACTATGAAATGTGTATTTCCTATTGGAGGGTCTCGTTCTCATAATATCCACCTGGATATTACCAAGGGAGCACACCATGAGAAGGTGCCTCAAACTTTTATGAGTCCTCGCCCCTAATGGCCGGTATTATTTTTGTCCCTCAAATAAAATCATCCTGCCATAGAACATATATTCAAGATTAGTGTTATGGCACTTCTGGGTTCTCATCATAGCAGGGATCCCCTATGACCCTTTAATGAAACAACTATCCTTGGGACATTATCACATACATTATCACGCCGAAGAACAATCAAGATGCGATAAGATGTTTATTTATCAAACAATGTACCAAGTAGTTGGTTCTAGGCCACCAAATCCAACAATAGTCTCTCCATATTTTTAGATAAAAGATTATAGAAGCTAACACAATTTCATGTGTATAATAGTTTTTTTCATCTTCTTTAATACATAGTCAATAACTCCATCATTCTGCATAAGGACACAACCAAGTCCATTCATTACTGCATCATTATAGATCACAGTATCATCATTTCCTAATGGTATAGTTTGGATTTGAGAATTCCCTAATGTATTATTCAATTCTTCAAAATATACTCCACATTATTTTTTCCATAAAAACATAACCCCTTTACATGTAATCTTGGTCATTGGGTTGGCTAAATGGGTGAAATTCTGAATGAAATGCCGATAATAATCTGGTAGACCAATAAAATTGCATACCTCACTTATGTTTGTTGGAGTAGGCCATTCATGAACAACCTTTGTCTTCAAATGATCAATATATATTCCATCCTTAGAGACAAAGTGGCCAATAACTAAAATCGATTAAAGCCAAAATTCACAATTTCTAAACATCCCATATAATTCATTTATTCTAAAAGTCTTCATAACAGTGCACAAGTGACTTCCATGATCATCATATATTTTGTAGTATACCATGATATCATCAATAAATATCCCCAACTTGTCATCATGATATTTTTTTGAAAACCCAATTCATTATATTCATGAATATAGAATGAGTATTAGTTTGTCCAAAATGCATTACAATAAATTTGTATTGACCATAACTGGTTTGAAATGTTATATTTGGAATATCTTCCTTCATTACTCACTACTAATGATATCAAGATCAAAGGTAAATCTTTGAAAAAATTTGGGTTCCATCAAGTTGATAAAATAAATCATCAATATGAGGTAGGGGATACTCATTATTTATTGATATAGCATATATATCCTTGTAGCCAATGCACAAACTTATAGATCCACCTTACTTCGTAATGAAAAGAACATGGGGCTCCCCATGGAGAGACACTAAGGTGAATAAATATTTTATCACTCAATTCCTTGAGTTTTTTCTTCACTTTTACTAATTCCACACTGACCAATCTATAAGGAGTCATTGATATATGCCTTGGACCATTAATTAAATCAATAGAAAAATTAATTTCCTTCTCTTGAATATTTCTAGGTAAATCCTATGGAAACACATCATAATATTCTTACACAATAGGTATGTCATATATTGGAAAATTATTTTCCTCATCCATAGATATTTCGTTCCCTTCCTCCCCAATAATTGATCTCTGTATATATACTATGGGTGGATCTAGATAAGAATCATCTCATTAAGTTTCTACTCTAAAGATAAAGGATTCAACATTGTTCTCAAAAATCATAACTTCTCCCTTATTATAATAGGTCTTCGCATCATTATGTGAAAGACTACTCATACCAAGGATTCTATCAAATTCAATAATAGTTTTGATAATAAGGTTATCAACTAAAGAATGTTTATATGTCATGAGGGGGACTGGTCAACACATCTTTGTTTCAATGATACATCCCCTAGGAGTTTTGAATAACAACTCCTTTATTTAATCAAATTGAACCTATGAAAATATAACAGAATGAGATGATAAATAATAATATAAAGTATCATCCATGGTTTAAGAAAATTTTAATGTACCTTTCACCACATCGATTGGAACTTCGACCTCAGTAGTTGTGACTTCCTGATCTTGGACATTCTCCCTTGACCTTCTTTGGAGAACATTTCCTTGACACCTAGGAAAATAATTAACATAATGTACCCTATCCCTAAAATTGTATCATTGATAATTAATATCTTTTTTTATCCTTACAATCCTAGGATAGGTGGAATTTTTCTCCACACTTATAATAAACACCCATTCCCTTTAGGAAAGTACTAGGGTGTCACTTCCCACACTTATTACAGGGTGGAAGGTCAAATCATCCCTTCTTCGATGTTTCCTTATTTCATTTTCCATAGTTTTGTGCTTCCCTCTTCTTCTCATTTGTTTCCATAAAATCATAATAATTAGATAATTCCTTTTCAATCTTGATAACACTTGAGATTATATCTTTATATGATGAGAAACTTTGGGATACTAGAGCCCATTAATATAATGGTTTCGAACCATCAAAGAATTGATAAATCTATATCCTTTGATTAATTATGTAGTATGTGGGATGTTATTCTAACCTGGTGAAGTTGGATTCATACTTTTCAATATTCTCATCCACTTTTTACCCTAGATTCTGAAACTTCATTTCTATATCTACTCGATGTTCTTTAGGGAAGTATTTTTCTAATAATATTTCATTAAAATCCCTCCATTCCATTTCGTATATTTCTTCATCCTCCTTTGGGTTTTGAATTAAATACCACCACTGGTCTGCGTCTCCCGATAGATGATAATCCACCATGAAAACCTTCTCACATTCATTATATCCCAAAGCGAGAAATACCTTCTCTGGTGAACTTATCTACTTCTCTACTAAAAATGGGTCTATTGTCCCATTAAATAATAAAGGTGATTATTGCATACAGTGCTATAGCATAGCTCCTCCATGTTTTGGATAGATATACTCCATATGGGTAATATTATTGTTCATAACCCGAGTCAGTTGTTTTAGTATAGTTATCAGTTTCTTTGCACCATTCTTAGCACCATATCCAACATCATCATCTTGCATCGGAGGAAAATCCCTACATGGGACACACATATTCATGAGGTTTCCATTCCTTCTACAAGGTTCCATTTGTAAATAATGGAATACACCAAATTAGGTTTTGAATCATAATGTTTAATCTCGACATCAAAAAATATTTATCATATCTAACCTAATAATCATAAACATGTTTTCCTTAAGAAAAAATTTACATTTAAATCCTTCATAATGGCTTGTAAAGCATGTATGAATTATCCTATGCATATACCCTGGGAGTTCCAACCAAGGTGTGTTGTTTGGATTGTTATCCTATACTAGTATACCCGAGATCAAGCTCGAAACTCCTTGTCAGAGATGATACTCCTAGGTACATTTGTGCTAGAACCACATCCACTTGTAGTATCCAGAAATAGATTTATTTTCAAGAAAGATCCACATAATGTATTCCTTTTCAAAAATTCCTAGGTTTTCTTGTATGTTTATCCTCAAAGACTATCTTAGGGTTTGGTTCCCTAATATACCTTTTCTAAATCTACTTTCTATTTTTTATACTATCCTTTGATACAAACTATAAGGACCCAACCCCAATTTCCAGGAGCCTGTGCCTTATTTTATTACATTGGCATATTAACAAGGAATATGCATCCCATTTGACTGAGTAGTTTGGTAGATTTGGAAACAAGATATATTCATAAGTTCATCATTACAAAATTAAATGAAATACAACATATAAATTCCTTTAAAAACATCCATATCTCCCAGGTTATCCATGCAGTTCATTCGTAAAATAATTCATCATATCCTAGGAATGATAAAACATAAGAAAGCGGTGAGATGAAATTCTCATTAAGTGTAAGAAATAATGAAAAATATATCATAAACATAAAAATTAGGCACGGTTAATAACTAAAAACATATGACTTTAAAAAATAAACATGAATATAATATGGAAGGAATAAGAGATGAATAAATAATGCCTTAATAAAACATAATTATGGGTATTCTACTAGTCAAATAACCACATGAACTATCAATTACTATTTTCATAATTAGGGAATGTATATTTATATACATCATAACCATACAGTCAAGTCCTCATGCCAAGACCATAAGTAATCATTTTGTCATAGCCTTATGCCAAGACCGTAGTTTGTCTCATGAGGCCTACTGATGCATCAAGTGAATATAGTGAGTCGCACATGTCACTTATTAAGTGTAATGAAATCCTAAAATAAATGGGGATAAACATAAACAATGAAAAATTGATATTGAAAGTAACATATAAAATGTGAATAACTTTCCCTGCACTTTAAGAATAAACACTAACCATTCATAGTAAATTAGTGAATGGTTTTAAGTCAGTACATCCATATTAAAAATAATCATGAAACAATAAAAAAAATATTTTATATGATATCATACATAATAAACAACAATTGTTTTTAAATATATGATGACACTCTTATAAAATCATCGAATAATTTGAGCGATAAATACTCTTAGACTTTGAAAAGTAAAGTTCTTTTCAAAAATTCATTGTATTAAACTATAAGTGAAGTTGGATAATATTTTCATAATAAAATGATTAATTTTATAAAGAAAATTATTTCTAATAATATATTATATAGTTCCCTTGAAAATAGGTAAGAATTTGAAAAAATTTATTGAATTGGGCTTCTATTTCGGGAATATTTTTTAAAAGATCCTTTTAAGAAATGTATCTCCCCGAAAATGAAAGTAGGATTATATTTGGTACAAATATATAGAAAATTATAACATAATATATGAGGAGTAAATATTAATAAAAAACAATTTAATTTAGGTATCTAGAGAATAAGAGTAATCAGAATGAAAATGGAGGTCTGGGTAGAAAACCCTTACCTTAAGTCTGAAGGTTTTCTTCTCTTGATCTAAATTACTAGAATAATCAAATTTTTGATCTTAAATTATTAATTCTAGAACCTAAAATACATGAAAATTATTTAGTGTAACCTTATTAGGTTCATTCATTTCCTTTTTATGGGTTAAGAGATTCAATTTCATTGTTTGGGTGCGTTTTCTTCCTTGGTTTTCATGATTAGTTTAATTATACTCATATAGGGATAAACATGTAAAATGAGAATGGTTTTCCATAATTGAAGGTGTTTGTTGTTAGTGAAAAAAAATATTACATGGTCATAAAATTTAGTTTGGTTATTGGAAGTGAAGAGGTATTATATAACACATTAATGAAATTTTTTTCAATTAATTGGCATTTTTTTATCACAAGAAAAATATTTTCATTTATAAATTAATATCATGTGTAAAAAATATTCTAGAACCTTAAATAAGTTGTAATAAATATATTATATTATGGTTCAACCTTAAAAATGGTTTCATGACTAAAATTGAATATGGTAATTGAAATTTAAAATCCATCATCTTTGAATGTGATAAATTAACACATCTCGAATGGTGTTTTCATTACTAGTATAAATGAGTCGAAAGGGAGAGATGATGAATAATTATTACTTTATCATAATAATATTTTTGTACATGCAAGGAACTAGAGTTTCCACAACACTTGGATGAAAGGAGGTGAGGAAAGAAAAATAAAATAAAGAAACATGAAATAAAAGAAATCAAAAGAGAAATTTATCTAATGATTTAATATTCTTTGAGAGCTTAAATATGGTATAGGTTTTGGTATTTTGATGAGAACAAGGGATTCTGGATGTGGGGGATGATCTTGGGAGTATATTTGATCTGAATTTACTAAAGTAACATGGCTAGAGAAGAGTGAAAAGAAGATGGAGTGAAGGGGGAGTTATAGTGGAGGGGAGGGGTGATTTTTGAATATCTTATTCATTATTTTATTATTTCCACCAAGATAACCCATAGTGTAGATTTATGTGACCCATAATATTAATAATTTTATAAAATTTATAACCAAGCATGCTTACACTATCCATGATTCTAGGAATTGTGTATTTAACTGATAATGTAGTTACACGGTAAATTACCGTACTTTACTATTCACAAAAAATTCAAGTATTTTAGAAAAAAAAGGAAAAAATAACCCTAACCATATTTTGATGTTTACTAGCTACATTAAAATAGAGGTTTTATTTGTGGAGACTCAATGTTTCAAGAATTTATTTACAAATACTTTGGGTGTTACAGTAGGCACTAGTGTAGGCCTAATGAGAGTGAATTCTTCAAGTAGATTCTCTAAAAGGTCCATGTAATTCTTCCGTTGTAGCATAATTGAAGCAGCAAGAGTGGTTTTTATAGAAGTATTCTATTGTATATCTCTTCTAAAACAAATACTATGGTTTATTGTCTATCAATTATGAGATTTAAATAGGAGTGTTTTTATGATTTTATTAGAGAGAGGTTCTTAATAAATGTATTGAACCTTTAAATACCACTACGTGACCACACATATGGAGAGTCAGCTAAAAACTAGAGAAATGACATTCACCGCAATGAAGTTTACATTATCTAATAGGCATAAATATATTTGAGATCTGTGATCAGATGTATGGGAGTTCCAAGTAGTTATGGAATGACTTAACAGTGGGTAGGTAGAAATTGTGGTTCAAAATGATAGAAAGGGAAAGTAGTCTAATGAGGTTGGATGTGGTACTCAGATGTAGGAAAGAATAGGGAGAATATGGAGCGGTTTGAGAGTGGAATTGATTATCCGATTGAAGGAAGAGAAGAGTTACGTGTGTTCTCAAGGTAGGTTGAAATGCTAGTATTCTCTGTAGAGGATCTAGTATCATGGATCACTTGATATGACACCTACTTCTTTATTCACTAGACATATGAGGATTTGAATGTTCCAGTGATGTAATTATGCATGAATAAAGTATCTTAGTACTGGATGATTTCTTTAAAGTAGACCAATGCTAACACTACTTGGACGTAGCTCAAAGTGGAGCTACTCAGCTGATATGAGAGCACAGAAGAATAGGATCTCCTGATCAATTTGTATAGGATTTGGTACATGGGAATAATAGGGGAATATAACGATTAATTTAAATGTATAGAAATGCTGATTAGGGGATTAACACAACACTGGTACATTAGTCTATTCATAGGAGGAATGAGTTCTGAAATTATAAGTTTTGTGATTACCCTTGAACATCCCAATAAGGTGTGGATTCTTAATTTATTAAGATGAGTTGAGAGGGAGAATATAGTTAAAGGAATCATAATGAATCTAGAGCCAGGTAGCTTTAAGATTAGTTCATAAGGATCTATCCAAGAATATACTTCATGTGAAATGAATTTTTTACCTACAATGTAAGGGCATGAAAGGGAAAGGATGGGAAATAATGAACCTCGATGTAGAGGTGTCCTAAATTTTTCAAGAGAACAATTTTTATTGGAGGAATGAAATGGGGATTTTTTTATAATTTTGAAAAAAGGTTAATCATATGAGATGATGTTAAAAAAGGGTTTATAATTGATGGTTTGGGAATGTGTAGTTCCCCTGAAATAGGGGGAGTAATAATCTTACAAAATAATGTAGAAAGATGAAATGATTAGGGATACAATGGAAATGGAGATGCCGGGAACAATAGAAAGAGATTTAGAATAAAAAAAGTTTTGCAATAAATTGTCTATTTGGGTGGAAGTAAATATTATAGGAGTACCACTGATGATTTTGGTGGACACTAACATTATTCACAATCTTATTTCCAAACAGATATTGAAATCTCTTATAGTAAGTGTTCCGGAGACAAGGCCATTTTTTATTAGAGTGGGAGATGGGTATGGTATTGTTTCCAATGGTTATGTAGATCCTTGATAGTATATTTAAAATAATATGAATTTTAAATTTATTCTTATGTCTTTGAAACCTCTGGACCAGATCTGGTAATGGGAATAGGATGGATGGAAACATTGGGGTATGTTACTATTCAATGGTAGAACATCGTTGTTGAATTAGTAATGAAAGGTGTGAATATTTTTATTTAGGGGGCCTATCAATAACAATTATTACCTATAAATTTACAATAATACATGGGATAAGATTAATAAGTGGTAAAATGTTTTTAGTGGATCTATGTAGGATGCTTGGGCTTGGAAGATGGAAAATTGAGTCTAACCCAATAGTTGCAGCTATGAGGGAAGTATTTTTCCCATGAAAAATAGTCTTTTAGATATCCCTTAGATTTCAACCCAAGAGGGGAACTAATATTTCCATCATATTAAAATAAAATGAAGATACAATGAATATATGACCTTACACATATACATTTTAAATGAAAAATTAAGTTGAAAAGTAGGTTTTATAGTTATTTGAAAGTGGGTACATCCATTATAGTACCATTCCATATTAAAGTCCTTCAATTTTGGGTAGGAAGAAGGATAGAGATTGGAGGATGTGTAGAGATTAACATGCATCTAATAATTTGATGATGCATGATAGGTTTCTTATTCTAATATTATAATAGTTGATGGATCAGCTGCATGGGGAAGAATATTTTACTAAGATGGATCTGAAATTTGGTTTTCATCAAGTGATAATTAAGGAACAAGATATGGAGAAAACAACATTCTGAACACATGATGGGAGTTATGAATACTCTTTAATTCCATCCATATTAATGAATTCTCTAACCACTTTCCAACTATAATGAATTTTGTTTTCTATCCATTGATGTATTGGGTGGTATTGGTGTTCTTTGATGATATTTTAACTAATAGTGTAATGTGGGAAGAGAATTTGGGAGAACTGTGTTCAATACTACAATGAATTAACTATAATATGTTAATTTTTAATGAATAGAAGTGTTCATTTGGGAGGAAATTAGTAGACTATTTGGGACACATTATTTTAGAATATGGAGTGTCCATTAATCGCAAGAAACTTGAGCCTGTTAAATTGTGGAGGGTGTTGAAAAATGTTAAATAGTTCAGTGGTTTTTCATCCTAATGAGTTATTACTAAAATATTATAAGGTCCTATGGGAAAATAGGAAGTCCCATAATAGTGGTGACCAAGAAAGATGGCTTATGGTGGTATTT
Source organism: Viscum album (assembly GCA_963277665.1). NCBI lineage: Eukaryota > Viridiplantae > Streptophyta > Magnoliopsida > Santalales > Viscaceae > Viscum > Viscum album. The sequence goes on from OY728147.1 coordinate 793,657,316, forward strand.
TGAAGCACATAGATAATTTAAAAAATTGTAGTACTATATAAATTCTACACCTATTTTGAGAATTATATATTTTATAATGGTTTTAAAATGGAATGTGATGCTTCAGGATTAGTTTTAGGGGTTTTATTACAACAATAGGGGTAACCACTTTCTTATTTTATCAAGGTACTATCTGATTCTAATTTGGAAAAAAATTACAAAAAGATACATATGAAGTTAGTGTTATCTATTAAATATTTTAATTAACACATAATGGAAAGATAATTTGATGTCTACACAATTCATCGATTTTTCATATATGTTTAGAATCAAAAGATTGTATCAATATACCAATATTGTTTTCATGAAAAACTTTTAGGTTTTTTTTAAGTTATTTACAAACCTCAGAGGATGAATTAAGTAGGAGATGCTATATCAAGGGAAGAAGTTGTAGAAAACATGTATATGGCTATTTCGCAACCTTTTTGTGATTAAATTAACTTGGTCAATGGAGAGATACATCAAGATGATATGATGAAACCTTTGGCGGAATCCTTGAAATAATTCAAAGCGTCTAGGCTAGAATACACCAATTGGGATCGTCTGTTATTTTACAAAAAACAGTTACTTTTTTCCCAAAAACCATTTCTAATTATAAAACCGTTGCAGTACATTAACTGATCTCTTTTAATTGGACATTTATGAAATTTGAAGGCATTTAATTTACTGGAAATTGGGTTTTTTGGGCAGGGATGACTCTAGGAGTATAATAATATTTCAGACATTACAGTGTAATATAGAAAAATAAATATAAAGTGCTTATTACAGTATACCTGCTTCAAACACATCAAATCTTAGGATTTATTTGGGAATAATTTCCCATCTATTATTTTTTCGGACCTCCTAAATCATAGGTCACTGAAATAAATATGGTGGTAGGGGATAGAAAGATTATGTATGCACACTCTATTCCTCTAAATCACCTTTATACAAGAAAATTGGTTATTGAAGTGTTTATGATGGATGTAGTACATTTACATGGATATAACAAAGCAATAGTTAGTGATATAGATTCATTTATTACTAGTTTATTTTGGAAGGAACTTATTATTCTTCATGTCAATATTCTGAAAATGAGTTCTTCTTATCTCCCTCAATCTAAAAGCTAGACAGAGGTTGTAAATCGGTGTTTTGGGACTTATTTTCAGTGTTTCTCCTTAGAACAGCCATTATACTGGGTTACGTAGCTGGCATGGGAAGAGTACTGCTAAAACACCTAATTTTTTAAATCTATATAGAATACACGATCTGAGATCAACTATGTCCGTAATCCACCACTTTTGTTTCTTATGCTAAAGGGGAGGAATCAGTTAAGTTAGTTGATGTAACACTGGTTGGATATGATGAATCATTGAAATTACACAGAGTGAACCTACAAAATGCACAACACCATATCAAAAAATATGTAAACCAACATCAAAGGGGGTGAAATTTAAATTTGGTGATTTTTATGTGTCTAGTAAATTGGACTCATCTTTATCAGACAAAAAAATTTACTTATTTTGTCTCTCATTCTAAAAAAATTCTTGATAATCAGTCTGATACTGGTATCGATAAATTGAACTGATACTCACAAATGTTATTGTTATGAAATTCATAAAGAAGTTATTCGGAATGACTTATGTTTATAATCATAATATGGAAGACTTGTTTCTAATGTAAAGAAAATCTTTAAATTTGTAATTGTGTTAACCAATACGCCAATAGACACTGAGTTGTGATGAGGTGTCATGCTCCAACTATCTGAAGATGTCACAACAAACTCATAAATTAAAAAATTGGAAACTCTCCAATAAATACTTGGTCATTTGATTAGTTTGACACTGGTCAATTAAATTATATCTTAAATTTTCAAAATATAACATTGTGTGAAAATATTGTTCTTAAACTTTTTATTTCATTAGATAGAGTCATTCTGATGGAACCCTTTTCTGGTTGTCTCCTTAGGAACATTTTTAAATTATTATCTTTTTATGATTTTTATGATTACAATCAAGGGATTTCTATGATGGGTATACAGATAATCTGGTCTGTGGATTGGGGGGTCACAGGGATAGTGAGATAGAAAATATGGTCTATTGGATCGAGGTATTTCAGGGAAAGGATGATAAGGAATCCAATATTTATATCGAGGGATTATATGGATATGATGATAGAGTCGATCATCATATCATGGGATATACTTGGTTTTGAAATAATGAATTTCCAATAAATATAAAACAAGGGTTAACTTTAGCCGATGATATCGGCTACCTTTCTGTTTGCGTTAAAATAATTTTATATTTTAGTAAGCTTGTAAGTCATTCTTACATTTATTATCTACTATATTACATTTTGATTACATATTTTATATACATATTTTCATTTTCATGATATATTTTCATAATAATCTTGAATATGATAAATAATATTAATTGGACCTCTTGAGAAAATGATACACTATGATATAATCGAGTCCTCTATGGTTATGATCAGTATACAATGATATTATCAGAATAAATCAGATTATGATACTTTGATAAATGTACAGACCCCAATTATGATAAAAGTTATCTTAAATAGGTTTTGTGAATTGTTTGGTTAATTTTTAACCAATGTTTTTAACATAAAATTCACCCCTCTTATATATTTATCCTTATGAAGCTATTCTTGTGATCTAAATATCAATATCCATGATATTGATATCCAAAAATTGGTATCATATGAGGTTTTTAGTGATATTTCATGTGGAATTTTTATTTCATTTATCATCTCCCTATTTTTTATATAAAATTCATGTTTATAGTTTTTGACACTAATGTGTCTATATAAAGTAAGATTTTTTGGAGATTTTAGGTTTAATTTTTGTATCCATTAATATTATCAATCCCAACACACCACCAATTATTGATGGTGTAGAATATGAATACCAACAGGATCAAACAAAGAGTTCTGTGATTAATACGAGAGTTGAAATTTTTTTATGTTGATTGGTGATTATAATATTCCTGAATAGGAAATTACAGTTATTACTGATCAAGATAAATAAGAGTATCTTGTTGACTTAAATCTTTGATTCTTTATTATGATTCTTCTAATCATCTAATTGGTGTATTGGTTATGATTACTATATATCATTAGTATACAATTTCTGTTGAAATTAATGTTGTTGATCGATTTACAATGCATGTTTCTAGATTTTTCGCATGTTCATTGACTCTTTCTATTCATTTGGCTTTAGTAGATCAGGTTCCATGTATTAATTTCAATATTCTCTCCATTAGTAAACTCACAAAGGACATAAATTGTGTATCTATTATTATGTATTTTATTTTTTATTTTTCTGGAGTGGTTGATGAATCATGAACTTGGTTGAGGTCATCTTAGTTATGGGGTGTACATGTTTGATACCCCACCATCCCTTTCTCTCTCATCCACCTCTACTCATTCCCTCAACCTACAATCTCTCCATTTGTATCCACCGAATTCGGTCTTACATAAACTTTTCTCCTAGTTTAGTCTTCACATTTCATTCCATTGTGAATCTTATAAGTTTTATAAACATAATCAGATGATGTATGTTCCTTAATTGGAGACATGTGCGGAAAATTATTTCAACCTACATAATTTCAATTTATGGTGTCCATGTATGGTTTCGAGCATGTCTGGGTATAATTATTATGTATCCATTATTGATAATTTCTCTCAGATGACATTGTTATTTCTCTTTTCTGATCATTCATATTTGTGTGAAAGTTTCAAAAAAATTTACCGTGAAATTCAAACTCAATTCTCCTTGACTATTAAATTTATCTACTTAAACAAATAATGAAAATATTTATCATCTTACCTTTATAAGTTTCTCGAGAATCACAATATTCTTCATCAAACATCCATTCTTAACACACTTCTACAGAATGGAGTGGCCAAGCGTAATCATTGTCATATTTGGGAGACGCCTTGGGTCATGTTATTTCACATACAGTTAAATCTTCCCCTTTGGTGGGATTTTATTCTTACTACCACATATATTACCAATAATCTTTCTCCTTCTATCCTTTTAGGGGAGGATTCTTTTTGGGCTCTTTTCTACTCTCTCCCTCCTCACCTTCTTTCACTTCATGTGTTTGGGTGTCTTTTTTTTGTACGTGGCACACATCCCAGCCTCTCACAATTTTATCCAAAATCCCTATGTTCCATATTCTTGGGATACCCTCTCACTAAATACAGATACCAATATTTCTCTCTAGACTTTTATTTTTGTATCATCTCTATTGTTATATTTTTTATTCATAACACTCCCTTCTCTCCACCCTCTTCCCATACATACACCACTATCAATGATTTTATTCCTCTCACCACCCACCCACCCCAGATTTAGGTGTCGCACTTGGTTGATCACTTTTTTGTATTTTTCTACTCTCTTAAACCATCAAATATGTCCTGCATCCAATCTGATCACACCATCTCCCCAGCTTCTTCCAGTGCTCCTACTTCAGGACTAGATGACTTGGCAATTTCATTTTTGAAAGGTACTCTCTCTAGCTAGAAGAATCATTTATAAAAAACATCATACAAAGGCCTCTATAATCTAGAGAAAATATTTATTCCTCACACAGTTACTAAATCAAAATCTCACCTTGAGTGGCATCAATTAATGGATGATGAATTTCATGCCATAAAAGACAATAACACCTAGGATCGGGTCCCTCTTTTAGATAGTTAATAAGTGGTCGGTAGTAAATGGATTTTTATTTTACACCTAAATGTAGATGGAACTATTCATCACCTTAATTCCAAGATTTTAGAGAAAGGATTTTCTTATACATATGATATTTATTATTTTAATACATTCTATTTTGTTGTAGATATGGTATTTTCCTGATTATCTATCTCTCTTGTCACTACTCATCATTATCCTCACATCAACATGATGTCATGAATTCATTTCTACATGATTTTCTTGAAGAAGTTGTATTTGTACAACAACCTCATTGATTAATTACTTCAAGACATAGTCCCCTTATCAATTTTCTTCATCACTCTCTTTATGTACTAATGTAGTTTACTCATGAATGGTTTTGAAGATTTTGCACAGTCACCAATTTATTTGGACTATCTAAGAGGATGAGGAACCAAACTATTTTTTATTGAAAAAATTCATATAGATGCATCCTATTAGTTGTCTTTGTTGATGATATCCTTATTACTAGTAAAGAATCACATGTTATTTCCCATATAATGTTTTATCTACAAAAATAATTTCTAACCAATGATATGGGTCCCCTGACATACTTCTATGTAATTGAAGTCTCTCATTCTCCAAACACCATCTTTCTTTCCCAATAGAAATAATATTTTGGATATCATGAAGGATGTCGGATTGTGTCAGGAAGCTACCATTGAAACTATCCTATATCCTGAGTAATGATATCTATGTGATTAAATATACCAATATTGTTGGATTTGGTGGTCTAGAACCAACTACTTTGTTCTTTATTCATTAAATAAAAGCCTTATCACATCTTGATTGTTCTTCTGCGTGAAATGTCATGTGATAATGTCCTAAGGACAGATGTTGCATTAAAGGGTCGCAGTGGATCCCTACTATGATGAGAACCTGAAAGTGCCATAACACTATTCTTGAATGTATGTTCTATAGCCGGATGATATTATTTGAGGGACACAAATAATACAGGACATTAGGGGTGAGGACTCATAAAACTTTGAGGCACCTTCTCATGGTGTGCGCCCTTGGTAATATCCAGGAGGATATTATGAGAACAGGACCCGCCAGTAGGAAATCCACATTTCATAGTGTCATTGGATGTTCCTATCTACGGACGTGTGTATTGATCCTTAGACTTTAAGATTATTATTAATGGGTATTATAACTCACGCACTTAGATGTATTGACGAAAACTGTGACGACACACTGTTCGCAGCGAGGTAGGATACGTTGGGTGCGTCACGAGTAATACCGCATTAATAGATAATGCGAGAAAGGATTTGTCCCTTCCATTCCATAACGGAAGTAGATATATCAGGCCCTTTGATGGAATTCATATAGCCTAAATAAATCCATGGACATGGTAAGGTATGGGAAAGTTCAATTCCGGGAAGTCAAAGAAAGAATAATCAAGCACATGGGTTGATGGCACTAGCATGCAACCTGCTTGATTGGAGATATCGAGACAAAGGGATTATATTACACGGTAAGCGTTCGTAGGAGGTGACACGTCATTGTGGCGTTACCTTCTTTCTCTATGGGTGCCTTGGCGTGTTGCTAGACGCTAAACTTGGACTATAGGTTGGCTCAACCTAATGCCACTGAGAAAGAGGTCTAGAGGGTCACACACTAAGTGTGTCCAAGTATCTCAGTTAAATATTAACTTAACAAGTTAAATAAATATTATTCCCAACTGTGGTTTAATAATTATTTAAGGATGTCTGATCACATTTATTTTGACACTAGTTATTCGAGAGTATATACTGTGGATAAAATAATATATTTATTAGCGAGTAATACAGTTACATTTATTTAATAAATAAATACTCATTACTCAAGGTTTAATAAATGTGGTGGAGAAAAATGGAAAATAAAAGTACACGCCGTGTATATTAAATATACATGTTGTGTAGTTTTATGGAAAACAAGTACACACCGTGTATTAATTATTACACGCCGTGTAGTTTTTCCAATTGGGATTTTGAGTATTTAATATTGTTTTATTAAATGATATTTACTATAATCAGCGTGGGCGCATGTCAAGGAATTAATAATTCGACATGGGGGTTTTCAATAAGAGTTAATGAAATAAATAAAATGTATAATGCGTTTATTTATTGTCATAACTCTATTAACCTCAAACCTGATTATAAATATCCTCGCAACCCCAACATTTTTTGGAGAGCCATTGTTGTGCACAACGGATTTGGAAATACTCTCAACCCAAGAGAGAATTCCCTTTCCACCAAGAAAGCCCTCAAGTTACGAGAGAAAGATCCTCCACCGGATCAAGGTGGTCGAAGGCAGACATCGCAAGTGAAGGTTCTTCCGCGCTAGCACCCAGAGATCTCTTCAGTGATGTCCGGAGATACGTGACACACGTGTGGATCACCGCTAGAGGAATACTACACTTGGATTCTACGACGCAACGACGGATCACCGAATCGTGACCGGACACATCAACGAAGAAAGAATTCCAACAAGGTAATTCTTATGCATTAATTAAATTAATTATAATCAACATATGATGATCCTCCTCAAGGGTTCCGGGACTCTTCTTTTCTTTTTGTTCTTCATTCTATTCTGAAGATTCGGTGTTTTATATCATGACGGATCTCGGATTGAACGTTGTTCAACGTTAAAATTAAAGTTGGGAAAACCCACCAATGCGCTTCCGCTACGCCCGGAACCTACAAGTGGTATCAGAGGGAGTCATATCGTTGGTTATAATTATTTAGTTATTTTTTGGTGATTTACGCATTTAATAATTTAGTTATTTCAATTAATGTTTAATCGTTCTGGAAATCTGAATATCGAGATCTGTTCATCCTCTCTCGTTTCTCGTTCACCTCACAGAAATGGATTTTTCTTTTAATTTTGATTAAAATAAAATAGAGGAACTCATCCGGAGGAGCCAAATGTTTCTGGCCGTATAACACCAGAATACACGGCGTGTATTCGGAAGTACACACCGTGTAGTCTAGGTTCAATGCATTGACTGATCTGCCAAATCAAGTCGTGTATTGGATTCTTTCTAAGAATTTAAGACACCATGTGTTGACCAGAAACAGGTGGCACACAGTTTCCGGAATACATTCCGTGTGGTCCAATGAACACGGCGTGTAGTCCCTTCGGGTTAGGGTTGGGTCGTGTACTCCGTACATTGCCTGCCTGGCTGGAAACCGTGTAACGCGGAAACTACACGGTGTGTGTCCCACTGTACATGTCGTGTACTCTGAAAATTTCTGAAGTAAATTGACACACCCTATCCCCGGGCGTGTACTTCGGATGGATGGTGAAGAAAAATTACACGCCGTGTAGTTGGAACTACACGCCGTGTACTCACCCAATTACGCAGATTTATTAAAATTTATTATTATATTATACAAACCCTTGAGACGTGTACCATGGTGCAGGCGTAAAGCTGAGGCACAACACGTGATAGGTGTTTTATATATATGTGTTTAATTTAACATCTGTGTAATAAATGGGAAGTCGCCGGGTTGCCTCCAAGGTACAAGTTGTCTACAAGGATAATTTTAAATGAATTTATTTTTCTAAAATTATGATGGATGGGAATCTCAAGGAAATTCAGAAAAGGGATTTAAGATAAAAGGATTGATTAATTGAAGATAATTAATTGATTCGAGCGTGATTTATCGTAAACAATAACGATTAAAAAATTGAATGCTAGTTTTATTTATGCGTAAATATCGTTGCATGTATGGATGATCATGAGCTAGACCGAGACCTTTGTATGTGAATGGTTTCTTTTAATTTATTTATTTAAATTAAATTTGTTGGCATGCGAGCCATCTCCTCATTAATATGTAGGGCATGCGCGCCCAAGGATTATTTTATGTAAAAACCCTTTTTTCCCCTCACCTGCGTGTAAGATAAATGCATATGTAATTGATGGAGCTCCCAAGCTAGTGAAGGCGGCTCAAGTCAGGAGCCAAGATGATACCAATCCAAGGAGATACAAAGGTGGATAGGTGGAAAGCTTTAAACACGAACCCGAAAGGTTCAAGGTGTTTCTCCCCTTGGTCTTGGGTTAGTTTATCAACCGCTAGATAAAATAACCAATAGAAAAGCTCATGATCATACCATTTATTTTATTTCTGTCAATTGCATGGTTTATTTATTGTGGGTGTGTTGTCACGATCACACAACTAATGAATTAAACGAGCATGCAAGATAGAACTAAAATAAAATTGGCTTATACGTAAATATTATCTTAGACATGGTTAATCACTTAAGTATATCCCACTTAATATTAACAAGCATGTAATCAAAGATAATAAAATGGAAATATACGTATAAGGATAAAATCCCAAAAAATAAATATTAAGTCGGCATAGCCTTCCATAATCTTTGTTAGAATCGAACCATAGTTCAAAGTGATTGACCAACCCTAGTTGGGGTGCTTTCAATTATCGGGGAATTATAATTCAAGGTTTTGGGTTGACTTGACTTGGTTCGCATCAAGGGTTGACTGCCACAGCAGGACATGGTGTGACCAAGAGGCAAAGGTTGAGGAAATCCAAAAAGGATTTCAGGATTGGGGAGTCCACTCAGCGGATCAAGGAACTGCGAGTTAATGCAGTTGGCATTTGGAATTCCTACCTAAAACCCTTCAAGTTTCCTGACCAACCCTAGTTGGGGTAATGCAAAGGGCAATATGGATCCTTGCCACTAGAATATTCACGCAATAGAATATTCCGAAGTCAATGGTGAGGGCTATTGGATTTCGATAAAATAGTGGGAGACTAATAAGTATTAATTTATTTATTTGTCTCAATTTTTTATAATAAAGTACTAAACCTTTGCTCATCTTAAATTGTAGAAACGGCAAGAAAATGACTTCAAACATATCATTGCGCACCATACTCGAAAAATAAAACCTTCTCACCGACACCAATTTCCAAGAGTGGCAGAGGCGTTTACGCATCGTCCTTCACCAAGAAAGGAAATTATATGTGCTAGAAAAGCCTATTCCAGTTGCGCCTCGGAAAGAGGCTAGTGATGAGGAATTATCTCTCTACATGAAACACATGGATGATGCCATAGATGTCCAGTGTTTCATGCTATCGGCCATGTCTAATGAGCTCTTGAAGCAACATGAACACATGGATGTGTATAGCATGATGTCTCACCTTAAATATATCTACCAAGAGAAGGCGAGACAGGAGAGGTATGAGATCTCCAATGCTTTGTTTACCATGAAGCTTGGAGAGTCTGTGCCAGCTGGGCCTCATGTGGTCAATCTTATTGGCTACATTGAACGCTTGGACATCTTAGTGATTAAATTCCCAGATTAGTTTCATACAGATATCATCCTATCATCATTGCCCAAGACCTTCTCTAGGTTCATTGTCAACTATAACATGAGCGGCAATGAGAAGAGTCTATCGGAGATTCTGACCTTGATTTTCAAGGTAGATAAGGACATGGGGCGTGACAAACCCGCGGTCCTTATGGTGAACAAGAAAAGGAAGGACAAGGAAAAGGGGCCAAAGACTTATAAACGGTCTGAAGCCCCCGAGCATCGTCCCTCCAAGAAGGGGAAGATCCAGAGGCAGGGCAAGGAATGAGAATCAGTGTGTTTTGCATGTGGCAAGCAGGGCCACTAGAAGAGGAACTACACCCAGAAGCGTGGGGACGCTAAAGGTGCGTTCGTTATTGAGTGCAATCTTTCTATTTCTACACATTGGGTATTAGATATAGCTTGTGGGGATCACATCTTTATTCAAATGCAGGAACCAAGTAGATTTAGAAAGATCGCCAGAGGAGAGGTGGATCTTCGAGCTGCCAATGGCGCAAGGCTGGCTGTGTTGGCTATTGGCGACTATCACCTCTCATTGCCAACTGGCATGATTTTGGTTTTACAAAACTGTTATTTTTGTGCCTAGTGTTACCAAGAACATAATTTCTGTATCTTGTTTGGATATGGATGGATTTATTTTCATATTTGGAAATAAGGGTTGTCTATTTTATAAGAACAACGTATGTTATGGTATGGCACATTTGAATAATGGTTTGTATGTATTAAATTACGAAAACCAAGTGTTGTCAATCGATAACGAAAAAACTCACATGACTCATACATCACCCAGTTATGGCATCACCGCCTTGGTCATGTGAACAAGAAGCGCTTGACAAATCTCTTCCAAGATGGCTATTTAGACTCTACTGAGCTAAAACCACTTGATAGATGTCACACTTGTTTACAAGGAAAAATGACCAAGCCGCCTTTTGGTGGACAAGGTGAAAGGGCAACAGAGCTTCTAGGATTGGTACACACAGATGTGTGTGGACCATTTCCAGTAAAAGCTATAGGTGGATATTCTTACTTTGTTACTTTTACTAATGATTTGAGTAGATATGGCTATGTCTACTTAATGAGGTATAAGTCAGAGTCCTTAAAGAAATTTAAGGAATTCAAGAATGAAGTAGAGAATCAACTTGGTAAGAAGATAAAGAATCTTCGATCGGATCGAGGTGGAGAATATCTGAACCAAGAGTTCATCGATCTTCTATGGGAGTCTGGGATTCTATCTCAGCTCACTCCTCCTTATACACCACAGTGGAATGGTGTTAGTGAAAGGAGGAACCGCACCTTGTTGGACATGGTGAGGTCGATGATGAGTCATGAGGATCTTCCATTATCCTTTTGGAAATATGCATTACAAACTGCAGCATACACATTAAACCGAGTACCAACTAAGGCGGAAAATGGAATTCCATTCGAGTTATGGAATGGAAGGAAACCCACTTTGTCGCACACACGTGTATGGGGATGCGAGGCGTTTGTTAAGACCTTATCAGGCAACAAACTAGAACCCCGGGGCACGAAGTGTATCTTTATAGGATATCCCAAGGAAATAAAAGGATATTACCTATATAACCCCCAAGAAAAGAAAGTGACTTTCGCCAGACAAGCCATCTTTCTTGAGAGGGAGCACATCCTCAAGAAGGATAGTGGGAGCAAGATTGACTTCGACGAAGTTGATGCTCAAGATACATAGGAGTTGGTACAGGAACAAGTTCCATAGGTCCCCGTGGAAGAGGTTCCAGAAACACAAGTACTGCGTAGGAGCTCAAGAGAGGTAAGGGAACCAGAGAGATTTGGTTTCCTAGTCACCGAGGATGGTGAATCATTATTGTTGTACAATGATGAACCTCTCTCCTACAAGGAAGCAGTAGAAAGCTCAGAAGCTGCAAGATGGCTAGAAGCTATGAATTCTGAGATGGATTCCATGTATCCGAACCAAGATTGGGTTCTGGTCGATGAGCCAGTTGATGTAAAGCCTGTTGGATGCAAATGGGTATTCAAAAGAAAGCTGGACATGGAAGGTCTAGTTAGCACCTATAAAGCAAGGCTAGTGGCTAAAGGATTCAGACAGCGTCAAGGAATTGACTATGATGAAACCTTCTCGCCAGTTTCCATGTTTAAATCCATAAGAATCGTACTTTCCATAGCAGCTTACCATGACTACGAAATTTGGAAGATGGATGTCAAAACATCATTCCTTAACAGGAACCTTCAGGAAGATGTCTATATGACACAACCAGAAGGGTTTGTGACACTAGGTGAAGCCAAACGGGTTTGCAAGTTGCAGAAATCCATTTATGGATTAAAGCAAGCATCCAGGTCATGGAACATTCGATTTGATGAAGCCATAAAGGAATTTGGTTTCATTAAGAACGAATGTGAGCCATGTGTTTATAAGCGGTTTAATGGGAATGTGTTCGTCATCCTAGTGGTATATGTTTATGACATATTTCTTATTGGAAACGACGTACCAGCCTTACAGTCAGTTAAGGACTGGTTGAACAATTGTTTCTCCATGAAGGACTTAGGAGAAGCAGCCTACATTTTAGGGATCAAGATCATTCATGATAGATCCAAGAGGTTTCTTGGACTATGTCAGGGTACATACATTGACCAGATACTAAAGAGATTTAGTATGGAAAAAACCAATAGGGGATTGGTTCCAGTGTCACATGTCTTACATCTTTCTAAGAAAATGTGTCCCAAGACACAATAGGAGAATGATTGGATGAGAAAGATCCCATACGCTTCGGCTATAGGATCCATCATGTATGTCATGTTATGTACCAGGGTTGATGTTGCCTATGCACTGAGCATGGTAGGCAGATATCAAGCAGATCCAGGAGAACAACATTGGACTGCTGTTAGGACTATCCTTAAGTATCTGAGAAGAACTAAGGATATGTTCCTGGTGTATGGAGGAGACGAGGAGCTTGTCATCAGAGGGTATGCTGATGCTGGTTTTCAAACAGATCAGAATGATCTGAAGTCGCAATCTGGATATGTTTTTTGTCTCAATGGAGGAGTTGTGAGCAGGAAGAGTTCAAAGCAGCCAATTGTCACCAATTCTACAGCGGAGTCTGAGTATATAGCGGCTTCTGATGCATCCAAATAAGCCGTTTGGATTCGGAACTTTGTCAAGGATCATGATGTGGTGCCTAGCAGTAAAGATCCCATTACATTGTATTGTGATAATACTGCAGCGGTGGATCTTGCAAAAGAACCAAGGTCACATCAACAGACAAAGAACATACTGAGGAAGTATCACCTCTTGAGGGATTTCTATCAAAGGGGTGATGTTGTAGAGAGCAGAGTGTCCACGGAAGGGAACGTGGCAGACCCCATTACTAAAGGCCTATCTCAGCAGAAGCATGAATTTCATGTGAGAGCTAGCGGGTTAAAGGTTGTTAGCAGTTGGCTCTAGTCCAACTGGGAGTCTGTTGGAGTTGCTGGTCTAGAACCAACTACTTTGTACTTTATTCATTAAATAAAATCCTTATCACATCTTGATTGTTCTTCTGCGTGACATGTCATGTGATAATGTCCTAAGGACAGCTGTTGCATTAAAGGGTCGTAGCGGATCCCTGCTATGATGAGAACCCGAAAGTGCCATAACACTGTTCTTGAATGTATGTTCTATGGCCGGATGATATTATTTGAGGGACACAAATAATACAGGTCATTAGGGGTGAGGACTCATAAAACATTGAGGCACCTTCTCATGGTGTGCGCCCTTGGTAATATCTAGGAGGGTATTATGAGAACAAGACCCGCCAGTAGGAAATCCACATTTCATAGTGTCATTGGATGTTCCTATCTACGGACGTGTGTATTGATCCTTAGACTTTAAGATTATTATTAATGGGTATTACAACTCGCGCACTTAGATGTATTGACGAAAACCGTGACGACACACTATTCGCAGCGAGGTAGGATATGTTCGGTGCATCACGAGTAATACTGCATTAATAGATAATGCGAGAAAGGATTTGTCCCTTCCGTTCCATAACGGAAGTAGATATCTCAGGCCCTTTGATGGAATTGATATATTCTAAATAAATCCATGGCCATGGTAAGGTATGGGCAAGTTCAATTTCGGGAAGTCAAAGAAAGAATAATCAAGCACATGGGTTGATGGCACTAGCATGCAACCTGCTTGATTGGAGATATCGAGACAAAGGGATTATATTACACGGTAAGCGTTCGTAGGAGGTGACACGTCATTGCGGCGTTAACTTATTTCTCTATGGGTGCCTTGGAATGTTTCTAGATGCTAACCTTGGACTTTAGGCAGGCTCAGCCTAATGCCACTGAGAAAGAGGCCTAGAGGGTCACACACTACGTTTGTCCATGTATCTCAGTTAAATATTAATTTAACAAGTTAAATAAATATTATTCCCGACTGTGGTTTAGTAATTATTTAAGGATGTCTGATCGCATTTATTTTGACACTAGTTATTCGAGAGAATATATTGTGGATAAAATAATATATTTATTAGCGAGTAATGCAGTTACATTTATTTAAGAAATAAATAGTCATTACTCAAGGTCTAATAAATGTGGTGGAGAAAAATGGAAAATAAAAGTACACGCCATGTATATTAAATGTACATGCTGTGTAGTTTTATGGAAAACAAGTACACGCCGTGTATTAACTATTACATGCCATGTAGTTTTTCCAATTGGGATTTTGAGGATTTAATATTGTTTTATTAAATGATATTTATTATAATCAGCGTGGGCGGATGTCAAGGAATTAATAATTCGACATGGGGGTTTTCAATAAGAGTTAATGAAATAAATAAAACGCATAACGCATTTATTTATTGTCATAACTCTATTAACCTCAAACCTTATTATAAATATCCTCGCAACCCCAACATTTTTTGGAGAGCGATTGTTGTGCACAACAGATTTGGAAATACTCTCAAGCCAAGAGAGAATTCCCTTTCCACCAAGAACGCACTGAAGTTACGAGAGCAACATCCTCCACCAGATTAAGGTGGTCGAAGGCGGACAACGCAAGCGAAGGTTCTTCCGCGCTAGCACCCGGAGATCTCTTCGGTGATGTCCGGAGATACGTGGCACACGTGTGGATCACCGCTAGAGGAATCCTACAGTTGGATTCTACGACGCAACGACGGATCACCGAATCGTGACTGGAAACATCATCGAAGAAAGAATTCCAACAAAGTAATTCTTATGCATTAATTTAATTAATTATAATCAACATATGATGATCCTCCTCAAGGGTTCCGGGACTCTTCTTTTCTTTTCATTCTTCATTCTATTCCAAAGATTCTGCGTTTTATATCGTGACGGATCTCGGATTGAACGTTGTTTAACGTTAAAATTAAAGTTGGGAAAACCCACCAACGCGCTTCCGCTGCGCCCGGAACCTACAAATATTCCCACCCAGAGTGGTACCATCATCTTGTGGGAAGACTCAATTATCTCACCTTGACTTGTCCAAATATTTTTGGCGTTGTCATTAATGTTATCCAATTAATGGAACATCTGATGAAATCCCAATGAGTTGATGTCCTTATTATTTTCAAGTACACTAAGAAATAACATTCCCATGATCTTTAGTATTCACATCATGAGCACCTGAATATTGAGGCCTTCTATAATGCAGACTATGTTGGCTACTTAGCTAGCTGGAAGTCCACATACGTGTTTTCAATTTTCCAATCAGGTAACTTAATCTTAAGGAGAAACAAAAAAGATACTATTATATATAGATCTAGTGATAAATTAGAATTATGTGTGATGGGCACAGTAAATACTAATTTTTTTTGGATTCATCATCTTCTCTATGAAATTAGTTTCCCTTCGTAGGTGTCTACTCATATTAGGTGTGATAAAAAGGGAACCGTGACAATTTATTCTAATTGGGTCCTCTATAAACACATGATTAATATTGAGGTGGACTACCACATTATTCTCCATCACCTCAATAATCACCATATCAGTTTCAGATATATTATATTGGTTAATCAGCTTGCTGACATTTTCATCAAAGGCCTATCGAGATCTCAACTAGACTCTCTCTACACCGAGCTTGGAATCCACATCATAAGTCACCCATCATGGTGGGGAGTGTGCATTGTTCTTGTTATGGAATCTTATATTTTTTTTTGGGAATCTTCTTCTATGATATACATGTTATATCTTGTGGATGAGTTTTAGAGAAGGTTATTGTATTTATAGGTTAATTCTATTTTCAATTACCACATCAGATTATTTTAACTTGTAATTATTTTATTATATATGTAAAAGAGTATCTCCACATCTCCATGAGGTAGGGAATTAGTACCATTCTATAATGATATATTACTGGATATAAATAATTTTATATGATGATTATAATGGTGAAACAAGTAATGTTTACTTTCAAAGATGATTCTCAATTAGAGATTATTTTTATAAGTAACATTATACATCATTGAAAAAAATTAATTTAAAATGGTTTGTTTGTTGAGGGTATTAAGTAAAAAATTATAAGTATATGTCAATTTTCTGATGAAGGATACCTAGTGATCTTTATGAATGATAGATGTTTAGTACATTGTTCCATGGATGAATTTATTCTCACTACCATCCGACATGATAATGTTTACACACTAAACATAGAATACCATAGGATTGGGGACTTACCTTACCTTAATGGAATGAAAGATCAATATTGGTTATGGAATAGATGATTAAAAATTTGACACCTAAAAAATTTATCTAAATTTACTAAGAAAATACTTGTTAATGATCTATCAAAACATAGGTTTTATACTTCTAAAGTAAGTGACCCTTGTCAAAACAGTAAGCAATATAAGTCATGTTTTAAATCTATTATTGAAGTATCAACATCGGGTGCTTTATAGTTAGTGAAAATTCACCTATTTGTTCCTTTATAAACTTGATGTATTGGTGGAAAATACTCTATATGTATTAGTTAAAGATTTCACTTGATATACATGGGTCTATTTTTTGAGAAACATCCAAACCCCTTAATTATTTTTAAACATTTATATCTAAAGATAAAAATGAGAAAAACCTCTCCTTAATAGATATTCATATGGATCATGGTGGATAATATTTAAATGATGATTTTGAAAAAAAATTAGTAATAATGGTATAGAACATAACTTTTCATCTCCTAAAACTCCCCACCAAAATGATTTTTTTAAGAAGAAATAAAAATCTTTAATAATAACAAGAACCATACTGAGTGAATACTTAGTTTCTATATATTTTAGGGTAGCAGGGTTAGTAATTTATTCTATACTATAAATCTAGTATAAATTATACATTTTATAAAAATAACTTCTTATGAGTTTTGGTTGAAAAGAAAATGAAATGTTTTTTACTTCATAATTTTTGGTTTCAAAGTATTCATTTTGAATATAGAAGATAACTTACATAAACTAGTACCCAAATCTGATGAAGGAATATTTTTAGGTTATTCCACTAATTTTTAGTCTAATAGGTTTTTTAATATAAATTATTTTACTATTGAGAAAATTGTAATTGTAAGGTTTTATAAAACTGATCCTTTTTTTTCAAACAACCCCAACCAACAAAGATGATGTTGGAACTATATGGGAAACCCCTCCTCATTCCAATACAGATCTCTCAGACACCACTAGAACAATTGGAAACAAGGTATTTGACTACATTTTTCATGATTTAAAAACCTTTGAACATTTTATCCATAATTTCAGAATACATCGGGAAAAAATATAGCTTATCCAAGTCAATCTTACATAGAAATTATAATCAACAAATGTGTTGAATAAATCTATTATTCATGTTAATGTAAAACTAAAGACCTTATAAAAAGATATGGAACCTGCATAAGGTCTTCTAATTCAATGTTAAAATGGTCCAATGATGTTGACGATGATATTAATTCTCATAATTATTATATTCAAGAAACTAAATGGTTGACAGTATATTCAACTATTCATTTATTCAGTTATCAAAATGATATAGCTAGCATATAGATGTTTAAAGAAGAATTTATAGTTCAAACTGGTGATCAGACTAATAAAGTCAATAACTTAAAAATAATGATCTAAGACGTAAAGCTAGAAATATTTATATTACGTTTTTGTGAAGTTAAAATTTTTGTACTCAAGGAATAGGAAAAAGAACATTACAAAGAAATGAGAAAAGTTAAAAGAAAACTATCAGATTCTGGAAGACAAATAGAGAATATGGAGAAGCATCTCAAAGAGTTTAATAATATGAAAACATTTTTCAAAACATTAATGAATAAATGTTAATATTCTTTTTGAAATCTTTTTTTATTTTTTATTTTTTATTTTTTCAAACATTTGAATCACGTGTTTATGAATTAATTACTTTTTAATCCAAATATAATTTTTAAATGTTTTTCTAATCCTCATTGGTTGAATTCTCTTTATTTTTTTCTGGATTATTAGTTAATTAATTGTATTGTTCCATAAATTTTTCAATTCATTAACTTTTCATATACATCATAATAAGTCCGCAATTATTTTTCAAAATCCCAAAGGGGTGATATTTTTAATAAATTTTATAGAAACGGGGGGGGGGAATTATTAAAAGGTTAGGTTTCATTTTACAAATATAATTTGTTATACCAAGGGGGAGAATATGATCCTTAGGAGGAGAAATATTACTACGGGGGAGAATTTTTCTTAAATAAAAAACTATTCCATTACTCCATCATGCCTACAATCATATTCATAAGACTTATAAACTCAAGGGTTGTTAAGTATATAGGTATAATTTTGAAAATGAAGTGTTTTTAAATATCCTAGACTGTGATATTTTAATTATATTTTTTCATTCAAGTTTCAGGTTTTGTTTTTTCCAAAAAGGGTAATATTATTGAGTCAGATGTATTACTTCTCACTTTTCTATTTATTTTGTTTTGGAAATCAAAAATGCCTTCATAAAACAAAATTTCAAAAAAATTACATACAATTTTTTCTGTATTTTTTAGGAAGACATTTCTTTTTACGAAAGATATAAAAATTTATAAGGAATTTAAAATATAAAATTTACATTTTTCATTATGATAATTGTAATGAATATGTGTCTGGTAAATTAGACTCACCTTTACCAGATCATAAATCATTCTTTAGTTATGTAACTCATACTTATAAAAGTCTTTATAATAAGTCTGAAACTGGTACTGATAAAAACATGGATGAGACTCATAAAGGTTATCTTAATGAAATTCATAAATTAGTTCTATAGAACTTGCTATGTCTATTATATGAATATGGAATAATTGTTTCTAATTTAAGGAAATAATTAACACTATAATGGTGATATCCAATACAACATCTAATATTCAGTTATGAGGAGATGTTAAGTGCCAATTGTTTGAGGTCATTTAAATAAACTCAAAAATAGGATATTTGGTAGAATTCCTATAAATACTACATCATTTAAAGAGTTTAGTTATAGTTGATTACACTCTCTCTTGAATTTTAAAAATAATACATTGTGGGAAAATCCTATACATGATCTTTAAATTTCATTAGAGAAATTCATTCTGAATGAAACCTGATCCGGTTGTCTCCTTATTAACTTCTTTTAATTGTTAACTATGTCTGATTGTTTGGATTATGATCAAGGGTTTCTGAGCTTAGGAAGGAAAATAATATGATATGAAGATAGAGGGATCACAGGGATAGTGAGATATATAATCCAATTCATCAGATCGAGGGATTTTGAAACTAAGAAGATAGAGAATCTGATATTCATATCGAGGTCTTTCAGGGATAGGAAGATAGATTTGATCATCGTATCGAGGTCTTTCCAAGGTTAAGAAAGAATTACATTCCATTAAGTATAAAATAGGGGATACGTTTATCCATGGTTATTGGATTCATTTGTCTTTAAGTTAAATGATTTTTATCTATTAAATAGATTGTAAATAATTAATCCATTTCATAACTATTGTAATACTTATTGATTACAAGTGTTATATTCTGATATACATTTTTATGATTGTATTATCATAAAAAACCTAAATACGATAATTAATAATAATTATATATGTTGTGAATATGATACATAATGATATAATTGAGTCCTTTGTGATTATGATCTGTGTACTCAAATATTATTCAAATAAATATCATGATCATTCTTTGATAAACCGATAGACTCTATGTCCAACTAAACTTACTTATAATATTTTTTTTGAATTCTTCGGTTTATGTTTTAAAATATGTTTTTACCTTATAATTAACCCTCCCCTAGTATTTATATCCATGTGAAGATAATTTTTATGATCCCAGTATCAATATCCTTAATATTTATATCCAATAATGAGTAATGTAATATGAAAATATTTCTTCTGAAAAAAATAAAAACTAATAATTTTTTTGTTGAGAAAAAATGTTTTTCATATTTGATGAGAATGAAAAACTTTTATATAAGGGATTCATTTTTCTTCGAATTTTTTGTTAATTTTAAAAATTTATTCTAAGTTTTTTTAGGATATTTATATTTTGATTTTATAAAATTAATTGAATGTAAATTTTATGAAACCAAATAAAAACTATCCTTTTTTTCTCAAAAGGTTGTCATTTGTATTTTCATTTCCTAAAAAATATCTTTAATCTTTATAATATAATAAATTTTCATAATTAAAATTTAAATATTTTAATATATGAAAAACATAAAAATTATACGTTCAAATAATTTATTTGAATACCAATACATTTTCAATTTCTATTAAAAAAATGGAAACCAAGAACTAAAAATAAAAAAAATTCAAAGTCATAGGTATGAAATGAAGGATCAAATTGAGCATATAAATAAAAAATTATTGACTAAAAATAGATCAATAATTAAAAAAGAAAAAATATACAATCCATAGAGTGAATAATTATAAAATTAAATGAAACTTTAATGATAGTATGAGTTCTTACATGAAAATCAAAAATAAGATGAGAGAGCAAGCGAACAATCAATCTGAAAAACAAATAGTTTCTGAGAATTTTTAAAAAATAGTGAATTATCACAGAGTAGTCATGATCAAACATGATATATAATAATGATAAACTATATTACAAAAAATAGTGAATCTTCTACCTGCACTCCTAGAAGCTGATTGGGTTAGAGATCGAGTGGGAGGGAGAGAGGATGTTGTCATCATGTCACAAGGGGGAAGTTGAGAACAACCATAGGTGTAGGGGAGGCACCGTTATGGCATGGAGGGGAAATGAGTTAGGCTGGCATGGAGGAGGTTGAGTCAGATGAAGGTAGAATAAATTAAGAGTGCATCTAAACAAATGCAAACTAATTTTGTAATTATCAGATATGAGATGTTTGATATTTTTTTATTTGTGACCCACATCTTATGATCAATTCATATTAATATCTTAAACACATTAAAAATTATATATTCACATGGTCTAGGTATTTCGGGTTTGGGATAAAAAATAACACATGTATTAATTTGATCTATCCCAAATTACCTAGATTCGGCCTGTTTACTAGTCAAGCCTTTAGAAAAACATGTTTATTAATCATGTTAGGTCAATTCAATCATGACCTGACCTATTTAATAATTGTGGTTGGAAAAAAGATCTTAAATGTATAATTAGAATTAATTTCAAATAATAAATTCCTTGTATTGTAAATTTTTTCAAAAAATAAACTTATTGTATAACTTAATCAGGTCTAGTTGTTCAAGTGTTAGGTCACCTATTGATGTTTTAACTCAACCCTATTATTAATTATGATATTAAATTTAATCTCATTTAACAATTGAACTGAAAAAATAGACCCTAATGGGGTATTTAATGGTTGATCCTATCTAGTTGAGTGATCCCCAGACCCATTTAAGGTTCTATTAAAATGAATATTTACATTTATTTTTTCTAGTTTTTATAATATATTTAAGGATAAAACTCTTTTAAAACATGATCCTTTTTATAACATTTTATATAATTTATTAAAAAATAATAAATTATACAATATCCAATTTTTGGGTATCCAATAGGAGGTACATTAAACCAACCTAATTAACAGTCAGATATTATTTTTTAAATCCATGCCCAACCCAAATGTGGTTCGAAGGCACCAGATCCCGATTTGTTCATCGAGTATTTTTCCCTACACAACCTAAAAAAACAGGGATCAGGTGCTTACGCCCCGGGTTTGGGTTGGGTTCGGATTTAAAAAATAATATCTAATTATTTATCAGGTTGGGTTTGGGTACCTCTTAAGGTGTACCCATAAACTGTATATAATATAAATTATTATTAATTTTAATAAAAATAAAAAATTCTATAATTGGGTTTATGTTTTAGTTTATTTTTATCCCAAAACTAATTTATAAACTAGAAAAAATAAATATAAACATGAAATTAAATATACCCATAATTTGTTCAGAGTGATTGCTTGAACTGATAGGCCCCACCCAAAAAGACCCTATTGGAACCTAATTTTTTAGTCACAGTTATTAAATGATCAAAATTTTAAAATATGGATTAATAATATCATCGAGTTCAAAATTTAATATGTGGCTTGATACCTGTACCACTAGACCCGATTAAGGTATAATTTTAGTTTTTTTAAAAAAATACAATAAAAAGTATTTAATATTTAAAATTGTTGATTATTATATATAAATGAGTTTTTTTCTTGCCTTGATTAGTAAATAGGTCGGGTCAGGATCGTCTTGGCTAAACCTGATAAATAAATTTTATTTTCGAGGCCTGATTAGTTAATAGACCAGATCAGGGTCAGTCATTCCAGATCCAATTAATAAATGGGTTGGGTTTTTGATGCCAAACCAAAAATACACAACCCATGTGTATATATACATTAACATGGGTTTATTTTTTCAAAACTCATTAATGTTCAGATTCTTGTTGTAAATTAATAGATATTAAATTGGTCACATTCAATAATTGTTTGAGGGATTTTGTTTTTTATACATGCATTACTCCTTTCCTATAATTTTTCCCATCCCTACCTCCTCACCAAATCAGCCTCCTCTATGTCACCCTATTTCATATCTCCCACCACACCATTGTTAGTGCATCCCCTTCGCCTATGGTCCCTCCATACACCCCCTGTGAGGTTCCGACAACTTCCACTCTCCCTCCCCCATAATCTCTACCCCACCCGGATGATAAGGTTGTAGGGAGGTGATTGATTTTTTTTTTTGAAATTTTGTTTATTATTGATATATATCATCTTAAATCATGAGTACAATGTGAGAATTGACTATTTTGTTCAATTTTTGGGACCATGTTTATTCTTCAGACTAATTGTGGACTTCCTCACCCAAGTGGATTTTGATTTGTCTATAAGCACTCATAATATCCAATAAATATCATTTCATTTTATAATTTTTCACTATAAAGATTGTATTTTTTCTATTTTATTTATTTATCAATTTTTTAGACAATAAATTTTTATTTACATGCATCATTTGATCCAATATTTCATACCAATGACATTCTTTTTTTTAGTTCTTGGTTTTTATTTCTTTAAATGAAAGTTTTCAATTATTTTGTAATCACATAAAATAATTCAAACTAGAATATTAAATTTAAACATATAGAAAAATATATTAATTTTAATTATAAAAATGATCGTATATATGAAAAAAATAATTGTTAAGAAATTAAAATAAAATTGATGCCCATTTGAAAAAACATAAAAAAGGATAGAATGTGTTTGGTTTTAGAAAATATTTATTTAATTAATTTTATAAAATAATTTTAACAATATTTTTAATGAAAAATTAAGAGGGTGTTTTTAGAATTATCAAAAAATAATAATATAAATGAGTCACCTATACAATTTTTTTCTATTCTCATCTAATATAAAAAGAAATCTCTGCAAAAAAATATTTTGTTTTTATTTTTTTCTAAAAAAAAATTTTAGATTACATAACTCACTGTATGATATCAATATTAGTTATAATGATATAAAGATCATAGGAACTAGCTTCAAATATCTAAAAATACAAAGGGGATTAATTGTAAATTAAAAAAATTGTTAAAAACATAAACAAAAAATCACAAAACCTATTTATGATATGTTTTATCAGACTCGGAGTATATCCTTTTATGAGAGAATCATAATCTGGTTGATTCTAATAATATTAGAGTACACAGATTTCAATCATGACTGATTCTATTATATTAGTGTGTGTTAGATTCTCAGCATATCTGATTAATAGTCTTTATCGTAATATTGCTTATTAAAATAATAAAATCAAAAAAATGCATAATTGAATATAAAACATGTAACCAAATGGTAATATAATAGCTAAAATTATAATAATGACATACAAGATATTTAAAATATTATCCTCTTTTAACCAAAATAGAAATGCAACCGATAACCAAGAAAATTGGCATCTCATGTTTAAAACTTACTGGAATGTCTTTCTTTCCTAACCAA
This sequence comes from Viscum album, assembly GCA_963277665.1. Classification (NCBI taxonomy): domain Eukaryota; kingdom Viridiplantae; phylum Streptophyta; class Magnoliopsida; order Santalales; family Viscaceae; genus Viscum; species Viscum album. The sequence goes on from OY728147.1 coordinate 793,681,828, forward strand.
TGAAATCCCTTGATACGATAATCAGATCTATCTTTCTATCCCTCTGAACCCTTGATACAAATATAGAATTATTGGTTTTTATAGATATATAATCCCTTGATATAATGGATTAGATTTTCTGTCTCACTATCCTCATGATCCCTCAATCAATAGATCGAGTTCTCTGACTTTCTATACTCTAAAACCCTCAATAATAATAATAATAATCGGACACGGTTAAAAATTATAAGAAATTCTAAATGAGACAACTTGATAATATTTCCTTTCAAACAACTCTCTATAAATAAATACAATGATTTTGAATTAGATTTTCAAAATAAGAATTATTTGAAAATTTGAGATTGAATGTAATCGACAAGCTTCAGACTCATCCAATGACTTTGTATTAATAGGTGAGCTTCCAACAATCACATTTTTGAGTTTGTTGCAATGGATTTGAATAGATGGTGGTTGGCACCGCATTTGAACTATAATTTTAACATCATATTGGTTAACACCATTACAATATTAAATATTTTCCTTACATTACATAAAACTCATCCATATTTCTATAATAAACATAGTTCATTCTGAATAACTTCTTTATGAATGTCATGTTATAACCATTATGAGTTTCAGTCCAATTTTTATCTGTTCCAGTTTCAGTCTGATTATCAATAATATTTCAGTATGAGATACATAACTAAATACTTATTTCTGGACTGATAAAGGTGATTCAAATTTACCACACACATACTCATTACAGTGATCATAATGGAGAAATGTAATTTTATTTTCACAATACATTAGATCATTTTTTATGTAATGTAAAAAGTAATTTTTCTTATAAAAAAACGAAAATACTTTTGGACATATGAATTTAGTAAATATATTTTAAGAAGGTATTTGTGATTTCCAAAACTAAAGGAATAGAAAATACAGAAGTAAAACTTCTAACTCAACAATCTCCCTCTCTTTGGAAAGCACAATCCAAAAACTGAAATAACAAATAACACTAAAAAATTATTGTCCTTTTTCACTAAAAACACTTAGTATTAATAAAAATTATTTGATAATTAACTCCACATTATTTTATAAGTCTTTTGAATATGATTGTGATTACGATGGAGTAATAGAGTAGTTCTTTCTCTAAGAAAACTTCTGCCCCTTAGAAATATATCTCCCCATATGGATTGTACTCTCCCACTTTGTATAAAAACATATCTTAGTAAAAATAAATATATCTATTCAATGCTTTATCACCCATTCTAAAACTTTATTAAAAATATATCCCCATTTTTGACATTAAAAAAGAGTTGGGGAATTAGTAGGATGAACATGAAAACATTGTGAATAGAAAATTTCATGAAACAATACCATGACTTAACTAATCATACAGATCAATAATAAAGAACATTAATCCAATTGATATTGGAAAAAAATTCCAAAAAACCCATTTGGATGAAAATTTAATTCATTCCTTAACCCATGATTCAAATGTTTGAAAAAATAAAAAATACAGTAGGTGTTCAAAAAAAATTTACTCTTTCTTCGTCAATGTTTTTACAAATGTTTACATCTTTTTAGACTCATTTTGATCCTTCTCGAGGTTCTCTACTTTATATTATAAAATTTAATATTTGGATTTCAACTTTTTCATTTATTCAATTTTTTTTCTATTCTCAGAGTAAAAAAGATCATATTTACAAAAACATAATCAGGACACTTCATGATTTATATCTCAAATCTTGATTTATATGGTTTTGACTTCTTCAGTCAGATCATCAATTTGATATTTGAATTCTTATATAAACTCCACTCTGTCAGCCACACCATTTAATAACAGATTTAAATAATTTATTTACACGACCATTAACATTTTTATTTCTTGAATCTGATCATCATGAAACTGAGTTTCAGTGTCAACAACATTTTAACATTTCATCATTGAGTTAAAAGACCATATTTGGGCCTAATAACATTCTTGTAAGGTCTTTAGTTCTTCCCCAATACAAATCACTCATTCAATTGAAACTTTTATTGTGTTTTATTTCTGAGTAATATGGTCTTGTGTTTTCTAGATTTTTTACTCATGACTTGGGAAATAAGGGATAATACCTTCCAATCTTTTCAATGAATGGACAATATAATCCAAAACCTTCAGTGAAATTGTTCTAGCGTATTCTGAAAGCTATGGATTGGTTTGAGGAGGATTTTTTGGAGTGGTTCTATCATCATATATCTTTCCCTTCATCATATCCACATTTAATACCTACTTTTTCAACATTGTCTTCTTTCTTCAAATCAATTATTTCACTAGTTATATCCATGATCTCCATATCATCGGTGTTAGCTTTGTCATAATATTTAGACCGATTTTTTATCAACGTTATATTTCTTAGATGAATACTTGGCTTCTTTTGCTGATGAATAATTTTTCTCGGGTCATTAGGACTTCTCATGTTTATAAAATTTTGATTGAAAACATGAGGATGATGTTGATTACGATGAAATTATTTGTATTTATCCTAATATCATAGAACTGATTTTACTTTCAAACCATTTTAAAATAAAATGTAAAATTATAAATTCCGAAAAAATATAGTATTTGAAAAAAAGTTTTATTTTCAATGTTCACTAGAAAATTAATATTTTCCCTACCACCAAAAAATAATTTTGATCTAGTAATTTCAAAAATGTTATCTTTTTTATAAAAAAGTAATTTATATATGCTCCGTAAATTAATTATAATATTTCTTCAGAAAAAGTAACAAAACATATTCTTGAAGGAAATTTATTTTTGAATAATGAAATAAATTAACTGCTATTTGAGTACTTATTTCTTTAGGAATAATGAATAATTTTTTTGAGTAAGACCTTTATATATATTTCTTGATTTTTTAATCATATTAATTCTTATAAATTCAGTATCTTGGGAAGAACTGTCACATTATAAAATTTCAATGGTACAATGTTATTTTTTAAACATAGTGTTACATGTAAACAAACTATCAATGACATAAAATTTATTAATATTGAATAATATCATTAAATATAATGTTGTTCTAATTATTTTTATAGTCACATTGTATACAACTCTCCCAAAAAAATTATCCTCAGACAGAAGAGTGGGAAGAGATAATGAGTAGGATTCATTACACATTAGTGATATAATTTTTCATGTATGTCATTTTATATACTAGGATTTATGTTTCCTAAAATGTGAGAATTGTAATGACCGTAAAATTTTGTATGGTTATAGATATTATTTTTATACTGACAATTTTATTGTGATCATACAAAAAGACTAATAAATTTCATAAGAACGCTAAAAATCATGCATAAATTTGGACCTGTATGACTAGGAATGGTAATGGTATATATATTTGGAAGAATAGTACATTCCCCTAAATAAACTCTATAGACCTGAATTCTCCCATGAATATCACCCATGGAATAAATATCATAAAAAATAGAATCATAATAAAAAAATTGACATTATCAATGGATGTGTAAGAAACTTTGTAAGTGATGTAGTGGATGATGAAGAGAAAATGGCGGTGTATTTATAGGGAAATATGGTCATTCTGAATGAGAAGCATTGGAAAATATGGATGACGAGAGTTATTACCATTGATCCATAATATAGGTGGTTATTATTATTGTTGGTTATGTGAAATCATTTAAGTGATCATCAAGATTATTTAATGATATGATCAAAATTGTATATTTTGAAAGAAATCTGTTTTAATTTAATTTTATAAGTTCTAAGTAAAACTTATTTTTATTAAATAATCATATAGAACACATTATAATTGATAATATATTTTAATAAAGTCCTATATAATTTTTATATTGTCTAGATAGTTTATTATATCATTAAAACTATTAATTTTCAACTAATAATGAGTTTCTAATTTATGACATTAAATTATCTTATTTAGAGAATTATTTTTGATTAAATACATATATTTGTTTAATCATTTAATTGAAGTTATATTATTGTAAATTTAAAGAAATTTTATAAAAAACATTAATTTTGGGTTAAAATATAAAAATAAAATTTTTATGAAATATAATAACTCGTCTAATATAATTAGGATGTGATTATGATTTAAAATTTATTAATCTATATAATTGATCAAAAATTATTTATGGAATAATTTGATACATAATTTATTATATTTATAAACACATGAATAGCATTTAAAAACTCCAATTCTATCTTTTAACAAAACTATTTCGAAGAGTTATATGTGTATCATTTTCTAACATGAAAACATTAAATGAGTTTTTGAGGTTTAAAACATCATTTAAAGAAATTTGAAACATTAATTATCAACAAAAATCTTTTAAATTAATGAATCCCAAAAGTGGTTAGCTTTGAATAAAAAAATCAATATTTAATCACTTATAAGCACCCCTCCTATAGTATAAATACCCCCCATTACCTTCTCACTCTATACACAAAAGACATTTGTCATGATCAATTTCTTAATTACCATATAAATAGTCTCTTTAAGGTGGTTTAAGGTTACAAGGATTCACTCTCTATCTTTCATAAGCATCCCCTCCAGTAAAGGGGTTTCTTCATCTGTTTTTCAATTCAATTACTTATTGAATATAAGTATGTTCATTCCAAATTTATTATATTGTTGAGAGCTTATGAATTATAGAATTATATTATATATGAATTTTTTAATGATATTTTAATTCCCGCTCTCATTAAACCCATTCCAATTCCCTTTTTGTATACCTGTTGCAATTCCAAAATAAACCCTTGATTTTCCAAGCAATATTATTAATCCATTAAAACCCAACCCAATTTTCATATAATGGAATTCATTATAATGAATATATAAAATATTTTTTGGATAAATCAATTAATTAAAACCACATTCTCTAACCATGGGTTTTAAATGACATGAATTTATGATTTTTGATCACTGGGGAACACAAGAATATTAGACATATGAAGGGTGTGCCATTATACTTCTCTGATGAATTGGTTAAAGAATTAATCTCTAGAGATGATATGTTCAGGATTCCATGGAAGAATTCCATGGTAATGTATTATGATACCTTGATCAAAATCCTTGGTAATATGTTTTACAACACCTTATAGATAATCTATAGTGAAATTTTCAGGAACATCTCATTGTTTATGGTATCACCACATTTCCTTATTATTCCTCAGGTTATTATATTCTTGTAATTATGTTATGCCTCATGTTCCTATGTACATGTCCTTATGTTATTCTTCATTTCATTCCTATAATGTCTTATTACATTTTTTATCACTTATTGTGCTTTATGCTTACCTCATTCATTTGATAAATGTCCCCAAGGAATCAAATCTAGTGATATGTTCTACAATTGTTAAATAAGGAAGTCTTCTAGCAGGATTTTAAATTTGATAAAAAAAAATTCATACCATGTATGTCATATACTATGTACATAGTTTCCAAGACACTAACCCTCAGAAAATCCTTTGAAGTTATTACTATAATATTTATAAAGAATTATTTACCCAACCATATATTTAAAATTTGGGTCACGATATGCTTCCTAGAAATATATCAAGATGAGCCGGGGGATCCACATTGGATGGAAATAAATTATAAAAATCCAAGACTTTACCATTCTATTACATTTCTTATTTTGGTGTTGGTGGTGCCTGGATGAGTCCTGGAGCGGTCTTGGAAGAGTTTGGATATTAAACTCTAGAATCAGGGTAAATACAAAAATAACAATTAAAAACCATGTATGTTTGGTTCACGTCTTGTGAAGGAGGGCTCACAAGGTGTTATATGATATGTTTATTTTTAGGGAGAAATATAGAAAGGTGATGTGTCTTCAATGAGAACCGAACACTAGCATTTATTGGATTTTTAAATAGATTATATTACATGTAATTACCCTATGTAGTGAATTTGGAAGGGCGCATAGCTTCAGTTCTTATCAAACAATATGCTCTCTCTCATTATAGAAAACCATAAACTCCCCTTTAAAACATTTTGAAATCCTTTTTTATAGGGATTGGTTCCTATCATTCCATATTCGATCCATGGTTGATCTGTGGTTCCTCAAGGTGATGTTAATGGTAGCATGAATTATCATCACCCTAGAATGTGTTGTGAGTCAGAAAAGGTTCTATGATGTATGGAATCCCACATTTGTTGTTATTGTGTATCATTCATGGGATGTTTACTTATTTTATCTATTTTTTAGGGTTGTTCTGGAATAATCCTAGATAAAGAATTGGAAATATTGAAATTGAGGGGGGAAAAGGGAATTCTTCACATGTTTTTACAACTTTGTTATTATTGTTATATTATTTATTGTATGAGCATGATTCCCAACTAAAAATTATTTCATTTGGGGGATTTTTTTCATTGGATGATATGTGTTGTGATTGTTTGTATTATTATGATTCTGGTGATATCACCCAAATATGGAAATTAGATAACCACTAATATTTTGATAATAAAATGGTTGCCCCGATATTATGGTTTTTGTGATGAAAACCCATAAATAAATATGAATGTGATAAAATCCACTTTGTAAATATGTAAAATGATCTAAATGTGTCTTGATGTATGGATTAACTTGTGGGACAGCGATGTGTGGATTAGGAGTGGTTGGGTCATTAGAATCTTTTTGATGTTTTTTCATTCTTTTTTAGTGGAGAGGTTGTTTTTTTATTTATTTTAAGTTATTTTTTTTATTTTTTGCCATAGTTTTGGGGCAGTGAGGTGGTGGTTTATTTTTGCCAGACAACCAGGTATGGATGGAATAAATAATCGGTTAATATTGTTTGAAATGACATTGGTTGGTTTGGTTAATGGGGTGGAAATGGATATTGAAGAAAAAAATTGTGATTTTTGTGGTTAAATGTGATTTATTATAATTAATTAAATTATTGTAAAGATAATGGGAATTTGTTGGCAATGTGAAATGGGCTTTTTTGTATTATTATGCGTAGTTATGCATTTAGAGGTGGCCACAAAAGTGATTATATTGTGATTTTTTTCCCTGAACACATAGTTTGGTATTATTTTTGGATTTAAATATATTTTTTTATATACTTTGGGATTTCTATATACACCCCACCTATGTCGAGCACTATGTGCTGACACCTATATAGTCACACAAGGGGTGTTTTTTCTGACATCCATGGAGGAGGATGGATGGCTGGGTAACTGATATTTCTTGGTCTCTCTTCCATGTGAGGTAGGTATTTCACATGATATGATGGCTGATGTTTTATTGTAGCATTATATGGTGGTTGTGATAACCCAGTTGTTTTTAGGAGAGATGAGATGGCCCATGAGTTCTTAGGTGAGTAATGAATATTCTTATGGTGTGGATTCTTGTGGGGGTTATGCATTGTAGGAGGAGATAATATGGTTAACGTCCTACATGATCATGATACCATACTACTCGGTTTATGGAATTATTTTTGTTGTGGATCGGGTGTTTTTGGGTGAGGTGTGAGGTGGTTGTAGTTTCAGGGAAGTGAGCCAATGAGTCTTCAGGAGAGGTGTGTTGTGATCAAGTTTGTGGGATGGTGTGGTATATATAAGAGATGGGAGTCCTGGGACTTACGATAAAATGTGTGAGAAAATAATACTAGTGGGAATGTGGTGCATGGTACCCTTATTTATGTGATTCTTATTATATTATATTACTTGGCTTGAGTTATTTTGTAAGTGTGACTTGGTGAGGTTGGGTTGGGTAGTTGACATGTTTATCTGTGGTTGGTTCTACGGTTTTTAAATGGGTTCATTATTATTCTCTTTTTCACATGTTCACAAGAGAATTTATTTTTCTACTAAATATATTTGAATGATCACCCTATATATAAACTATTTTTAGGTTTCCAGGAAGAATTCATGGACCATCTTGGACATTAATAGCTCAGACCTTTGGATAGGTGTTGTTCTCATTACATGGAATCTATCATGTGTCTTTACATTGGAGAAGTTTATCTCTATTAGTTTTAGTTATAAATTTATTTGTGGTGGTTTTGGTTTCTTTTATATAATTCCCTGGGGTTTTCTACGGATAAATCATCTTATCTTTTGATCATATTCATATTATAGAGTGTAATGCCTCATATACATGAATTTTTATACCCTTGGTTCAAGTCACAAACTCGGGGCCCACTATAGGTTAGAATTGGTCATCATTATCTCTCACCCCTCATAGAGGTATGTGTGGAGGGAGGTGTTCATGACAGAGTGGTATCAGAGAACTAGAGAGAAGGTTCATCATGTTCATGAGAGGCTTAGTGTAGCATATGACCCACTATAGTATTATTCTGATCGCAAGAGTAGACCCTTAGAGTTTTAGGTTGGGGAACATGTTTTCTTGAAGTTTTCCCCTTCAATTTGGGAATTATAAGTATAGTAGGGGCTTAATATTTCTCCTAGATGTGTTGGTCTCTTTGAGGTGTTGGGGAGATTTGGTCAGGTGGAATATTGGTTGGAATTTCCACTATGGCTTGGTAGGATCCATGACGTTTTCCATATCCCTCAGATTTGTTGGTATCTTCATGATGAATCCAATATCCTTTACTGGGGAGAGTTTTATATCAAGTATTACATGACATTCATGGTGTGTCCATTATTAACCTACAATTTCCAAGATATGGCGCTGTGTGGAAGTATTATTCCATTGGTTTTTATGTTGTGGAGGAATCTTAGCCTGGAGGATAGTACTTTGGAGTGAGTTACATAGATTTCTTCCCAATATGTTGATAATTTTTATGTTTTATATTATTTTTTCTTTTGATGTGATTTTTGAAACCTTTTTGTTTTATCTGGTATGTTTTTTTTTCATTTTTTATTATGTATCATGTGTGATAAGGTCCTGACATGTGAAAAGAGAATGACCAGATTCCTAATCAAGATTAATTAATTTTTATTTATTTAAACTTGTGTAGGAGATTATATTCCACCCATAGTTTATATTACCTCGACATAGAGGATGTAATTTCCCAATCCATGTGTTTGGGGTGGTGTGGTTCATTGGTGTCAGTGGTTGTGTTTTGGAAGATGTAGAGGATGGATGGTTCTGGTGACGTGATTGTGTGTGAGGAGGTGGTTACGACTGTGTAGTGACAAGGTTGTTCAAGATGTCATGTGGCCATTTTTTGGCATGTTTGGCTAGTGGTAGCTTTGTGGTATAACAAGATCCTTGAGAGGTATCTCATGGGATGGTTGTTCATATCCCCTTTCCTTCTGGGATCAGTTTTGTATTCTTGAGGTAAATAATTTTTTATAGGTATTTGATGTAATGGTCTTTGCCTTTCAAATCCATTACTATTCTAGTTTTTTTTGTTTCATGAGCATGGATGAGGCCTAGAGTTTCCTAGGGGGTTCTAATGTTAAATTACAGACGTATGGCGAATACATTATATGAAAAGATAACATTCAATGTAATTTTGGATCACTTCTTGTGAAGTTAGGTTAATGGGGTGTTACATGATGTGTATTTTTTTTGTTTTAAATAATAAAATAGTGAATTATTTTTTTACCAAAACTAAACCCTGACATTTATATGTTGTGTAAATGGATTAGATGCCTCATAATTTTCCTCTACGACACTTTTTAATGGTTACAGTGCTCAAGTTTTTTCCAAATCCTATGCTCTTTCTCATTCTTGGTGGACAACAACTACTCTTTCATGAGTTTTGATATTCCTTTTGATGGGGATTCGTTCCTATATTACCTTCTTCAATCTTTCATTGATCTGTGGTTTCTCTTTGAGTGGTTGTGGGTTATGGGTGTTCTTCATCAACCTATAGTGCATATCGAATCAGCAAGTCTTCATTAAGGTAGAGAATCCCACTTTTTTCTTTATTGTTTAGAATGTGGTATGAGTTTACATTTATTTATATATAGTTCATTGTTTTTTTTTCTTAATCAAATATAATGGATTGGTTAAATTGAAATTGAGGGAAAGGGGGATTGAATTGTATGTTTTTATAGATTTTATATAATTATGTTTTTTATGGGTTTGATGCACCATTAAAAATTGTTGCCACTAGGGGATCTGTTTATGCTAGATGATTTATGTCGTGATTGTTGTGAATGATGTGATTATAATGATATCTCCAAAATATAGAAATTTTCTAACCAGACTAATAAAATGTTTTACACAAGATTAATCTTTATGTGATAAATCCCCTAAAATAAATTGAAATGTGATAAAATCCTTTTTGTAAATATGAAAAATTATCTTGATGTGTTGTTATGTGTGGACACGCTTCTGGGGTGGTGATGTGCGATTGATTTTTGGTTGTGGAATGTGGGGACTGTGGGTTTTTTTCATGCTTTAGGGGTGGTGAGGTGTTTTTTCCATGATTTGGGGGTGGTGAGGGGGCTTGTATGCCCATGCTTTTGGGGTGGTGATGTGGCTTTTTGGACATTATTTTTTTCCCATAAGGTGCTTTGTTTGGTCATTTTTTTGGGCCGATGAGGTGATAGTTGCATTGTACTGGATATCGAGGTAGTGATGGAATAAAAAATTGTTTAATATTATTTTAAATGACCTGACTTATTTTAGTTAATGGGATTGAAATAGATAATGAGAAAAATAAATGATGGGTTGTGTGGTCAAATTTGGTTGATGGTAAATAATGAAATGAATTGGATGGATAATGAGAATTTGTTTTCAATGTTTAATGGAGTTTTTTACTTCTTGTGTGGTTTTATGCATTTAGAGCAGGCAACAAAATTGATGAGGTTGTGAGTTGGTTATCATTAGGTTTTGAACCCATAGGTGGGGACTCTTTGTGGATATATGTATATATTTTTATATTCATTATTATTTATAATTCACGATAACCTTGTCGATCAATATGTTATGACACCCACATATTCAAGTGGGATTATTTTTCTGATATTGAGTAAGATATGATTGTTCTTGTTGGGTGGAATTTGGTGGTGGTCTTTTATGCTAGGATTAGTGAATACGATTTATGTACTACATGATCATTATACCCTACTAATTTTATTATGGTAGTGGTTTTCATTTGGCCCAATTGTTTTTGGGTGAGGTTTTATATGTTCGTTCTTGAGGGGTGGCATGCCCATGAGTCTTCGTGTGAGGTGTATTGTGACTATGATTTTGGATTAGTGTGGTATAAAAAATAGATGGACGTTCTATGACATACAATGTTGGGTTGTGAGAGATGAAACTAGTCGGAAAATGGTGTGGGGTACACTTATTGATGTGATTCTTATTATATTATATTACTTGGATTGCGTTATTTTGTGGGAGTGACTATGTCAGGATAGGGTGGATAGTTTCCAATTTAGGTGATGTCGGTTTTGTTATTTTCTCATGGGTGCATCAGTATTATCATTTCACATGTACATGAGAGACATTGGTTTTCTTATTGAGTATACTTGTATTCCCACCCTACATATATAAACAACTTTCATGTTTTTAGGAGGATTACATGGATTGTGATAAACATTACTAGCTTAGTCCTTTATGTCACTACTGTGTCAGTGCATTATATTTTCTTTTGGAAATTTAAATTGGATACTTTAATCTTTATCAATTTTATTTATACATACATGTGGGATAGTTTTTGTTTCATTTATATTATGTTATGGTTTTATTTTAGAATTAGTCATCTAATATTCTGATCTTATTATAATTTTAGAGGGTAATCCCTCCCATAAATAATATTTTTATACCCTTGGTGCCAGTCACCAACCTAGAGCGTCCTAATGGTTGGACATGGGGGTCATTATCTCTCCTCGTTATGATATCTTTGGTGGGAGGTGTGTAACATAATTACTCTCCAAATGTATTCTAGGGGTGCTAAGGATATGATTCATGTTTATAAATATGATGAGTAAAAATTAATTAGGGGATACACAAATGATAGTTTCTATACATAACAGACTTAAATGAAATCATAGTCAAGAAATGTGTTTTTCCATTATGGAGGATCTATGAGCTGGAAGAGTTCTAAGTAGCTTGCGGTCATTAAACCAATATTAGATTATGAGTATATTGAATATTTTGATGTAGCTAAATAAGCAGTTTGTAAACGCTTATTTTTACATAACTTGATGTGGTGCCTAATAGTAAGAATATTATCACACTCTCTTGGGATAATACTACAGTGGTGGTTATCGCTAAAGAGTCTCGGACACATCAATAGAGGAAACATATACATAGAATGTATCATCTATTTAGGGATTTTTATCCAAGAGGAGTGGTCATGGTAAGAAAAGTTTCCAAAGAGAAGAACACAATGGTGTTGTTTACTAAATTAGTATCTTAGTTGAAGAATGAATACAATGTGTAAGCTAGAATAATAAATGTTGTTATCAGTTGATTTTAGTGAAAGTGGGAGTCTCTTAGAGTTGCTTCTCTAGAACAATCTACCTTTACACTTTTGATTACATATATATTCAATTATCAAAATATTAATAAATATTTTATCACATTATGAGTGTTATTCAATGTGAAAATAATGTGATAATGTTCTTAATATATTTATCACATCAAAAGGTTATAATAATTATCCACTATAATGAAAACAATTAAGTGTTATGAAAATATTCTTAACCATATATAAAATGTTATAGATGAAATATTTATATTGTGAAACAATTTTTTTGTGATTATTAGGTGTTTCATACAAGTAAGCATACGAGGCTTATTCTCATGAATTTTAATCTCCATTAACAGGGATTAAGAAATTAGATCTTTCAAATGAAATTTCATATTTTATATGTGTTATTGGATATTACAAATTAAATATGTGTGTATGGGTCTTTAGACTTGATATTGTTCTTAATATATAACATAAATCATGTACTTTGATATATTGATGAAAACCATAATGGCATATACCCACAGTGATGTAGGATATGTTGGGCGAATCAAAAGTAATATGAAATTGATTGAAAGAATTGAAAAATGATTTCTCCTTTCTGAGTGAATATAATCATATATCTCAGGACCATTGGTTGAAATTTCCTAATTAATATCATGGTCATTAAAGTTTATCAATGATTTTATTTGAGATAGTCATAGAATGAAGTATCAAGCTTATAGGTTAGTGACACAAGTATGAAATCTATTTGATGACATATGAAGAAAAAATATTACATTACATGGTAAGTATCCAAGTGAGGTTGTTTTTATTGCAATGTTAACTTATTTCTTTATTGATTACTTAATGTGTTTCTAGAATCAAATATTGGACTTTTGGTCAGTTTTTCTAATGTCACTAATAAAGTGGCCAATAGGGTCACACACTAATTGTATACAAAACCTCAGATTAAATTTTATTTTCATTAAAAATTTAGAATGAATATTATTCTCAAGACTGAGGAATAATAATTATTCAGGTTATGTCAATCACATGAATTCAATAACCTTATTAATATTCTGAATATATATGATTTGAATATTAAATAAACAATTATCCACTATTTATTGAATATTATATTATATTTACATATTTATTTAATATTATAATGATATTTATTTATTTAAATAATTATTTATTATCTAAGTTTCAATAAATTTTAAGGAGGATATACGGGCTGAGATAATGGTCCGATGAAATGATGTAGAATATTTAATGTCATTTAAATATTTTTTTACTTATAAATCTATGAAATGATATTTAAATATATGTGACTAGGCAGATGTCATGAAATATAATAACATTAATATTATTTTATTTTTTGATTTTAGGTTTTCATTGAATAAATAATGAGTTGAAGGAACTATGTGAAAAAATAATCAATTAACTTGAAGTATATAATACCAATTATATCATTTTTAGGGTTGTGTGAATATTAGTTCCTATCATTTTCCCTCTAGAGAATTATTTAAGACTTAATATAATTTTTCCAAAATGCTCCCAAGAACAAGAGACAATATTTTTCCACCCTTTTATGACTAAGACAACCTGAGAAAGAATTATTCAAACTCAGAGGAATTATTATTATGATCAATTGAGAATGATTTTGTGAAATATATATAATTGTTCTATCGTCTAAAGTTTCAATGATGATGTTATGCGATACATAGAGCACATGCAGATACCTCTAGATGAATTATTCTTTGGATTCTTCCCTACAATGATAATAAAAATTGGAAACTAATTTGATGATAAATGATGAAAGAACAATCATGTTGAGTTAATTATTATTATAAATTAATCATAATATAATTTTTAAAATATCATACCAAAGAATATTTTGAGTTTTCAATCATCATGTTCTTCATATTTTTCAAAAAATAATTGACAAAATACAGTGTTGGTCAGGAGAAAAAATGCTTCAATTTCACCCCATGGACCTCCAAGAAGCACATTTCGTTTTTTCATACTAGGTTAATAAACTCGGTTAAATCTTGTCCAATGGTTTACTGGGCCCAATTATTAGCTTTTTATGTTATGGGATTAGATTTCACAATATCTACATCAAAACATGGGGGGAGGAACCTTCTCTGGTTTTCTCTTTTATGACTCTTTCTATTCCATGTCATGGAAACTTGATGCGTGTTTTAGTGTATTTGTCATAGTTAGATATTTAATATATGATCCAATAGTCAAAGGTTTGGATATGTAAATAGTTTGACATAAATTTACGAATCATATTATATATTTATTTCATCATCTGTAAATTATAATAACTCAACCACACATTGAAATATTGATTCTGGATAATGTCATTATATAAATTATAAAAAAATTAATTTAATTAGGACTCTCATGGGTATACACATGTTCTTATGTACTTTTGGTGTCTTGAAAAGGTCTTAGGTGGGAATTTAATGGAATGGAATCAAATGAATTATCAAGTTAATTCATTATTAGGAATATTATTTTGTGGGTTATGATGAAAACTAATGGTCAGAGGCCTTTTTACCATCAAAATAAAATGTCTAGTGTTGGAATGGCCTCGGAAATATATTTTTTTATAAAAATATATATTACTAAAACATTGAAAAATAAAATTAACAAAAAATTTCAATAAAATTAAAAATTTTGAATGAAGGAAAATTATACTTTGTTCATTTTATAAATAATTCTCCAACAAAAAAAATATTCCATTTCAAATCTAAAAAATAATGAATCATTGATTTTAGTTTGACTCCATCGTGTTAAATTAATTATTAATTCTTTACATCCTATGATAATGCACATGAGACCAGTACCCTAACAGATTGATATTTTAATTCAATACACTATTATCGTAAAAAATCCATTAACCTATTCAAAACATATTTCATTAAAAGAAATTTAATTTACAATAGATAAATATTTTATATGATTATACCAAGTTATAATATTAATCCTAAAATTATCAAATATTTGATAACATATTTTTGATCATGTAGAGAATATTCATTTTGAATATGAATGATTGGTATTGTGGGATGAGAAATGAAACTAAACCCTAGTTTAGAATGACCTCATGCTCACTATTCTTTTTATTTATTTTTTCAACACTTGTCTTCCCATGGATGAAACTTCACATTTTTTTACTCTCATATTAAGACATGTTTCTAATGGATATCCCATATTTCACAATAGGATAACACCCACTATTGGAATATTGTAGAACATTGAGAACAAGCAAGTGGTTTTTGTGTCACTAAAGATCATCTCACTCTTTAATTAAACCATCTATATTAAAATATGGTCCAAAAAGGTCTTGGAAATCTTTTATATATTTTCATAATCAAAAGCCTCTAGAACATGCCCCTTATAGATCCCTCCCCCCCTCATTACTCGCCTTAAAAGAGAAACTCAATGTGGACACCACATGAAGCCTTATAATAGACCCATGGTACACCCCATTAAACACCCTCACCAGGACAATGATTTGAGGGATCATTGTCACTTACTCTACTTAGTCCACCCACTCCACATACTTTCTCTCCAGTATCTCAATCTTCTCCACATACTGATCCACCACCTTCCTCACCCTCCCTTTTTTAGTACACCTTATCCTAAAACATGTTCCTCATATCCTTCACCCACATCCCCTCACAAAACTAATAATCCTTATTGTCACTCATCTCTATTTCATTCTCCCCCTCTCTCATCAATTAATTGAGTATAAACACCCCGCCATTTCTAATACTCTTCCCCATCCCATCACCTCCATTCTTCTCCACCCAATGATTTCTAATAACAAGTTTAGACCCTTTCCCATGGGCTTGGATGTTGATGAACATAGTGAAAATTCAACCTTTTCATCATTCTTTATCCTTTATGAATTCTCTTTCAAATATTTCCTATTGCTGGTGGTGATTTATTTCTCAGCCTTCTCGATATGCCTCTAGATCTCCATATCTAGCTTATCATGCTCAAAAATGTCTACCCTTGAACCATTGGGCTTTGAAATATCCATAAAAAGGGTCTCAAAGAACCGATCAATGTATGTGATGAACCAAAATTTGATTTTCTCCTAGACATTTCACTTCCTGGTATGTCCTAGGTACTTCACAGACTCAGTTACTATGTCCCACTTTGTGGAATTCATGTGGTTGGGGTTGGGGTCGAAAATGTACTCATTGTACATAATAGTGGAAGTGATGTGACTAAGCTAGTGAATTTGTTTTATGTTCTCAAGGAACATCACCTTGAACTCTTATAATTATCCATCGATGATGTTGTTTGTGTTTTTTCCCAAACACCTCCATTTTCCACTAGTGGATCTCAGTCATGAAGTGGAACTTCAACCTATTCTCGTCCTGATATGGCTTCTATTACATCATACATACCACCTTGTTTTTTCATCCCCTATCTTTGTTATGGTTTTTGATGTTTTTTTGTGTGAGAAACACATTCTTTTCCATTAGAAATTCTTAACATGAAATCCAAGTCTTGCGACTCGACAGGAAAAAAACACTCTCTTTTGAAAAATCAATGAAAAAACTCATTATGACTGAATTTTCATACTAGTCAGATCACAACATTATTGAAACATGACTCAGGTAGAAAATAATAAATCCCCTACACAATTACCACAATAATATGGAACCTCTATATTTTCCCAATCACAACTAGAGTCTTGATCAAAATTTATTACTGCTAATATTAAAAATAATTATGATCATTTGAAAATTCACAAATTTTGAACAGTAGTCAACTAATGTCATAGAACAATTATTATTATTTTCTAATGAGTGAAAATATTATAATAAATATTAACTAAATATTAAAAATCAAAACGGTCCTCTAGGAATCTTTACAAATATACGATGTATAGATGCAATGAAAATATTTTTTAAGGAGATGAGATTTTAGTGATCAAGAAAGACTATTTGTAAAATCAATTAATGTTCAATCATGACCTTCTGTTTTTAAAATTCGAGTTCCATCAATTTCATTAAATTAAAATTAATTTTTGGAAAGTAATAAAAACATATGACATACACGTGGTGGGTACCCCCCCCCCCCCCGATGCTTGTTAACATCCCTTGAACATAATTCCAACAAGAACACACACCCTATACTCATTGTAAAATCAACAGGATTCTTTTTTGGATCGTTTTTTCCAACATGTGGTGGAAGAATCACTTTCTATCCTTATTAGATCATGAAAATGTACTAATAACATCATTTTAACACATGATTCATCCATGTCAATATTTCATTGGAAATGGAAAACAATGGTATTATAGATTGTGAAATAGGGTGCATAACTATAAAAGGATTATAGAATATTGAATTGAATGAGATGCTTAGAAAACTCAGATGAACACCACCTAATATTCTTCATAATTATTTGAGAAGATAGGTGACTTTACAGAGGTATTTTTTATTCCCCTGTTTTGTCTTAGAATACATTCAATGTTAGATTTTTTTATGTCAAATTAGATAGTGGGAAGTTGAGTCTAAAATCTAATGTGTCCATAGCATTATGATGGAGAATAAAAAATATCAATTCGAAAATGGAGACCTAGAAATAGAAAAGAGTGTGGGGTTTAGGAATGGTGGATTGGAGATTGGGGATTTGGTTGAGTGCGAGAGAAACTAATAATCTCATAGGTAATGTTTGTTATATGGATTAGAAAAAAATAAATGTTATTTGATTATAAATAATTATAGTATAGTGGATAGGTAATAAAATTATACTTATAAAATATAAATAAAATTATTTTTAAATATTTTTATTATTATAATAAATATAAATATAATTGATATTATTATAATTTTAATTTTATTTATTATTATAATATATTTATAATTTTAATAATTAAAAATTCAATTAAGAATAACTATAGTAAAATGTTATGTTCATGCATATTTTTTTCTCATTTCATATGTTAGGAAAAATGCACTACAGTATTATTAAGTATGTGTGATTGGGAGAGGATATGGAAATCAAGCTTAAGGGAAGCTCTAAGACTCATTTTAGAAGATATCAAGTCTTCATTTTATCTCTTTATTTTAGTTTACTTTTTCATATGGATATTCATCAAGTGACATTGAATTTTTTTTTGTGATTTTATTACATTACATGAATATTTTAGGCTTTGAGATATTCATTAGTTATGTTATTTTGATTTATTTTCCCATATTCTATTCTTCATATTGTGATTGTTACTATGATAATAGAACACACATGACGTTATATGGGTCTCTACCGTAGGGGAATAATTGTTTTAGAACAACACATTACAATATGAAACAATAAGTTTTATTATATTTGATTTTGATATTTTGAAATATTGGAAGAATGGAGAAATAGTTATCAAAACATAAGAAGCAAATTTTTTCTGACCAACACTTTTTTTGGGGAATTTCATGTTACCCTGGAGTATGGAATATAATTTATATTCTATAGATTATAGTTTGGATGATTTTTAAGGTTATATAATATATTTTTTCTTTTTAAAAAATTAATCATCAATGGACTTTCCCACTTCTATCACAATTTTAGGATTTTTAGATTCTTCTATAAGTTTTCAATGGTATTACAAATAAAACACTTTAATGAAATCTTATCTTAATGTGTTGGTTTAGTTTTATTTTAGTCTTCAAATGAAATGGATTTATATAGAAACCAATATTTCTAATTAATTGATATGTTATCAATTTTTTATTCCTTAATTTTTTCTTGACATATTATGTTTCTTTTGATCATCATTCATTGTAAATTATATATCTCTTAAATAATCATATTCATTATATCATGGATATTCATATTTACTAAATTGTATAGAATTTCTATATATGGTGTATTAATATGAATGTTATCAGATTGTATGTGGAAATATTAATATTCCCTATTCATTACTCCATATGAATATATTTTATATAGGACATATTCTTTGTGAATTAAATTAATCATTCAACATATGATGAATCATTTGGAGAAGAAGTAATGGGTTGGGGATGGTTATAAATATCCCCCTGGTGTATTAATTGGACTCTTAAGACCAATCACTTGTCTAGACTAATTAAATGGGTTTTTTGTATATATATTCCCATCAATTAAACTATTTAGTAAAAAATATTTAACGGTAAAGATATCAGGATGTTTGAGATCATGATTTCAAACATTATGCATTTCCTTCCACGAGAATTCCGTAATTATTATCCATGATATTTCAATATTGATATTATCCATGGATGCATACCATGCTCAATTTTTGGATTAAATGACATTTGTTTTAAGATATTTACCTATCCATTTTTATTATTTTTTGTTATATTGGGATATATTCCATTGTATGTAACCCTTACCGATCATTTGAGCTCACCTTATTCTGTTTTCCTTTCCCCGGGATATGAAGAAGGAATATTTCAAAATGTTCAAGGATGAAAATTAATTACAATTACAATTATTTATATTTTTTAAATGTCAAAAAATTGGAATCAATTATGTATATATTTTTTCAAGTATATTATACTATTTTTTCCATTGGTATGAGATCCCTTGTAACTTATTTTAATTTAATAAAGTAGCCACCATCATTGGGTTTCAAAAGACAGGGTCATTAAAACTTTGTTCATGGTTCCATAATCTCTAAAATTTTATTCATGATATAAATATAATATCTGTTAATTATATTCATATTTAAAATAATCCATAAAATATAGATTAAAAAATGAATTACACCATTCATGGATATGGTTGGTTTTACGTGTGCATGAACGTTGTTTTCCATTTTTGATGGATGGAATAAAAGGTAGGTAAATAATAATTCAATTCTATAGAATAATTATTATATAATATTTATCATATATATTCATTAAATTTATCTTCATTACAATTTTGTTAAAGAAGAAATGAAAAAATTTCACATCACTTTGTGGATATTCTAGTCAACATGTACTCACGGGCGATGTTATCATTTTCTAAAGGAAGGGAAGAAGGTTGATAATTACTGTTACTTAATAATTAAAAAAAATTAGTATATTGAATTTTTTATTCTATATTTGTTTCCAATTATTTATTTAATCTATGATAAGAAATAAAATTGAAATTTCCTAGTTAAGAGTTATACTTCTTCATTGAGAAACCTTCTTTGGATTACACCTTAAGACTTGAATGGATTTTCCTTTTGAATGAACAGAAGATCAAGGATGTGTTGAAGGAATCTAGGATGATATTTTTGTATGGATGGGCTAAGATATAAGGCTGAAAATTTTTTACTAGTTTTTGAGAGTAGGATCCCATTTATAAGTGTGTGGAGAGGTACTCTTTGAATTCCTTAAAGTTTTAAATTGATATAAATTATTTTTTATTGAAAAATGACTCTATATTGATATAACTAAAATATAATATGATTATTATTATAAATACTCTCATTAAATAAAATGTTGACAATTTTTTTTTATTTTTGTACCCTTATCTTTAAATCTTAACCCCACGTTAACCCTTTTGACAGTTATTTGCAGTATCAGAGTTTTATACTCTTTAAGGGTTATAAATGTTATAAGCAAAGGAAAAGTGTCATGTAAATTGACCAAGGTTTATATTCCCAACCATATATTATTTATTTTTCCAAATATAGTATTTTTATGAATTTTCAATATTTTAATAAAATAATTTTTTTTTATAAAATTTAATTAATGTCATTTTTGGAACTATTCATTTTATTTTACTTTTAATACAACACGATAGAAAAAGAATTTGAATCTAATTAGGTTACAGAACCCTAATAATTTATATTTTTCTAAAAAAATTGGGACACTATAAATTACTCAAAAAAGTTATTTTAGTGTTTTTAAAATCATTTACTAAACTTTTTTACTGCTTGCACTAGCATTGTGTCGGTGTTGTATAGGCATTTAAGCTAATTATTTCATCAATAAAAATTAAAAATAATTCATATATTAAAAAAAAGTTAGAACTTAAAATAAATGTTTTTATCCTTTTAATGTAATATTATATATATTAAATGAAATAAAAATGACATTTTTTTACATTATCTTTTACTAACATTATAAACGTCAAACTTAAAGTTAAATGGAAACAAAAAAACATACTATAATAACTATTCATATCGAACAAAAATAAGAGGGAAATATTTACCAAATATTATCAATTGATTCCATATATGGAAACCATTTTTCAAGATGCAATTTCTATAAGTAGAGTAAATTAATTTAAGATAATAACACAAAAAACTATGAAAAATAGTTTTTCATAAAATTTGTTTTTTATGTATAATTTTTTTTCTGTGTATAGAGATGATTTTATACAAAATTAAACAATAAAATTGATTCAAGTGAACATAATTGAATTATTCATAATATAATACAACTAAAGTTACTTTTACACCATTTTAAAATAAAATATTAATTTTTAAATGCTTTAAAAAAATATAGTTTTATATAAAAATAAGTTTTTTTCACTAATCACTAGAAAATTAAACTTTTTAGAAAAATCCAAACAATCCACCCTAATATAATTTTTATATTATGGTTCCAAAATATAAATCCTTTTTTTCATGTTAAATATACTTATGTTCCAAAAATTATAATATTCACTGCCAAAAAGTAATAAAACCCATTTTTTAAAAAAATCTATTTTTGAAGAATAAAATGACTTTACTAAAAAAGTAAGTTAATTTTTATTAAACTTAATTAATAATGTTTTATTGAGTAATAGATTTAAATATATTTCATAATGTGGTTAATCGGATTCATACCTGTAAATTCAACGACTAGATGATAACTATCACATAATAGTATTTCAATAGTATAATGAGGTCAATTTAAACATATTGTTATGGGTAAAGAAATCTATAAATAAAGTCAAATTTAATTATAATGTAATATATCATAAAATATCAGTGTGTTACAATTTCATTAATTTTAATATGGTATACATATATCTAAGAAAATGTGTCCTTAGACAAAATATGGGAGAGATTGAGTGAGCATTATTCCTTACACATTAGTGATAGGATTTTTCATATATGTAATATTATATATCAATATTTATGTTTTCTTTCCATTGAGCATTATAATGACCTGAAAATATTTTAATATAATAAATCTTATTTTATAATGAATAATTTATTTTTGGCAAAAAAAAAATACTATTCGATTTCCTAAGAACATTACACAACATGTATAAATATGGAATAGTATAGCTCGGAACAGTAGAGGGATATAGACATTGAATAATATTATATTCACTAAAACAAAATACATAAGATTGAACTCACCTAAGAATACCACCCCTACAATAAATATCATAAAAACAAATAAAATCATTATAAAAACAATTTACTTTATCAATATATTTGTAAGAACCTTTGTATGTAAAATAGTGAATAACGAAAAGATAATTACAGTTTATTTTTTTGGAAAATATGGTCTTTCAACATGAGTAAAATAGGTTAATATGTGGGATGGGAATTATGACCATTAATTGATAATATAGTTTGTTTTTATTATTGGTTGTTATGTAGACACAGTTAATTGACTATCAAGATTATTTACTAACATAATCAAAAGTGAATATTTTGCAGAAAATAGTTTTTTAGAAAATTTAGAAGTTTTAAATAAAATTTATTTTTAGTAAATAATCATAAAAACACTTTTTAAATTATAATCTATTTCAATTATGTCCTATGTAATTTTTATAACAGCAAGATTGTTTTCTATGTCATAAAATAGTCAATTTTCATTAAATACAGATTTCATTATTTAAAAGTTAAAATTATATTATTTCAGGGAATTATAATGATAAAATAAATAAATTTTTTCAGATTCATTACATTTTAATTATCATAGGGTTATTTTATGGAAATTTTCTAAAAAATATATTTTTAGGTGAGAAAACAAAAATATTATTTTTTAAGAAAATACAATAACTCTTCTAATATAATTTGGATATGATCATGAATTAAAATTTATCAATCCATATTATCTTTGAAATAAAATTTATGGAATTACATAATTCAAATTTCAATACATTTAGAAAGACATGCATGTAATTTTGAAAACCACAAATTTATCTTGTCTAAAAAACTATTTTTATGAGTTATATGTGTATCATATTAAAATTAAATTTTATAACTTGTATATATTGAATCAATTAAAATGAATTATATATTTGGAATTATAATTATAAAATTAGGTAATAAGGCCATTTTCTTTTTTAGGTACATAAACAGTTACTGTGATAAAATAGTTAACGCGTATTGGTAAAATAATGTACATGTTTAAAATTAAATGGTAAAGACATAAGACAACTAAAAAAGAAATAGTTAAATTAGAATTATAGGATTCAAAAAATTATTATCCAAATTTTACTACATTAATTCTCTATCATAATATTTGATGTTAATGCCACCCAAAATTGGTTATCTTTAAATATAAATAATTGTTATTTTATCACATAAAATCACTACTCCTCAAGTATAAATACCCCCATTCCATCATCTCTCTCTCTCTACACCTATTACATTGATGATGTATATTCTCAAAATTACCCACTCAAGTGTCAATAAAATGTGGTTTTATGGTTCTAAGGAGTCTCTCCTTATCTTTAAAAAGTATCCTCCAAAGTAAAGGGATTTTATCCTTCAATTTTTCAATTAATGTAATTTTTTCATATGTGAATTTTTATTCCCAATTTATTTTGATTCCAAGTATTTATAAACTCCCCATTAATATTATATATGATGTTATTTTAAGGATAGGTTTATTTTCCCTCTCATCAAACCCATTAAAGGACTCATTTTTATACCCTTTATGATTCCAAAATAAACCCTTGATTATCCTAGCTATATTTTAATTCCATGAATACGAAACCCTATATCCATTTGTAGTTATTAATTATAATGTATGTTTAATATGATGATTGTGTACATCCTTGTATGAAACCCTGATTACCTAATCATGGGATAGAAATAATATGAACTTATGATTTTTTATCAATGCGGTACACATAATATTAAACATATGAAAGGTTTCCCCTGATATCACTCTAATTAATTGGGTAAAGAATTAATTTCTAGATATGAAATTTTCATTATACCTTGGAATCTTTACGTGGTAAAAAAATTCATACTTACGTCAAAATAGATTGTAATATGTTTTAAGACACTATAGTGAAGATCTATGTTGATATGTTAATGAATGTCTCATTTTTCATACGGCTACTAAATTCCTTTGTTATGCCTCTTGTTACTATGTCCATATACATAAATTATTCCTAAAATTATTATTTTATGCTCCATGTATATCCTATGATGTCCCCTGACATTGTTTATCCCTTACAGGGATTTATTCTCACACCTTTTATTCGATAAATGTGCCCAAGAAATCAATTGTAATGAGATGATCTGGGATGAGTAAATATGGAATTTATTCAATAGAATTTTAAAATTCAGTTGGTTTCTTTTTAGTACAATTTATTTCATGTATTGTGTACAATTGTTTCAAGACCAAATGCCTAAAAAGTACCTTTGAAGTTATTAATGTAATTTTTTGTTAAGGAATTTGGTTAAAATTCATGTATTTGAAAGACTGTTCGCCATAAGCATAGTGCACTGATATTAATCAGAACCTGTGGAGCCACATTGGATGGTTGTAAATAATATCCTAAAATATTCTTGGATTAATAAGGATATGTTTTGAGTTTATGAATTAGATGAGGAATAAGTCATTAGGGTATACCCAGATGCTAGTTTTGAGACATACAAGAGTGATCTAAAATCCCAGTCATGACATTTGTTCTGCCTTGATGGAGGATCTATGAGATGGAAGAGTTTTGGGAAACCATTGGTTATTAAACATATAGTAGAGTTTGAGTATATTTTAGATTCTAATGCAGTTATAGAATAAATTTGGAAACAAAACAGTATAGAGGATCTTGATGTGATCCCTAAATGTAAAGATGTTACCACACTATATTGGGATAATACTTTAGTTGGGGTTATATCCAAGGTGTCAATGTCACATCAATGGAGGAAAAATATAATTCAAAAGTATCATCTCTCGAGGGTGTTTTAACAAAGTGGGGATTTTTTAGTCAGTAGAGTTTCCACATAATGGAATGTGTTGGGATCTTTGAATAAAGTATTATATCATTTGAAGCAAGAATGTCATTTGAGGGATAACTGACTAAAAGTTGTTATCGTTTGGTTGTAGTGAAGATGTGGTTCTGTTAGAGTTTGTTCCATAGAACCAATTAACTTTTTTTAAAATTATGATTATCTATATATTAAAATACTAGAATATTTATGTATATATCGTATCACATAATGAATGTTCTTTTACGTAACAAGGATGTGATGATACCGTTAATGAATTTGTCACATCAAATGGTTATAAAAATTTTCCTCTATTATGAAAACATTGAAGTTTCATGAAAATATTATTTAACATATATACAATGGTTTAGATTGTATTTGTCTAATGGGACACAAATATTGTTTTTACTATTAGGTGTCGGATTCTTGTAAGAGGATGAGGCTTCTTCTAAATAAATTTAATATCCAAGAAGATGAGTAATGAAGAAAAAATCTCTAATTTAAATTATATATTTTATGTGTTCTATTGGATTTTCCTATTTACATTCATGTGTATTGGTCATTAGACGTGATCATGTTATTAATTTTTATTATATATTGATTACTTTGATGCATTTTCAAAAACTATAATGGTGTATGATAGTGAAAAATTAGGATGAGTTTCTTATTTCATATGTGATATGAAATTGATTTAATAAGTCGAGAAAGGATTTATCCTATCCATGTTAATATAAGTAGGTATCCTAGGTTCTCTGATTTAAATTAAACTATCTAATTATGTTCATAGTCATAGATGTTTATCAGAGATTTTATTTCATATATTCAAATAAATATATATCAATCTTATAGGTTGGTGACAGAATTAGGAAATTTGTTTTATGAAATATCGAGACAAAGATATTATGTTACTCAGTAAGTGTTCATTTCAAGTTGTATTCATTTCAGCATTAACTTCTTTCATTATTTGAACCCTAACGTGTTGTGAGACATTAATCTTAGACTTTAGGTCAGTTTGATTAATTCCATTGAGAAAGTGGCTTCAAGGTTCACACACTAATTGTATCCACAATATAAGATTAAATTTTATTTGA
Source organism: Viscum album (assembly GCA_963277665.1). Lineage (NCBI taxonomy): Eukaryota > Viridiplantae > Streptophyta > Magnoliopsida > Santalales > Viscaceae > Viscum > Viscum album. The sequence continues at coordinate 793,708,404 of OY728147.1, forward strand.
AAATAATATTTAGAATAAATAATATTCTTAAGACTGAAGAATAATAATTTTTCAGGTTATGTTAATGAAATGAATTCTATCACCATATTCAAGTTTAGAATATATAAAATTTGAATATTAAATGATAATTTATCGACCAGTTTTGGAAAATATTATTTATTTATTTTTTAAAATAATAATATAATAGTATATATATATATTTATATATTTATTATTTTAGGTTGAATAAATTATTAGGATTAACATAATGAGTTAATGGTTCAATGAAATGATGTAGATTATTTAATATCATTTAGATAAATATTAATTTATTTATTTAACAAAAGACATTTAAATATAAGTGATTTGGAACCTCTCATATATTATAATATTTTTATTTGTATTTATATTATTTGATGTGTGGTTTAGATAGAATAGGATTACCACCAAACTAATGAAACTAGTTTCATTCTATCATATTCCATTAACTCATTTAGTTCTTAATTAAATAAAAAATCACCATAAAAAATGATTACCTACTCTACATATTACATGAAAATCATTTAAATTTTCACTAGATTAATATTTGAGATGATCATACCATATAATATGATTCATCTAAACGTTATCGCATATCTAATAACATATTTCTGATATTTTTTACACTTTTCAGAGTGAAAATGATTGATTGGTTTTGTGGGATGAGAAATGAAACAAAATCTTTTTTAGCATGACCTCTATGTCTCTATTCTTCGTATTGTGATTATCAATCCTTTTATTCCCTTGGATGAACCTCTTATATTGTGGAATCTCTCATATTGTCATACTTTTCGAATTGATCTCTCCATATAAACAATAGGACATTACAAATTTCTAACATATTGTAAAATAATGATAAATAAATATTGGTTATCATCACACTATAGATCAGGTCACACCTTCATTTAACAAACTTTATTTAATCCTAGTCCAACCAGGACTAAGAAATCTTGAATATATATTCATAATTGACACCCTTTTGTACCCACCACTTAGATATTACCCTCTCAATCCTCACATTTACGTAGAAACTCTCTAGGAAAACTACATTAATCCTCACGATGTACCCACAATATGCCCCGTTCAGCACACTCACAAGGCCACTATTTTAATGGATCACCGTCTCAAGCTCCTCCTGATCCACCCGAACCATGTGCTCTCTCTCCAACATCTCAATCTCTCCAATGTACCAATCCACCACCTTTCATACCCACCACTTCTACATATAGTACCCATTCCCTTACAACTACTTATAGATCACCTTTAACATGATCCCCTCGCTCACCTAGGAATGATTCATGTTGGTCAACTCTTTTTCATTATACCCCTCTCTCATCAATTCATCCAGCATCAACTCCCCACTATTTCCATTTCTCTTCCTTGACCTACCCCTGCCATTCATATCCACCCTGAAGATTTCCAATAATAGGTTTGAAAAAACCCTCATGGTCTTGGATGATGTTGAATTGAATGAAAATGCAACATTTCCATCATTATAGATCTTTTCTAGATGCTCCTTATAATGTGGCCCAGTGTTGGTGGTGATTAATTTCCCAACAATCACGATATTTCTATGGATCTCCCTCTCTTTCTTCTCCTCGTTGACCATGAAATTACCGTTCAAACCCAGGTACTTCACAAACTCCTTTAGAGTGTACCACTTCGTGGAATTCATGTGGATGTGGAGTAAGTCGACAATGTACTCTTTATACAAGATGGTGGTGGCGTGGCAACTGAAATGGTGTCTTAGATTAAAGTGATTGTGGAATAATTCCTCAAACTTCTCTATTTAGTCATCAACGATGTGGTTTGGGTTTTGTCCAAACACCTCCATCTTTCATTGGTGTATCTCACTCATGCAGTGGCACTTGAACTCGTTCTCATCCTAACACTTCTTCCATAACATCTAACAATACCACTAGTTTCTTTTAAGAAACATTCCTTTTATATAGTTTGTGGTGGATTTTAGGGTGATAAACACGTTATTTCACATTATAAATTATTAATTCTAAAATCAATGTCCCATAGGTCATAAAATCGCATTCATTTTAACAATAAAAAAATCATTCTGAGGGAATTTTCTAACTGGTATGATCAAATAATTAATGAAACATGACTAGTAGAACAGAATAAATCTCAAGTACAATAACCACAATAATATTGAATCTCTAAAGGTTTCCAATCATATATAGAACCCCAATAATATGTCATTACGACCAATAAAAAAAATTTCATTTCAAAATGAATATTTTTTGAACAGAAATCAACTAATGTCAAAACCAAATAATTATATTAATTTTCAATGTACTCAAATTCTTATACTAAATATAACAAAACCAAATGATTCTTCCCAGAATCATCACTAATATAGAGACATGTTCTGATGCACTGAAACCATTTTTTAAAGTGAGTACATAGTAGTGATCAAGAAATTCTAGTTCTGAAATAAATTATTTGTCAATCATAACCTTATGTATTTAACAATGTCATTGCATCTATTTGATTAAAGTTAATTTTGTAAAAACAAGCCAAACATGTTCCATCCACCCAGTGGGTACTACACAATGCTTACCAACATCCCTTAAACATAATCCTAATAAAAATTCACCCCCAATTTTGATTTTAAAATCAACAATATGCTTCAATGAAGCATTTTTTCAAACATGTGGAGGGAAACAAGATTGATTTCCTTCTAATTTCATGAAAACATACTAGTGACATCATTTAATAAAGCATGATCTGTCCATGTATATATTTCCTTAGAAATGGAAAAATATTGTACAATAGATTCTTGAAGAAGGTTCATACCTCTAAATGGATTTTAGAATCCCTAATTGAATAAGATGTTAAGACAACACTGATGAACACCAAAAAATATTTATTAGACGAGATGATATGATAGAGACATTTATCATGGTATTTTGTTTACCCTCTTTTTGGCTTTCAATGAATTCAATGTTAGATTTTTGGTATTTGATCAGATAGTGGGAAAGAACATATGAGATCTAATGAGTACATAACATTGTGACGGAGATTCCAAAATATTGTTGTTATAATGAAGTCTTGTATTGGATGAGTGAGTGGGGTTTAGGATGGGTGGATTGGGGATTTGGAATTTTTATACGTTTCAGAGAAACCCATAATCTAATTGGAAATTTTTATTATACAGTGGGTGTGGAAACATGAATTTTATTTTATTGCATATAATAATAATAAAGTAGAAAGGTAAGAAAAATTAATTATAATAAATAAATATAATTATTTGAAAATATTTTTATGATTATAATAAATATAAATAGAATTAAAATTATTTTGCATTAAATTTTATTTTTTATTATAAAATATTTTTAAATGAAACCCATAACTCAAAACAGGGTTGGTTGCTTAATTTATAGATGATAAATGGATTACAACAGATAACCCACACCAATATGAGATAAAAATATTAAAAAAATATAATATTCTTAAACTCTTAACACTCTCCCTTAGGATGAGACATATATTTTTTTCATGCCCAATATGTTATACATAAATTGGACATGTGGTCCAAGAAAACATATTGTGAGAACATATGCATCTTTATCTGAGGTGTGAACATGGCCGGAGGTGACCTTCTTCTTCTTGAAATTTTATTGAATGAAATGAAAATTAAAATCAATATATTTTTTCTAATAATGATAGACAATATTTTTTTCAATATTTATAACATCATCATATTCATAAAAAATATTTGATGATTTCTCGAATTTTATCCAATATGTTGATGAGGTTTTTCCCAAATAATCTATGCAATAACCTATGTCGTGGAAAGACACTCTAACTTTGCACTTGATTGAGAGATAATCTTATAATTATTTCTTCACCATGAGACCAAACATTGAACAAAAAATATTTTAAAACTAGATGTAGATCTCCTAGAATAGATATATCAAACATAATATACATCATAAAATGCTTTATTATCTGTATTCTTCTTATGAAAATATAGATAATCTAAAACTAGGTCTTTTTTCACATAACTTGAAATGTGAAAAATATCCTCCCACTGAATTTTTTGTTAGAGATTCCATAAGCTGAATCATTTTGTAACCGAAAAATAAATATTATGTTGATTCATCATAATGTAGTTGATTTTACCAACAAGTCATCTATATATGTTTGGTTATGGAAACATCTCACTATCAGTAAAAAGTGACATTTCTACAAGTTCGAACAATGAGTCAATTGAGTCAGCTCGAGTCATGCCAATCTTCTATAAAAGATACATAACATACATTATTTATGATATAAAAATTCTTTTGTTACAAATGGAGACCTCAATTCTCATGAAATATCATAGTAGACCCAAATATTTATTAAAAAATTTATTATGGAGATTTTACTTGATTAGACCAACAGAATCAACATCACTACCAATAATAACAATTTCATCCATATAGACTACTTAAAGAATTATTATTTATAAAGGTGTATGATAGAAAATATAGTATCCCATTATGATTTGGGACATGCCAAATCTAAGCATAATGGTGAAAAAAAATAGTCGAACTGAGGATGTGGCCATTGTTTGAGTCCATACAGTGATCAATGAATGAGACAAACCTAGGAAGACTCCCCCTGAGCAACAAACCTAGGTGGTTTATTTATAAAAAAATTATTCATTAATAAAACTATGAAGAACATAATTTTCAAAATCCAGCTGATGGAGATTCCATTGATATGTGGTAGGAAGAGATATAAGTAGGCGTACCGAGGCCATTTTTCCCACTAGAGAGAAGGTGTCAAAATAATCAACTCTATATGTTTGAGAATTACCTTTGGAAACAATGAAAATCCGGAAATGATTAAGAAATCCATCAACATTAATTCAAACTATATAGATCCATTTTCATCCAACCACCTTATTACCTGAAGGAAGAGGGACAAGATCCCAATTATGGTTGTTGTCTAGATTATGAAGTTCATCTTGGATAGAGTATTACCAACTGGGATGAGATATTGGCCTCGACAACAATACGGTGCTGGGTGAGCATCCATTTTCTATATAACTTGGGGGAAATTCATAGATGATCCCTCATAATTCTGATAAGAGTGCGAGACTATGAAAACCATAATAGGTACCTCTGGTGGTGGAGTATTAGGAGAATGTAAGTCATAAGGTGTGGTAGAAACATCAAGATTTAGGGTGGTATATGTGCTAGTTTTGTAGGTATATACTTATCTAAATCAAGATCTAAATACATCACTAAGAATAGATATGGGTGGTTCTGTATCAAGATAACATTGTAAAAAACATCATAATTAGGAACAGTAGATGGTTGTGGGAACTCGGGAATAGAAATAACTTATTATTTGAAAAAGGAAACATCAAATAAGACAACATAATGATGAAAACCATAAAATAATTATTGATATCCATGTTGGTTTAGTAAATGGCCAAGACAAATTCATTCTAGAGTGTCCACATCAATCTTGGTAATCAGTGGGAGAATATCTCAAACATAACACAAACATTCAAAAATTCATAGGGGTATGGAATGAGGGGATGATATTGGAAATAATGAATGGAAAGGTTTATCTCCTTGAATAAAATAGGATAGAGTTTTTTTGATATTATATGTTTCTATTATAATGGAATCACCCTAGAAAAAAGATGGAACTTTCTTCTTAAATAAAAGTTCATATGAAACTTATAGCAGATTATGGTCCTTTTATTCAAAAAAAATATTTGTTTACGGGGTATCAAGACTAGATGTATATGCTAGAAATTAATTTTCATCTATAAATTACTATAATTATCTAGGTAAATATTCACGACCACTTTTATTATGGAAACATTCATGTTTATTTAAAAAATGGGAGGTGATTTCTTTGTAATGGGAGCGAAACATGGTAAATATTTTAGAACAATTTTTCAGCAATTATACCCAAGTCATTTATGAATAAATGTAAATGAATGTAACAAAATATCTATTAACAAATTTATATGGACTTTGACTAGTCCCCCATATATCAGAATTAACCCAATGAAAAAGAGCGGATGCATAGGGAATCGTGCAGGGAATAAAGGGGACATAGTGATATGTTGTATAGTGAAAATATTTACATTAAAATGGAAGAAGAGGAACCAAGTATATAAAAGGTTTTTGAATAATGGGGGATTTTGGATGAACAAGGTGATAGGGAATCCATAGTACATCATCATATGTGGTAGGATTGGTGAGAGCTGGTGCTGAGTCTAGCATATACACACCACCGTGAAGGATTCCACAACCAAAAACCCAAGTCATCGAATTCTCCAAAAATATAACCAATGTTGGTGAGAAGATAGATGTAACTATATTTCAACATTATTTTTACTAATAGATAGAAATTTAAAAATTATTATCGGGAAAAAAGGAAACAACATACAATGTAAATCCCAATATAATCATTCAACTCTCGTAACCAGCAATCTGCACTAACTAACCATCAGCCAAAATAATATAACCTCTAGTAGAATTAAATCTATGTGGCCAAAGAATAACTTCATCCCTAGTTATTTTTTATGAGGATATAGACTCAATAAACTATTAATATGAATATTAGGATAGAGATTTCATTGTTGTGTCGCCATATGAAACAGTAGTTCATGATGATGCCATAGATTGTGTGTGGGAAATGAACATCGAAAAGGTTTTCAAAGGTACAAAATGATTGAGAATAGGTTCTAAAAATAAAAATCTATTAGATCCACGTATCAATTAGGTTATATAATAAATATTCACATGGATGTTATAGGGGTGATTCTATGCATTTTAGGTGTTTCATATTCACATTGAGAGAGTCAAAACAAAAGAGGTAATCATATTAGAGAGTTATCATACTGGAAGTCATCCCATAAGGAGGAGAAAAGGTAAGACTATTGCAGAAGAGGGTTGGTGCATGGGGGTGATGAAGGCTTTCTCATTGGAGGTGTGGGGTTAGAGAGCGGACGATGTATAGGGTTTGTTCAAGGAGGGCGATAGGGAGGGAGGGGTTAAACCCCTCTAATACCATGTTGAGATGAAACTCATGCCTCACTACGAGGTAGGATTCTTAATTTATATATGAGAAATATATTATTAATTCTAACCTACACTGATGTGGGATATTAATATTAAAAATATCTATATTCTAATACACATAAAAATATATTTATAATTTTAATAACTGAATCTTCCTTAAAGACTAACTATAGTCAAGATTTAGTACATGTGGATTTTTCGCCTCATAGTATATTTGATTGAAAATAATTTTAGTGTGATTAAATATGTTTATTTGGGAGGGGTTTTGTCAATTGGTTTTTTATGTATCTCTAAGACTCATTTTGAATGATCCTAGGTCTTTATTTTATCTGGTTATTTTGGTTAAGGTTAGAATATAGAGACACATTGTGTGATTTTTAATTATGTGATGTATGAATGTATGACATTACATGCATATTTTCAGGTTTGAGATATTAATTACCTATGATGGTTTGATTTATTTTCCACATCTTGATTATTTATTTGATCATTTTTATTGTGATCAGAGAGCACAAATGAGCCTATTTGGGTCTCTTTCTCAGTTCCACGATTGTGTCAGAACTTCACATAACAATATTGAAACATTTTTTTTCTTATATTTTTTTTTGATAGATGGAAATATTGTTATGAATGATAAATAGTGATGAAAACATGAGATTAATATGTCTATCTGACCAACACAGTTAAATTTGTTGTTCAAGTAACCAAGGAGTATGGAATGAGATTCATATTTGACAGGTAGTGGTTTGGTTGATTTTTAAGGTGTATAATTTTCTTGGGTTATGAATTATTTAATAGGTCTTATTATGGTAGAAAGTGTGTGTATTTAGGAATCATACTTGGCACATTGGATCAAGAAATCCTCACACTTTTTTGTGATAATGAATTTATTTAAACTTATATGAAAAAATCAATTTTAATAAATAATTGAATAACTAATAAATTTAATTAATGATTTCATGAATAAATTATTAGTAGTCAATTATTTAACTACAAAAATGTGAGAAAATTTTGAGGTAATAATTAATTTGATATCTAGAATATTAAGTGTTTATTAATTGGGTGTTGACTACATATTTATAGACATTCAATGTCTTGATTATTAAATAATGGGAAATTTAGCAATAATTGATTTAAAATAGAATAGATTGTTGTGGGGTTTTTGTATGAATGGAATTCTTATTTTGATCTGTGATTGATATTCATTGTTGGTAATTTTATTTTTGATATTATAGAAATATGTAACCTAACATGCATGTTGAGGGACATCATAGGGGTAAAGCCATGTTGGGATCATATGTTGAGGAGCTTCAAGAGGGTGAAGCAAAGCATACTCCACCGATAGAAGTTCCTGGGGATCTGTACGATGTGTAACTTATAGAGAGTAATACAAGGTTCCTTCAGGCTATGGAGAGGGGTATTATAAGGGGTGTAGTGTAAGGTAATATATTACATAGCCCATGATTTCTATGTGCAACATCCTTTAACCTTCACAGGTGATATGGGATTGTATGGTGGAAAATAATATATTGAGGGGATCTACAGTATCACTAAGTTGATTGATACTCTAAAAGACCAGAAGGTGAAGCTCGTGAAATTTTTGTTTGAGAAACTAATACAACAATGGTTTACTTAGTGCAGGATAAGAGTATTGAACAGTTATAATTTTTTGGATTTCAAACACTATCTTATGATCAGTTTTACCCACACATTTTGAAGAGGGATAAAGCTCAAGATTTTATGGAGCTTAAGAAAAATGAGATTGTGGTTCTAAAATTTATATCATGGTTTATTGATCTATTCATGTTTGTAACATCATTTTGTGGATATGAGGCAACGAATTCTTGGAATTTCTAGATTAGCTTGTGACCACTATGTTGAGTTTAGATGAGGCAATTGTGTTTAAATTTTGATCATAATAGATCAATGACATGGTATATTTCCAATAGACTAGAATGAAGTCTTGCATCACATGGTGGAATGGGGTCTGTTATTTTGAAGGTCTATGGAATCCAAAATCTACATGGCGCCATGGAAATTCATCACTGAAATTGCATCAAGCTTCCACTTTTCCAAAAATAATAATAAATGGTGGTTCTTTTAATGATTTTAGGGGTTGATTAAAAATAGAACATTATCAAAGCCAATTTTATCTCCCATATGTATATCACAATTTCTCCCCTATCTCCAAGGGTAGGGTACTTCAATTCGGCCTCAATTTAACCTTGAGAAACCCTCAGAAACCTCCATCAAAGAAAACTAACCAACGATAGTGGTCCCCATCTTGAACCAACCCAGTTGGGGCCACTTTTTCTTCTTTTATTCTATATATTGGGAAATATTATCAAGTTGATGGGGAAAATGGTTGAAACTAGTAATTTTTTTGGAATGTAAAGACAACTTGGGGTTGTTTCCTTTGGCCCCATTAGGTGTGTTTCACCTATATTCTCCACTCGCTATCCAGGCTGTGAGATAGTCACCAAGGAAGTGTAACCCTCATACTCTCACAAACATTACTATCATAAAACATCATACTTCATTGTGAACTAGTCTTTTATTTCTTTCCTTATTATTTATACCTCACATGAACCCATTGATTCTAATTACCTTGGGAATAATAATTTGGACTAGAAAAATAATTTTTCAAAAAATTTATTAACAAGATATTTGACTAATTATATTTTTCTTGCTTCTAGTTTGGTAATATTATGACTTATTGTGGCATGACATAGTGCATTCAATACATTGATTTTTTGTTGGTCAACATTGTTTTTCATCTTTTTCTTAATATTCTTATGCATTCGATAAATTTATTTCCAAAATATATTTGTTCATCATATATGTTGATAGTTTTATTACTTTAAAAATATGTTTTTGTATGTGTTTTGGTGTGTGTGTATATATATATATATATTTCATCTAACCATGGAATCTTCCATATCCAAAATTCCATCTTCCATAATTCCATGGATGACTTTCAACTTACAGTTATAATCCTCCATCCACCAAAGACAACTAGGGGTGAGGATTTTTTATCTACATAATTTTTGGAGGAAATATATAATGAAATCATCATAGAAAATGATTTGAGAATTGATTAGAGATTCATTATTATTTCATCATCATGGGATTTGGGATGTGGTTCATTGGTTGGCCAAATGATAATTTTTTAGGAAATGCACCAGGGTGGTGACTAACTTGGAGGTCGAAGCCGGAACATTTCCTTTCCTCCATCTCAATAAAATACACCTTCACAAATTTTTCCAAACCAGGTAAAGAAATTCCTCTCTTGTGTAAAAGTGATGGACCTTCAATGTTTTGGATGGAGTGGGCCTCAAGGGGGGAAGTGTATGAGATTATGGATCGACCCAAGCATCTCGTTCTTAGATATGAGGATCTCAATAGAATAGTAGTTGGTTTTCTTATAGGAGGTCTAGTAATGGTGGTGGATGAGGTTGCAAGGGACCATTTCATAATGGAGTTACTACTCAATATAGAATGGGAGCTCATGGTGAGGATCATGTGGTTGGTTCCCGATAACATTAGGATGTGGATAAGGTTATTGAAAATATAGATTGGGGATATTCTATAATGTGAGGTATGATTCTAGAAAATTATCAATTTTATATGAGTAATTATTAACACTAGTGCACTAAATTCCATCTTTTATGCTCATATTTTGTGTGAACATGGACTGGACATGGAATTCTTGTCTGGGATAATGAATATTGACACTCAATTTGGGAAAAGATCTAAGAATATTAGTTGATGTTCATTACATTATTTCATTGGGTGGATATGGAAATATCAAGGGATTTATCGGCTTAGGAATGACTAATTTCTACATGATCATTATTATAGACTGGTTAAATCTATTTCGAGAATTCATTGATATCTATCAGAAGTGATAGATTTATTCACCTCCAGCGGGTGTACCCAACACTTTTACTCGTGAATGGGATCTAAATTCCATTCGATCAGGATCTGATTTAAATCATCTGGGAACCATCACTTCTGAAAAGGTATGTATGATTTTTGTGACAGTTTATGAGGATGATCACCCTACTTTACATTTAATTGGTGACTAATTTAGATGGTTATTACCTAATGATTACTCGGTTTTACTTCTATTGGAGTCAGTGTTGCACATCGGAGATGGGTGTTTTTTGATAATTATAATTATCTATAAAAAAACTCAAATGCGTATCTTAATAGGTATTTTGGGTATTGGGTCCAACACTCTATCATTATACATGGTATTAGAGGAGGTTCCTTAACCCCCCTTACCATCTCTCTTTTCTCTAAGAGAAAAACTACAATTTCCTCCTACATGGGGGGACCTCAATCATGAGGGAGACACAAGTCATCTACCATCACCCATCCCTCCACCTAATACGTGTCTCCTTATGAGTTATCTTTTTTCTTCCTCATCCATTCCTACCATTCCACTCGAGATCCATAGCTGGTCCCTTCCCAGTACGATGGCTCATTCGGAACCACCCTATTATGTGACGACCTTCCCCACCATGATGACCAACCAATGTGACCTATCCTGGTTGGGGATCTTCTTGTGTGAAATCCGTATAGTGTGAAAACCATGGAAAGATACATTAGTGGTAGTCTCCTTCCAATTATTCTCATTCTTCCAGGCATACCCTATGCAATCTCTAGTTTAGATTTACTCAATCTTCATCCGAATGTGGTTTATCAGGTCATTTTGGTTACTCAAAATCCAAATCTAGTTACGCGTCTTGCTTGAGTGGCACTCACCTAGAATCAGGGGAATATTTTTCCAATGAGGTTCATGTGATGATGTCCAAATGAAGGTTCATATTCACTATATTCATGATCTAATACTTCCTATTCCCCTTCCTCAGCCCTCTTTATCCATCTTCGATAAATATAAGTGGATCAGTAGTTTAACCATGTTTTATTTAGCTCCTAGATGATATTGATGTCAGTTTTGATGACCCTGCTTCCATCGCCTATATGTACCCCCCATGGAAAACACATTGACAACCAATTTGGATTTCTTTAGGCCCCTTCCTTCTTCTCCCCAGACGACTCAGACATTTAATAGGTCCTCTTATAGGCATGCCCAACCAAGCCTCATTCTCGTAGCTGCGTGCATCTCCATTCGTAATCACCAATTGGATGAAGTTGTTGTGGTCCAGGTACACAACTTTTGATGTCCCTTACTGTAGGGTTTTTAGATATTTTTCTTTGTCTATCCCTCTCTTCATACCATTATTCGTCATCAAAACAATTATGTAATCATTTTATTCCCACTGAATATATGATCTTGGTTTAGTATTGTTTTATTCCCACATTCATATATTTTCTTGACCAAGCTATTCTTGTTGAGGAAAAATACAATTTTTTCTTCTAGTGTGGCCTCTTTTAAACTATTCCTAATGGTTCTTCATAATGGTTATCAGTCAAGGTTTGGAACATCCTTTTACATGACATCTTCTATTATCATTTATTTTCATCTTGAGGGAGAGTTGCGATCACAAATGATTTCTTTTTATTTTTTCATTTTTTAATCACTTTGGGTATGTCCATCTCAAGGGGGAGTGTTTCCAGTGTTTCTTTTTTCATGTTTTTCATTGATTTTGTTTAATTAATATTTTATCCAGGCGAGGTAGACCAAGATTGATAGGGACTGTTGGATTCTATGTCCCACATCAGACATGGGTGTTTTTTCAAAATTATAATTCTCTATAAATTAAAATCATGGATTTTCTTAAGAGGTATCATGTTTATTGGGTCCAACTCTCTATCATTCTAAATCGTATATAAAAATAGGTTGATATTACTATTGAAATGGTACCTAGTACCAAGATGATGTTGATTCCTCCATAAAATAACTCCCACTGAGTTTTTATAATTAAAGATTTAACTGGAGGACCTAAAGGTGAAAGACTATATCAAACAAAGAACTTCAACATGGGGTAAAATTAAACCCATCATATGATATTGATTTCATTTATGTCAGGAAGCTATTGGAACAAATGTTTGAACTATTGGAAATTTTTGTACACATTTTTGTACTTATTCGAGAAGTGAAATATGAAAATGTCATAAAGCTACAGTGAACCTGATTTTTGTTTTATATAGTTGACTACGTAATGTTTTTGATCTGATCATCTAGGGTAATCAATGTAACTGAAAACAGCAGATCACAATCGACCGAGAAATCCAATATATTTAACTATGTTTGTATTTATATAGATTTTATATTATTTATTGTATATAATTTTCTCAAGTATGATAATGCAAGAAATCCATTGAAATATACTCAAATTGTATGAGGCAGTAAAGGTGAATGATTTAGTGATATTTGCTAAGGAATCAGTTGATATTGGGACATTAAGTAGATTATAGTGGTGTTATGTGGTCATGGGATTATGCTTGTATGTGAACTACAATGGTTGAGATCATGGGACATGTTGAATCCCATGGACATTTGAACAATTATGAACATGGAATCTATTTCTATATAAAATGAATATTAGAATGTTGGGAACATGGACTAGTCTTCTACATATGGAGATATTATTGTGAGAATATTGAACTGGTGATTCCAAAATGATCCATGGACAAATGGAGTGATCCTATGAAGTTTAATTCTCACGTAATATGATTATGTTGATCAATGTGGGAGAAAGAGAAATAAAAAATAGAGAAATATTGTAGATCTGTATATTGACAAATTATCGAATAGTTGAGTTTATACAGACTATATATAACTCAAATAATCTATGTTGCTAATTCAGGAGTTTTTGGAAATGGATGATGAAAATTATTTAAAGATCAGATTCATGTGAAGAAGAAGTGATCATCCATGAACCAATGGAACTGATTCACATACATTCAAGTTAAAGAAAATAGTCCATGGAGATAATCTTATGCAAAAGAAATTAATCCATTATTTATTTCTAAGAGTGACCCACAAAGGAAGTAATCAAAGGGGTGGAAATGAGCCACACATATAGATTTTAATGTTGTGTGCCTTGGACCTCCCTGAAACCCATCAATGATAGTGCCTTAGTTGATTCATTAATTTTAGTTGTGAGTAGATCATTTTCCATGGGATAGTCCCACATTAGGGTAAACCAAGTAAATTACAGGAGCAATGGATATCCAAAAACATAATATAATCTTCTTTAGATCATTTTATTATGATGTTTTCGTCAAAAAGACTTTCTAGACACTAGGAGGCTCATTTTTTACCCACTATTAAAAAGGCTTTGTGATTGTGCAGAGAAAACTGGGGACTTATATACCATAGTGAATGTTGTCATTAATTTCAAAGAATTCTCCCTCCCCTTTGATTTCTCATGTGGGGTAGGCGTTTCTATCTGGTGGGTAGCCAAAACCCTAAATCACATACAGTGGAGAATTCCATGGCAAGGGCTGGCACCATCCTATAAATGGGGCTCCCTCATAGCAGTTTTAGCAATTAGGAATGCAACACATCTTATCCCATTAGTGATGGTGTTGTATATTGTGAGTTTATTTCCCCTCATATTCAAGAGATCTAATTATGAGAGATTTTATGCTTTGAATATTTATGGAGTGTGTACCCACTAGTACACATTGTGAGATCCTTATATTATCCCATGATTTTCATCCCATTATTTTTGGGTTTTTTCACATTACATATGGTTTCATTTGTTTCTTCATTTTTAAACGTTATTTTATCTCCTAATTATCTCTAAACCAATGATCCAATCATTTTCGATAAAAAAAATTGGTATCATTGAAAGGATCTAGACCAATTCTATTCATTTGTTTAGATGTTAATAATTCTTGTAAATATGAGAATTCATTGTTATTGAAAATTTAATTTATATTTCACATTAGAAAAAATGATCTTATTGAAAACATCGTTGTGAAACAGAGGAGATTCTAGATTGAAGGAATGTTCAGATGAGAGAGAAATTTGAGAATGATACACATAGTATGAATAATTTTCTTTTGTGGAAAATAATGATATGATCAGGGTTATGAATGGATAATTAGTGTTAACTAGATAAAGTCCAGTAGGTGTGATGATGGATAGTGGTTCTAGTGGAAGTTAGAATCCTGACAAGGATGGAAATTACTTCTACAGGTGGAGATGTTCTAATCAGTTAAGTAGCAATGACTAGTTAAGGCAGAAAATATCTCAACGATGCATGAATAATCAGCTCATGAGAGACATGGAACATGATTTCTCAGTGGAAATTATTTGATTATAATCAAAATATCCAAGAAGTACTTTTGTACATAGGGAAAATCACAACTAGAATATCATTGGACTTAGTACCATCAAATTGATGATTCGTTTTGGTATTGTTCAAAATGTCCAATCAGTACATCATGTGAAGGGCTTGAAAAATAACATATTGTATTTTGGATAATTTTATGACATCAGATGAAAGACTAGCACCGAGAATGGAGTGATTAGAATTGTGAAGGTAAATCTAGTAATGGAAAAGGTATAAAAGATCTCAAAGAAACTACACTTTATTATGGGTGAATCATAGAAGGATGTGGAAATGGTTGTCACATAAACTACTTTAGTAGAAGCATTGAAAACATCATGGAAGATCAATCTTGTTCATATGTACTAACAAGTCCTAAAGGTTCATGTGGTCCAGAAGTTGCAGTCTTTATTTGAAAAGGAAACCATACCATTTTGTGAGCAGTTTGTTTTATGATAACCACACAGGTTAAAGTTCAAGTTTTCAAAAAGAACAAGAAAATAGATCTTAGAGTTGATACATTCTAAAATTCAAAAAACACCAGTTATATCCTTGGGAGGAGTAATGAACTTTTTATCCTTCATTGATGATTATTCCAAGAGGTTTTGGGTGTATCTAATCAAGAGGAATGTGGATGTTTTTTAATTCTTAAAAACATTCAATTTGTGTAAGGAGATTGAATATGAAAATAAAATCATGTGTTTAATGACTAAAAATGGTGGAAAATATAAAAGATATCATATTAACAGTTTCTTCAACAAGAATTTATTAAGAAACAGTTCAGGGTGGCATGTACTCCACAGTTGAATAGTGTGGTAGAGGGTACAAACCAAACGCCATTTAATAGAACAAGGGATATATTGAAGGATGGGGGAAATGAAAAAAATGGAATAGATGTAATGAATACTTCCTGTTATGTGTTCAAATGATCTCCTTTAATAGGGATTGATTTAAAAACACCAATTAAGATGTGTACTGGTAAACCTGCTAACTATTATTGGTCACATAATTTTTGAGGTCCAGTATAAACATTGTTTAATGACAATAAAAGATCATAGTTGTATTTGAGATCTAATAAATGTATCTTCTTATGAAACACTGATTGTGTAAAGAGGTATCATTTTTGAGACCCCACTAACTAAGAACATATCATCAACAATGATGTCATTTTTGTAGAATATGGGGTGGAAATGAAAATTTATGGAGACATGAACAATGAGAATATCGAAATAATAACTATCAAATTAGAGGGAAAATCCAAGGAATAACTAGTTTCTTCTTAGTAATTATGAGAGTATGATGATCAAGAACCAACTAATTCTGGACCACAATGGTCAACTCATTAGAAAGGAACACCAGTATGGAACTCATACATTATCACTAAAAGAAAAATTACTATATTGAACCATTCTATTCATAAAAACCACATCTATTTATGTGAATATTCAATACATAAAAATACTACCAACAGTATAATCATAATAGTTTAGACTTATTATAGATTATATATATATTTTTCTTATATTATGAATGATATTAAACATCTTCCACAAAGAATATCTCAGATAGTACTCCTCTTATGCATACCCTACCCAAACCATTATTCATCACCTGGGGAAGGAAATATAAGAAAGGGTGAGATTAGATCCTTGGTAAGTATAAATATAGGAGATATCAATCTATGATCTTATTAAATAATTATATAAGAATAATTTTATGTGATTATGACCATAACTTATGAATTTCATAATAGATTAAAATGTGAAAGAGGAGGGTCCTTCCAATAGTTGGTTGGGTATTCAGTCTAGACCTCAAGTGTTGTACACTTACCATAAAAGGGGATGGGTTCCTAATTGTCATGGGTTATATTGTATTTTTTGTTAGTATGTTATTTTTTCCCAATTACATTGCTATTCTCGGGTGGGATATTAATTTGAGAGTAGGGTAAATTGTGTGGGATTTTTTTTGAAGGAAATTGGTAGGATTTAGCCTAGACCTAAGGAAAGTGATGTATTCTAGGAGATTTTCCATAAGTTCTATGTAATTCTTCATTGGTAACATAATTGAAGAAAAAAATATTTATTTTTTAATATGTATTCTATGTTATTTATCTTCTAAAACACTAATTTTCATCTATTTTCTATCAATTTAGGGATTTCATTAAGTGTTTTCTTGAGAGAGGGGGGGTTAGAGAAAGGTATATGGTAAGAAATTGATTAATCCTATCAATACCATTGTATACCCGTGTATAGAGAGAGTCATCTAGAAATTTTGGGAACAATAAACCTTGATGTGAATTATAAAGTATCAAACATGGTGACATCTATTTTGAAGATTCCATCATATGTATGATTTCTCCTAGTATTGATGACATGAATTGAGAGTGGTAAGGAAAACATTATAGTGTAAAATGACATAAATGGGAATTTGACCGATGAATGCTAAAGAACAACTCAGATGTAAGAGTGAATATAGAGGATAGGGAGTGTTTTGAGAATGTAAGAGATTATTGAATAGATGTAAGTGAAGATTTATGTGTGGTTTTAAGGCTGGAAGAAATATTTGGAATTCTATGGAGAGGATTCGGTATCATGGATCAATCGAGTTGATACTTTCTACTAGATTTTCCAAAAATGGGTGGAGTTAAAGGTTCTAATAGAAAAATAATGTATAGAAGGAGTAGCTCAGTATTGGATGATCACTTTACTATAATCCAGTGAAGAAACATTACATAGAACCATCTCAAAGAGAAGCTACTCGATCAATATAGTAGCATGGCAGAAGATGATCTGGTGATATATTTGATGAGGCTTTGGATTTCGGGAATAATGGATGAATATATTGATAACTTTGAGAGGATGGCCATGAGGATTCTAGAATTAACACAGTACAGGTACATGAGTCTATTCATAAGTTGACAGAGACTATAAATTAGATGTTCTATGATTTCACATGAACCTCCAAAAAAATGCATGACTTCTTAATTTGTTAAGTGGGGTTGGGATAGAACTTATGGATAATGGAAATAAAAAGTATACAGAGCCATGAAATAGGAAGATCAGTTCTAGAGGATTTGGGTGAGGTAGGACTTCATGTACAATGAAGCTTTGAACTATAATAGAAGGGAATGAAAGGGAAAATAGAGGAAACATTGAACCTTAATGGAGAGTAGTCCAGTATTATTCACAAGAATAATTTAATGAGAGGAAAGAAATTGGTATTTGTTATTCCTCTAGATAAAAGTTTAATCCTTGACACTGATTTCTAAAAAAGGGTTGGAAATTGATTGTTTGGGAAAGTGTGAATCCCCTAGATGCGGGAGAGGAATAATCTGATGAAATAATGGAGGTAGAGGGAATAATATGGGACATGCTGGAAATGGAGATGCTTGGAAAACCTTCCAGTGAGTTTAAAGGGAAAATAGTGGGGAGTACTAAGTCAATTATTATGGAAGGAAATATTAGAGGGGTTCCATTGATGATTTTTTTTATAGTATAACTAGTAAAAATTTTATTTCATAATAGATATTGAAATAACATACAGTATGTGTTTTGAACACTAAGGAATTTTTATCAAAATGGGAGATGTGCATTGGGTGGTTTCCAATGATATGTATAGGTCATTGAATGTAGATTTGGGAGAAGATGAATTTAAAATGGATTATTATGTTCTTGATGCCTCCAAAATAGATCTGATAATGGGAATATCATAGACGGAAACATTAGGGTATGTTACCATTTAGTCTAAGAACATGAATATGGGATTTTTTTAGAATAGGATGAATATTTTGATTCATGGGGGGATGTTAGGAACATGGATTACCAAGAGAATTACAAGAAGAATTGAGAGAATAAAAACGTGTGGTATAGGGTTTGAAATGGATTGGGGTAAGATGTTTGGGCTTGGAAGATGAAAAATTAAGTCCAAATCAATAGTTGAAGCAACATGAGATGTTACTCCATTATAGAAAAGTCTTTTTGAAAAACACTAGATTTATGCTGCAGAGGAAAATTAATCATTCCATCAGTTTAAAGGTAATGGAATATCTAATCAATATATGAATATACAAATACATACTTCATATGAAAAATGAGGTAGAAAATCATGTTTTATAGGTGATATAAATGGGGTACATCCAACATAGTACCAGTCCGTATTCAAGTCCTATAATTGTGGTCAGGAAGGAGGATGAAGGCTGGATGTTTTTTCTAGATTATGGTGCATTAAATAAGTTGACAGTGCCTGATAAGTTTTCAATTATAGTTATAGAAGATTTAATAGCTGATATAAATGGAGAAAATACTTTCTAAGATGGATTGGAAATCTAGTTTTCATAAAGTTAGAATGAATCTTGTAGATATAAAGAAAAAGAATTTTGGAAATCATAACGGGAATTATGAGTACTTAATAATTCCTTTTGGATTAATGAATCCTCCTTCCACCGTTCAATTTATAATGAATTGTATTTTTTAGACTTTTATTTTTTGGGGGTATTAGTGTTCTCTGATGATATATTGATATACAGTGGAATGTGGGATGATCATTTTGAAAACTGTGTTCTGTGCTACAATGTATGAGGAATAATGGGCTAATTTTCAATGAAAAGAAGTGTTCATTTGTGAAAAAAATCATTGTTTACTTAGGACACATTATTTTAGAATATAGAGTGTCCATGGATCCCAATAAACTTGAGGATATTAATAAGTAAATGGTGACACAAAAATGGAAGTAATTTAGAGGTTTTTTTGACCTAATGGGTTATTACAATAAATTTATATGCGATTATATAAAAATATTAGGGCCTTTAATAGTGTTGAATAGAAAATATTGATTCTGGGGGTCATTTGAAGCATAGGGAGATTTTGAAAAGAAAAAATGAACGATTTTATGACTTCTAATCATGTATTGAGAATACTAGATTTTTTAAATGTTTTAAAATGGAATGTGATTCTTTTGTTTCTATTTTAGGGGATTTATTTCTATAATAGGTATGACTAATTACTTATTTTAGCAAGGAATTATCAGATTCTAATTTGGAAAAATCTTTTTATGAAAAGGAACTTGTGGTGTTATTGTTATCTATTCAACGTTGGAAAAAAAATACCTAATGGGAGGCAGATTTTGTGTTTATACTGATAATCGAAGTCTCATGTATTTTTTTGAATCATAGGATAGTATCAATATACCAACAGAGTTGGAATTAAAAACTTTTAGGTAATGATTTTGATGTTATTTATGTTCCTGGATGGACGAATAAAGTAGAATATGCATTATGAATGGAAGAAGATGGGGAAAACATGGATACATATATTTTTAAAACTAGATGAGAGGAAATTCAATTGTTCATAGAGGATATAATTCAATATTATAGGCTAGATACAATGGTGGAAACCATGAAACATGTAAAGGAAGCTAGGACTAATTACACCTGTAAGAACGGTCTTTTATTGTATAAAAAATAGATTATTCTTTTTCTTGAAAACCAGTTCTAATTTCGAAATACTATATTTGTTTCATTCATATTCTATAGGTGCACTTTTATGCTATTTTAAGACTTATAAATGGTTGTAAAATTGAATAATTTTTGATGGAATGACTCAAGGAGTAAAATAGTATAACATATATTGCAGTGTATGAAAGAAAAATAAATATGACATGCTTATTATAGCATGCTTGCTTCATCTACTTTTAATCACTTACTTGATTTGTGAAGAAAATTTCATTTATTTTTGTTTCAAGGCATACTAAATCATGGGGTTATGAATTAATTATTTTTTTAGTGGCTATATTGAGTGGGTATGTACACATTATTCCACTATATCACCCGTATATTGAAAAAAAATCCAAAGTGTTTATGAAGGAAGTAGTATGTTTACATTGAGTTCCCAAAGACATAGTCAATGATAGATCTCCTTTGTTTACTAATTTATTTTGGAAGTAACTATTTATATTTCAAGGAACTATTTTTAAAATTATTTCTTCCCATCATCCTCAATTATATGGCTTGATAGAGGTAGTGAATTAGTGTTTGGGGACTTATTTGTCGGTTTTCTCATTGGTTCATCCAAAGTAGACGGTTATGTGGTTGCCTTGGGAATAGTACTATTAAAGAACCTCTTATTCTATATCTATAGGGAAGATACCATTTGAGATCATTAATGGCCACAATCCAAGACATATGGTTCATTACGTAAAGGGAGAGGCAACGTTGGAGGTAGTTTCGGCAACGCTGGTTGATCGTGATATAGATTTAAAACAGCTCCGACAAAACCTCCAACATGAATATCACCTTATGGTAAAATATAAAAATTGTAATCAAAAGGAGGTGTAATTTAATGTTAGTGATTTGGTATGTTTTTTGTTTTGGATAAATAGGCCCGACACAATAACCAATGTTATCCCAATATTGGATTCTAGCTATTATGGACCATATGAAGTAGAGTGATGGGTTGGTTCTATTTCTTAAAAACTAAAACATCCATATAATACCATATTACATTGATTATTTCATGTTCCTCAATTTAAAGTTTCAACATTTCTCTTACATGCACATGTATTTATACCTACTAATTTTTTTGACAATGAGGATAATCTAGGGGCAGTTTTAGTAAAAAGAATTCAGGGAAAACAATATAATAGATTATCAAATGACATTACATACCTGAAGAAGAGAAAACATGGGAGGATGAGAGAGTGAAAATAGATCAATATACTCATTTTCACCATAGGATTATGGTGAATATTCTGGAATAAGTTCTTTATAGATGTATTTAATATAAGGGTCCTTCCAGTAGTCGGTTAGGTAATCAGTCCAGACCTCCTTGTTGAACACTTACCAGAGAAGGGGGGAGTTCATCATAGTCAGGGGTAATATATATATATATATATATTTTATTTAGTTAGTTAGTTTTTCTCATGTGTGATATTAATTTGAAGGGTGGGTAATTTTTGAGTGAATTCTATTAGAAGGCAGTTGGTAGGCTCTAACCATGGACTGGGGAGAGTGAAGTCTTCCAAGAAATTCTCCAGATGGTCTACATAATTCTTCCTTAGTTGCATAATTGAAGAAGTAAGAACTAATTTTATAGTATAACTGTATGGTATATATCATATAAAACTCTTACCATCATCTATTTTCTATTAATACCCAACTTATTATAGATTATAAACATGATTTTTGGAATAAACTTTATCATTTTAGAAAACATGGGACATAAGAGTGAAAAATCATCATAAATATACAATGATCCATAAGATCATGAAATAAATGTTTTTACCCATCATAAATATATAAAACCCTTTCATATTTCAAGGATTACTGCCAATACCATAAATATAGTGGATGGGGACTCACCTAACTTATATATTGTATTATAAAGCACATGTGTCCTATAGTAGATCAAGCCAATCATCTTGTTTCTAATTGTTATCTCACGAGTTATAAATATTTTCCTAATGCATTAGAGGGATATATAGGTAACAAGCATCACATAATGAAATCCATATATTTTTTCCCCAAGAACATAAATCATTCATCATATCAAAACCAATGAAAATAAATGGGTTCAATAAATATTTCATCATATCATAACCCATGTAAAAGATATAGGTTTCCTAAATATTATATCATCCTAAACATAAACCATCCTTGAAAATAATAAAAACTTTATCCTAGAATAATATCCCCTATAAAGTATATTTACTATCAAAAATTGTTATCTTGGATAGGGAATAATATTGAGAGATCACATGAAATAATTACAGAAAAAATAACATTTCTATGTCCAAATCATTTCATTTTATTGAGTAGAGAAATTATATAGGAGAACATTTTCGTTTCAAATAAATTTATATGATTTTAAAATGAATAATCAAATCATTAAGCCTTCATGAAGGTGGAAAATCATACCATGTTGTACTAGTTAAAAAACATTCCTTTCATAATTTTTTAAGAAAAGTCACAATGAACATATTTTAGAAAACTACAAAAAGGATCATTTAAAACCATTTTTAAAAACAACAAACATGATTAGAAATGAAATTTAACAAATCATAAGAAAATATTAAAAAACAAAAACTATTTTATAAAACATGGACATGGAAGAAAAGGAGTATTTAATAGAAATTTAAAAAGATATTTTTTAAAAGAAACTCTCTTTTAAATATCATATCATTTAAGTGAGAACTAATAAATTGAATCAATTATATTTATCATCTGTAAATCCACATAAAAAAGTGGAAATACAACATAAAATAATGAAAATTAATCCCAAAGATATTCTTAACATGGCACAATTAATGATGTATAGTTTTAACTGAGTGAATGGAAATTGATTTGAGAAATTTGTTACCGCATTGTAATTAGTCTAATATTATGCCCTATGAATGTAATTATTATCAAATAAAACATTTAATACCTTGAAGATAATGAAATTCATGTTACAATATATCAAATGAAAGTATATACGTCGCACAATATAAATAAGTGGTGAACAAGGAATATATCTCGAAGAAGTAAAATTGACATGAGAAACCCTCACCACCTACTTCGCTTTAATTTTGTGTTCTTTAACCTCCTCTTGAATATCACCTCTTTGATGAAACCCTTATAGAACATGGAATTGTTCATTGGGTGATACCAAAAACACATGGATGTAGGGGAAGTGGGGAGAAGATTTTTTTATAGAGATTTTAATAGCTTCAATGATTATGAGGAGAAATGGGGTGGTGATCGGTGGTATTTATACATGAGGATGGGTGGTTTTACGTGATTAAATAATTATTATTTTATATTTAAAGACAACCACATTTGGGTGCAACTAATTTCATCAAATTTTATTATTATTAAAGTTTTAATGGATTTTTTGGTTTTAGAAACACCTAAACTATAGAGACCCGTACTTTTGAATAATATTTGTTTCCTAAATTTGTTTGTTATTTCATTTTATACTCCACAAAGATATATCCTTTAATTAATGAATTGATATAGTTGGTTTTCGACTATTTTATGATCGTTGGTCAATATGACCATTGGAAACTAAACTATTAATGTTAAAATTATTGTTTATAAATAAAAGTGATCTTGGTTAATATAGAAAGAAGAGTCGATGGCCTCATCCAGTAGACTCAGGCCATATGAAGACCATCTGTCAGAGCTTAGAAAGGAGGTAGCATCTTTGGGATTTTCTTTGGACCAAGCCCAAGATAAGCTTTAACATGTGAAGTTTGAACGGAATCGCCAAAGGGAGAAGTTCAAGCTAATAGAAATCACCACTTGGGAAATGTTGTCCAAGCCGCCCCAATATTATATCACCATAGAACACCATAAACTTAGGCCCTATGCAGGTCTTATAAGGGGCTATGTAACGAGGCCTTAGATACTTTTTTTAATCCCTTGGTATAAATAAAATTGGTATTTATTATTATGGTAAAAAATTTCAATTTCAAATGTCCAGATAAATGTAAGATGAAGTTCCATATTATTGTTGAATTTTGGAAAAAGGTGTATTTAAATTTTTTTTCTAATATTTAAGCAATTAATAATGTGAATTGATTTTCAGAAAATGGTTTTCAAAAATTGTGACCAGTAAGAAATTTAGAGTCTAATAAGATCAACATAATTTTTGGTGAATCGTAATGTCTAAATAGTAATATACCCTTATAAATAGTAATGAATAGTAATTAATAGTAAATCATCCAAAAAAATATAAACATCACCCAAGAATATATAAATAATATTTAGTCATCTTAAAAGTGAAAAAACAATCTTAGTATATGTTTTGGTATTTTATTATGTCATAAATATTTTATTTATAATTTTTTAGTTAATTTAATAATTTAAAATTGAAATTTATTTTAACAAAATTTAATCATAAATTTTTACTTCACTGTGTTATGGTTATATGATAATTTTATATGACCTTGACTAATTTTTCAAGGTGTTACAAAACGAGTTATAGATTTAAAGTTGTTTAATTGGAATAAATAATGATTTTGTTTAAAAATTAAATAAAAAATATTTAGAAAATTATTCTCATAAAATGGAGTTCATCTTTTAATTCAGATAATTGATATTAGGTTAGGGTAAATTTTTGGGATTTTTCTGAAAAACAGTGGAATTTTCGGTGAATAGTAAAAATACATTATTAAGTTTTGGGTGTTCAATGATATCATTGATGATGTAATAATGATGTAACAAATCTATTAGACGTTATAATAGTAAGATATGTTATTAGGTGTCCCAATTTTCCAATACCATGGGAAAGTACCATGGTAAAGCCCATGTTTTTTCATATACCATGGATGAGGTGTCCCTTGGAAATTAATAAAATATTCCCACATGTTTCCTATAAATACCAAGCCATTACCTAATTAATTTCATTATAAAATCCTCATAAACGACGATTTAGTATTTTTACCTCCCAAGGAATCCTCCCAAGGTGTCATAAAGCCCCCCCAAGTCCCCAACCTTCATGCTTTCGATGTTACTCTTCATGTTAAGGGACCCTTTCACCCTCTTCTTTTTAGTAATGATTTCCTTTATGTTATGTATTCTAGTTTTCATATTATTATGTGGGTTTATGTTCTTATAAATTCTTATTGATTTACATTTCATGTAAATATGATTAGAGACCCTTTCCACTCTCATCAATTTATTTTCTGGATTTTTAAGCGACGCCGTTAGGCTGCTGAATTTTTCATAAAGAAATAGTGTCTTCTCTTTTCATTCATGTTCTCTTTTCATGTGGTATGTCATTAAAATATCCATATCATGATCTTATTATGTACCCATACTGTATTATGAATTATTTATGAGTGGTTTACCCTTTTCCCCTCTCTTTTTAATATTTTCTAAAATGATGTTATGTAGTCGTTATGCTGTGGAATTTTAATCTCAAAATCTATCTCTTTTTCTCAGAAATTATATTGTATTATTTATGTGGATACTCAAATCTATTTTAATTTCTAGGGGTTTTCATCAATACATAAAATTGATCTATTTTATTCTGTAATTGACATACATATAACTCTCACTCCCTTTCCATGGGTTATAAATATCATAATGATCTTATTTTTAAGTACTTTTTTTAAACATCACGATTTTGAAATGAAACCCATTTTTTTGATTATATTTGGGATATTTATGAAATTTTTGATTATGATCTATGTGGATCAAATGAAAATAAATAAATATTAATGGTGCGCCCTAATAGAACTCCAATTAATTGGGTGAATAATTAATCTCTAGTGATGAAAAGTATCACGATACCTTGGTGAATAACCTTGGAAATGTTTTTATGACACCTTGTGAATGAACCTTGGTGATATGTTCATGAAGGTTTAAATTAAATGTTGAAGCCACATAATCAAGTTTTTATTCATGTTCTTTTTATTTTTTCATTCCTTTTTTTCCATTTCTCATGTCTTCTGGTTTTCATCAAGTTCTTATTGATATCACAAGTAAACTGATTCCTTGGATTTCCTTACTGGGCCTTCAGCTCACACTTTCCTTTGATGTATATCTATAGATTATGATATGAAGCAGTTGTAATTAGGATGAACTTATGATGAATCCTTACAAATGTATTAGAATAATATTTTATGTTTTTTTCAATTTCCGTGTTCCTGGTTTCCAAGACACTAGACTTTAAAGATCCTTTTTTGTAAAATGTAATGAAAAGTTATTAAATATAAAGGTGGGATTCCATAGTTGGTATCAAAGGAAAGTATAGTTATATATAGAAATTAGGATATGAAAAAATTAGGAAGAATACTATATAAAAGTTTAAATATAGGAAAACTTCATGGTATTTTGGTGAGTATTGAGTAAGTGGTTTATCAAGAAAATACATCCTTGTCTGGATATGAGCAGGTAGAGGAATCTCTCATACAGATGTATCTAGGAGTGAAAACTCCAACAAGGAGTTTCAGGCTTGACCCAGGTTATCCTAGTACAAGACAACAGGCCTTGCTTCACTCTTGGTTACGATACTCTTGGGGAATATGTTCGGTTAATCATATACTTCTTATGAATTATTATGAAGGATTTATAGAGAAATGTAATCGTTTAAAGCATAGTGTTTTAAGACATAAAATCCATTATGGTTATAGGATTTGTAAATCAAATAATTTTCTCCTTAAGGTTTTATTTTTTTAGAAAAAGGAGGAAAATTGGAGGAACTGTGAAAATGGTGACTGCAATGGACCATGCATTGATGACCCTTCGATAGATGTAGGAATGAAAACATTCAGGCAAATGATGAACTAACTTACTCAAGTTATGAGAAATAACTTGAATCAAGATGAGAGAACGATCTCACTATGAAGGGAACAAATTTCTGTTGAATCCTTTATGTGTCAACAACCACCAATATTCAGTGGATCTACCGACCCATTTATTTCTAAATAGTGGATCAGCTCTATCGAGAAGATCTCTTCTGTGCTCCACTGTTTAAAGCAAGAGAAGGTCCCCCTGGATGTCTATATCTTAGAGGGAGAAGATGATCAGTGGTGGGAACAAATTAAAAACAATTGGACAAGAGTGGATGTTGATTTAATGGAGTAGGAAGAGTTCAGATGGATCTTCTTCAGCAATTATTTCCCCCAATCGATGAGAACAAGAATGGAGAAAGAGATTTTCAAGCTGAAGTAGAAGGAGATTAAATCTGTGGGAAGCTAAGAGATGAACTTCACAAGGATTTCATGTTACAACTCTAACATTTTCATAGATCCAAATGTTAAGGTTGATAGATTCTTCAGTGGACAGAGACCTCATCTGTAGAAGAATCTAGTTAACTGAGTTTATGATATCTTTCAGGAGATCGTGTGAAGTGTGATGAAGGTCGAACTGGAGTTTGGTGAGACACAATGGTCTCATAAATCAAATGATATAAAAGGATTTATATAGCCAAGCTTAGGGATGATCCTTGATCAAGGAAGAGGAGGAAAGAAATTGCAATGTCCCACATGTAATAAATGTGGGAAGAAGCATTCGTGGAACTACCTGCTCGGGAGTGGGAAATGCTACAAGTGTGTAAGAGATTACCATATCGAACAGAATTTTCATAGTGAGGTGAAGCCACAACTTCACAACACTAATGACAAATGGAAGATGGTTCATGCCCTACCTAATGTCCAATTCTATGAGTGTGGACATCTTGGGCACTTTTCCAATCACTGTCCAAATCTTAGGGAAGTGGAGGGGATTCACCACCAGCCTCAGTATAGGACAAGAGAGTAGGGTCATGCTTTTTCAATCGCTATAGCTGAAGTTGAAGCACCAAATGATATGCTGGCAGGTACTCTTTTTTTCTCTCAAAGCTATATAATACTTTGTTTGATTCTGGTTCTACGTATTCATTTATTTCCTCTAAGTTTGGAAAGAATTTAGAATCAACCCATGATTTTCTAAAAGTAGAGTTATTAGTCAAGAATCTTGGTGGGTTTATCCAAGAATTGTAAGTGTTTAGAAACTCTAGTACTTACTTTTGTGGGAAAAATATTATCACAAATCTATTAGTCATTCTCATGCTGTAATTTGACATTATACTAGGGATGAACTGGCTATTAATGTATAATGCTAAGATGAAATGCCGAAGCAGGGAAATCTTAGTAGTCTTGAATGGAAAAGCTACAGTTATCTTTCAAGGAGATATATCTCAACCTGATATTTTTCTAGAAGTACCTATTATATCTTTTTTTATGGAGTTTATTAGTGAATAAGAAGAAGAAAATCAGAGTTTTAGGAGAGAAAATGTCCCCATCATCCATGAATATATTGATGTATTTCCAGAGGAGTTACCCAGACCTCCCCCAGAAATAGAGGTAGAGTTCTCAATTGATCTCATACCTAGGTCTCATCTGATATCTAAGACCCCATATAGGATGTAAAATGTATAGCTAGAAGAATTAAAGAAAAACTCAAAGATCTTTTGGAGAAGGGTTTTATCCGACCAAGTGTATCTCCTTGGGGAGAAACAGATCCCTTTGTGAAGAAGAAGGATGGATCGAAGAAGTTATGCATTGATTATAGTGAACTGAACAGGATCATGGTGAAGAAAAAATACCCTCTTTCAAGAATTGATGACATATTTGACGAAATTTGTGTGGATCAATTATTCTCTAAGATTGATCTTTGATCTAGTTATATTCAATTGATGGTGGAGAAAGAAGATATTCCAAAAACTATATTCCAATCAAGATACGGGCATTATGAGATTGTTTTTTTGCCCTTTAGACTGACTAATGCACATGATATTCTTATGGATTTGATGAATGGGGTTTTAAGGACTACCTTGATAAATTTGTGGCAGTTTTTATTGATGATATTCTGATATACTCAAAAGTTGTGAGGAGCATGAAGATTATCTAATGGTTATTTTTAAATCTCTACGGAAGGAAATGTTTTTTTGAAAGTTCATAAAATGTGAATTCTGGTTGCAACATGTTGGTTTCTTGGGGAACATTGTAACCAATGAAGGAATATTATTAGAGGTTTGTGAAAAACTTTTCACGAAATTCTAATCCATTAACCAAGTTAACTTAAAAAGGGTACAAGTTCATCTGGACAAATGAGTGTGAGGAAATGTTCCAAGAACGGAAGAAGAGATTGGTTACTACCCCCGTGTAAACTCTTCCATAAAGTGGTGAAGGATTTGTTGTTTTTAGGGATTCATCTCTGAAAGGCTTGGGTGCATCCTCATTTAAAATGAAAAAAACATTTCTTATTCATCTCGATAGTTGAAGACTCATTAGAAGAACTATCCTACGCATGATCTGGAGCTGGCTGCGGTAATATTTTCTATGAAGATATGGAGGCACTATCTTTATGGTGAGAAATGTGATATTTATAGAGACCATCAATGTTTGAAGTATATTTTCACACAAAATTAATTGAACATGAGACATAAGAGATGGTTGAAGCTTCTCAAAGACTGTGATTGTTCAATTCATTATCATCCTAGAAGGGCAAACAATGTCACTTATGTATTAAGCAAGAATGACCTAGTTTTTCTTTCCATGATGAGGATTCAAAGAGATCCTTTGATCAAGGACCTAGTAAAAATAGACATTGGAATTATAAGGGAAGGGACATCATCAACCCTAACCCAAATGATTTCTCAACCATCATTACTAGAGAAGATCAAGAATGCTTTAAAAGAATATCCTTTATTATAGAAGATGTTTAAGGCTATGAAGGATGGGAATTTTCCTATGTTTAATATTGATCAAGAAGGTGTATTGAAATTTCGTACAAGACTATGTGATCTATCTATTACATAAATAAAGAAGGAGCATATGGATGAAGCTCATAGATCTACATTCTCTATACATCTTGGTAGCACAAAAATATATAGGGAACTTCCTGATTTTTATTGGTGGGATAACATAAAAAGAGAGATTTCTCACTACACATCGAGGTGCCTGGTTTGTCAGCAAGTGAAGGCAGAGTGATAACTTACTAAAGGGTTTTTGAAACCATTACCCATACTGGCTTGGAAGTGGGACAATATCACTATGGACTTCGTCACTAGTCTCCCAAAAACATCCAAGAAAAACAATGTGATATGTGTTATTGTGGAATGTCTCACCAAGACTGCCCATTTTATCTCTATTCTGGAAGATTTATCTCTTGATCAACTTTCTAGGATATATGTAAAGAAAGTGGTAAGGATGCATGGAGTTCCACATTCTATCGTATCTGATCGTGACCCAAGGTTAACATCAAAATTTTGGAGAAGTCTTCAACATGATCTGAGCACTGAATTAAATTTCAGTACAGCCTATCACCCCCAAACCGATGTCCAATTTGAGAGGACTATTTAAACACTGAAGGATATTCTGAGAACATTTTCAAAGGAATTTAAAGGTGTATGAGATTAACATCTACATTTAGTTGAGTTCTCTTACATTATCCCCTATCAAATCCTTGATCACGTAGGAGTAGTAATCTATCAGCTTGTACTTCCTCCAAATCTAGAACAAGTTCCTAATGTCTTATAGGTATCCCTCTTGAGAAAGTACATACCTGAACCGTAACATGTAATAAATGCAGAGGCCATATAGCTATAACATGACCTCTCTTATGTGGAATATCTAGTAGATATCTTGGATCATAGAGACAATGTTCTACGCAACAAGACTACCCACCTTATTAAGGTGTTATGGAGGAACCACAAATGCGAAGAATCCACGTGGAAACCAGAGGAGTCTATGAGGTAGAGGTACCCACACCATTTCTCTTCTTAGTGTACACATTAAAATTTAGGTGACAAAATTTCTTAAGGGGGGAAGAATATATCGACCCGAACTTTTGAATAATATTTGTTTCCTAAATTTGTGTGTTATTTCATTTTATACTCCCCAAAACTATATACTTAAATTAAGGAAGTGATATCATTGGGTTTTGACTATTATATGACCATTGTTCAATATGACCATTGGAAAAAAAACTATTAATGTTACAATTATTGTTTATAAAAACAAGTGATCTTGGTTAACATAGCTAGAAGAGTCGATGGCCTCATCCAATAGACTCGGTCCATACAAAGCCCATATGTCAGATCTTGGGAAGGAGGTAGAATTTGTGGGCTTTACTCTGGACCAAGCCCAAGATGCGCTTCGACATGTGAGTCTTGAACATAATCTCTTAAGGGATAAGTTCAAGCTGATATAAATCAGCACTTAGGTAATATTTTCCAAGCCGCCCCAAGATTCTATCACCATAGCACACCTTACAATTAGGTCCAATGCAGGTGTTATAAGGGGCTATGTAACTAGGCCTTATATACTTTTTATAGTCCCTTAGTATTAATAAAATTTGTTATTTCTTATTATGGGAAAATTTAATAATTTAAAATATCCAGATAAATGTAGGACGAAGTTCCGTATTATTGATGAATTTTGGAAAAGGGGGTATTTAAAAATATTTTGTGTAAACTTTAAATAATTAATAATGTGAAATGATTTTCAGAAAATGGTCTTCTACAATTATGACCAGTAAGAAATTTAGATTCTAATAAGATCAACTTAATTTTTGTTGAATCATAAAGTATTAATAGTAATATACCCTTATGAATAGTAATGAATTTTAATGAATAGTAAATCGGCCAAAAAATAGAAACTTCACCCATGAATGTATAAATACAATTTAGACATCTTAAAAGTGAAAAAATGAACATAGTATATGTTTTGATATTTTTATATGTCATAAATATTTTATTTAAAATTTTTTCATTAAATTAATAATTTAAAATTGTAATTTATATTAATAAAATTTAATCAAAATTTTTTACTTTATTGTATTATGGTTATACAATAATTTTAAGGTACCTTGATTAGTTTTTTATGGTGTTAAAAAATGAGTTATAGATTTAAAGTTGTTTTTTGGAATAAACAATGATTTTATTTAAAAATTAAATTAAAAATATTTTGAAAATTATTTTCATAAAATGGAGTACATTTTTGAATTCATAGCATCAATATTAGGTTTGGGTAAATTTTTGGTATTTTTCTGAAACAGTTGAATATTTGGTGACTAGTAAAAATATAGGTTTGAGTTTAAGGTGTTTAATGACATCATTGATGATGTAACCATGAAGTAATAAATACAGTAGACTTTTGAATAGTAAGATATGTTATAATGTTCCACAAGTGTCCAATACCATGGGGAAATACTGTGGGAAAGCCCAGGGTTTTGCAAATACCACTGATGAGGTGTCCCTTGAAAATTCATAAAATATTCCCTCACTTCTCCTATAAATACCAATCAATTACCGCATTCATTTCATTCCAAAATAATCCTCAACGAGGTTATTATAATTTTACCTCCCAAGGAGTCTTTCCAATTTTCCCTAAATCCCCCCAAGGTCCCAACCTTTATGATTTTGAAGTTACTCTTCAAGGTAAGGGAACCTTTCACCCTCCTCTTTTTAGTCATTATTTCTTTTGTATTGTGTCTTCTAGTTTCAATATTATAATATGGGGGTATGTTAATATATATTATTATTACTGTCCATTAATGTCCAAATGATGATATACCCTATCTGATCTCATCAATTAATCTTCTGAATTTTTAAGTGACGTCGTTAGGCTGATGAATTTTTCGTAGAAGAAATAGCATCCTCTCTTTCCTTTAATGTTTTATTTTCATGTGGTATGTAATTAAAATATTCATATTATGATATTATTATGAACCCATACTGTATTATGAATTATTTATGAGTGGTTGACCCCTATCCCCTCTCTTATTAATGTTTTCAAAAATAATGTTAGGTAGTCGTAATGCTGTAGAGTTTTCGTCTCAAAATCTCTCTCTTTTTTCTCAAAACAATTATATTGTATTATTTATATGGATACCCAAATAAATTTTCATTTCAATGGGTATTCATCAATACATAAAATTTATCTATTTTATTCTGTAATTTTCATACATATAACTCTCACTCCCTTTCCATGGGTTATAGATGACATGATGATCTTATTTTTAAGTACTTATTTTAAACATCACGATTTTGACATGAAACCCATTTCATTGACTCTATTTGGGTATTTATGAAATTTTTTATTATGATATATGTTACTCACAAGAAAATAAAGAAATATTAAGGGTGCACCCTGATTGTGCTTCAATGCATTGGGTAAATAATTAATCTCTAGAGATGACAAGTTTCATGATACCTTGGTGAATAACCTTGGTAATGTTTTTATGACACCCTGGGAATGAACCTTGGTGATATGTTCATGAATTTATAAATGAAATTTTGTATCCACATATTCATTTTTTGAATCATGTTCTTTTTATTATGATATGCATCTTTTTCCGTTGCTCAGGTCTTGTGGTTTTCATCATGTTCTTATTGATATCCTAAGTAAACTGATTCTCTTTATTTCCTTACAAGGATTTATGCTCACCCTTTCCTTTAATTCATGACTCCAGGTTATATAATGAAGAAATTGTACTTATTATGAACTTATGATGAAGCCTTACAAGTATATTAGAATAATTTCTTCTGTTGTTTTCATGTTTTGTGTTCTCGATTTCCAAGACACTAGACATTAAGGATCCTATGTTTGTAAAATGTAATGAAAAGTTAGGAAATATAAAGGCGGGATTCCATATAAACCACCCTTTTAATGATATAGTTTTTAGATATCTTAAGCTATTTCTTTTTAACTTTAACCTGCTACATTATTTTAACCATACTACGATAAATATTTTATTTAACATGGTATCATTTTTATGGGTAAAAATTAATATCACCTTACAAACTAATTTTTATCTCATGATTCCAAATATGGAATCCATTTTTTCAAATTTAAAACATAGAAGTTTAAAATTTTCATTTATAATAAAACAATCAAAATCTATCAAAAAACAAATTTTAGAGAAATGCGTTTTGATTATCCATAACTCTACTCATAAAAAATTAGGTATAATGATTGTTTAGATGTAATTAATTATATTATATCTAACTAAAAAACATATGTTGCTTTAGGATCAATTTAAAATCATTAAATTTATTGGAAATATACAAAATATGAGGGTATTATAAAAAACATTATGTTTTACTTTTCACTGAAAAATTAATCATTTGAGAAAATTATAAAAAATCATCCTAATATGATTTTGAAATTATTAATCCAAAAATGATGTTCATTTTATCAAATAAATTTTCTAATTTTTTTTTAAAAAAAGTATATTTATTTTCTTATAGAAATCCAAAAAATATTGATGAAAACATATTTTCAATGAATAAAATAACTTTAATAAAAAGTATTTTCATATTAACAATGAATTAATTAATAAATTAACAATGAGTTAGAAATTTTTGTATTTCATAATGACGTTAATACTATTTATTACCTCCAATTGAATGGTTATGTTATAATGGTCATGTTAAAATAAAAATATTTTTTAGTTCGTTTATGTTTGACGTGTTGTGAAAAACTATTGATGAGATTGAATTTATTTGAAAAGAAAAATACAATAAAATTTTAGGTTGTTACATTCTACACCACTTAAATTGAATTTCAACCTCTAAAATAATCTCTCATATGTAAAAAAATGAGAATAGATCTGGCTAATAACATGCTCAGGTTCCCACATAGCTTCCTCAAATTGGTGGTTTCACAGTAAAACTTTAATAATTTTAATGTTCTTATTTTATATATCATTATCTTTTTGATATAGAATCTCTATTTATTATTCTTCAAAACAATAATATTTCCCTACCGGTATGAACACGGAGTTAGTTACATGTGAAGGATCATGTACATACTTCCTCATGAAAGATACATGGAACACTTCCTAAATTGGAGATAGATCAAGTGGAAGCACAAATGATAAGAAATTGTCCTGATATGATCAAGTATTTAAAAGGGACTTATATACCAAAGGTTTAGTTTTCCCTTCTTTCTTTCATATAGAAATTTGTACAAAGACATTCTCACCAACATTAAATTCTAGATCATATCGACGATTAAACATTTCATTCAACTTTTTAGTGTCCTTATGTGTTATTGAATGATTATATCCTTATTTTTCATCCCATTTTCTTGATAAGTTCCCAAAACATTCTTTCTATAACTTATTTCAATTATATTGTAGTACTACACTTCATTCCATAAATGGTATCATAAGGAGCGATCTGAATACTCTGCTGAAATTTGTTGTTGAATGAAAACATTACTAGAGTGAGGTGTTGGTAATAATCCCCTTTGAAATCCATAAAAAAATTATTTAACTATATTATTTATACATTGAAATATTCTTTTAGACTTACCATATTCCTAATGATGATATGTAGAGTTGAAACTCAACTATGTATCAAAATAATATTTAGGACTTCACCAAAACATTGAGGCAATCCTCAGATTCCAATCGGATACAACTAAATATGGTAGTCTATAAAAATTTACCACCTCTTTAATATATATTTAGGAAAGTAGATCCAGATAGAAATATTTTGATAATGAACTGTGCTAACTTCATAATTCGATTAACAAAAACTCTTAACTACATCAATAACTAAAATAATACACAACCTGATGGTTGAACAAACATTTAATCATATTTACACAAAGGGTAAAGTTATTTATCCTTGAATATCATTGTCATATATAAAAAACCAAAGGGTTGTATTTCCATAAAGTTCTCTTTATCATGATAAAATTTCATCGTGTAAAAAAGATCAAATGGGGTTTCAACAAATAAAACCATGTTTGTATCCCTAAATATTATATTAATCATACATGGGGATATATACACTTCCAAAATATAATTAACCTTTTATTCCTTTTACAATCTCATATATTATACAAAAATATTTATCATCATAAGCATATGTTTATCATTTTATCAATAACGTTTCAAATGTGATTTCATTATTCTAGAATCCATGTAAAAGGATATAATCACATGAAATTTCTCTTAAGGATTAACAAAAATATACCAATCCAAAATCAGACATGAAACTCCAAATAAAGTAGGGGATAATTAGGGTTCCATAATTTTCATGATTTACATCATACATTTTGATTTCATAAGCTTTCCCTTTTTTGTTATTCTTTAGAGGTTTTTTTGGATTACCTTCAAAATTACACATTGGATTGGTATATTGATTCGCATAATACAAAAACTCATTTCCCTTGAAT
Organism: Viscum album; assembly: GCA_963277665.1. Classification (NCBI taxonomy): domain Eukaryota; kingdom Viridiplantae; phylum Streptophyta; class Magnoliopsida; order Santalales; family Viscaceae; genus Viscum; species Viscum album. The sequence continues at coordinate 793,745,374 of OY728147.1, forward strand.
CATTGGAGCATGGGTGATACATTATTTGGGATCATATTCTTTATTGTAATAACCATCCCATTAATTGCATTTTTACATTCATGAATTTTATGTCCCACCTTTCCATATCTAAATAACCTCTTAATTCCATTTAAACACTTCCCTTGATTTTTATTCACACATTTATAACATATAGTTGACTAGAATATCATTTCACCATGTGATTTATTGAAGTTTTTATGAAACTCAAACTTTATTTTCATATCAAAACCATGAGAATAGTGGGAATATTCAATTTCCATATCTACTTTGACTCCATATATAATGATTTTTTGGTAGCAACTCAGGTCTCTTGTAGATAATTCCTTTTAGAAACATGGTTATAAGCTAGAAAATAACCAATCAACATAACTTTCAAGTCTAATAATTAAACCATATTCTTACCTTTCAAGCCATGTAAAAATTTCCACACAGGTACAAAAGGATTCTTTATCCTTTTGATTCAGATAAAGAAATTTATTATCCACCTTTGTATGTATAATTTGAGAAAAGTACTTACTGAATAAGAACCCCTTAAATTCATACTATTCCAAAGATTCAATTAATTCTACTTTCCTCATGTTCTTTAAAATATTACACCATTTATCTATTAATCCTTCTAAATAATAAATTGTTAGTGTGACTTTTTCATGTCTCAGGAATTACAGAATAGAACATATTTTCTCAATGTTGTTGATCCATTGCTCATCCACTAGTGTATAAGAAGACCCTGTAAAAAAGGTGGTTGTTTCCTCATGAAATATTCAATGGTAAATTATTCCCTCCTTTTATCATTTGGAAACAATATGTTATTCATATCCAAATAATTTTTTGTGAGCATAGCTGCAAGATTTTACATTCCATCTCCCATAACGTTTGGTTTTACTAGAGGAAAATCATTTAATTTTTTTGGAATTCATCATTAAAACGGTACTTTTGGGTTCCATCAATTGACTAAAACTAGAAACCATAGCATTAGAAACACAAATCGTAGTTGATAACCATATAATTATGAAAAATAAATTATGAAATTTCTAATTCATGACACCTTCTTCTATGAAACATCAGGCTAAACCTAGTCCATTAATGATCATTGTCAAAACATTAGGATTTAGTCCTATGCTTATTCATATCCCCATGATTTTCATAAAAGTCTTTTAACCTTAAACATCAATGATTTTCCAAACCCTTCTCTAACACCAACTATAACAACCCATTCCTTTCATAAAAAAATATTACATCTTTTTTTATTAATATTCAATAAAAAAAATACATTAAATGCTAGAAATATAATGTTTTAGTGTCATTTTAGATTATATATACAATATTTGTATTTTATGAAAGATCTTCAACATCTCCCACAAAGATCTTCTCACATAGTACTCCCCTTTGGCATACCCTAAATAAACATTCCATCATCATCTAGGTAAGGAAAGATAAGAAATCGTTAGCATAGATTCTCAGTAATGATAAACATAGGAAATATCTATCCATGACCATATTAAATAGTAATATAATAATAATAATTTCATGTGATCATGGACATAACATTCGAAGTTCATACCCAACTTTTCATAGATTATAAACATGAGTTATGGAATAAACACTATCATTTCCTTAAAACATGGACTATAAGAGTGAAAAATATTCATAAATCAATCATGATCCATAATCTCATGTCATAATAGTTTGGACCATCATAAATATAGAAAAACATTTCATATATCAAAGCTAACTACCAAAACTATCAACATAGAGGATCAAGACACACATGTTTTACCTAGTAGAGCATGACACACCTATTTATTATAATGGATCATGAACATCGACTGGTTTCTAAATGTTATCTCATGAGATATAAAGCTTTACGAAATGATTGTTTATAAGATATAGGTTTCACCCATCACATACTGAAAACCATACATATGTGTGTCCTGAAAATATAAATCATTCATAAAATCAGAACCTATGAAAATAAATGAGTTTCATAATTATTAGTACATAATAAACATTAACCAATCATAAATAGAATAATCATAGTGTCATTAAATAATATCCCCATTAAAACATAGGTAACATAGAAATATGTTATCTTAGATGGAGAATAAATTTTTGTGATCACCGGAAATAATTTTTCAAATAAAATAATATTTCCATTTTCAATTTCTAAAGAGTCATACAATTATATAATTTAAAAATATTATTTTAAAAGAACCATTTTAGATAGTAAATGTAAAATAAAATAATTAAGGCATCATGATGGCGTAAAAATCATCTCATGCCATATAAATAAAAAAACATTGTTATCATACTTTTTTTGGATAAGTCACGAAGAACATAATTTATAAAATGAAAAAAATAATAATTTAAAAATATTTTATAAAACATCAAACATGAATAAAAATATATTTACGAATATAATAATAAATTAATAAAATATTTTTTTGGAATCAATTTTTTAAAACATGGACATAGTAGAAAAAGGGAGTTTTAATTGAAATTTGAAAAATATAATTTGTAAACAAGTCCCTTATAAATATCATATAATTGAAATGAAAACTACTCAAATGAATAAATTATGTGTATAATATTTAAATCCACATAAAACTAGAAGAAAATAAACATAAGATAATCAAAATTAATCTCATGTATATTCTTAATAAGGAAAAATCAGTGAATTATAACTTTAAGCCAATGAATGGAAAATAGGTAAAGAAATCTCTTACAACATTGTATTCTATCAAATCATATGCCTTATAAAATTAATAATTATCAAATGAAACATTAAATACCATAATGATATTGATATTCACGATAAAATATATCAAATGGAAATATATACACCACACAAAATAAATAAGTGTTGAATAAGGAATATATTTAAAAGAAATGGTTATATTAGAAGACTGTACCTCATTCTTCCCTTTAATTTTGAGTACTTTAACCTCTTCTTGAATATCACCTCCTTAATGGACCCCTTATGATAATAGGAAGTTTTTTGGGTGAACGATTGAAGAGAGTTGTGAATTGGATTGGAGGGCCAATTTTGCAAAGATCTTGGACACATTTCTTGAATTTCTTGAGCTATTTCCCTTGTTTTGATTTGGTGAAGATCTTTGAACGGTGGATTTTGGTTATGAGTTTTTCAGGGGGAGGCCATGGGTTATGTGTTTCTTGGTGAGTTTTATTTTCTGACATCGACTTTGATTGTTTCACTCTATTTGTTTTCCTTTGTTTTGCACATCTTTTTGTGCTAAAAGCTGGAGGAGATGTAGATGTTTCTGTGAGATTTGGCCAATGTCTCTTTGCATTTGGTACGCATGTCTGTTTTCTACAGATGGAATTGAGTGGGCGGCCTCGAAAGAGGTATTGGTGTGGTGACACCCATCATTCAACTATCGGTCCTTCTCAGATGGATGGGTTCTTTGTTGGTTATTACACGACGTCATTTGTCTCATTTTGTGTTGCATCATGTTGATAGTGCAGTTTTGCTTTCATTGTTGGTTGGGTGGCTCATTTGAGTGATAGGTGTGCGTGTACCTATCATCCAGTCCTCTTCTTACATTTCGATGTTGGATCGAGGAGTGCCTTTCCAGGTTTGTGTTTCCAGCATGATTCATTTCTTGGAAAGTGGGCGGTGCATCATCATCGACTGATTTCATTATTATAGGTGCTGACAGGAAGGGGGGAATGGGCTCTTGGCTACTTCTTTCTGGATTTTTTGTTTCTTCTTTGGCATTTCGTTCCACGTTTGGCATGTGTGCCCTGTTAGTTTTCATTTTTTTTAATGATTCGTTGTATTTGGTTTCTTTTTTTCACATTCTTCAAAAGGATACCTTTCATTGTTTAATAAAATGGGTTTTCCCCACAACTTTCAAAAAAAAATTAAGAAACTAATCAACCACCCATTTATCTCTATAGTTTTTAAGTATTTTATGCATTAATCATTTAACATTATCACACGTAATTATTTTACTAATACTATAGTAAATATTTTTTTACAAGGGTATCTTCTTTTTGGGTAAAAATATAAATGACTATAAAAATAAATTTATATATCCTAGATCCAAATATTGAATAAATTTTTTAAAATTTTAATCATAGAATTTCCAAAATTATAGTAAAAATAAAACTGTTAAAGGCCACAAAAAACATTTTTTGTGGAAAAATTTATTTTTTATCCCAATAATGTACTCTTGCCAAAATAAAGGTTAAAGATTCCTTAAATGAAATCAATTAGATTATATCTTAATAATAATTATTTAAGTTACTTTGAGATCAATTAAAAATAATAAAATATATTTTAATGATAAATAAAATCAGGGTTTTATAAAAATCGGGTTATTATTGATTCATTTAAAAAGTAACATTTTAATGAATTTATAAAAAATTTGTCATAAGATAATTTTCACATTATGAATCCAAATATGATTTTAATTTTATCAAATAAATTTAATAATAGTTTCAAAAAGTAATTATATCTATTTTCTCATACTAAAAAATAAAAAACATTTTTTTGAAGAGAACATATATTAGAAAAATAAAATTACATTACTAAAAAGAATGATCATATTCACAAAGAACTAATTAATACACTATCAATGAGTTGGAAATTATATATTTCATAATGTGGTTAATACTACTAATTTAGTTTAATATATTTTGTTCCTATATCATGACCCTTAGATACAACCAATATCCTTCAGTTCCTCATGTATATTTTAGGGGTCAGGATGGTATTGATTTTTTCATTCTTATGTTTCATGTTTATGGAATATTGGTTGTGGTCCACACAAATGTTCATATCCCAAAGATGAAATAACATTTGGCTGGGGAGGTTTATATAAAGGACTTGGGAATAGAATAAAAGATTCTTGGGATGTGGATTTACTAAGATAGGAATAATTGGAAGATTTGGCTATCATAGAATAATTGCATGTGGAAATTCCTAAAACACATCAATATGAAATATTTTAAGTCATTATATATCTCATTTCCCATTAATTTCAATCTATTCTCTATGATGAATCTTAGTTGTGAAGTAGGGAGGATGTAGATGTCTCGAGTACCATATGCATCAGAAATGGAGTGTATGATGTTCATTGTGGTGGTACTATACCAAACATTGTAAATTTAGTGGGGGTAGTTTTTTGGTACATGGAGAACCTAGGAAGCGATAATTGTAGAATTGTGAATAGGATATACATATGCATCAAAGAGACCTTGGATTCTAAATTATGTTATGGAGGATCAGATTTTACAATCAGATGATATATTGATCCAACTTTTTCTGGTGATTTTGACTAGAGGAAATCCACTACAAGTTATGTGTTTACACTTTTAGGATATTTTGTGAGATGTATTTTCATGTTATAGTTAGTAGTTTTCGTATCCACAACTAAGGAATATTATGTTGTAGCTACACAGTCTTGCAAAGAGTCAATTTGGATGAGAAGATTACCGGAGGATCTTGGGCAAAGAAAGTAGTATACTGCATTGTTTTGTGATAGTAAAAGCACCTTTTAAATTGAAATGAATTCATATTTTCATTCTAATACAACACACATTGGGGTATAGTGTCACTTTTTCCAAAATATGGTGGATTAAGTGTGGATATATAGAAAACTCACACTAAATATGGCATATATTTTGATGAAGTTGATTGAATATGACATGTTTAGATGGTGTAGAACCTTGAGCAGCCTCATAGAGACATGAGCTTCCTGGTTTGGAATATACAAAGGATATGTTGAGATATGAATTGTTTTAAATAAATCTCCATGTATGAGATATATTGTCATTATTTTCCTGGATAGTGCCTCCTCCTTGATTTTTCATGTGGGGTAGGCGTGGTAGTATGGTGGGTGGCCAAACAAAACTGACCCATTTAGAGGAGAAGGTAGTGGGAGGGACTTGAAATATCCTATAAATGGGGTTCTCTCTCTGTAATTTCATTAATCAACATTGCATCACATCTTATCACATCAGTAAATGTATAGAATGTTGGAGTTGTTTCCATGCATATTCAAGAGAGATAATTACAGGAAAAAAATTATCCTTATAATTGTAATAGAGTGGGTACCCACTTTTATACATAGTGAGATCCTTTTATTCTACAATGGGATTTTAATCCATTTTTTGGGTTTTTTATAGGTTACACTTATGTTGTATGTTTTCACTTTATTTAAACTCATAATTATCGCTACATGACTAAGAAAATAATTTCCAATCATAACACCCAAAACCCCTACATTCTTGATGTGGGACTCAGGTGAGATGTTTCTTTTATTGGGTATTTTATTTAACATTTTTAACTGATTTTTGAAGATGATGTTTTTGTTTTGCCTTATATTAAGGTAGGTCCTAGAAAAATACAAACCATCAAATAATAAGAACAAGTCCGTTGAAATACCTCTGCGTCAATATTTTTTTAAAAATATTGTGATCCAATTAAATGTTTCCAACTTCTTAGAGAATATATGTATAGAAAAATAAGATTGTGAATTCATTCACTAATTCTATGATAATTTAGGTATGATTGGGGAGGCTAATAGGAAAAGTGTAGTTAGAGCTATTGATGATGAGTATGTCCAAATGAAGTGAAAATTGGAATTTTCAACTTCTCATAGGAATTGGATTTGTAGTAAAAAGAGGGGAATCCAAAGCTGATGTATGAGAAAAAATCTCAGTAAATCAAGATTCAAGCACTGAGAATTGATTTTTATGATTAAAAAACCCTAAACAGACAAGGCTTGTTGAATTTTCTACTTACCCAAGGGAAAATAATAACTCCCAAGATGAATAGATTGATATTATCATCAAAAGGTGGAAAAATAAAAACTAGTTTCAAGGGGAATAGTTTGAACTAAAAAGAGGTTTAAAATTTGAAATCAAAGAATAATGATATTACAGAACACCTATCAAAACTCCATGAGGAGAAGCATAGGATATGGAAAGATAAGGTATTATTTTATTTCTCGAATGAATTTTGAAATAAAGGAGACAATATTCATGGTGGATATGTTCTCCCAGTCATTGGAAGATGAGATGACTTATGGGAAGACCCTCATGAATGAAAATAATGTTAATATTAGTTCAAGGGACAAGAAGATTCTGCAATTGTGAGGATCTAAAATCACAAAATAAGTGGAGTAATATGGTTCTAATGGGAAGCATATAATAAATGTTTCCATGAATTTACTATTTCAATTACCCATCAAAGAGAAATGATGAGATGAAGGAAAAGTATTCATCATTGGATGAAAATAATGAGAAGATTGTTATGTACCAAAGGCCATGCCCTATGGGAAAATCTAGTATTGGATATTATGGGACCCCATTGATGGATGAGAAGAGATCCACATACATTTCAAATAAAAGATGATTTTTTTTATGTTTTGGAAACATATTTAAGATGTTCTCTATAATGGGAAATGAAAAAATGGAGAGCTTAGCAAGAATGTATTGAAGCATGTTCTATTTCTATGTGATTCAAAGTCACATATAATGTTTTTTTGAATCTCTGGAATATATAACATACTATGAAGATATGAAAATTGAAAATAAAAGAAGCCAACAATAGTATTCAAGGAATGGTTATCAGTCCAATTATTTTTACTACTAACTGTTCCCAAATTAGAAAATTGGATATCTTTTTAGCAGTAATTGAATGGGAAAATCAACACTTATATGATGATGAATTAGCCTCATTTAGAAACAAGTTTCATAATAAAAATAAAAAATAATCTCATACCGAATCTAAACTTTAAAGGTGTACTAAATTTTCTATCAAATCACAATAATCTTGGAGAAACAAGGTTCTTGAGGAAATAAATAACTCATATAACTCTAATAATTCATATTTCTATGTGACGGGGATTTCTCAACGAATGTTATGTACAAGAAAATTAAATAAAACTTATAGGGACAAGGAAAATATCAATTTTTGTTAGAGAATAAATAATTCACATGTTTTGAAGGAAGAAAACCATGGTCGAAAAACTGCCCGAGGATAAGATCATGTAACTTGGGTGAAGACTATGACTAGAGTTGTATAAAAGAGAACAATACAAAAGCTGTGGAAAATTAAATAGATTCATTACAATTATTTTAAATCTAATGGTGTAATCCCATGTGATAGATAATGTGGTGGTCTTTGATGACTCATTATCATCCATAACTTGAGAAATATGGATGGTACTCCTCTCCCCTAAGGTATTAAAATATTATATCTTGTATAAGTGGTTTATGAATCATAGGGAGACCCAATTCATGGGGTATGGGTGCTCAAAATAACATTAAGTGAATTTGGGATCAAATCTATAATTTAGTTGGAAATTCTAAAAAGAAAGTCATTATTGAAGACTTTTTTGTTTAATTCGATATCATGTATAAAGGTGCATGAAAAGTTAAAATTTCTTTGCTGAATTTTACAATGAAATGGAAAATTTAAATGAAATGTGTTACTTGGGGAAAGAATTGGGTTAATATATTACATCATGATAAATCTGTCTTGAAATAAGGGTGGACATGTCATGTGGTTAGCAGAATCAATCCACTAAGAGAGGAGAATTAACTAAACTTGCAGAAAGGATTACTCCTGAGTATACCTCTTCATATTCTAACAAGTTGTATCATTTGTGTCATATTAATACATATTAAATGCTTCTAAAAAGGATCTATTTAATATATGATGTCCCCAAAAATGAAAATTATTTCTAATATATAATGATGAAATCAAGGGGGAATTGGAGTTGATTTTCTGAATACTTTCTTTTTAGTGAAATTATCCCACTAAATTATATGTACATTATGGAAAATGGTTTCAAAATGTTAGATAATATAAGGATTATGGATTTAGAAATTCAATAATAATTTTTTAATACTAAATATTCAAGTAATGTTTTGAATAAGATATTTACATTGGTTGTGAACTTTCAAGAATCAATGGATATTTTCCTATGCAATTTACATACCTAGGGGTGAAAGAACATGGAATATTTCATTTTATTTAATTAAAAAAATATTATAGTGAAATGGAGTTGGATATAAGGGGATATTTTAAACTAAATCCATGGGGAGATTGTTAGACCCCTATGAGTTTGGAGTGGATTAGTTTAAAATATATGATCATGGATTTTTTGACAAAAACATATTGGATTCTTTTGCGATAATTAATTGTAGAATAGTTGTGGATTCATTCAATCCATAATATTAACATTAGAGGAGTTCTATTTAATGTTATTTAAGTAGTAAAATACATGTTTATAGTGGTTTTTCCTTATGTTTTATTTACTGTCATTATTCTAAAGGAATTATACAGTGGAAGAGTTATATTTTTTGGATAAGGGATTAGATGAGGACCTGTAAAATATTAGGCCATCCTAGGTTTACCAAGCCATGGAATCACTCAACCGTGAACATCATAGGAATGATAAACCATGTCCTAGTTGGGATGGATTCATAAGGGTTGTTGTAATTACTATAATAAAGCAAAAATATTCATGGAAAAAAACGAACACACACGGGTATAGGTGTGCACATGTGATTAGTGTCCCACGATAATGGGTGGTGGTGAAGAGGAGGCTAAGATAAAACCCTGTTACTCACAAATGGAAAGTCGAGAAAAGAAATATATTATTAACTAGGGGTAAGACATATGGATGTTCAATGTGGGACTCTAGTATATAGACATTGTTCACCCACCTTAAAAACATATTCTTATAATGAGAACAATCTGATCAATATTTTTCCACCATTCAATCTCACTCGTAGATCATTTAAAACCTCTTGCTTGGAATTTCCCACATGCATCTCCCCACACCGTAGGAAGGAATACCTGAATGAAATCTCATGTAACATAATATATCCATTCTGTAGTATTTCCTTTCATCATGGAAGTTATGAAATTAATATAAGTAAAAAAATTCAGGGATCTCTAATCCTACAGAGGGATATTCCATAGAGAGTGAAACTATACCATAGTAAAAGATGATGAAGTGAAGGATACGACATACTAGAACTGACAACACCATAGAGAAGTAGCTACACCATAGAATTTTTCTGGTTTTTGGTTCTAGAGACTTGGATTTCATTGCATCATGGAAGTACAGACTACACCGTAACAAAATTCCTTTAGCACTAGAAGATTCATGGTATCCATGCTACAAGGGGTTTGATCACAGCATAAGATCATGAATGAAACTCTTGCAAACATGATCATTTAGCATAGAACTAGTTAATATGATGTATTTTCCATGTGTGACTAATGGAGAAAATTGTGGGTGTACATTACTATCATCAAATATATGAATAGGTTTGGTTATTCAAAAATTAATGGTTATCAACATCTGATGGAGGGTTCATCATCATGGCTCATGAAGAGAAAAAAGATTAAGTCTATGATTGTAGTGTTGTGCATATTTGTTTTTTCATATTTACATATATGGAAATTAATGTTTGTAGACGGATAATTTCTCAAAAAATAATATATCAAAAATATATAAATACCAATGATGTTATTAACCAAGACACATGGATAATTAAGACTTATTTAGGACTCTTGATTTAATAGTAATAGGAAATATATAGGAATGGAAGCATAAAATGACCAGAAGGAGAAGTATATAAGAGACTCTGAACCACTTTAATAACATTTAGAATGAGTGTTATCCATTGTAATTTTTGAATTCAATGGAAATAGGGGATTCTGTCCATGCAAAGATTCTTGATACAATGTTCATGATGAAGTAGTGAAAGGGAAGAGTTTCTAAATCCATAAAAGTAAATAAATACTGGTATTATTCTAGAAAGATAAAGGACTTCCAGAATAATTCTAGAAATAAGAATACTTGGTATCTTCTATATATATTTATAAAGGAGGAGTTTCCATTTCCTCTCATGGAAATAGTATTTTAAAATTGGTGTTCACAACAAACCTACTAAGGAGCAAGTGTAGATTTAAAGAGAACCAATCTAAATTTGGTGGAACTCTCTAATAATAGGAGATACTTCTCTTTGGGATGCTTGCCAATAGTTTTTCTTCAAAATCAGTGAACATAAGAGGGAAGTGTGGGGGATTTGATCCCATGAAGATAGAGAATCCACCCTAAACCATTATAAAGTAATGAGACCTTTTAAGAGTGATGTAACCTAGAGCAACAAATAGTGAGCTTAGTGATTTGGTTCACGAACACAATTTTTCTTTCATAATCCATAGACTCTCCCATTATGGTGAACCATGTAAAAAATCACATTTCATTACGATTTTCTTTCTTAAATCATTGTTCATTATCATTAGAAAAAAACTGGTAATGAAAATAAAAAGAAAAATTGATATATAAAGGATTTCAAGTTATTAGAATCAACACAAACACTAGATAAAAAATTATATGACCATTTTAAGTAATTGGTCAAGATACATTTGGGTGTAAAGAACATTGAAACTTATCCATTCCCTGACCCCCCCCCCCCTCATAGGGTATCTAAGCCTTTTCTCTTCTGTGAATGGTTTGTTATTATGTTTTTTTTTTGATTTTTTTGTGGAAGTAAACAGATTATAACAAAAAAGAAGATAATCTAATGAACCCATCCACAATGAGGACAAGATCCAAACAAAATTCTTACAAATTAATTTGACAAAGAGTTAAATGAATTTTGAAATGGTCATACTATGATTCAATTCCATATTATGAAGTAAAACCAATGACCTCATATTATTAAAAAATTTACTTTAGAAGTTTTTAATTTAGATCTTCTAATTAGAAAATTTATTGTGAAATTACTCAAATATCAACAGTTGTTTAATTTTAATGGTTTTTTGAGATATTTATTTCACAAGTATTGGGATGGATCATTATTCAAAAAATTAGATCAATGCATTGTGTGACAAAATAAAAATATTCTAATGTACGGGTGAAGGAAATGAAGAGAAGCACGCATTGTTAAAAATTGAGACCAACGATGTAAGATTAATTAATAGCTGGCTAATTGAAGTTGCTGGTGTCATAAAATGTAAGGAATGCAATCGAAATAAATGGAACAATTTACATCCAAAGTGAAGGAATTCATGATTGTTACTAGTGAACCTTCTAGTGTGATAAAAATAATGGATTTATTTTCAAACTATAAGTTGAAAAAGAAGAATATTATTAGTAAAAAACTAGTAATATGAAACTTTACGATGGAACAATTAAAATTTAGGAATAAAGACAAATATATAAAGGTAGTTTAGATTGAAGAAAAGGTTTATTCAATAGTGAAGATGGTGTTAATTGGTGATGATTATCATGACATTATATTTGGAGGTAAAAACACGAAAAATATTAAAAATAAAGAATAACTTTAATTATTTTATGTGATGGGTGGAAAATGATAGGAATCAATGAGCTAGAGAGAGTTTTGTTACGGGCTATTTTTTGTGTTTATATGGGTTTAGTTGGTTCCTAGGGGAATCTGTTATTATTTGATAGTAGTGGGAGTAATATCCATCTCCACACATAAAGAGGATTTTTTTAAGAATAATAAAGGGGGAGTGAGAGAGGCAATGAATAGAATAGTTTGGGTTCATCCTTTTAGCATGGACATCGACCAAAGGGTTTGGGTGGGAACACTTGTGAGGGTCACCGAATTATTCTTCTTCCTCTATTCCTCTATAATTATACTACTCCTCATATATTTTAAAAATTATATAGTTATGGATCTTCTATTGGTGAGAGTCTCTGTAATTATATATAACCTTCCTTCATATTCGTTGGCTTCATCACATCCAATGCAACAGTGTTCGTCAAGAGTCAACCATGAGTTCGTCAATTTTGTTCGGCACTATGCACTGCTAGAATATTCTGTTTGATAGATCCTGAATACCTTACTGTGGTTTTCAACTAGCAACATCACATGCTAACCAAATTATCCATAATTCCCTTAAATGACAGTAACATTCATGGCTGGCTCATGTGCCACAACAGCACTTTCACTCAGCGGAATGCATCATCGACTCACATTCGTCAGGGAGGAACACCTTCAGACAACATTGAGTGGTAGAAATTTTGACTAGAACATGTATATCAGGATTAACACTGCCTAGTTTGTTCAATTTGAAGGGGCACATGAGTGTTTTCAATCACAGGGGTCAATTAGCCCACCGGTTTTGATCACCCGAGTGAGTTGTCCTCATTATTACATATGTTATGGAACTTCTTAGAGGAGGTGAACTATCAGATCCTCCTTATTTCTCAACTTCATCTACACCATGAAACCCTCAATCTATAGGTTATTATTAGTAAATAAAAAAACAAAGGTGGTATAATTTTTCATTTAGATACAAGAAACACATGTCATGATAATAGAAAATAATTGTGGTCTCTTCAGGCTAACATCAAGTCGGTCGTCCCTTCCAGACTCTTTATCCTCCCAAATCTTACCATCCCCATGACCTATCACTGCCAGGGTACCCACACACCACTAGAAGGTATACTATAAGGCAATCGAGTAATGGAGACTCAAAAGAAAACCCTTCAAGATGAGTTCTACAAGAGGCTTGTAGATTTTGAAGCCTTCCTTGAAACATGGGGAAACGAGATGGATACATTCTGATAGGCTCAGGTGGATGACATTGTTGAACTCACCAACAATCTCTCAAACCTGATTAACCTATTGGAAAAATCCTTGTAAAAGAAGAATTTGCATCCATATTTATTAATAGATTTCTCTTCCTTACATTCCCAGCTATCAGAAAACCGATATACGCTCGCTCTAGATGATGGAATAGCTGTAAAAACTATCCACTCCAGCTGAGAGTATCATTATTTTTCTCTATGGGTTGAGTTCCCAGTTGTTGATAGCATGGAATAAAGGCGTATGATTTTTCCAGGTGATATTTTATCTATATTTACTAGACCACTAAAGGTGATAAAATCTTCGAAGCTCATTAAGTATAGAGGGAATCGCCATTCACTAGTTTTCAATGTTGTGTGAGTTGTATCTAACTCTAACATGGAAATTGTTCAAAGAAGAGAGGATCGAACATTTAAATGTATTGAAAATCCAAAAACCATAATAAAAGATTCTAGACATCCAGCAATAGGGCCCAATCCATTATTATATCAATTATTTTGAGTATCTAGATTTCTTGCTACCCCATCAACCTAAGGCCAAGTTTGTTGTTTATTTATAGCATGTTCTAGTTGATGAAATTTGTAGGAGGCTTCACATTAATGACCCACTATATCGATTTGATTCCATACACTTATCTAAAAATGTGTTGCTATATAAAAAAAGTGGCGAGAGTTACCAATTTCATAGCAGTGGGTCCATCAATTTATTAGGGATCTCAAGTTTAAACCATTGTATCCTCTAATCTACTTAGGACCGCACGAACCTAGTAGGTAATTTCTCCATGAAACCAAAAACATAGGGGCAGCCAATAATCAATTTCCTTGTGAACCTCCTCCTCACCCTTTCCCCAACCCAGGGGGTAAGGTGTTCAACACTTTTACACCCATGAGTGGGAGGATTGATGCTACAGGGGACTTTATTTTTGATGTGGTTAACTCTACAGGTCCCTACATTGGTGCCCCAATAAACACTTTAGGGTTCTCTTACTAGGAGAGTAAGATGCTAGAGATGAAGACTGGGAAGTAGAGGGGGGCCCTAGGTAGTTTGTGACAATGCGAAACCCATTCATCACATCCAACCATGAGGAAAGGGATGTTTTCAAGTGGAGTTGAGTGATATGAACTAATGAGCTAGATCGTTTTTGGTTAAGGGTTATTTTTTGACTCTTTATTGGGTTAGTTTTTTATTTGAGATACTTGTTAATGTTTTCCATAAGTAAGGTGAGTATCCATATCCATGTGTTAGGGAGGATAGTTATAAGTATAAGAAAGGGGGAGTGACTGTGGTGGCTAAGAGAATAGTTGGGATTAATCCATTTTGATTGTACATGAACCTAAGGTCATGGGTGGGAACTCTATGAGGGTCTCGCAATTAGCTTTCTTCTTCTCCTCCTCTTTAATTTTTCTTCTCCTTATATATTTTACAAATTTGACAGTTCTGGTTCATCTGTTGGTGTGATTCTTTATCATAAAATGATCTCAAACATGTTTTGAATGAAAAAGTTTCTAAAATTAATGGACTTTTAGTTATTCAGGAAGAAACTATCAAATAGATAAATATAATTGAAGCATTATTGTATTCAAATAATGAAATACCATTGTTATTGTAAGTGTTTGATTTGAAGGAAACCTTTAAGAAAATGTATAATAAAATAAGCTATGAATATTCCAAAACCCAACAGAGTTTTTCTCAAGAATTGATTACATAAAAGGATAAAACTCATCAATTAAAGCATAAGAATATTCCACCAATATAGATTTCATGGTCAGAAGATTTATTATTGTAAGAATTTTGTAAACATTGTCAGAAAAAATAATGTTACGACATATTTTGATGAATCAGTATACTATAAACTGGATAGATATGTTCTCTGATGTCTCTCTCTCATAGGGTTCCTAGGGTTTTCCTCCTCCTCCTCTCATTATGGTGTCAATCCTCTCTCTAGTTCTTTTCTTCATGCCACCTACATCATTCTTGTCATTCTTCTCCCCGTCAGTGCCCCTCATGGATTTATTATTTATTATTTATTGTAGTGTGTGTTTTTCAGTGGCCTCCTCTTCCTTTGAACTTGCATTTCATTCCCCTTTAGGCATATTTTCCAATTCTATCACTTGGATTCACTTCCCATGATCCTTTCTTAAACTATATTTGTCATCCTAATTCAGTCATGGATCCTTGTAATCTTATCAGGGGTGACTTCTGATATTAGTCTCTTTATGTGGAGAGTTTGGTGGTCCCTTTAAGTCAAGTCGTCAATATTTCCCACACATATGGGCATTGGTCTAGTTCCCTTGAATCAAAAATGACTTTTATCATAATGTTGATAGTGTATTCAAGTTGGGAAAGGGGTAGTTTCTTGGAGGATATCTCATTCTATAATGTAGGTTTTTTCCCTTTTGTTTCATCCCTTTGGTGGTTCATTTATTCTCATTTTACTTTATAGAGATCCACTTCATTCCATTACTAACCACTTTTTTTGGGTATTTTAAATCCACTTTTCCAGGGGCTCTTCTTCCCTCTAATTATTTCGTATTCTTTTTTTTTTCAAACAACTCTTAGTGTAACATCATAATAGGTTCAATTGAGTCCATATACTAGTGAATCTGGTTAGTTTTCTATCATGGATACCTTTTATTATGTTTAGAAAAAAAATGTCGTGTTGATTAGGACATGAGGTTGGTTTAAAAGACCGGTCTGACCTTTGGGTGTCCTGTTGAATGACTAGTGCGGTGGTTTTTGGCATTGCTTCTCTTGTGTTCTTCTACTTCATTTCTTGTCTAGTTGTTGTTTTTGGTTGGGTGTTCCTCCACACATGGAGATCATTGGTTTCGGTTTTGAAATATTTTATCCAAGTTGATGAGTTTACATATCTTGACCATTATGGGTATTAAATATTGGAAGGGTTCACTGATAGTTTCTCATTGGGTCATAGTGATCGGTGATGTTCATTAACAATGACTGTGGTTTTGATAGTAGGTGATCTATAGCATTAAAGTATCTATCATTGAGTGATGAAGGTGACAACTAATTATGGAAAGTGAAAAGACAGTGGTTTTCATGTCTAACATGGGGCTCAAGGATTATGGAAGCTTGATTCTATTTCAACTGATATTTTTTTTTTGATAAATTTTTTGCACTCTTGTAGGCCAGCAGGCACTCGAGTGGTCCATTTGTGCTTCATGTATTATTTTTATAGTGATGGGTGTAATTTTTCCCATTAAACATTCAGGTGGGTCATTTTAAAATAACAAAAATAATTTAGAGTATACTCTAAACCACAACCAAAGACAAAAAATTTATAAAAGGATGAAAAAAAGTAAAATAGAATGTATGGGTAGTGGTTAGAGTGGAAAAAATAGACATATTAGTGAAATAAATTTCATAGTAATGTTAATATATTATAAATATTTTGTTTATGGAAAATAAATATTTCATAAACCAATGAAAAAACATTAATATTTAGAAAAGAAAATTTGAACACAAAGGAAATATTGTGTTAAGAAATCTTATATGCCTATGGGAGAACATAAAATTGGGTTGAGTCAAAAAAACTTATCCACTTCTTTAAATATGAGAATATTAATGATGAGTCCCCTACTCCGCATAAAGATATCACATAACAGATTGATGATGTTGTTATAAAAGGGATTCTGATGGGAGAATCAAAATGAAGATCATGGTCTGAAGTTGTAACCCTCTATTACAGCCTCTCTAGGTGTGCCTAATGACATATTTAGGAACTGTTTACTAGAGAATATTGATCATGGAACATCCAATGATGAATAGGTGAAGAAAATTTTCTCTTATTATCATGTTTTATGGACTCTAAGAAATGATAACACTGAAGGATCTCTTTTTTTCAAGTATTCATGAGGAGTTTAATGAACTTGGAATTCTAGTATTCAAAATTAGAAACGTTCCCATGAGAGTTAAGAGAAGTGACTGTTCCATTTTATAAATATGGTTATAGCTGCATGGGTTTTTGTGCTTTCATTAATTAAGGTGGATTTTTTTTCTAATTTATTTCATGTTTTCACCAATAGTTCTTCAAATAATGTTTATGTCGATAAGAATTATATTTTTTATTGTTTTTGTGGTAACAAAAATTTTAATTTTTTTTAGTAATAATTTGTTATTATTTAGATTCTTATTTAATAAAAAAAATTTGTTGTAGAAATATCCAAATTTTAATTAGACTCCATCTGCTACTCATTATTTGTACATGATCTTGGAGATCATGTGAAAAATTATGATTCATTCCTCAACATTGAAGAAGGTAGTGTCAGTAAATTTTTATATTTATAGCCATGCAGGTCTGTTGCACATGTTAAGAAAATTCACTCATCAGAGGGATCTTCTTAGGTATGCTAAAACTAAATTTTTCATTTCCATGATAACTCTCTCTCACATGGACAACCAACTAATAAATTTAAGAAATATGTTTGGTTCGAAGGAATGGAACTCTATAAATTTGGATTAGGAGAAATAGGTTAAGAATACAACACTTATTTTTTAGATTACTTCATTATAGAATAATTTTCTTTATTCATTTAAGGTTGGTGAACTTATTGTTGAATATATTGTATTGTTTAATCATGAAAATAAACCTACAATGAGATATATTAAAAAGGATAATGGATTGGGAATGGTGTTCATTGAAAAATCTTTTAATAATGAACACATCAATTAGGAGTTATTCAAAATCAATGAAAAAAGATGGGATGTGAAACTTCTAAAACCATTTCATGTTGTAGGATACCACTTGAATCCTAAAATTTCTTATGGAAATCCTAATATGGATAGTTATTATGAAATAAACTTTTGTTCATTGTTTTGTATCCAGATATTGATTTCATATATTAGAACTCAAGATAAAATCAATGGTGAGATTGAAAAATATAATGATGCTTCCTGAATGCATGGATCTAATTTTTCTAGTTAAAATAGAAAATTGAGGGCACCAGTTGATTGATGTGCATCTAATTCTTCTTCCACTCATTTGAGAAGATTTTCAATAAATTCTATTAGTTTTACTTTTAGTGCCTCTAGTTGTGAACATATTTTGAGTGTATTTTAAAATCACCACAAAAAGGATAAATATTAATGCCCAATTAAAATTGAATTAATTGGTTTATGTCAAATATAAAATGGATTTTATGAGGATATTTAATGATAGGTATTCCATTTATCTCATTTCATTTATGGATGTTGGTGATTTAAATAAATGGATTCTTGGGAAAGTTGAAGAAGAACTTGATTCAGAAAACTCTAATGATTTTTAGGATGATAAATTAACTTGGGGGATGTGGCTTTGGAAAATAGAGCTGAAGAACCTAAACATATTACTAGAGCATCCACTACCATTACATTGAAATAAAAAAGAGAACATAATCATATTGAATAAGAGGGGGAAGACCACGATTCTAATGAAATTATTAAAGAGGAGGATATTGAAGGACTTCCCAATGATATTTCTATTTTTATCAGTGATGGTGTTTTCATGGATGAGAATGAAGAACTATTTTTTATACATTTTATGTCAATTTTCCTTTTTATATTTTTTAATATTTAGACTGATTTTTATTCCATGTTCTCCTATTGGTGAAATACATTTTCTTGAGATAATTTTCTTTTTCATCATTTTCCTTATTTTATTTTTTATATATAATAGTTACACCATAAATGAAATTTCCATGTTGATCATTGTGCTCCTTGAACCATGGTGCCAAGGGCCCTCATCACCATTTTTTGTTGGGCACCGTAAACAACTATGTGTTACATGTGACTATGAAGAGATTCATAATTCAGAAAGGATAAGTGATCCTTGGGATTATGCTCTATTATTTTCAGTGGACACCATCCCCATATCCAAAACTGACCAACTTGAGGGGATGCAACTTCAGTTGAATGGATTGATGTGTGGGGTATAGAATGCATGAACTAGAGATGCTGATAACATTGGTCACTCAATTTTTCTTTTAACATGTAGAAAATGTAGAAAATATATGTTACCTGGAATTGAATAATTTTTTCTTGATAATGTGAAACATTCACCTAGTGTTCTTCCAGATTAGATACACTACAAGGAGAAGTTACATCAACAAAGAAATTAGTGTGCTTCAATGACACCAATGAAGTAAAAATGGTTACTAAGAGTTTGAGATGCGGTGAAATCTCTTATTGAAACACAATTAACTATATTAGAAACTTCATATGAAAAATAATTGGTTGAGGGGCCACAAATCCCCAAAAATTTTCAACTATATGAAGAGTCTACCATTCTATTTTGTCAAAGTGATAGCTACTTCTCAGACATGAAGAATTAAAATCCTATACTTGAGTAATTGTACTAAATTCAATAGAAAACAAAAATCAAATCCATATTTTATCGATCAACCAATCTACCTATAGAGACTATATAGATGATGAGCAGTGATTGAATAGTAATAAATAATGCAATTGATTACTCCATATGAATATGATACCTTCAAAAAATCAATACCATACAGTTTGGGGATACTCAATATGGCATGATAGTTAAAGGAACAAAAAAATTAACTATAGTGATCGATAAAGATATTTCAGTGGCAACATGTTCCATTTGAGGCAAAGTATGAAATATGTTTTTAGTATTAGAAACTATGCTTGTATTAAGTAATAGAAATTACAATGGAAATCATTTTGTTATACTGTATGTGAACAAATATACATCAAAAAAACAATTTAGTATATCATTTGTGAACTAATATGCACCAAGAAACAATTTTTGTGTAGTTGTAAAATAGTCAAAGTAGGGATATCATGATTTTATCACTAAAGGATATTAAAGAAGTAACTAATCAACGACCATAAAATGATGAAACTTGTTAAATGATATTTTTCAAATGTTCTAATTTCAATCATATTTTATCATTTTTTCAATTCAAAAACCAATAAAGTGATGGGTTTTCCTACTAATATGTGATAGAGGTGATTTCATATCTTATGAAGTATTACTTATTTGGAAATAAAACCCTTCTTTTGTGAACCATCGAAAATAATCCTCCCCTTAAAATGAATGTAGTTAAACTTTATTCATCACACTCATCAAACCTTTAGGCATATAATATTTAGAAATACCAACAGGTTCCCATGATTATGCCTATGTGGACTTTTTCTTCACATGATAATGTCGAAAAATAACTAACTGCTCTATGTCAGTCCTTCCCTAACTAGACTGAAATGTTTCCAATCTCTCTACCCCTACCTAGCCCACCAACTATCAGAAAATTTCAAAACTTCCTGGATGATCAGTGAAATCCTTCATTTGTTCTTGTGTATCAATCTGTAACTCACATATATGTCCCCTAATCTTTTATTGTCCCCTAGAAATGAATTTTGTACCTGTTTGACACTCATACAGATGAACCTTTTGAACTTGTTACCATTATATCCATTGATGTTCCACATTCATCTATACCTTCAAAATTCATTCCAAAAAAAACTCCACTATATCTACTCTAGATGCAATTACAAATGTGTTCCACCAATGATCCTCACTTTTTTCCCACTAGCTAAGATTTCTTCTCAATCTCTCAATGAAAAAAAATTGTTTGGACCGCGGGTGTGAATGTTGGAAATTGAAAAAGAAACAACCATAAACACTATATTACAGAATCAAAAAAAACACAAAGGGGATTACATTAGAAGGAGAATTATAATAAGAATGAGAAAGTATACTCTTATGTAAAAGACCACTCTTCTGAGGCCATGGTCAGAACCTCCCAAGGTTTAGACCTCCTATCAGCCTAACTAAACCCAAACAAAATATCTGAATGACCTCACCTTCTTCCAACTACTCGTATTTAATTTCCTCTGCCTACCACAACCACCCCAACACTCTAATGAAATGTAATATACAATACTACCCCTAAATATTAAAATCCATGTCCTTATATGGAAAACCCATAACCTCACATTCCTATCAGTCACTATGAGTTCTTAGTGATATCATTTGAGTTTAAAAAAGATTTTTTATTTCTTACTACCTTGATAAAAAAGATTTTACAACATTTATCTCAATTTTTTGTGTTGATTTTTTTGATAATATTATAGAGTACCACAAGATGAACATGGGAAGAATTTGGTAATTATTCTGAAAATAATAAGATATTACTAATTTTTTGCAAACTCACTATCTGAAATTCCTGGATTGGTGAAGTGAAATTTCAAGGTCATGTTATATCTTAGGATGATATCAAAGTGGATATCAAGATGTATTATGTGGTTATTTTTTTCTACACCCAATACTATATTTTATATTATAAGTTTCTTTATCCTCATAGGATAAAACGAAAGTCTCATTCAAGTTTCCCTAAATTAGCATTGTTAATTATGACTCTGATTAATATGGGAGTGGAGTTTTTTGGGATGATCTATTTGAAGAATAAATTCAAGAGGTAAATAAGATATTTAAATAAACATAAATCATTATTTTACCTGATTTGGGTTAGAGGTTTATTAATTATTGTGATGCCTTGGGGTTGGGATGTACATTGATGTAGGAAGACTAAATTTTGTTGTACGATTCCTGACAGGGTCATGTTGGGACCAGACATTACAATTATTTCCCAAAGCCAGTTTTGAAAATGTTATCCTTTCACATAATATATATATATATAAATATATATATATTAATACAAAAAATGAACTATATTTTAAATAAAAAAATTTACATTTTCATTACATTAAAAGGAAAACCATTTCCCTTTTTACTGAAGAAAATTCTTCAACCAAATCATCATCATTATGATTTTCTAAAACCCAATTTCAATAGAGATCAAGAGCAATATGATTTATCTTCTATAATGGCGGTCTAAAGATAATTTTTTATTGAAATTGGTTTAGAAAATATTATCTCTCTCAATGTAATCATAAGTAGTACAGTAAAAAAACTATATTTAATGTAAATACACATGATTCCAAAATTAACATCATAATTTCAAACTAATTGATTTTAATTGTAGTTGGAATTCATTTTTGGTGCCATATACTCTATAAAAATATCTAATTAAATATAAATAATTCATAATCATTGACACCTAAATTTATGGGTTTCAATTTGGGATAATACACAAGACCACAACACAAACCAAATGCATGATTAAACAAATGGATTGGGTTCACGTTGAGTGTGTGTAACACGACAATAAGATAAATGAAAAGAATATTTAAATATCTAACATTATATTTATATATTATTAAATAAAATATTTCACTTTTAAGTAGACTAATGTGTGTGTGTGTGTGAATATTTTAATTTTTTAATAATTATTTGTATTCTAAGATACATTTTAATTAATATAAATCAATAAAATACAAAAAATATGTATAAATATATAAAATAATTAATTAAATATGTAACTAAAATGTATTAGAATTACGGAACATGGTAACCCATTAAATAAACATTTAGTGTATTTGTTGAGCATTACAAAATGAATATTAAATAATTAAATGCATTACAATACAAATTGTCACACCTACCAAAAATTATAAAAAAACTATGGTCAAATAATCATTTATTAAATAAAAAATTTCAAACCCAATTACCAAGAAGATTAAAATTTAACATTAAATGAAAAAAACTATGTTTTGGTTTTATTTTGAAAATTAGTTCTAGATTTCATTCTTTTAAATGTGAAAATGTAAAGGGTGTGGTGTCAGAAGTTTTACTTCTCAATTTTATATTCATTTTTTCTGAAATCACAAACACATTTTTAAAATATCTTTAATAACATTTTATGTCCAAAAGTGTTTTGGTAGTTTTTTAGAAAACATTACTTTTTACCATACATAGAAAATAGTTTAAATTATTATTAAAATAACCATTAAATTTTTCATTAAAAACATCATAATGAGTATATGTCCAATATATTGGACTCACCATTATCAGACTAGAAATCAGACATTAATTGTCTTTTATACTAAAAAAAGTATTGATAGTCAAAAAGATAATAGTACAGATAAAAATCAGACTGATACATGTGAAGGTTATCGTAATAAAATTCATAAGGATGTTCTTTTGAATAACCTATATTTATAATATAAATACGAATGAATTTTTTTTAATGTATTGAAAATATTTAACACTATAATGGTGTTAACAAGTATGATGTATGGAATTTAGTTACAATGAAGTTGAAAGATCCTACTATTGAAATCCATTGCAAAAAACTTGGAAATGTGACCATTAGAAGCTCTATTACAAATACTAGGTCATTTAAAGAGATTTACTCTGGCTGATTACATTTTACATATAATTTTTTAAATAATACTTAGTGTGACCATCTTGTTATTAATCATTGTATTTCAATATAGAGAGATGTTATAAAGGAAACCCTGTTAGTTTTTATCCTTAAGAAATTATTAAAATTGTTACCTTCATATGATTATTGTCATTATGATCGAAAGACCAATGATAAGAAGATAGAGAATCCAATCTGTGGATCGAGGGATCACAAGGATATTGAGACAGAAAATCCCATCCATCAAATCAAGGGCTTCTTGGTCTAGAAATATATAGAATCTAATATTCATGTCGAGGGCTTCCAGGGATATAAAGACAGAGTTGATAACTATATTGAGGGATTTCCTTGGTTAGGATAGAAAAAAATTCTTAGAAGTATAAAATATATGATTATTTTATCCAGGGTTATTGGATACCTTTATCTTTAGGTTAAAGTAGGTTTATCATTTTAATATCTCATAATTAATTCTTATATTATTTAGATATTGTATTACTTGTTGATAGAAAATTTTAAATTTTTATGTTCATATTTATGATTTCATTATCAAAACAAACCTTAAAATAATAAACATTATTAATCAGCTCTACT
Organism: Viscum album; assembly: GCA_963277665.1. Lineage (NCBI taxonomy): Eukaryota > Viridiplantae > Streptophyta > Magnoliopsida > Santalales > Viscaceae > Viscum > Viscum album. The sequence goes on from OY728147.1 coordinate 793,769,883, forward strand.
GAAAATCCAATACATTCTAATATATTTGAATCCTTCCAGACTAATATCTGTGTACTCTGATATTATCAGAATTAATATGATTATGATACTCTGATAAATGAAAAAACACTATGTCCTATAAAACATACCTTAAAGAGGTTTTGTGATTTGTTTTCATTAGGTTTTATGAAATATTTTTAACTTACAATTCAAGATGTAGAAAACACAATGATCCTTTTTTATCATTGGAAAATTCTTTCTTCCTTAGAAATTGATCCATAAACCTAGTAGGACTCATAATTTGATGATTTACTTCTTTTTATTAAAATTATTCCCTAGATCTACCATTGTTCTTCGATCTGTTCCTTGTTTGCAGCCTTTGTATATTCCCATGTGTTGAAATTTAAATATTTTATTTTATTTTCTATACCCAGATCACTGTTCTAGATCTCCAGAAAATGACACTTTTCAAACAATGCTTTAACCCTTGATTTTTTTGTTTTCTCCCTCACTGCTTCACGTTGCTTCACCGTTTGGACCCCCCTGTTCCCAGTTCGACAATTTTTGGGTGGTACTAAGCCCGATCGGACCCCCAAAACCACAAAAGATCGATGAAAAGAATATTAAATGATGGGATGAACAAAAATCTGGGATCCTTTTTAGGAAATTATGGCCCTTTTAGTGATCAGTAAACAAATCTATGTTGAATGAATTCTTGGAAATGTGCATAACAAACAGACAAAACCCCAATTATGAGTGGATCCTTTTTCTTATGACAAACAGCTGAGAACCTTGAAAAATGTTCATATCCACATAACTCAAATGGATTTAGGGAGAGATCTATAGTTGAATATTCTAATTCAAGCTATGAGGATTAGATCTAACATTCTGCAAAAAACCTGACAACACGCCATGTAGGACGATGAGTACATGGTGTGTATCCCCCCTATGTGTGGGGGATAAGGTTTTAGTAAGACTTTAGGATGGAATGTCATGTATCCCTCCCCACTCATCCTTTACCACTTTCCAATATATAATTCTCTTATGATGGATCACACAGGTAGGAAACCATGTAAAAATACACAGACAAGGGGTCTGGTACATGTACATAGGGTACAGTACACAAACATTGGAAGTAAGACACGACCCTATCCCAGTTATCCTAGAAATAGAGTTTATTCCACCAACACTAAATATCCTAATATATGGGATGGATCTATTCTCTATATAGGGACGCATCTATGTGGTGGAGTGGGACCATATGTCATTTTGGTCTCCTCACAAGTTGTGTTTCGCAATGTTTTTTAGGAACATTGACATTCCATATCTCCTAGGTATGAAATTTTATTTATGCTGATGTGTATCCCATCTTGATTGTTTTTTCACTTAGAATTTGATGGATCCCTCAGTTGTGTATTTCATGATATGATTTTAAATTTATTAGGCATATAACTCTTTGGTGATGCTAGATGAAGGAAATTATGAGGCAGGATCACCAAAGACATTTCGATATGTACCCTCTAGTAAGGATAGGCAGTTAAGTTTCTCGACACATTTGGAGTGGAACCCCATATTAGATATTCCATATGTCCTCGATTAAGATTGTGGAACCCCCTTTTCGTACTAAGGCATGGGTCCTCAACCCTCTAGAGGGAAACCCCCTATCATTATTGGCATGGTACCTTTACAAATACATTCTTTGTGGAACCCCCATGATATACTAGGGAATGGTGCCACAAGGATTAGTGTGGAACCCCTTGTCATACTAGGGCATGGGTCCTTGAACACTATAGTGGAACCCCCCATTAGCATGGGCACAAGTCCTCTACCAACTGAGTGGAACCCCCTATTATCATAGGGCATGGGTTCTCATGACACTAGGGTGGAACCCCCCATGGGAATGGGCGTGAGTCCTCTATAGATATATGAAGAGTGGAACACCCCCTGAAATACTAGGGAATAGGTCCTCTACTTCACATTTGTGCCTCCATGACTATGAGTATTAGTGTTGATGCATGTTTTGACTTGTATGGTTACTTTTGGGTGGATGTGTGAGATGATGGGCATCATTGATTGAATTTTGTAACTATTGGATACTCTTATTCTTGGGATTGGCTGTGATATTAATATCCCCTTACTCGATCATTTGGGATACTTTGGATAGGTGATATATATATTTATCTTCTTATGGATTTACACCTTGTACGTGGTTACTATCTTTATAGGAGAGGCAAAGAACTATGGGATATGACATATGATTTCCATGTCTAGCTTCTCATGGCTGGATGAGTCTACACTCTTTTTATAAGTGGTCAAAACTCAACAGGTAGTTCATCTACTCACTATGTTTAGCCCCTTTTTTAGATGAGTTTACGATCACTATTTGTTAGGTTGATATATACAAATTCAATGTATCTTGAATCTACTATCTTTATAATTTTGGTTGTACCTCTTACAGCACCCCCTTCATATTTTAGGGTTTTCTATTGGGTATGTATATACTCACCCTTAAATGGGATTTAACTACACTTTACATGTATTTTGCAGATAATGGAATAGTCAAAAATGACCTCAGTGTGCCCTAGGGACACTAGGTGCTCTTGACCTCGTACGGTGGTAATATCTTTACATTCAAGATATGGACTCTCTTAATTTTTAATTTTATAATTTTTTTTGGATTGGACATATTTCTATTTGGTCATGTATTCTTTCTCTTTAATTTTCATTCTGAACTATAATATTTTTTTACAATCTATGGTATTTCATGAATTCTTGGATTACTTTATAGTAGTCCTTTATATTTTACTCTTTCCCTCTACACTTTTTCTTTGAATTCATTTTTGTGTGTGCATAATGGTACTTAGGTATAGGCCTCTATGGTTTACTAAGGCCTCTAGTGTTGGTCTCCATCCCCAGACATATGGAGGAAGGCTTGGGTAATTTTGAATTGAATCTTGGATTGGGTCGGGTCATGAAAGATTTCTATCATGGTTGGTTCCTTCCTCAGGATGCTTTTCAGATGTTTCGTTATTATGATTTTGGTAGGGTTTTAGAGAAATATTGTCAAAGTTTCTTGAGTTCATCTCTCAGGCCAGGGACTCTTGTGATGGTGTAGTGGCCCATGTATCCATTCACCAAGACCATGACTACCTACTTGTCAACTTGGAATGATCAAACATTAGTTTGATTGATCAATAGTACATGCATCATATAGTATTGACTCTTTGACCGTCCTTCTTGATTAAGCTCCCAACCATTGATATATATATATATATATATATTCTCATCTTACTCTGGTTCATCTTGATAAATACCAAGATGCCTCCACGATGATAGTAAGCCCAGATACCAGTTCTAGTTCATGAAGAAAATCATATGAGTGATGTGGCCTTAGTGTAGGGTCCATCCCACGATCATCTTTGTCCAAGTGAGAAAAAAGAAGAACCTCCACTTAGAGTCATATCATTCCATTGGATTAGTTTGAGGAAGCATGTAGTCTTGGCTCACTCTTCTGGGTCAATTTCAATAGGATGTTGAGGTTCTACGATGATCCAGATCCTTAGGCAGTAGAGAATTGCATAGAGTTGGGGGTCTGTATATTCAGTCTAGTCTAAACACTGATGGATTAGTTCATTGCACTTGAATCTGGAATTATTTATGGTACACATGGGTGTTGGTGGAGCCTCATTTTTCATATTCACAATGAGGCGACAATCTTTCGGATTTAATTTCAACAGGTGTTCCATGAAGAGCACCCCTACTTCCTATGATCTGTCCAGGTCCAAGAGTTACTGGAGATATTGTAGGGAGGGATGATGGTTGATGTATACTCAAGGAGGTTCATAGATATAAATTAGTACTCCCTTTACATGATATGTGATAGGTACTTCCAATCATGAATGTTTGAGTGAGGACTCTATGGAGAGATTCGAGCCAGTGCCATATTGTTGAGAATCCCAACCTATTCTTGGTTATTAGAGCAGGCACCAATGACAAAGAGAATTCTATCAGAGGGATGATAGAATGCTAGGGGTTGTAGTTAGTGCCAAAGATCCAAGTAATTTGGAGTATCTTGATGACTCTAGGAACCAAGATCACGGCGCAAGATACATCCTTGATATTAGACATAGGCACATGGTCAAGGGAAACACATAGGAATAGGGTAGCTCGGGGAGGGGATGTGATTTAGATATGATAGGAGAGTTAACATGGAATGAGGCTTCCTGACTTGATATGTTGAGAAGTAAAGGTAGATAGTTGATGGGATGCCATTTATGAGTAAAACCTATGATCAAGGACCTTCTATGAGAGGATAGGGATGTCCTAATTAAGGTGGAGTATGTAGAGGACCAGAAAGAGCTAGGGTTGGTGGACACCGCTATGAGATCCTTCTAACCCCACAACCTGGTGACCCACATCAGGATTAGGGAGCTGGTGGATGGGGTCATGGGTAGCTATAAGCTTTGGATATCTATGATCTGGCACCGCATGAGATGATAAGAGGTTTGATCTCTGTGTTTTCTACTCTTTCCTCAGTTCTAGTAGACATAGGTTCCAGTCATTCATTTATCTCTATAAAGTTGGTGTGATAGCTAGAGCTTCTAGTTGAGGTACTAACCTAGTAGTTTCATCTTGATATTCCCACAAGAAAATTCTTGTTCTATATATTTATCTACAGTAAATACGATTTATCCCTTGGTGGAGAGAGATTCAAGTAGGACATTTTGGTCATCACAAAGGAACCCAACGAAATCATCTTGGTCAAGTGGGTTATTTTAGTAGGAGGATTAAGACCATCACCCATTATATAGGGATCATTTCCCTTAGTGTATTAGGCTCTTTCGGTATCTGATATCCTTCAGTTGGTGATTATTACATTGATGTCTTTCTAGGGGTTGTTCTGAGACTACCTCCTAGGAGGGAGATGGTGTTTTTATATAAATACATCCTGGAACTACTCTGATATCTTCTATGGAATATCAAATGAAACCTATAGAGATATGGGAGTTATTTTTGTAGTTTGAGGACCTTCGAGAGATGGGTTTCATCAGACCTAGTTTGTCCCCTTGGGCAGATCTAGTGTTGTTTGCAAAAAAAGGCAGATGGGAGAATTCATATTTGTGTGGATTATTATTGCCTAAACAATCCCATGATAAATAACATATACCCCCTTCCATGAATCGATAATCTCTTTGACTAGTTTCAATGAATGAGATGGTTCATGAAGTTAGATATCAGGTCCGACTACCACCAGTTGATGGTTCCATAAGCTGATGTTCCAAATTTTTCATTCTGATGTTTCTACATACACTATGAGTTCTGAGTGATGGCCTTTGGTGTAATGAATTCCACTGTAATTTTTATGGCCTTGATGAACCAATTTTTTCTAGTTTAACTTAGAAAAGTTTTTTTATTCGTTGAAGACATACTCATCTACTCTGCAGCAGAGTAGGATCTAGTAGAGAACTTGAGGATGGTCCCAAATTTTCATCAAGAGAACAAGCTTTAGTCATGGACTCAGTGAAGATCGATGAAAGATTTCCTGGGAGCAACCCAATATTGTGTCATATGTGTTTAGATATCTTGGATTGGTAGCTTAAAATAGGAGGTTTGTGGAAGACGTTTCTCGATTCATAGCCACTTTTACCACCCTAACATTGAAAGGTCATCCATTTACCTTGTCTGAGAAATGCCAGAGATCCTTTTAAGAGGTGAAGTATAAGATTATGAGTTATCCATTATTGATAATATTATGGGATGGTTTGTAGTTCATAGTGTATTGTGATTGAATGTGAGCTAGGCTCAAATGCGTGTTGATGAAGAGATAAAAATTTGTCACTTACGGGTCCAAATAGTTGAGACCCCACGAGCATAACTAAAAAAAATCTTGACCTAGAGATAGAAGTGGTAGTATATGCTTTGAGGATGTGGAGGAACAATAATCTATTAGATCACTTTAGGTTTTACTCAAACCATAAGAGTCTTAGGTACGTATTCATGCAGATAAAAATGAACCTGATCAAGTAACGATGGTTGGAGATCCTACAAGACTATGACTTCAAGAAATTATATACTCCTTAGAATGGAAACATTCTACGATATTCCTTTAGCATGAAGTCCTAGGATCACTTTGTGTAGGAGGATTCAGAGTATTTGGACACCTTGCAGCTGACCCAGGTGGAGCTGGGGGGATACAACTTTTCTATTATTGATGGTGTTGAATCATTATCTTATCAAGTGTGTGAGGGAATCCCAGTTAGGATATATTTAATAAAATGTCCTACATGATCATATGTCTACAGAAAATGCATGATATTAATATTATGATGGAGGGAATATGGTCATCTTTCTTCAGGGGTGAAATTTTTTTCCATCCATGATATGGGAGGATGTGATGAAAGATTTACATACTTCCTGAATAGTTGTGCATCCTAGTGTGTGGAAGATGTACATTGACCATCATCAGTAGTTTTTGTGTTCCATCATGAGACAAGTTGTAGCTGAGTTTTTCTCTCGATTTCACACCTATCATCAGGTGATGGCTGAGAACCATGTTTCGATAGGTTTGTTGCAGCCTTTGATATCCCGAAGTGGAAATGGGGTTAAATATCCATGGACATTGTGGTAGGGATTCCATGACCAAAGAATGGCCATGACATCATTTGGGTGATAGTTGATCGATTGAAAATGTGGGTACGCTTACTTGATTTATGGGAGAAGAGTTCAGTGGAGTGTTTGGGGTAGTAGTATGCATGGGATATTTTTTTCCTTCATGCGGTGCACTTAATGGTTTTCTATGATTGGGACATGCAGTTCACATCATGATTGTGGAGAGGCATGTTAGAGGAATTCATGACCAAGATAAGGATGATTACATCCTTTCACCCCAAACTAATAGACAAACTGAGTGCACTATATAGGTGTTAGAGGACATGTTAAGGACCTGAATGTTATTCTTTGGCTTGAGTTAGGAGGATCACTTTCCCTTGATATATTTTACACGCAACAATAGCTACCACTCTACTATCAGCATGGAATATTTTGATGCCCGGTACGGGAGACACTTCAGGTCAACCTATTACTAGACAAAGATTAGTGAGACCACAATTGTGGGCTTAGAGATGGTGTAGGTGAAAAAAGAGAGGGTCCATGTCATCATTTAATGGGTGAAGATGGCCTAGAGCAGGTAAAAATCTTACACAGATTTCAGTCATAGGCCCTCATAGTTTGAGTATGGAGACCCAAACTTATTGTTATTCTCCCACAATGAAGATTCCATAGGTTCATATGCATAACTAAGGTATCCCTGAGGTTCATTGGGTAATTTTAAATCCTTAATAGGGTGTTATAGGTTTTCTACCACCTCTCCCTACCCACACAGGTAGAGCGGGTGCACTATGACTTCCATGTGTCGCTTCATATTTGATACATGTATGACCCTACACATGTCATCGATTAGGGTGAGATGAACATCGAGGATAGATCCACCATTGTGGAAGACATGGTGGTGACCGAGGATCTACATGAGACGATCCTCTGTTGAAGAAACTTCCCTTTGGTTCGCGTGTTCTGACAGTATAAGAATGTGCAAGAATGTTTTTGGGTGAGGGATATCTATGTGTGCCGACAATATCCTGAGTTTGTTTAGGTTTTCTTTTCAAGGATAAAAATATTTAATGAGGGAATTAGGTAGAGGCTGTTTTTTCCTTTTGATACTTTTAATAATTTCTACATATATTTCTTCAGTTAGGTACTAAGAGTGTGTGTGATTTTGTGGCCCAGTGTTCCAGAAATTATTTTTATTAAAATATTAAATATATTTTATATTACGCACATATGGTTATTTAAAAAACATGATAACTCTTCAATAGTATCTTTGATAAAAAAATATGATCCCATTGTTGAGTCCAGAACTTGGTGTTTACCCTAGGCACGACCTAAAATGTGTTGGTGTGGGACGTTCAGATCCCTCACTCATTGGCAGTTAGTTAATGGGATTTATTTAATTATTTATTTAATTAAATAATTAAGGGAACATAAACTAAAACTATTATAAATATATCATTATATAATTTTGGCCTGATTTGGTCTCATAACCCTAGAATTGCTGGAAATCTCTCTCTACCTCCATCTGTTGGCGAATCGAATCCAACAATGAAAAAATGATGGATCGAATCGGGTCAAGGTGTAGTGAATGAAATGATCCCTATTCCACATATGCAGATTCACTAATCATCAATGATCAATCCATAAACTAGTTAGGACTCATAATTTTGTTATTTACACCCATTGATTAAAAATTTTAAGCATAACGTTCATTGTTCCTCGATCTGCACTCTGCTTGTAGCCTTGGCATGTTCCCGGGTACTGAAGGATAAATATTTCCTTTTTTCTAACCCGGGATCCCGATTATTGATTTTCATCCATGAAAACGTCATCTATGGTGTTTAAATATTTGATCTTGTTCTTTTCCCCCTCTCTCAATCGCTTATCTTCACCATTTCGACCCCTCTATCCTGATTTGACAATTTTCAGGTGGTATCATGCCCGATCAGACCCCCTGAACCATGACAGATCAATAAAATGAGTACAAAATGATGAAATGAAATAAAATATTGGATCTTTTCAAAGAAAGGATGGTCTTTTTTCCATCAGTGAATAATTCACTATTCAATGAATGCTTGGAGAAATGTAGAATGAATGGAGGAACCCCTGATGATGAACGAGACCATTTTCTGATGAGTGACAACCGAGATCCAAAAACCAAAGCTAGATTCACTCATCTTGGATGTATTAGAGGTTATATCTAAGGTGTAATTTCTTGATTCATGATTTGAGGATTAGATCTTACATTCTATGGAAAACTCGACTACACACCATGTAGTAGGATGAACACATGGTGAGTAGCCCCACATTTTTTGTGGTTAGGGTTTCGAGAAAACACAAGAATGGAATGAAAATTATACCTACACACAGACTATGTAATTCTTTAGTGATTTTAAATAATGTGTGATGTATCACAAAAGAAAAAATTCAGGTGGAAATACAATGACATTGGGGATGGTATATGGACACAAGATTTAGTACACAGACACAGCTCATAGGACACAGCCCTATCCCGGTATGCTTGGTCACTATGTTTAGTCCACCTACACAATGTGTTATACTACATGGGATGGAGTCATGTTTAAAAAAGTGACACATTCAGGTGGTGGAGTGGGACCACATTCCTTAGGGGTAGTCTCACACCCCTTGTTCCACTAAGTTTCTTTTTAGGAACTTTGACCTTCTATATCTCCTTCAATTGGACTGTGATTTTGGCCCACGAGTAGCCTATCCAACATTTTCTTCATCGTATAACATTCCAATGCCCTCAGTGGTGGATTTAGAGATACATTATGAAATTTTCTAGGCATATCACTGTGTGGTAACCCCTAATGATAGTAGTGATCAAGCAGGATCACTAGAGACATCATGAGAAGTACCCTCTAGTAGGGTTCTGCAATTGAGTTCCTCGAAGTTTTCTGAGTTGAATGCCTCTTGGATAGGGTATGGGTCCTCAAAAACCATATCCAAACCCCCCATTTATTACTAGGGAATGTATCCTCAACCATTAGAGTGGAACCCCCCCCCCCCCCATCATATTGGGTGTGAGTCCTATACAATTACCTTTCGAGTGGAACCACCCTAAGGTACTAGGGAGTAAGTCTTTGATGATTAGATTGGAACCCCCTATCATACTAGGGCACAGGTCCCTGAAAACTAGAGTGGAAACCCCCGTTTTCATGGGCATGTGTCTTCTACCTATCAAGTTCAACCCCCCCCCCCCCCCCAATCATCATAGGGTGCAGGTCCCCACAACAGTAGAGTGGAACCCCCCATCGATATGGGTGTGTGTCGGCTACGAATACTTACAGAGTGGAAACCACCTAGCGCACTAGGGTCTGGGCCCTCTAATTTGATTCTCATCCCCCTAGACTATGAGACACTGGGAAGATGCATGGTTTTACTTGAATTTTACTTATAGGGAGATGTGTGGCATGCCAGGCATTGTTGATGGATGTTTGGAATCGTTTTCTACCCTTCCTCTTGGGTAGTGCTATGAGATAGAGATCCTATAACCCTCTCATTTCAGATTCTTGGGACTGAGCATATATATATATATATATATATATATATATATATATATATATATATCTTATGCTGGATCCACACCTTAGACTTGGTTACATTCTTTACAGTATAAGAGAAGATGTGCGGGGTATGTCAGGTTCTTTTTGTGTCTAGTTTCCCATGGTTGGATAAGTGCACTCTCCTACTATAGGTGGTAAAGACATGATGGGTAATTAATCTACTCACCATGTTTAGCCCCTTCTATTTTAACGAGCTTAATTTTGACTATTTTTTGGTTCAGTTATACTATTTAGACCACTTCGGCATTAAATTACAAGCCCTTTTGTGGGTCTGAGAACTTTCTAATAAGGTATTCAATTGTACCTTAATATGTATCATAGATTCAATGAACACTTTTATATAATAATTTCTCTCCATGATATCTACATCATCAGTTTAATTTTTGTTGGAATTTTTAGTCTTTGAATTTTTATCTTCCTGATATTTGTTAGATGATGACTTCGTTTCTTCTGCTGATGAGGATTCATCCTCAATGCATTCTGACTTATCAACATTATCAGATTATAAGGGATACATGAGGATGATATTGAATATGATGTATTTAATTAGATTACCTAAAATATATTAGAACTAATTTTACTTTGACGCCATTTTATAATAAAATGTAACTTTATAAATTCCTAAAAAAATACAGTTTTTAATAAAAATTATTATCTTTATCTATTTAGTAGAAAAATAATATTTTCCTAACCACTCTAAGATAATTTTGATATAATAATTCCAGAAATGATATCTTTTTAATAAATTTTAATTTCTAAAATATCAATCAAATAATTATAATATTCAGTCACAAAAAGTAATAAAACCTATTTGGGAGTAATGTTTATTTTTGTAGAATAATATGACATTAATTAAAATTGAGTTCATATTTTTTAAGAATTAATTAATAAATTTATATTCATTAAGACAATTATATATATTTCACAATTTTTTAATCATAGTTATACTCATCAATTCAATAGCTATGCAATAAGAGTCACATAATAATATTTCAATAGTATAACCTGGTTTGTTTAGACTCGGTGTTACAAGTAAAGAAAACCATCAATGAAATAAAATTTATTTATATAGAATTATATCATAAAATCTTGATGGGATGAAATTATTTTTATTTAAACATTATATAAATCACTATAAAAAATGTTTCTTCAGATAGATGAGGGGGAGGGATAATGAGAAGGATTCCTTACACATCAGTGATAGGATTTTTCATGTATGTCATGTTTTATATCATCATTGATACTGCCTACACTGTGATAATTGTATTGCCAGAAAATTCCATAAAATAATAAATCAATTTTTAAGTTGACCATTTTATTTTTAGCATAGAAAAATACTAATACATTTTATTAGAACATCACACAACCTATGTAAATATGGACAGAAACAACTTGGAATGGTAAATGGATATAGACATGGATGAATAGTACATTCAGTAAAACAAAATCAATAGACTTGAATTATCCCAATAAGATCACCCATTCCCTAAATATCATAAAAATAAATAGAATCATTTGTTAAATATTTGACATTATCAATATATGTGTATGAACCTTTGTAAGTGAAGTAGTGAATGATGAAGATTGAATGAGGGTGTATTTATAAGGAAATATAGTCGTTTGGCATGAGGACCATTGGCCAATATGGCTGATGTGAATTATGCCCATAAATCAATGATATATTTTGTTATTATTATTTTTGGTTATGCAGAAGCATTTAAGTGGCCGTTGAGATTTTTTAATGATATAATAAAAATTATTTATTTTACTAAAAATATGCATTACCATAATTTTATAAGTTTTTAATATATTTTTTTCTTTAAATAATATTATAAAATGCGTTTTAAATGATAATATATTTTAATTATGTCTTAAGTAATTTTTTTAAGGTCTAGACAATTTATTATGTCATAAAAACTGTTAATTTTCAACAAATATGGTTTTTCATTTGAAAGATTAAATTATCATATTTAGAGAATTATTTTGATAAGATAAATATTATTTTTTTTCTTCATTACATTTAACTTATCATAGGGTGAATTTATGGTATGTTTACAAAAAAAGATGATTTTTGGGTTTAAAAGTGAAAATACCATTTTTATAAAATATCATAAATCTTCTGATATAATTCAGATATAATAATGATTTAAAATTTATTAATCCATATTATTAATCAAAAAATTATTTATAAAATATGATAATATATAATTCATTAAATTTATAAACCCATTCATAGCATTTTGAAAACAATAATTTTATATTTTCTGGAAAAAAAATTGTTTTTATGAGTTATATAAGTATCATAATTAAAAATGACATCATTAAATCGGTGTTTGGGGTTTTTAAGATCCTTAAAAATTTGAAACATTAATTATCAATAAAATTATATTAAATTTTTTCAACCCAACATTGGTTATCCTTAAATACAAAATAATCATTATTTAATCACTTAAAATCACCCCATCTCATGTTTAAATACTCTCATTCCCTCCTCAATCTCTAAAAAAAGTTGTTGATCATGATAACTCTCTCAATAACTATATAAATAGTCTATCCATAGTCATTGTAAAGCTATAAGGATTCTCTCTATAGCTTTAAGAAGCATCCTCCCAGGGTAATGGATTTCTTCCTTAGCTTTTTTAATTCATGTACCTATTTCATATAAGTATTTTGATTCCAAATTTATTATATTTTTGGGTGCTTATAAACACCAACATAATTGTTTATATGATGTTTTTTTTAATGAGATTTTTATTTTATCTCCCATTAAAACAATTCCAATTTTTCTTTTTTATACCCATTGTGCGGACAAAATTAGCGCCTGATTTTCCAAGAAATATTATCTATCCATGAATAACCATCCTTATTTTCATTAAATTATAATTTATATTTAAAAAATTTATTTTAGAAATATATTTATGAAACCACATTCCCTAATTTATGTTATAAATGATATATACTTATTATTTTTTATCAAGATGTCACTCAAAATATTATACATATGAAGGGTGTGCCATGATAGTTCCCCAATGCATTGGGTAAACAAAAAATCTCTAGAGATGAAATGTTCATGATACCTTGGAAGAATTACATTGTAATTTTTTATGATAACATGGTCCAAAGAATTGGTAATATTTTTTTCAGAACCGTAGTGAGAATCTATGGTGATATGTTTATGGATGTCTCGATGTATATGTTATCACCACATTTCTTTATTAATCCTCATGTTGGTATGTTCATGTACTTACGTTATGCCTCATGTTGTTATTTACATGTTCTTATTTTATACTTCATGTCATTCCTATAATTTCATCTTAAATTATTTATTCCTTAGTGGGATTTATTCTCACTCGTTCAATTTGATTATTGTCTCTAAGGTATCCTATGTAGTGAGCTGATCTCAGATGTGAAAATAAGGAAACCTTTCAAGAGGATTTTAATTTTTTTATGTTTCTTTTTTATACAATTTATTTTAGGTACTATGTACATATATTACAAGGAATTAAACCACAAAAAATCCTTTGAAGTTATTAATTTAATATATTATTAAATAATTATGTCAAAAACCATAAATTTAAAAGGTGGGTCACCATAAGCATTGTAGAAAGCTATCATGTAGATCCATGGGAGATACATTTTATGGATGTAATTTATAATGTTATGTGCCCTCCTAATCATTCACATTGTCAGTTTCGGGGTTCTAAGTGATTGTATGAGTCTTAGAGTGGTATTGGAAGCGTTTCTCTATTAAATTCTAGAGGTAAGGTGAATACACGATGTGTAAAACATACACACCCGGTAAGTGTCGTTCATGGTTTGTGACAGTAGGTTCATGGGGAGTAACATGATGTGTGTATTTTTGGGGTTAAAAAATAAAAAGGACACATGTTTTAAATATAAAACGAACCTGGACATTTACATGAAGTGTAAATGGACTACACGCCATGTAATTCCCCTATGAAGTGTGGTTTAATGGTTTCAATGCTTGGTTTTTTTTAATCCTTATGATCTATCTCATTCCAGGTGGCCAGTGGCTCCCCTTTCAGACTTATTTTGACTCCTTTTGATTAGTTCCCATCTTACAATCTTTGATACTTGGTTGAAATGTGGTTCCTCAAGGCACGGTTGTGGGTTACAATCATTCTTCTTCACGCTATGGTACACAGTAAATCAAGAAAGCATCTCTAAGGTATGGAATCCGTTATTTCTCTTTATTTTGTAACATACAAGAGAGGTTTGCAATTGTTTATCTATGGACTATGTTTATGATGGCTTAATCAATTCCAAATAATTCATTAAATTGAAATTTTAGGGGAAAAGGGAAAGATTCACATGTTTTTAAAACTTTTCTATTTTTGTGATGTTGTGGATTGTATAGGCTTGATTCCTCACTAAAAATTGTAGTTTGTGGGGAATTTTTTCATTTGATGATATGTAGTGTAATTATTGTGACTTTTTTTATTATTTTGATATAACCCAAATATGAAAATTGGATAACCACTCAAATTTGGATAATAATACAGTTTCCCAAGGATTATTATTTTTTGATAACACCCCTAAAAGAAAGTATAATGTGATAAAATACACTTTGTAAAAATGAGAAATTATCTTGATTTTTTTGGATGTGTGGACACACTCATAGGAATGCGACTTTCGGCTGATGTTTGGTTGGGGAATATAGAGATGCTGGTTTGTTTGGTCATTATTTTGGGGTGGGTATGTGGGTTTTTTTCCATGATTTTGAGGAATTGGGGTGGCTATTTTTCTATGACTTTGGGGTGGTGATGTGGTTGTTGATTTGTGCTAGATCTTTGGGTATTGATTTGATAAATAGTTTTTAATATTGTTTGAAATGACATGGGTTGGTTTTCTTTAATGGGGTGGAAATGGATAATTAATAATTTTATGATTATTTAGGTGCTTAAATGTGATTGATGGTTAATGATGAAATGAATTGGATGGATAATAGGAATTGGTTTGTAATGTGAAATGGGGGTTTTTTGCTAGTTTAGTGGTGTTATGCATTTAGAGGTGGAATCAGAAGTGATTATGTTACGAGTCGGTGTAAATTTGTTTTTGAACTCATAGTTTGGTCTTGTGTGTGGCTATACATAAATAATTTTATATTATTTTTTATCTCTATATGCACCCCACCCACATCAAGCACTATGTGATGAAACTCGTATAGTCACATTGGGGGTGTTTTTACCGAATTCTGATAAGGAGGATGGATGGTTGGGTTCTTGATATTTCCTACTCTATCTTCTATGTGAGGTAATTAGTTAACATTCAATTATGAATGGAGTGTTTTTGCTGCATTATGTGGAAGTTGTGATAGCCTAGGTGTTTACAGGTGAGATGAGATAGCCCCTTGTTTTCGGATGAGATATGATCATGTTTGTGGGTCATATTTTAGTGAAGGTTAACCATGGTAGGAGGAGGGCATAAGGTTGATGACCTATATGTTCATGATACCCTAATATTCTGGTTATTTAAATGGTTGTGTTGTGGTCCAGGTGTTTTTGGGTGAGGTGTGATGTGGTCATGCTTGTGGGGTAGTGAGCCCAGGTGTCTTTATGGGATGTGTGTTGTGATTGTGGTTGTGGGGAAGTGTGGTATATGGAATACATTGGAGTTCTATGATGTATTATGTTGGGGTGTGAGAGAGGAATACAAGGAGAGAAGTGGGGTTGGTTACCCTAATCGATGTGATTATTGTTATATTATATGAATTGGCTTGTGTTATTTGGTGAGCGTGCCTTGGTGAGGTTGGGTTGGATAGTTGACCAGTTTTGGTGTTGTTGGTTCAACTATTTTCTCATATGTGCATTAGTATACTCTTTTCACATGGGCATAGGAGAATTTAGTTTTTATACTAGGTATACTTGTATTCTCACCCAATATAAATAAAAAAATTTAGGTTTCTTGGAGGATTACTTGCACTATGCTAGACATTAACAACTCACACCTTTGGATAACTATTGTGTCGATGCCTTATATATTCTTTTTGGTATTTTCTTTAGAGACTTTTATTAGTATCAGTTATATTTATACATTAACATGGGATGGTTTTACTTTATTTTATATTATTTCATGCTGTTTTTGA
The DNA here is from genome assembly GCA_963277665.1 of Viscum album. Classification (NCBI taxonomy): domain Eukaryota; kingdom Viridiplantae; phylum Streptophyta; class Magnoliopsida; order Santalales; family Viscaceae; genus Viscum; species Viscum album. The sequence goes on from OY728147.1 coordinate 793,786,161, forward strand.
AGGATTCATCTTATCTTATGATCATATTTACATTATAGAGGGTAATACCTCCCATAAATGATATTTTTATACCCATGGTTCTAGTCTCCATATTTGGGCCTACAGGAGGTGGGAATCGAGGGTCGTTATCTCTCTCCCCCCATTTTAGTTTCTTTGGATGGAGGGGTTCATGATGGAGTGGTAACATATAATGAGAGATAAGGTTCAACTTGTTCGTGAGAGGTTGAAAGTAGTGCATGACCGACATACGTATTATTCTGATTGTAGGAGGAGACCCTTGGAGTTATAGGTTGGGGACCATGTTTTATTAATGGTTTCCCCTCAATGTGGTCATCAAAGGTTTGGTAGGGGTAAGATTTATCTCAAATTTTTTGGTCCCTTTGACATGATTGGGAGAGTTGGTGAGGTGGTGTGTCAGTTGGCATTTCCACCATGTCTAGACAGGATCGATTACATCTTCCACATCTCTCATGTTTGTTAGTGCCTTCATAATGAATCCCATGTAATTTGGCAGGGAGAGTTGGATATTGATTACAACATATTGTCCATTGAGCATACACTAGAGATCTAGGATCACTATGTCATGAACCAGACTAGGTACCTAGGTAACCCGATAACTGTCTTGACCCTGACATAGCCCTAAGGGTGTTCCCAATACACATGCGTTGGCAAATAGCACCTCACATCATACAACATGCATGTGGGAACACTTTTTTCAATAAAAATGCATATGTAAAAGAAGAAAGACATTATTCAAATCAAAATAAAACTCCACTAGGGATAAAGTACCAGAATACAATAAGGAATAAAAAATCCCAAAATACTATAACCCATGTATTAAAATTGGGAAACAAAACCCGAGTCCCTAAGGACACAACTCACCAATACCATTTTTCTACTGCTATATCCACCTCCAAGTGATCATTTCATTTTTGATCGAACCTAGAAGAAGATAACCTACAAACACGTAAAGTTAAAAGTAGGGTTTGAACTAAAAAACCCATTAGGTTCTCACATCAGATTCCATAAAAGATGCTAGTAATTGATTATCCAAGGGAATACCATTAATTTTCAAAACAAATAGGTTTGTAATTTTAAAGCATAATTAAACAAATCATGGTATATAGTTCAAATGAAGGAAAAATAGGTTAAGAAAAGTCTTTACCAATGATCGAATATTTATAAAACCATTATTTTAATAAAATAGTTACATAAAATAGTTTATATAAAATTAGCAGGAATTTAAAGTTTTTCAAAAGAATCGGCACAAATTTGTATCTTAAATATAAATAATAAGAAACCAACATGTTCATTTTCTAAATAGGTACTATATTATATTTGGTTATAGGACTCCACACTCTCTATGTGATCTCAGAAAAATTTGTACATGTACGTCCTGTAGACACTGGTCAAAGAGGGATCGTCACCATCACTTAAGGGATCTTACCTACTCCATGTAAGTTTCATAATGTTGTAGTAATTGTAGAGTGCATCAAAATAACTCACAATCTACCATATGCTTGATTCTTCTCTTTCACAATCAATGATGGGAAATTTATTTTAAGACTGCATAAAATACAATTAAATACAATACTTCAATTTAAATGCCAATTTTCAATTTAAAACTGAAAATAGTTCTTAATCTAAAACATGCCTCTTTAATAAGATAAAACCACTAGATTTCTATCCAAATATTTTTAAGCCATTTTCACCTATTTGAAGAACATTCGAAACCAATTCCATCATTACTAAATTTATTTCTTCAATTAAATTCAAAATTTTAATTGAAATAATTTCCATCAAATCCACAATTCAAATTAACAAATTTACATAAACACACCCCAATTCAATGGAATTTGGGTTTTTCTAAATCTCATTCCATAACCATTTCATATTTCCCAATTCATTGGAATCAAATTTTATTACATCAATTGAATGAGAGTTTATCATACTGAATTTAAATCAACTATTTAAATAATTCAAGGAATACATTGTTAATAAATTTGGCTAATCAGGACAGAACCGCCAACCTCAAGGTTATTGATGTCATTGTCACTGATAAACCACCATTTTTGGTTCAATAAACCTTCTCATTGCTTTATTATCATTAGTGTCAACACACCAATAGTCGATGATCATCAAGGGTCTCTAGATCCAATACCAATTATTTCATTAAAAAGTAAATAAATGGACACATGCTATTATACGTTCTCTCTCTTAGATAATTTTGAAATTATTGATCAATATATTACATGCAATAATATTTTATCTCTCATGGATAATTTCTTGTTATTGATTAAAATATTATAAGAGATAATATTTTTTCTCTCTTGAATTATTTCAAATTATACAGTGGAATATTACATTCAATAAAATTTTATCTCTCTTAGATTATATATGCATTATCATTTTATGTCAACACATGTGTTTGAAATTATCCGTCAATAGTTCATGAAATTACACGTTGATAATTTTATATTAAATAAAATTATCTATAACATCCAATTTTATTATCCAAAATATATATCTAACTATATATATATCTCTCTTTTGATAATCAAAATAAATAATAGTAGATATCTTTTAATAAATTATCCCTAGTGTGTTTATCGATACACACACAGACACACACATATATCTTTTGGTAATTCATTATCTTTTGATAATCCAAATAATTATCGTTTGATAATTATAAAAAACTATCAATTTAATGATGAAATTATCATTTTTTAAATAAACCTAGTTATTGTTTGATAATTTCACCTAATTAATAATTTATTGATAAATATTTGTGATTAATATTTCTTTTAACAAGATTATATTCTTAAAAAAAATTATTGATGTTAGTATCATCAGATAGTTATTTATAATAATCATTTTATAACTATTTATAATTATCCCTGATTATTATCTTAGACAATTATTCGCATATCTCTCAACAATTTCACGAAATCACATTTCAATAATAATAATTTGATATATCACATAATTATTCATTGATAATTTGTATTTCATCATATTATTATTCAATGATTTTTTTATAACTATCATTGGATAATTTAGAAAATTATACTTTAGTTAATTTTTTTATGAATTAACCCGAGTAAATATAGTTGTCATCACTTATTTTAAATTCCACCATTTTCCCTTGATTTAATGATGGTAGAATAAAACAAATAAATAAAATAAAATAAATAGAAAACTCACCATTCAACTTCAACCTAACGCTGCACACAGGTAAAATCGGGGAAGACAATAGTGATCAATCATTGGAACATCAGTGTTTTGAAAGATTGTGTATTAGAGAGTTCTGAGATCATGAGGATCCAACAAGATAATCCAACTAGGAAAACCAAGACCTTTGGTGATTTTATAACCCAAAATTGAAGCACGCCTAAACCCATTTTAAAACATCCATTTTCAACTGTTAATTAACCCAAAAATCAAAATGGATTCATTGATTTTCACTTATTATGATGGTACAAAAAAAATCATGGTCAAAAGGTTAATAAAACAGAGGTTTGAAAATCATCAGGCATTATTAATGGAGTTTTCAGCATCGATGGGGAAGAATACTGGTTGTTTCTTTAAAAAAAATATTTTTTTAAAAAACTAATTATTTCAAATAAAAATTAAATAAAACCAAACATCTGTTTTGCATGAAAGTTATAATCCATCTAGGATAAAAACCTCATTCCGGACCCAATGGTTGTCTAAAATTTTTCATATGATCTACCATTTGATAGATATTAATGATTTATTATTTAAAAATTGGAACAAATAATTAATTAAAATTAAAATGTTTGTTTTTGCAAGTCAAGCATTCAAACGTCCAATACCAGCAAATGTTGTACCCCGTCTTGGGTAAACCTCCAATTCAGGACTCATTAGTGGTCTTGAATTTCCCCTACGTCACACTATTTGACAGATATTTAATTATTTTTAATAAAAAATATATTATATATTATTTAATAAATTTATCTCATGATCGAGACATCCAAATGTGCGGGACTTTCAAATGTTATAACCCCCTAGGGTAAACACCATGTTTTGTACATAACAGTGCTATCTAATTTCTCATATGACACACCATTTTGGAGTTATTCAATTAGTTTGAACAGAAAGTGCATGCATAATATAATATAATTAATATTTTTATTCAGTCATCATTGAGGTTTTTTGGGCCTCAAAACATCAAAATAACTTAGTTTCGAACTCCAAAAATATTTAATTGAACATTTCAAGATGGTAACTGGTATTTAAGGCCCTAAACACATTTATCAAAATTTACTTGATAAATAATTTTTCCACAAAAAATATTAATAATTTAACATAATTGGGTTTATAGATACCTGAAAACAGTAATAGGATGCTAAATCCTCCCCAGTATAAGAACATTTAGTCCCGAGAAAGACTACGAAGAAACATCAGTGTCATAAAGATAAAGAAACTACTACCTCATTAGTGCCTCCCTCTCCCACATCTCACGAGAATAAGAACCATCATTCAATAACACATGAACCATAGGTATCATCCTCCCATGATATACCATGGTCTCAGAATCAACAACCCTAACTCGCCATTCAGTCATAGATGAATCAGGTACCAGTTCAAGATCATGCCAACTCAGAACATGATATGGGTCAGTTAATAACCTTCAAGATGATATACATGAAACACATTATGTATCAATGTTAGATATAGTGGTTATACCAAACGATATGTAACATTACCCACCTAATCGACCTCCTCTAATGGTCCCACAAAATGAGGAGCAAGCTTCCCTTGCCTCTCATGTCGTCGATGACCCAACCGGGGTGAAACCTTCCGGAATACATGGTCACAAGCAGAAACTTCCAATGGAATAAGGCAACGACCGACATAAGACATGTATCATCTCTATGACATTTACATTCTATGATGAATTAACTGAATCATATTTTTTGTCACTTTGACCACACTCAGTCCAACTAAGGAACTTTTTGTAAACTCTAACCAACAAAACCGATATTTACAAGGTTGGCCAAACAATGCCTCAAATAATCCATTCTGATCACGGACTTGTAATTGTTATAAGAAAACCCAATCATCCCCAAATGATCTTCCCAAGCCCCACCAAAGTTGAGAACACATGAGTGAGGCATATCCCCAAGGAAAACATCCAACTATTACTTAAACTCTTTCTATTCAGCAGGAGTCATGCGGTAAGATAGAATTGAAACTGGTTGAGTACCATGTGTTAAGTCAAAATAAAACTCAACCTCCCTTACTGATAGAAAACCAGATAAGTCGGAATAAAACATGTCCAAAAACTCAAAGACAACTAGAGTGGGATCACCAATCATTGAATCTTTCTCCTGATCAAAATAAAACCCTGATATCACTTTTCCATAACTCTGGATAAGAGGTTCCAACTTAGCTCGACCTTGGGTCTTATTATCCTTGAAATACAAGAGGCACACTAGGTGCAGTAAGGTAGAATTTTCAAAGATAAAAATTAATCCAAGATTTATTAGCAGTGATCCAATTCATCGGGAATATGATGTCATGAGATTCTAGGTCAAGAACCAGAAAACTCCACGCAATCTCCACATTTGATAGAAAGAAGACACATGCGGGACTATAGAAACCCTACTCTCTCTTCAAACTAAAGGGTGTAATAAAATCCATTGCATAAGTTAAAATCTTCATAGGAAGATTAAGAAGATTAATGATATGGGTTGAAATAAAAAAGTTAGAAGCACCAGTATCAAAAATACCTGTCACTAACAACAAAGATATAGTAATGGTACCCCTCACTGTCATTGGACCAGTAAATACTTCCTCTAGAGACTCTTCCACTACATGAATAATATTTGTTCCGGATTCATATGGCCGAAACACTTTTGTACGGGAATCATTTTATTTCCCAATAGTTTTTTTTGTGGTGATGTTGATATATTTCCACTGTATGGAGCTAAAAAGTTGAGGTAGAACATATGAAAGTGCCATAAACATCCGCAGGAGCCCCATTTCTGTCAGCCTGTTCAAGCTTGAGAAACTATATAGGATTGACCAAAACCATTGACTCTGGATAGAAGTAATCGGTGAAAATAACCATGAAGTCCTTCCACTCTAAGCCCTCATGTTTATTTTCCATCACTATCGTGTCTCAACATATTCTTCTTGTTCCCTCCAACCCGAAGGTGGCACAATTCAACTTGATCTTATCCAAAGACTACAATAAATCAAACAGTTGTTCTATCCCAACCAACCATTCCTCATCATGTTGATGATTGGTGGAGCCCTTGAAAATGGTGGTTACTAGTGAATGATATTTAAGAACACCCCCCCTAAAGATCCACAACTGGAATTTGAACAGGGACTGGTGGTGGTGCCTGCCCCAATGCATGGACAATATGCATGATCACCTCAACGAGATTCAAATCCACTATATGATTCAGTCACTGAGGTTTAACAGTAGCCTCCTCCTGGATATGATTTGAAAGTCTTCTCAAGGTCATAATGTTACACAACATCAGCATTCAATAGGAAGACATTATATTAACACTCAGACTGAGTAATGAGAAAAATTATTCTCAATAGAAGGAACACAAAAGATTTGGATTTCACTATATCCAAATCAAAATTGGGAAAAGACTGAAGATAAACAACAATATGTCATTCCCTAACCACCCCTAACAACTTAAGGTTCATTGTGGTGAGATATGGTCAGACACTCAATCAAAACTACCTCCTAGGTCCCAACAAGATTACACATATGCATACCGACTTCAAGACAAAATCTCAACATCCCTTTCATACCATTTTGTCACAAACCAGCCTGGGTACCCTGGTAACCTGATAACTGGGTCAGCCCTGACATAGCCCGAAGGGAATTCCGAATCCCAATGGGTTGGTGACTAGCAACTGGCATCATACAACATGCATGTGGGAATGATTTTTCCACAAACAATGTGGAAGTAAAATAAGTAAGATAGTATGCATATCAAAAGAAAACTCCACTATGAGTAAAGTACGAGAATACTATAAGGCCTAAAAATCTCAACGTAATACAACTCAAGTACTAAAATAGGGAAACATAACTCATCTTCCTAAGGACACAACTCACCAAGACCACTGTTTAGTAGTGGGATCTGCCACCAAGTGATCCTTTCCCTTTTCTCAAATCTAGAAGAAAATAATCTACAAACACGTGAAGGTTGAAGTTCGGTTTGACTTAAAATGACCAGTAGGGTCACACATTATATTTCATAACAGATTTCAGAAATTGGAAAACCAAAGGAATGATCTCAATTTTCTAAATAAATAGGTTTGGCATTTTAAATAATAATTAAACAAATCATTCCACACAGTTCAAATAATGGAAAATTAATATAAGAAAATAATTTACAAATGATGGAATAATTCTAAAACAATGGATTAAATAAAATAGTTACATAAAATAGTTTATGTAAAATCGACAAGCATGTAAATCAGTTCAAAATCATTTCAATAAATTTATATCTCAAATATAAATAACAAGTGAGCAACATGGTCATCGACCAAATAGGTACGATAGTATTCACTGCTATAATTCTCAACACACTCTAGTTGTTATCAGTAAAATGAGTACACATTGGTCTTATAAAAATTGTTAAAAGAGGACCCATCACCATCTCCTAAGGGATGTGACATGTTGTAAGTATGTTTTAGAACATTGTAGTAATCGTAGATTGTGTCCAAATAACTCACAATATTCTTATGGATTGGTGGTTCTCTTACACAATCAATGATAGAAAATTTATTATAAGACATATTAAAATAAAATTAAATCCCATAAATCAATTTAAATTCCAATTTTCCATTTAAATCCAAAAATAGGTATTTATAAAAAAACATGCCTCTTTTAAAAGATAAAACCATTGGGATGTAATAAAAACATTTTTATGCCATTTTCACTAGTTTGAAATCCATTCAAAACCAATTCCTTCATTACACAATTCATTTCCAAAATTAAACTAAAAAAATTAATTGAAATAATTTCCATCAAAACCACAATTTATATTAACCAATTTCCATAAACACACCCCAATTAAATGGAATCGGGGGTTTTCCAAATCACATTCCAAAACCATATCAAATTTCAAAATTCACTGGAATCAGATTTTATTACATCAATTGAAAGCGAGATTAAGAAAATGAATTTAAATCAACTATTGAAATAAATCAATAAATACATAGTTAATCAATTTGGATAATTAGGATATAACCACCAAACACAAGGTCATTGATGTCTGTGGCACTGATAAACCACCATGTTTTGTTCAACACACCTCCTCATTGCCTTATTATCATATGTGTCGATTCACCAATGGGAAAAAATCATCAAGGGTTCCTAGAACCAATACCAATTATTTTATTTCAAAAGTTTATAAAATAACACATGCGATTATATGTTCTCTATGATGGATAATTTAAAAATTATCAGTTAAAATATTACATGCATTAATATTATAGGATCAAAATATTGTATGTAGATACTCAATTAGAATAGGGGGTGGGGTGAATTGTACGTTTAAAAACATTTGTTTTTAACCTTAATGAAAACAATGTTTAACAAATTTGAACAAGGTAAATTCACAAACTGTAAATAGTTCTATAAGACAGACTTTCTAGGTTCTTGAAATATGGTTCTAAAAGGAAACTTAAGGAATGTTTACCTAGATAAAGATTCTACCTTAAAGTGTATAGAATATTATATATCATAGTACATAAAAAAATTACAAGAAATTTATATTTTATCCTTTATCAAAAAATAGCGGAAATAAACTTAAAACAAAACAAGTAACAAGAATGAAATCTTTTACCCAAAGGGTAGGGTATCTAAAATCCTTTGATAAAGGTCCCCTAATTTATACTTTATTTAAAGTCTATCTTACCCACAACTGGTTAAGCCCTCGATTGAAATAACAGATTATATATTGATATCTTCACAATCCCTCAATCATTAAGGTAGTCGGCACCTACGTCTTCTTATCCCTGGAATCCCTTGATTGTACTCAGCAACAATCAGAGTCGCACGAAGCAATCTGAACAAGATGTCCCGAACCGCACAAAGCATGTGAGTCTCTCTTTCTAGAAATCACTTCAGAAGCATGCTATATCTAGAGTGATGGAACAGTTGTTGGGATCATTTAAATAAGCTCTTATTTATAGGAACTTCTCCAATAGTCGACACCCTCCTCCAACTGTCATATTTTTCCTTGAATCTCAGAGGGAACTGTACATGTTCAACTGAAAGAACGGTTAGTGAGAAATAGTTTGTACGACATCATTTCATGACTATAATAAGTGAATGAAAAAGAAAGTTGCGTAAACAAATATATTTTTTGGAGTCTAAGAACAATAATATTTGGAGTCTAACAAAATAAAAATTCATAGTCTTTAAGACATGGTTATTTGGATTATATTTTACAAAGAATTCAGAATCTAAATTCTATAGATTTAGGAGTAGGAATTCCCATGAATTTGGAATCTGGATTCTCATGAATTTGGACTCTATATTCTAAGGAATATGGAGTCTGAATTATAAAGAATTCATATTTCGAATTCTAAGGAATTCAAAGTCGAAATTATGTGGAATTCAGAGTCCGAATTTTAAGGATTTATAAGTATTAATTTTGAGGAATTCAGAGTCTTAATATCAGAGAATTTGGAAACAAAATTTCTGAGAATTCAGAGTCTAAATTTTAGAGAATTTGGAGTCTGTATTTCAGAGAATTTGGAACTTGAATTTCATAGAATTCAGAGTCTAAATTTCAGAGAATTCATATTTTGAATTTCAAGGAATTTAAAGTTTCAATTTCACAGAATTCAGAACCTGAATTTTTGAGAATTCAGAACTTGAATTTCAATGAATTTTGAGTCTGAAAATAGAATACTCTATAACCAATGATTTATAGGATTTCGAGGTGTTTGATTTGAAACTGAATTTTATAGTTAGGAATAAAAGGAGTTTGATTTAGAGAGACTATAAAATGAACAATGAAAACAATGTTAAGGATAAAAATTTTCTTAGAGAATGTGAATTTTACTTATCATGATAATTTGTAGGGAAAATATATTTTTCCTTAAGATAGAGTGTTTGTTATTTTCAAAAAATAGAGGAATGGAAAAGTCATATGGAAACCTTATTGACTCAATACTCTCCCTATTTTTGTAAATCACAAACATCCTTATAAAAAAGAATATAGGGACATTGAATTTTTCATTATGAACATGAAAATAAAAACTTATCTCTCGATACTTTTTAATAATGGTGAATACGACTAACACCCCCCTTAGGTTTTGAAATCCCTAAGGATAGTATTCTCAAATTCTTGAAGTACATTTTACTTTTTCTTGCATAAGGAAATATTCTTTGATAAGAACTATCCCATAGATAGACTCCCCCTTAGTTAATTATCTTCATTACATAGTATTCTTTTTGTAATTCCATTCTACCCCATTGTGATTTTCCAAAAGTAATAAAGAGAATGGAAAAAAATGGTACCTGAAATATTAGTAATAAAAAACAAAACATGTGAAGAACAACCAAAATTTCATTTAAATTGAAAGTATTTATAAAAGGAAAGAAATAAAACAAAAGATAGGATTGGGAAAAATAATCCTTCTTTTTCCATCAGCATTAACTTCTTCATGATGGTCTTCAGATTTTTAGGCTCCTTATTATCCTCATTAAAACTCTTGAGGAGCTGATCCCGATCCTCATTTTACAAAGATTTGATATTTTTTCCCAGAGCACTAAGAATATCTACTTGTTCCTTCAAAATATATTCTTTCTAACTAATCTTTTCTAGGAACTCAATTCTAAGATCTCTTTCCTCTTTCCAATTCAAAGAGATTGATTTATGTTTCCCATTCAGATCTTCGACTTCCTTCTTCCGGGTTGTTTTTTTGAGATTGAGCTTTTCCTCCAAACATTTAGTAAGATCATTGAACTTTCCATATTCAGTGTCAAAATCATCCTTCACACTTCCATGAAAATCATCAAGGATTCTAATCTCTTAGATTGTCTTTCTTGAACACTTTGTAATTTCATTACATGAGCTCTTGTGAGCTTCATACCCATTGATGAAAGATTTGAAATCGGCCTCAAGCTTGATGAAGTTATCCATAAGCTTGGAAAGTGAATCCAATTCCTGATTACTCGAGTGTTGAAGCATCTGGATCCTCAAGTATATACTCTAAAACAAGGGAATTTTATAAACCAATTTATTCAATGATTGGACAACAAATTCATGTCCCAAAGAGGATGATTTTGAATTACATTGTTTGGTTGGGGAGGATTATTTCCCTATCTCTTCAGCTTTTCTCTTTGACGATCCACCAACACCTTTCTTTTCCATAAAATCTTTCCTCAGTGTATCAACAAAATTTTTTATTCCATTATCAGCTCTTGGAATGATCTCTACTCCTTTTGGTGACTCATGTTCACTATCTGATAGTTGAACAATAATATCTTCCTCAACATTTTCTTTTTCAGCATCTACCACAAGATCTTCTGGTTGAACAAAATCCTGATTGTTTCTTTCATCACCAGATGGTTTATTCACTTCTTCCTACTCTTAATACTATTTTCCCTATGAAAGAATTTTGGTTGAATCATCTTGAGAAGTTTAGATTGAAAACATTTCAATGGGTCTCTCCTTCTCATGATATTATTCCACTTGTATTATCATATCTTTAGTATCATCACTTCCTACCTCTTATTCTTCTTCTACTTCTTCATATTGCACAATTGTTTCTTATTCATTAGGTTCCTGAATCACCATATTGTTTCCTAGAGTCACTGGGAGTGATTCTTGAAAAAACAATTCTGGTACCTGGACTTGTTCAGAAGCTTTTTCAGCATCCTTTATGAGAGATTGAACAATCTGAGCTTCAGACATCATCTTCTTTTGGTTCGTTTCTTTTTCTTTCTTCTCATGCTCCTTAGCGGCCTTAATCTTTAATATTTTTTCTTCAACAAGGTCCAGGACAAAACTAGGCTCCCCATACTTCATATTCTTCTAGTATTATCTCCACTTGGAAACCACTTCATCTAGATATGTCTTTTTCTTCTTAGGTTTTGGAGGTGCAGATTGTGTTTCTTGAACAATATGAGTTTTTTCTTTCTTTTCCAGTTCTTTCACCTTTCTCTTCTTACCACCCTTTTTGGAAGTTTTAGCGACTTCTAGTTCCATTGATAAGGATTATATTACATCTTCATATAAATCATAAAAATATCCATATTCACAATTGAAGCCAACCTTCATTCTTCTGAGGGTGTCATCAATAAGAAACATGACCTTTAAATTCATTGGCTTAGAACTGCACATGATTTTGAAAGAATCAAGACAAAACCCAATTATCCTAGAGATAATTACCGGATACAAAATGATCTAAGATTTTAGAGTCCCATTATTGATATTCATAAATGTAAGAAAAACATACTTCACTAAATTTATCTTTCTAAGGTTTACTAAGAAATACAGAACATAGATATCACTCTTCTTCAGGGTATCCTTATCACCTTTTCTCGGAATGAGAAATCCCTGAACCCAAAACTGTAAGATCCAAAAAAAATTAGAAAGATGATTAATATTTGGAGTCTTCAATTATGATATACCAAGGAATTCTACTTCTTTCTCCTTATCAAATGATTTTGAAACGTCTTGTAGATTGTGAGTGCAGAACTCAGCTACACCCGCATACAGAATTCCAATTGAGTTTGAAACCTTACTGTAAGAAAGAGAATTTGTTTTTCTGTAACTCTTAAATGAAAACCTTGATCTTCATCCTTCCTTAAAGAAACTTATGGACTCATAGAACTCTACCAACAATTTTGGATAAACCAGATCATGTGCCTTCATTTTTGATATACACAAACTCTCCCAACTATTCAACTTGATGTTCATTGAAATACGAGAATCATACTTAGAAATGAATTTTGGATCTACTAACCATTATTTGTAGATCTTTCATTCAGTGATTTCCTTGACTGAAGAAATTTTTTTTTGAGGAGAAGGTTCTGAAGACATTTGGAATTGGAAAACCTTGGAAATTAAGAATGGGATTTAAGTAGAGAAGCAGAGTTTCAGCAAGCCAAGTCTTTGAAAAATGATGTGGGACAACCATTAGGTGGTAATTATATAAGAGGTTGAGGTGAAATTTCATCTTCCAAAAAATATCCAATGGTCGAAACATGTTTGATCAGATCTGATGGTTGAGATGATAACAAAAGATGGAATTTGGTAGGTTCCGATCT